>JAXCHB010000250.1:1200000-2400000 GCA_036926305.1 Uropetala carovei
TTTTTTGTGCTATAATATCGCGATTCCTCGATACATTCAACCTCTTTCGAGGAAAAGGCCTCCCATTTTTTCGGGGAAGGGTGGGGGATATTTTTTGCTACGCATTCCGCGAAAATTGTATTTTCAGCCAAAAGAGTTGTATTATCGGTAATTAAACTCCCACGATTTTTCCCCGTGCTAACAATTGATCCTTGCTTTCTTCCGGGGCGCTGGGCAGGGAAGGCAGCGATTATTCCGAGTAGGATCGTAGATGGGTTTCTGTGAAAGCGACTCGCCGGAAGGGTAATGATTCA
Source organism: Uropetala carovei (assembly GCA_036926305.1). NCBI lineage: Eukaryota > Metazoa > Arthropoda > Insecta > Odonata > Petaluridae > Uropetala > Uropetala carovei. The sequence continues at coordinate 1,200,294 of JAXCHB010000250.1, forward strand.
TACTTCTGCGAATTACTTTCCGTTCGTGTTTGTCGGCGTGGCTCTCAGCACGTCCACCGTTCCGGAGAAATCCCGTTCTTTCCTCCCCCGCCCGCCCCCCCAAGAATGTCCGCGCTGCACCGGGTGATTCACTCATTTTCGGACTCGAAATTACCTAGACGCCGACGAAATTTTACGCCCATATTTTCAATAAATTTTGCCCATATATATTCCGTGTAGGCATGTTTCTCTTATTTTATGCCCTTGCTCCAGGTTTTTTTCATTGATTCAAATACCTTTAACAGGTGGATTTAATAACCCACAATTTGTTGTTGCAGGCGACACTCTTACCGTAATGCTAGCCTGAATTTATGAGTTGGAACAGCAATGAATTAAATTTTTCAACACAAGTATGTTTCCGCAATGATTCCTTAAAAACTTTCAAAATTTCAGAATTTTTTTAGTTATATCACATTATGGTGAGATATTTTTATTTCCTCCCGTCAGGAAATTGAACTGAAGGATTTTATTCATACACCATGAGTTTCTGATGGCTGAGAATTTTCATCCAACCAGTTAATATCCACTGAGTTGAGAAACTAAACAGCTAAATGATGGAAACAGTATCTTGTTGAGGAAAACTAATATCCATGGTTTCCAGTAGCCTAAAATTGTCAATAAACATAATTTATGAGTGAAAACAGGATGCCAAGTGCATAGCGGGGTGCAGCTATACCCCAAGAAATATATTTATTATTTTAAAAATATTAGGGTATCACAATATATAATGTGCGATAAATGCTCTTTAAATTTACAGGCAATTAGAAAAATGATAGAAATAAACGCCTTTTCTATAAAAAATGGCCCTAAATGTTCCAAGTAAGTTTAATATGCTGTCACGAAATCATCATTCCAAATCATTTTTTATACAGCTAAACTAAGAAGATTAGAACAAAGCCATAATCAGTTATTCGATGCCGGACTAAATAAAGAGCAAGAAATGTTTTAAGCTACATAAACATTAAGGGTGCGAACTTTTAACGGTGAGATAAACTAAAATGGCGATTATTTGTTCGTATTTTGTTTACCTGTCGGAAGAGCTTTTGTTGAAGAAAAATTGTTAAATTCGTAAAACACCTCGGTTCGCCATAGTTTTTATGAGCGTAATCCAAAAATCATATCTCTATTGGGGAGGCAGCGTGTAATGGAGCGATTCATTTGTTCTTTTCCGTCTCTGAAATACCTGCATTATCTAAAGTCGAAGCATTTGACGACAGAGGATAACTTTCACGTCACGCCTCCGATTATCTCTCGCTTATGAGCCGATATCAGCAGAGTAATTGACCGATGTTTGAGCATTGAGCAATGTAGTTTTAAGCGGACTTCTGTCGTTTTATTTTTTGTAATTATACTTTGAAGTGCACCGGAGACGTCTACAAGAACTCGAAATAATCCAAGAAACTGTTTTATTTTAATATAGAATAACATTGCTATAAGGAGCGAAGAAATTCAGAGGAACAAAGCGGTGAAACTTTTAACAGTAATTGATTGGTGTTACATTTTACGTTCTTTAAAAAAAGTAAATAAAAGACTCCTTCACCTTAAAAAGGAAGAGAATACATTAACGCTTCAGGTCACTGGTAATACCGTCGCGGAGCCTAAGTCAAAAGGAAACATACACACGTAAAAACCTGCAAACAAAGTGAAAAAGCACTCGCAGAGTAAAATTCTTGCCTAAACTGAAAACTAGACACCAATGCTTCGACAGCTAAGCTGTCATCTTCACTGCTGAAGATATATATATATATAGAAACCGAGGAGGAGAAAAACTGGTAGAATTCTGTGTTAATAACGACTTAGTAGTGGCTAATACATGGTTCAGAATCCATAAACGAAGGCTGTACAATTGGAAAAGTCCAGGAGATAGAATGAGATGCCAAATAGATTACATCCTAGTAAAACAAAGATTCAGGAACAGCATAAAAAATGCTAAGACATTACCAGGAGCAGACATTGATTCAGATCACATCCTTCTAATAGTCGATGTAACTACAAAGCTGAAACAAATAAGGAAAACGAGAAGACATAGACAGACTTGGGACCTAGAAAACTGAAAGAAAGGAAAGATGCCTTCAGCACGAAGTGGAAGATCGCCTTAGAAATTTGGAAAACAAAGCGAAGACCGTGGATACAGAATGGGAGGAATGAAAGATACCTTGAATAAAGAGATTGGGAAACGAGAAGAAAATCAGAAAACCATGGATCACCAAGGAAATGCTGGAGAAAATGGATGAGAGAAGAAAATGGAAAAACATTAACAGTGAAGAAGATAGAGCCAACTATAGACGCATAAACAATGAGATGAGAAGGGTAACAGATAAAGCTAGGGAAAATTGGATAAAAGAAAAATGTGAGGAAATACAACAGATGGAGGAGTTAGGACGATACGATATGATGTACGCTAGTGCACTGGAGTTAGAAGATAAGAAGTCTAATGGGATTCGTGGTAAAGGAATTATTAATACAGATGGGAAAATAGTCGCAGAACCAAAGGATGTAGCACAGGTATGGGAAGAATACATTAAGGAACTATACAAAAGGCAGGCAGGATCGGTACAAATGGAACTGGAAGAAGAGAATTGCATTGAAAAAGACAACTTGGGACCAAGTATTATGAAAAGCGAAGTATAAAAGGCGATACAGGAACTAAAGAAAGGAAAAGCTACAGGCAGCGATGGAATACCGGTAGAGGTACTTAAAGTCATGGGATTGGAAGGACTAAAAGTGATTACGAAACTAATTAACAAGATTTACGACTGGGGAGAGTGGCCTCAGGATTTCTTAGATGTAACAATGATCCCTCTAAAGAAGAAGGCAAAGGCAATGCAGTGTAAGGACTACAGAACGATATCCCTACTGTCACACACTTCGAAGATCATCACGAGGATTCTTAATAAAAGACTAGAGAAAAAGAACGAAGAAATGCTAGGGGAAGATCAATTCGACTTCAGAAAAGGACGTGGAACCAGAGATGCTATCGGTGTAGTGAGAATGATATCAGAAAGGGCAATAGAGTACAGTCAAGATTGCTGCGTATGTTTCGTCGACTGGCAGAAGGCCTTTGATAGAGTAAATTGGGTACTGCTGATGAGCATATTAAAGGATATAGGTGTAGACTGGAAAGACAGGAGACTGATCAGGAATCTGTATGTGAATCAAGTTGTAAAGGTCAGGTTGGAGAATACGGACACCAGCGGAGTACATATCGGTAGAGGAGTAAGACTTGGCTGCTGTCTATCGCCTATTCTATTCAATATATATGGAGAGAGACTAATGCAGGAAGCGTTAGAAGGCACGGGGGATTTCAAAATCGGAGGAAGGATTATAAGAACAGTGAAATACGCGGATGATCACGGAATCCTGTAAATGCCGGCCGTTTTTAAACCAGAATCGTCCTGGACATGAGGAAGGAAGTTCCTAATCTTTCTGGGAGGTTTGTGGATCGTTCGGATCCCTTTCTTGTTCAGAATCCTCGAAATTTTTCCCGAGATGGTAGAGACATATGGGCCAACGCGAGAACCAATTAGAGACCAACAGACGAACCAGTCAAGGGATATAAACCGTGACCCGGCTTGAAACGGCACTCAGTTGTTCCTGAAGACGGCGGCTTTGACAGCGGCCGAAACGTCAACTTTTATACTATACAAATAAATTACAATTTACACTTTAATTAGGATAATAGGGAGAACCACATTTGGTAGAAAAGGCACTGAATAAGTTAACCATTATAAAGAATATCCAAAGCTGAAGCACACACGATTTGAGCGTGAAATGGCAAGACTATAGCACTAAAAATGGGAGTAAAAGCACTGTGGGATAGATGGATGAACACACACTACAGGGATTTTAAGTAGGCACTGACACATGCTAATAGATTGATGCACATTTGAAGTGTAGGGATTACAGCAAGCCATGGAAGAATTTAAAACTGCACCTAAGAGATAACTAAGGAATGTAACAGAATCATATACTTTTCTTGCAGAAAAGAATGAAAATTTTTTAAAAAATGAAAGGCTTTTCACCATATAAAATTAATTGATGAAGGTTTTAGTTATATCATTACAGATTATTTTTATTATTAGCATTGCCTTAACTTATAACTTATGAATTAATACTTATAATCAAACTTAAGTATGAACATTGGTTGGAATTAACTGGTTCTGCAAAAAAGAGAGGAATAGCATAATGAATTTCAAAACACTCATTTAATAGTGTGGTAATGTAATACTCCAATATACTTACCTTGTGGAAATTAATTAGCAGCTGGAAATTTGGGCAAAGGCACCATGGAGGAATTGATCAACTTGGCATAGACTGAAAATTTAACTTGTTAATAAGAAGTCAAGAGGAAATTATAACTCATCATTCACCTCACCTTCTTACCTAGTAAAACATTAAGATATTTAAATCAGGAGACAAATTGTTGACTGATTGACAGTGTTCAATTGAAGCTGTTCAAAAAAAGAGAGATATTTGTATGAGTAAATGGTAAAACAATACAGCATATTAGTAATTATCTAATTTTACACTTAATTTTTTAAACAAAGAGTAATTATTCAATCAATACCTACCTTCCTTAGTATTTAAACAGAATGAAACAAATATAAATAATTTCTATAATTTTTAATATTTTTATAGTTACCTTCTACAAAGGTGAAACTCCTAATTCTTCCAGTCCAACGTTATCTTCGCTAATAGTGACATCACTGCTAGTATTCGAATCCGAACTTGAGGTCAATGCTATTATAATTTCTTGAATTCCCTCTTCCAATATTCCTTCTTTAATCCAAGCCTCCTCGATAACTTTCTTTGTGTGTTCTACTACGGTTTTCCTGAGAATACTTCTCGTTGGTTATTCTTCTGACTGTAGCCGTTCCCAAGTTAAGGGCAGCAGCTGATCTTTTTACAGCCTTCGAAATAGCAAGTAACGATCCACCATTACTTTTCTCCCTCTCGAAGTAATTTCGTACACTTAAAACTAAATTCCGCGCGGAACTCTGAAGAACACGTCTCACAGATTTTCGCTCAGACATCTTTCACACAATACACATCCGCCGCAAGCAAAAGACGCTACGCATCTGTGTGTGTGAGAGAGAGAGAGAGAGAGAGAGAGGTAACTCCCCTGATTGTGTGAGAGAGAGAGAGCGCGGTAAACTCCCTGAGTAGGAAACAAACAGACGGCAACGCCGGATGCCTCTGATTTGTTGACGAAGGGAACGCCCTCATTTTTGGCGGCCTGGTCAGCGATCATTAAGTTTGGTACGTAGTATAGACATCACCCGGTATGAAACCCGAGAACACTTCACTACTAATATTCGCCGGGAAAGTTTGAAATCCTTTTTTATTTTCGTCCTTTTTACGGCGAAAGAGTTTTATTTATTTACTTATTTGTTTAAATAAGCGTGTCTCGCACCCCCAATTTATTACACATTACTGTCTGTATCGTTTGATAAAAATTTCCAAATTATCAAGAATTATCAATATGAACGAATGATATCATATTTCATCAAAGAAATGCTTTTAACGTTAACTGAATTGTACTAACTATTAATTTGATAATTGAACTGAATTAACGTATATTTGTTTCCTATCTTGTATCTTCATATCTTGTGACAGTTGCATACCGCATAAATTAAACATAGTATATAAAAGTTACATTAAATCGCATTGTTTAAAAATTAATCTTGTTCTTTTCTTATTTTTATTTATTTAGATTATAGAGAAAAGTTAAGTTATTCAATTTTTATTCGATGGTTTAAATGTCGATGTAAAAAATTGTCGAGCGATTCGCGGTGATTTTATTTTTTAAATTTTTTTCCCGTTCCACGACCCGCTTCCCGCTTTTAGTTTTTGCGACAGCTAGGTCGTCGTCCTACGGCGCGAAGTGATTTTTTTGTCGCTTCGGTCCGGCTGATTCGCTATAATAGCGATTCCTGGGAAATAGCAGGTTATCTGCTCATCTCACAATCAGACGCGAAAAGAGGTCCGCCCCGTTCCACTTTCGATATACCACCGGGAAACCGAAACTGATGCCATATCGCTTGGTGTTGCGTGGATTTTCCAGTCTACTGCCTTCTCTCTCGCCTTCCTCTCCGCGCTTTCGAGTCGTATTTGCTCGTTTACGAGTCACACCCGTCCTCCGCTCACTCTCGCGTTATATACAAGCTAACGCTAATCCGCGTATCACGAGGCGATGTTGAGAGTCAGAGCCAAAATGCAGTTCTCGGTATTTCGCTTTCATTCTTCTTCGAACGACAGAAGGGAGTGGGGGCGCTTAACTTGGAAGCTTTCCATTTTGAGCATCAGAGGTTGCATCACTTATTTATTATTTCCATCTTTTGAAGATTTTACGTTTCAGGATGATATTCGCGAATGCTTCAAGGCTTAGTCCTTTAATAGGTACTCAGGAGGACTTGTATCGGCCAGTCATTCCAGAGTTGGATAAAAATTGCTACCGATAAATGAAAATAGTAATACTTAATGTTTGATTACTGTTTTCAAAGGACATATTTCCGAAAGTGTTAGTTGGGAACTCGTTAAACCTTTTCTTCATTTGAAAACTAAAGAAGAATTTTATCGCATTTAGTCAATATGTGGAAATTTCATTTATGATCAGTCAGCAAGGTGAACTTACAATTAGGTTGCAAAAGTTTACATTTCACCTTTGAGTTTTTATAAATAGGGAATTCTTTCATTCAGCTAACAAGATAGATAGTTGCAATGATAAAAGTTCGTCACGGTCAGGTAATAGGAATCGACCGCTTTATATTTTTCTAGTTACTTTTAACATTACTTGGAATTTAACAAATTCATGATTTATCATGATATTCCCTAAAACAATTTTAAAAGTTAACACTTTAACATACATCATTATAACCCCGTCTCAAATCTAATTAACCTTTCGATTAGAAATTAAAAGTAGCCGATAACTGTCTTGGAACTTTTTTGTAAAATTTATGGATCACCATAGGCATTGTTTTAATTATCAATGGTGCCATCTTGGTAGGGTTGGATCCAACCTGAAATATGCCCTCCACCAAGATCCCGATTAGAAACGTAGCATTAGAGCATCCATATTAGTAAAGCAACAAACTTGGTTAGGCGGTAGATAATTGACATGTAATAAAGGATAAACCTCTGGCTTAGTCAATTAATGACAAATATTATTTGTAAAATTTGGAATTCCCAGGACCCTATTGTAGGGCCCAATATGACCCAGTAACTCCTGGACAGCTTTTGAAATAGTGTATGTTAGTGATTCATTTATTTCATCATCCGCTTCAGAGAACTCATTCGGGGATCACCCGCAAGAATGCTGTGCGAATGACTCCTTCAGTATCTCTATAATTAAAGGATACTGCGCCAGAGATCTCAAAGCTTCGCGTTGTTTATGCTTTCTGTAAATATGTGTTTGGCTGAAAGATTGTTAGTTGTTGTTAAACTGAAAGCAGAAAAAATATCTGAGGATGATGATTCTGAATGGGGTTCTCGAGGATGGAATTACCCAATAAACGCAATGGATCTTAAACTCTCTCCCAAACTTCGCTCACATTTAAGAGAGAACGTCTGCAGTGGCGAGACTGTGTACACATTCTTTGGCAGGGTTAATCACTTATTATTCAATTCATTGTGCTTTTCAGGTCTACTTGATAATGCAGTGAACGTTCTGTACAATGACGTGCTATGGCAGAGCAGGCCATTTCTTGCGTATGGATAATCTGAAAATTTTGGTGAGTAAAAGTATTTGTATTGTTACACAATCCTCTTGATATTGGCGGGTTAAATCTGAAATCTTAATTACTCGCTTCCATTCTCGTTAGGCTTAATGTGAAGCAAATCTGTAATTGGACGGGGTAGGAGAAATTGTGTGCCTTAAAATCAAGCGTAGACCTACCGTTCACGATTTGATGTAGTTCAATTTTCATATCGATTTTATATTTTGAGAACTTTTCATTTTAATATTCTTCTCTTCCATCTTCTACGAAGGTAATGAATGTGGCGGCTTAGTTTAAAAAAATAGTTTATAAACACATTTTTAGTGATTTTAATTAAATTCTTATTGCATCATTGACTCGTTATTTATTTTTTCTTCTTATTTGTAAAGAGCAGTCCCGACCATTATCTACTATATTTATTTGCACTTTTAACTAACTTTAATTATTGAAAACATGGTAAAATTCACAATTAGATGTAAGGTCGATCGAGAGAAATAACAAACGTTCTACAACAAAGCTATATATTAAGCGTATTAATTGATAATTGTGGGATATATATGCACATTTTTACATATTATTCATTTGTTATTATCCCTATAAGAGCGCAAATATCACCGATTTGCGATTCAATGATATGCATAGATTATAAGAACGATACCCCGCCATTCATAGCAGCTTACAAGGTCATGATAAACAACCTCAATTTATGGCATCAGAACCTTCAAAAAAACTGCCAAAGGACTATTATTATGCAAATGAGTGGCGCCGACTGTTAGTCTTGTGCAATCAGGCGCAAAGCTATTCTGAAGAGGAATGCCGCTCAATGTCGCGACAAGGCAGAAAATTGACGGTGGGGCGAAATGATGCTGAGAGTTTTAGGATTTTATGAGCTTTTTCTCGTTGTCTTTTGAGATTTTTTGTTCAATTTCGCATTTCATATATTTTTATTCTGATATGCTTAGACATATTTTATAAAATTGTTATTAAATTATTTATGTACTTTGTAATTAATATCTAACTATTATTTTCACGCGCGGTTGTTATGGAGGAAGTGAGTTATTGCATGCTAGGGCGGCGTACGGTGGAGACCTCGTGACATCCGTGACCGCCACCGACAGCCGTGAAGGCCTGATCTCAGTTCCCCGAAACTCGTGCACCGGATGCTGCATTTTCGCTTATGTTGCCACATGGATCGTTTTACAATCTCTAGTAAACCATTTAATGCGAGCAGTAAAATCACTAGCATATCCCCAATTATATCTGCTCGTTTTGGAAATTCTTAGAATGACATAAACATTTTATATGAATTATTAAATTCAAATTCACTTGCGTAGTAAAAATACTTGATATGACACGGTTGAATAATTTTGTTATTCCAAATTTGCCGTTTTATCTCATACTTGAAGTTTCAACTTTCACGTTTGTTAACTAATCTCAAGGTTTAATGATTCATTATCGGGAAATCCCTTCTTAGCATCGCTTGCTCGAAAACGATCGTTTTATAATTAACTTCTTCGATGAAACCTTCGCGGAAAAACTACTCGTGTAATCAGGGAAATAATCATCTGCGAAGTCTTAGTTCCGACGCCTTCGGTTCTTAATTCGACTTATAGACGTTTTGCGACCTGCCGAAAGTAAATGATACCATAATTGTCCTATTCTAGGTGGCAGCGGCATTGTCTCTCTCGACGTGCCAAAAAATCCGCCAATGGCATCCACTTACCCGATAAACTTCAAAGCTCAGACTTTGTATGTTTCGTCAACTGGTCCAGCGTTCTTCGATGGTGAACCTATGTCACGTTTGCTTAATGTGGCACGCTGGATGAATTTTTTTCCGAGGCAATCGTATTACCCGTTGGAGCCTTTCATCATCATATTTTTAGGCATTCTTTAACAGCGAAGCGATATTAGCGGAACGCCATATGGAAACGTCTCGTCTATTCATCTCCTGAACAGAATTTTGATTAAATTGAGTGTGGATGATCCTTATTAAAATTTATTGCCGAATTATGATTTCGAACTGCATCCGACAATTACGACTTCCACTTTAAATAAGCACTTAAATGAACGTATACTCGTATCTCGTTAAATGCAACAATTAAATACCATATCTTTCTCTCCCTAGATCTTATATTATCAGTAAGATATTGACTAAAAAAAATTATTCGGACAGAGGACAAAACCTACCGCAAAATGTCCACTGGAGCGTGTAATTACGACTCGTAGTTTCGGAGATAAAAATTTCAAAACCGCTCAATCTTTCGATATTGTTTTGTACGTGATTTTCTTAAGAAAGCATTGACATCTATGTTTATTCCATTTATGGAGTATACTTTTACTTCTTGTTAATTTCCAGAGAAACAATTATAATTAAAATAGCTAATTCCCACGAAGAAGATATATATTTGAAAAGAGAGAGGTTGGAATATATGAATTATTTTACCTATTTGGGACAGATTATTTCATTTCAAAATGCTCGAGAGGCAGAAATAAATCAACGAATAAAGAATGCCTGGAAAGGATATTGGTCCCTGGGTCAATTCATGAAGGGAAATATCCCGATTTGCATGTAAAGGAAGCTAATGGATATGTGTATACTGCCCATATTAACATACGGCTCCCAAGTATGGTCACTTACCCAAAAAGAAGAAAATAAACAGAATATGTCAAAGATCAATGGAGAGAAGTCTTTTGGGTTTGACCAGAAAAGACCGTTTGAAAAACGAGATCATTAGAGAAAGAACTAAAATCAAAGACGTAGTTCTGGAGGTAAAAAAGTTGAAATGGTCTTGGGCAGGACACCTGTTTCGATCTGATAATAATAAATTATAAGTTGCTGGATCCCATACGAAAATGCGAGAAGAAGAGGACGCCAAAGAAGAAGATGGAGGGATGAATTCAAAGCATATGCGGGAAGAACATGGACAGAAACTATTTTTTTTTCTGCGCTTGCCATGCTCTTATCGAAACACGAGAAACGTATGTAGTAGCAATGGGATTTCCACTGGAATATCTTTAAAAAGTTCAAGATATACCGATTATGTAAAAAAAAGTGGCATTAAGTTATTAAAGAACAAAATTAACTTCATCTCAGTCGTGAGAAATTAGTGACCCTCAGGGTTTTGCCGTTGGAATTTTCCCATCGCTTCTCCCATCTGGAGGGAGCACGTGCGTTTAATAGTTTTTATTCTCTTTGTAGGTAAATCGGAAGTCAGAAATATTGCTTTCTAGCAGCGGAGTGCATAAAATTACGATTTTCTTTGTAGGAAAATCGAAAGCCGGAAATATAACTTTTATTCACACATAAAAATGTGCATATAATTATTTTCGTTGCTTTAATATTATTTTATTAGAATCAATACTACTATTATTGCCATTTATATGTCTAAAGCGTCATTTTAAAGTCGTGCTGTAAGATTATGCCTAATACGAATTATTTGTATTGTAGTCAGTATAACAAACATCTGTTACGTCCGTGAAAGGGGTATTTAGAACTCGTAAAACCAGAGGCGGTGGAAACGCAAATTCAGCTGGAGGTTAAATTTACGAACAAGTCGGCTTTTTTCCATCGCGTATCTGAAAGTCTTTAATATCGAATTTAGCAATTTACTCAACGAACCCTGAAATGAGCAATGTTCGCTGCACTTCGTCTATCGACTTGGAACGTAAATTTCCCCACGTTTGAATGAAACTAAAGCAACGTGTGATTATTTCGAACGGAAAATAATGCTAGTTATTATTATAAAGCCGTACGTGAAAATTTTAAATTTATTTTTACTTTTGGAGGCTATAATTTGATAAGGTATATATTTAAGACACTCCTTTGCAAAGCGTCTGCTAGAAAATCCCCGCTTACACTATATTTATTTTTATATTGGCTAATAGTACTTTTAATTAAAGAATCCTCAATTAATAATCCTTCTAATTGCGCAACTATTTGACCTTGGAGTTTATACTATCCTTCGTGAAACAATCATCAGCTCTACCTCGCCCCCTAATAACCAGAAACACTGCGAAACCCATTCTGAAAAAACTTTAATCGTTCACTACGAATGGGATAATTTATCCGTTCGGAACGACAGGATCGCGAGTAAGCTAAATGGCATTCGTGGAATTCTCCGAAAACATCAAAATGTGTCCATTGGAACCGGTCCAGCGACACCTTTTTTATGGGAATTCTGCCCGGTTATGATTCAGCAGCACGCGGTGAAATAAAAAATCCGCCGCCATTTTACCCGTGTTCGAGAGAAAAATTGGGTACGTGCAAAATTTCATATGACTACACAACTCGACGCGTTTTTTTTCGCAAAATAAAGAAAAGGACGTCTTTTCGATCCATTCAGCCTTGGTAGTGGGTCACTTTTACTCGCACGTGATTTACAGCCGTTATTTTTTATGCCTGGCGTCTCGCCAGAGTGTTAAAGACCTAGCGATTTAAATAAATCCTCTCCAACTCATTCGCTGAAATAGGATATTATTTCGGAGAAAGAGCTGCCACCGAAGCCTCTCTAAATGATTAAACACGACTATTAGTGCAATAGACTAAAGGAGGGAACGCCTATTTTTCTACATCAAACAAAGAAACAAAGAGTTCGCTTATATTTGCAAAAGCGTAATCTTTCATGAGAAAGTGTTTTATTATTCACGAATTTTATTAATTACTTTTAGATTATATGAAGTCTCTTAAAGCTAAAATCATTTAGCTAGATTATAAAAAGTGTTATAAATCTCATTATATATAAAGGGATGATTAGCTTGTCTATCTTTAAACTGATTCCTGATTCTGCTGTGTGCATTTTTGTTTGCGATTGTTCTATTTCACTTATACATCCTGCATGTCACCATAAAGGTGGCTGGCAGATTTCCTAAGAAACCTCAGATTCAGTCATGGCGTTGTTCATGTGTTCATTGAAAAATCGGCGAAGTTCCATTTATGAGCTAATGAAAAATTGTGTACATGAGAAAGTTTACTGCAGAGGAGTAAATTACGCCCCTATGTGATATTCTCTGAATATAAACTCTGCAGATTAGCTTTCAAGAAAGAATTCCACAAGTAATACAGTAATACAAGCTGATATTAATTAAAGAAGATATTTTTTACTTTTCATTCTTACCGGAGGTCTTTTTTAGATCATGATATCTTGAAAGTTTATTTGTTACTCTGCGATACTTTCACCGCCTTCTTACCACACCCTTTAATCCCATTCGTCACTTTACGGCATGGTGATAAAAGTGAGTTTTAATGGCTAAAATAACAATTCGCCGAGTTCGAGTTTATTGTACGAAATCTTAGAAAACCTCTAAAATGTTGTTCGGTAATTTTCTCGTTTAATGTATGTAATATATTACGATATCCGATTTCCCAGTGTGGTCGCTCGTTCTTTTCTTTTGTCTCATTGTACAGTAATACCGCGAAAGTAATCAAATGCCGGCCTTGAGAGGAGACTGCCTGGCTCTCGTTGTTAATGTCGCGGGTTCGAATCCTGAGGAGGAGGGCATAGCTGTGGTCGTCTTTGTTATCGCTGTGAAGCTCACTGTAAAAGTCCATTAACGTCTGTTTAGGAGCTAGTTAAAATAAATAACATTTTTAAAATGCTTGTTTCATGCGGGCGGAAAACCAGTCCAGAGCCATATTTTCCCTCGGACATTCGGAAACGCAGTGAAAGGAGTGATTTTTAAACCGTTTAGTCGTAATCGGTGCAGCGCATAAAAAGGAACCGTGCCGAAGTGCTTCGCCGATTTGCATACCTTCCCTTCAGTATCCGAGTTGTGTATCGATTTCCTTCTCGACGGCTCTCAAGTTTGAAATCCTCCTCGGCCGGGACCAAAACCCGGGTCTTCTGAGGGAAAGTTCGTCCCTACGCCGATAACTCTCCCGAATCCGTTCGAGTCGGCTGAATTTCGGAAACTCGACGAGTGGCGTTTTGTTTTTTTCATCCGTTCCAGATGCCCTATTGTGGGAAAGCTTTGTCCTCCGATTGAGAAAGCGAAACCGAAATGGATGATCTGTAAACATTTGTAAGTCTTCTGCACGTGTTGCTGGGTGAAGGACTTCGATCGTCTCCATGGTGACCGAGTTTATCCTCGACCTCCCGACCGTGTCATTGCACCCATTGTGACGTTTTTTCGGGGCGCAATATTTTTGACGCTCTTGCTGTTATAGTCCGCAATGTGGACGTGGTTTAGAGCCTATTGACAATATGACATCGCGTCAGGCGCGGAAAACTGTCGGCCAGTTCTATGACTATGATTTATACGATAGCTAGATAGAAAGACATTTCAGATTTAACGAGGGCTTTATTTAACTGTGTCGCAGCAGGTTTTCCCCTTTCCTTCCTGTTTATTTAATTTATCAATCAATTACGTAATTGCTCAATCATAGCGAAATGTCCTAAGGTTTTTCTGTAGTGGACTTTCTTGATCATTTATTATTCTAGTGCACTCCTCGTGTAACAACTGAAGCGTTATGTTTTTATACAAAATATATTAGTCCCTGCAAGTTTTGGTGGACATAAAAATTACGTATAATGGTAAATAAACGGTATGTAAATGGAGTTAAGTTCTACGAGAATAATCCGATTAAAATATACTAAAAAATTTCCAGCCAATATTGTGTGTTACGATACAGAATATTATTCACAAATGACTGACTCAACGGCAACTCAGGAAGCTGGACGGTAAGAAAGTTAACAAACTCCACTAAACAATTTTGTCACAGATTTTCACTTGAATAAAAATCCTCGCATAAAACGGTTTTCAATATGATCAGATGCACAGTGTTGAATTTCAATCTCAAACGGTGGTGCTCGCTATGAAATAGGCACGGGGAAAATAGAGTAAAACTCCGTTACAATGAGGGTTTATAAAGTGAGAGGCTATTATCCTTATAGCGAATGTTTGTAATGTCCGTACACTAAATTTTACGTGGTCAAGTTGACAATTCCTTCAAAAAGCTAGTCATAACGAACTTTTCGATTGATTTCGCAAACCGTATTGTTTGCTCTTTAATTATAAATTGAGATTTAGAGAGTGTAGAGAGCTTTACTATGAAGAGTCACCCCTTTATGTCGCTTCAACTCGCCGTGAGCCGTCATCGTGCGGGTCAAAAGCTCCCGAACATTTGCGTGCGCGTGTGCTTCTTCGTTTGATGTGGCATCACGTCAGAGGGCAAAACCCGCGTGGATCGTAAAAATCTTTGGCAGCCTGCTTCTTCCAAACACTTCTCCCTCGTCTTCTTTCTGCCAATTTTGCGACCTCAACCGCATATTTCCGGACCTTAATCCTTCATCTTATGATCTCTTCCCCCTGAAGATCTTCTCCGAAAATTATTTTTATCCTCATCCCTTGCCAATTTACATTTCCCATCTCTCGGATTCGACACATCTGGCCAATAATTGGCTGCTGCTAATATTTCCTTCGGTGTCCCCGATATTCTCCGGCCTCTACGATTTCAGCTCCGTGAATATTACCGTTTCGCATTAAAGTGTGTTATTTAAAAGGCCATCTTCCGAAATTGTTCGGTGGCGTGGATTTTCCAATTTGCGTCTTTGGAACGTGTAATAACGTTGCGATTGATCTCAATGCGGTTTGCAGCGTGAACGTTTTGAATTATTTACGTTTTTTTAACAAAGGGAAATTTAATTCGCTGGAGAAATGAATTCGAATAGTTCCAATAGTAATGCATCCTTAATTTCAACAGTGGAGGAAATTCCTTCTAATTTGATTTGACGTTTTATTATGACTTCACTCGAGAATTATCGAATTCGCTTTATGTGTGAAAATAAATTCAATAATATGCACTTTTAAAATATATGTACTTATCTTAGGTATCACCAATAGCCATAACTAGGTTATGAAAAACCGTATGCTTATTTCGGCTACAATACAGCCTTCTTCAGTGGTGATTCACTGAAAGTAGATTGTAAAAAATCTACTAAGATATATACTTATTTTTTTCCATTATTTTATAATGAATTGCTCATTTTTGAAAGGGAAATTTATCATCTTCCGAAGTGTTCTGTTTGGATTTTGGTCCAACCAAATGTTATTTATTTATTTTATGTGGATCCATTCTTAACGAAACCTCATTATGCAAACATATTTATTCATGTAATATTTTCTTGTGTAAGTGGTCGGTTATATACGTCTGGGTTATACGAATTTCTTTAGAGTGAATTTTTTGGCTGAGCTGGAACAGCGTTCCTTTACCTTATTTTAAAGATAGAAAATGAATAAGACAAATTTAACAGCAATCAGGAAAAGTTCCGTAAACTTTCTTCCCCATCGCATCTGCATTTTTAGCATTTGGCGCATTTTCAAGAAAAAAGCTAAAGCGTTTGAGCTTTCCTGAAGTGTCTCGTAATATAAATCAAATTACGTTATATTCAGTACTGGAATGTTACCTTCATTATTCTATAAATCAAGGGTCCCCAAAGTACGGCCAGCGGGCCATCATAGCCTTACCTTAACAATTTCTCCAAGACTTGCATAGTCGTACATTTCTCAGCAGAAGGTATCATTTGATATAATTTATGAAATCTAAAATTTTCCTATTACGTGGATGCAAAATACGTTTAAAATGGCACATTACACAAAAAATATCTCAAAACTAGCTCTTTGAAATTTACACACGGTTCGAACGGTCATTTGAAAGATTCTTTAAGGTCCCACACAATGGTTTATAAAGCCTTACGAGGCCCTTTTATTGAATATACCCCTGCTCAAAATGATCAAATTGTTACGATTAACGATCGAAATTAGCTGTATGACTTACACGTGATATGTTAATAAGATTGGTGTATTTGAAATTGGAACCTTTAGTTTTCTCTTTAAAGACAGGAAAAATAAGTCGATTTTGGGTAGGAAAAATATGTCGATTTAGGTGGCAAATATGTTTTCAACAGCGAACAGGAAAAGACCGACCCAGAAAAAAATACAAGAAACCCATTACGACAGAGCAGCTAGAACGTAAGGTTCGCGGTCGTAAGCTATTACGATTATTTATATCCTTTAACTATACTCACAATCACCGCCTTCTCGGAGAAAAATAAACCATTTTCGCCAGTAGATGTTAGAAGTTTCTCGTCTCGGAAAAACCAAAAGGCCAGGCCATCTTTTGGCTCTAACGTCAAGTAGGTAATCCCGTGAAGGGTGGATATAGAGACATCTCTCGAGCAACACTAATAACACGAAGCGGGCACGTAGGTACCGTCTCAATGCGGTAGATGGGGCAAAAGGTGCGATTGAAATTCGTTCCTCGAGTTTGTGAAATAATATTAGATTGGATTTTCGTTCCACGATGCTGTGAAAGCGTGAACTCGGGCATAATTTCCTTCTTATAGCACTCACACCGGGTTATACAGGGAAAGTTGGCTTCCGGGCTCGAGTAATGTCTCGTTCTCCGCGCTATCATTTCCCATTGTAGTTTTGAGTTCACGCTTAGCACGCCTTCCAGATCTAATTACTCCGCAGCGACAGCCGAATAAAGAAATGTTCGCCTCACCCTTCCTTTCCACCTACTCTTTTAAACTCGATCCAATCCCCCGCCGTATTAACCGCGTCTAACCATAGGGATTGCATTTAATGCGTTGGGGTGAAAAGGATAGGATAAAAGTCGCTTTCTATGCAAATAGGTATCGCTACATCATTTATCCGTGTGAACGACTCGAGGCTGCGCGACCTTGGGGTTTTCCACAAGCGCCACGGAGCGCGAGGTCGCCGGTTCGCATCCTGTTGTAAGTAATGGAGGGTTCTGTAAAATTCGCTCCAAGCAAACACCGAAGTTCCTCGGCCTCATTTTCCCGAACCGGCAATCATCTAAGAGAGAACTCGAATAAAAAAGACACCCTCTGTAGGTTTAACATTTTTTTTGTGGAAAGGAAGTCACGATGCCTCGCAAAAAATCAAATCGAATTCTGTGAAGTCGGTCCACTCCATCAGCACGACGAAGTAGCTTCCACTATGTTGTTCGACTTGAACGTCACAAAAAATACCGAGTAAGGAGGTTTTAGTTATTAAAGCGCTATCTTCTGCAAAATACCTCTCAGGACGAACCAGCGCCATAGGCAGTAATTACTTGGATGCAATAGCAAAATGCGACGTTTATTTCTTTGTCATATTAACATTTCATTCTACTTTTACGTAGAAAATATCGGTCGAAATAGACATGACATATACTATAGCCTTCATCTATTGTCCGTATTGATGATTTTAATATTTTTTTTCTTTTGAGGATCCCCGGAGCGGATAAACCGAAAAAATCCCTTAACAGTTCCGTATGTCCGGGTCATGTTACATGAGAAGCCGGGGCAACGTTGCCACGTCTAACGCGTTCCATTTCCGCACCTCCAGCTTACGTGAGAAAGTTCTAGGAAAACTGGATCAAGTGTAAGATCTGTCTTAGCATCAATATACGCGTGAAATATCCCTTATTGTCTTCTCCATGACGTTACTATTTGAAATACAAAGAGATCTAAAATTGAAAGGCAGAGGTGCAATCATTGAATTCGTTCCAAATTCCAAAGATAGGTACCAATATCCGAATTGCAAAAGAATGTTAGGTTTTTGCAAGTTAAACATTTCGGGGTTTTTAATTATATAATAATAAAGCGCCTTAAACATTTCAGCCTAACTCATCAGCATTGATAATTTGTCACCTTTGTCCATTCGTCTTGAGAAGCGCTCCAGCGCACTGTGGACAAGATTCAGAACAATTACGAGATGTTGGCAAACCTGCATACTTGTTTCATATTTTTGAAGGCTAATCTTACGAAGAAATAAATGGTTGTTATGAGGGTTATTTTTTAACGAGTTTACATATCACTCAGTACTGTCAGCAGACATTGTGCATTCAGTTATAATTAATGAATACTTGATTACTGAAATGAAATTATTTTGTTTTTCGAAGTTTTTCGTTAATTCCGTTGTAACGCTTATTGAGGTCTTTGGACTAAGCAAAATGCGTCACAAGAACACAAATTATATATTTGTTTCTGTTTCAAAATAGGTTAAACAGGCTCTCAGCATGCTTTGTTTTCAATGTTTAGTGACCAATTCTCTCAAGTGCTATCCTAAGAATCCCAACAATGATCATACTTCAACAACAAAGAAAATAACTTCGATGGCTCGAAAACCTACTCTATGGAAAGCTGCAACGAAAAGGCAATAAATAATAGCATTTTTTAAATATCCCTCTTTAATATGACTAGACGGGCATGGATACATAAAAAGCGAAAATTGCCAAATTTTCTTATTTAATATTTTTCGCGGACGATGCGGAATGAATCCCATCGCAATTTCTCACCTCAGTTGGACTTTTGAGGCACTTAGTTAAAACGATCCGATGCATTATTCAGATCCGCCGATCTCGCGAACGGGAAGATTCGAAAAAGAACGAGAACTCTTTATTTCCTTGAAGGCCTTGGGAAACAATGGGTACGCGTAATGCGAATGCCCGAATCGAATTCCTCGTCTCGAATTGGACACTGTCCATTTTATTTTTACTTAGTTTCGTTCCCTTCGATTTGCGAAAGAATTCGATGCAGCCACTTAGCGATGTGTTGAAAAAAGAAAGTGATTTGAGCGCCATGGAAAATTCAAGAAGAATAAAAATTGAGGATAGTGAATTTGCCTAGCGTCGGGTGTTTATCATTATCATGTTGTTAACTTTTGCTAGAACATGTTTTCTAAACGATAACTAAATTGATTAGAATATATAAAACGTCCCATTCAAAATGGGTCTGATGGAAAACTCAATCATAGCACTATATTAGTGTGTGTGTGTATATATATATATGTATGTCTGACAAGGGGAGGGCCACTTATTGGAATCTCAGATTTTGATGAAACGTGGTAAATGGACAGTAGTCGAGAGGAGATTTACGAATCACCCCCCTTTTGGGCGTAGACGGTTAATAGTTTGGCCAGAAAATGAACTTTTTACTTTGGGGTTCTTTTAGAGCCTATTATGAACAACTAGTATCTTACAGTAGATGTAGCGTAGTGGTTATCGTCCCGGCTTGCGAAGCGCTGTGCTTAGGGTTCGAATCCGATTACCACCAGCTTCGCCTTCACTTCCTAAAAATTACTATGTATTGTATGCCGCTCATGTGTATAAATATCTATCGAAAACTTTTTAGCCATTACCGATGAAGATGGCGAAACTTTCTCTGTCGACGACAATTGTTCCAAACGAAACCATTTCAACCGTTCGTTCATACTGGTCCGTGCGACACATGAGCGTCAATACAATACATAATAGTTTTTAGGAAGTGAAGGCCAAGCTGGTAGTAATCGGAATAAATTCGCAGATTTGTTCAAACACAAAATATCGAGAGAAAAAGAGTCGGTGTTAAGTTTTCGTAAAGTTATAGACAAAAAATAAATAAAATCGAACCCTAAAATGTCGAACCCTAAGCATAGCGCTTCGCAAGCCGGGACGATGACCACTACACGACATATACTGTGAGTTACTGTCTGTTCATAATAGGTTTCAAAGGAACCCCAAAGTAAAAAGTTCATTTTTTGGCTATACTATTAACTGTCTACTCCCAAAAGGGAAATTATTCGTAAATCTCGTCTCGACTACTATCCATTTACCAAGTTTCATCAAAATCTGAGATTCCAATAAATGGCCCTCCCCTTGTGATATTTGGAATGTAAGGAGAGAAGGCTAAGTTTACGGTATGTAGGTTTGGCGTATAATAGAGTAAACAACGCGATATTTAGTAGATTTTTAATTATTTAAAGTAATGAGATTTATGTGATAACTGACCATGGATCCTTTCGGATGAGATGAGCTAGCAACCTGTTGGGTTGTTAGAAATTAATTAATACAAATAATGAGAACGGGAGAAAGACATGTATGATAATCCTTTTTCCGCACTAAATATTGCCTTATAAAGGATAAATACTGATGTACAATCTTTGCAAATTTTATATGCGAGATTTCATCGTAAGGAATCATGATTTTATTCTTCTTTACCTTCATTTATTCTTTTTATTGTGAAAATTAGGCTATGAGGTTCCTTCTATCTATTCAGCTGAAAATAATGTTTGTGCGTACATCGAAGCTGAGTTTCACCAAATTTTTTTTAAAAACATGATACTGGAGCATTGATCCCGTGAACGCGAAAAGTTGGAAAATACTGCTACATTTAAAGGTGGAAAGCGAAAAATGTCTCCGTTTTATAATTCCACGGAGGGGAAAGGCATATTACAGAAAAATGCGGAAGGATCGTCGACTAATCTATTAGACGCCACGAGGAGAAGAATAAAAACGTTTTGAGAGAGGTTACATTTTTGAACGCGTTAATCGCTCTCATAAAAAGTTACTTTTAATATCCTCATAAACCCTTTTACCTTTCGAAACCTTTCATAACGAGTTAAAGCTCAGTTTTTTGTGTGTGCCGTTGCGATTATTTGAGATCGGAGCATTGTTACGCTTCCAGATGATTTATTATTCGCGTTTTAATAACGGTTCGCTTTTAATATGCGGCGGTTACCTTCACTGGAGCCAGAGACGGTTGATCGAAGATTTCGGAAAGTTCCAAAGTGCTAACAATTTGACTGACACGAAAAATGTAACCATATTTTTAAACACGTGAAATTATAGATTTTCAAATAGTATGGATGAAACTCAATAGGAGTTTCCATAATTTAAAATTCGATTCTTCTAACATTCAAATTTCCGTCAAAATTCCATTTCATAGTTTCACGCTTTATTTATTTGTAGTTTCAGAAAATGAAATGTTGGAAATCTACCTAATGCAAACGTTAGGAGTTTTCTTAAATTTATTCATAATACGCTTCCAATGCAGTAAGAAATGAGCGAATATCAGAAATTCGATATTTTATTAAAACTTAAAATTTTCGAATAGTTTTTCATACACCACAAAAAAATAAAACATTGCTAGGTTCTTATGCGCAATCCCCCCGCCAGGCTCGTGGCACCGGCCTACCGGTCGGAATGAGAACTACTGCCTGTGGCGACATTTACCCAACGGGTACTACTGGGTTATCCCGGACCCCTTTTGAAAAATAAATTTTTGCAATAACCCTTTCCCGGAAAAAACGTTAAAATAAACTAAGAAAATGAGAAATTGTAAAAAAAATTTTTTTTTACAAGTAACCGAGGATATTGGCGAGCCTTCGGCTCGCTTTATTTTTAGATTATAATGCCTTTTATATCGGGTGTAGCCGTCTCCGGGCGCTAGCGCGCCCTTCGCCTCTCTGGAAAGAAACTATCCCTCCCCATTGTCCGGTGATCGGGTGGTTAAATGTCGCCACAGGCAGTAGTTCTCATTCTGACCAGTAGGTCGGCGCCACGAGTCTAACGGGGGGGGGTGCGCATAAGAACCCATTGCTATTTTCTTTCTCTTTGGCAAAGATCAAACCACACTAAAAAAAACGACGGAACCAACCTATGTATTCCCAGTCGTGTAGCACCAATTGCGTCATTACCGAATGAGATAATATTTTATTTATTCTTTAAATTATGACAGTAAAATAGGTTTTTAAAATCCGATGATTTTAGTTTCGGCTCTGAAGCAATGGTGGGATGTTTCGATCCGTTTCAAAATGACGATTATATTATGTTTTGCTAAAGAATGAGTTACATAACCTATTTGTTGATATTTGTCGAAAAATCAGTCTTTAAAAATGGATTTCGTAATAGTTTTATAAAGGATAAATAAAATGGTGCCTTATTTTTTTAATCAGCAAGTATTTTAAAACAAAGAGTAAATAAAATAATAGTACATTCTTCCAATTGAAACAGGGCTGAGACTTCCGTGGCCGAAGCGTCTAGATCCGAAATGTCCGCTTACCGTTTTCTTGCTAGAGGTGCTGTGTTTTGGTAACTTCAAAATGATACTTGTCGACATTTTTTATGGCGGAGGATCTTAGTTCATGAGAAAGTTGGTATAAAGTCGGACAGAAGGTTGGAGACCGCATTTCTATAGATGGAGGAGTGAGAGAACACGAACTTTTTTCTATTTTTCATTCTTCCCGAAATTTCTCTAACGAAACGTGAGTCTCGGAAAATGACTACTTCCTCTCTACAGAATATTTCGGACAGTTCATAGAAAACGTGCTCCAACCTCATGTTTACGGGATCAAAGTGAAGAGTGGGCGTTTCTCTTTTGTCTGCCATAGACATAACCTTTTTCGGTAACCTTTTCGGAGCTGGAAAAGCGTTGAGGGGATCGGAGCGACCGTAAATAGGAGCGCGCGACCGCTTTTTTCGATGCCTTAGGTCTTCGGTCTATAAACTATCTCTTTCAAATAATAAAAAAAACTACTGTTGTACTCTAGCTGCAGTCTGATCGAGAAAAAGTGAGAGGCTTTAGTCAAAAGGATCATGATCGCAACTGCGTAATGCGATATGTTACTCGAGGTTTGGGCGTTTCTAAGTTCTTTGTGTATTTTGTATGGTATCGCGGGATTTAAAAAGTCGGGAATCAATGGCGTAATGGAAGGAGTCGTTCTTATGATATTTATTCATCGGCAGTATCTTTCACATTCCGTATTCGACCGTAATTTTTAGGAAAATTTCCTGCTGTGGTTCAAGCGTTGATGTGAATAGTTGTGATCTTTCTGGGAATTCGGTACGAATAAAACATCAGATGAAGTAACTATGGAAATGATATGTTATAAGCGGTTTGTCTTTTATTCGCGTCTTTTTAATCGGTTGCATTCATTTTTAAATTTCTTTCGTTAAATTTCATTGTTCATATTTCTTTCCCAATTTTCCTTTACCGCTATCGTTATACTACTTTTTCCTCTTTTACCAGCTTTCTTAAGGAAGAGAATTGGTTGAAAGAATCAAGTGGTTTTTAAAGATAGTTCGACTACAGTCCACGGAACATCTGAGAATATTTCTTGGAGATACCTTAGACGATTTTTAAATTTAAATTTCGTTTTAATTGCGAATTTTATTCGTTTAAAATAGATACTACCAACGGCTTTATATGATAAACTAAAGATAAAAGACAATATATTGTAACACGATAGAAACTCATGTCCTTGTCTTTTGTTTTTCTCATGGAAACAAAATAAGCTAATCATATAATTTTATAAACCATAAAACATGACTGCCTCAATCTTGTAAAAGTGCCAGATGAATATGCAAACTAAAAAAACTCACATTTCAACGTCTTTACTTCAATTACCAAATATATTACCTCTTCAGAAAGAAATGAGCAGAGATATATTGCGATTAATCGAAGCAATGCCGAATAATAGGAATTTAATCGTTATGAATTGGTATTTATTCGATCATTTAGCGTAGAAATATGTTTACCAATGGGAGCAAGATGTTTGCTTTCAAAAGAACTTTGTGGATTGAATACTGGGAATTTACGTCCAACATCGATTCGCAGTTCTCGCCGAGGTGGTTCTTATTTATTCTACTCGGGAGGGTTTATTTTCCAAGGAGATAAAGTTGTCAACAGAAGGTAATCCACGGTCAGAAATATATCGTTGGTCGGTCGATACCAAAACGTAATGTTATACGCTTTGCGAATGCTTCGGGTTTCTTTCTGAATTGCGAAAAATATTCAGTTATTGCGCAAAGTTTCACGTTCACACTCGAAATACTTTCGATAGCAAATACATTGGAATCGTAAGGCGAAATTTCTCATTTGCATTTGTAAACTGGTTTACGTCACTGGTCCTTTGGATGGGTTGCCGTCCTAATATAAGGTGTTATCACCTCCGACTGAGAGAGGATGAAAATAAAAGGAATAAACGATCTTTTATTTTTATCCACCGTTTGCTTACGTCGAAACGTCTGCAGATATCATGATGCATCTCTGCGGATTTTGAGAAGGGAAATTATTGCAAAACATATCAAAATTAGCTCCTTTTGTAATTTTACTGATGGTTACTTGTGTCTACCGATACCTATTCGAACGTAGCGTTTGGCTGCTAAGCAATTGTGACGCGTGAGCTTAGTTGGTAGCCGATGGTTGCTAACAAAATTTATGAGGTCAACTTAGCAAAACGGAAGAAATAAACAGGCGAGGATAAAGAGTTACCAGGAAGTTTTCTTAGCAATGCAGCCTAATTTTTCATTCATATAAATTGAAGAAACTATAGCCGAATATTACATATTACGAAAGAATTCATACAGTATAACCTCCTTAGTACAAACTTCGAGTGGCTTAAGTTTTCGATATTCGTATCGGCGAGTATTTTTAAAATAATGAAATAGTCATAGTTAGCAATATATACACACGTTTTAACAGAGGAATTAGGTACATTGCCTATAAACGAACATTTTGTATCAATTGATTTTGTATTATCAAAGTTTTACTGTATTTTTCGAATTAAAAAGCCAAAGAATGACATTTTCAGGATTTCCTGAATTTGCAAAATAACTGTCGGATTGATTCATTAAAGAATTATCGAGTTGATCTTGTCGTTAAAATTAAATTGACAAAATAAATTCCTACTCGAATATTTTCAATTATCATAAAAGGTAACGATAAATATATTCGCATTTCCGATACTTAACAGCCGTCATCAGTGGCTTCTGGAAATATATTTTTTAAATATGCTATCAGTGAATACCAATGATGGCGGCTGTGTGGTAGTCGAAATGCGCATATAGTTCTTATAATCTTATGGCTATTGGAGATACTTGAGTAAGTACTTACTTAATGTTTTAATATGATTTTTAAGCACTTATTTTGTTAGTCTTACTGTTAGGTTGCCGACTAAAATGTATTCATTCAGTAGAAGGAGGTCGATGAAACTTGATAAAAATATTTAACTTCAGTTCTCGCTGATTAGAAGGTGAATTTAAAATATTATTTTGAATTTACATATATGTTTCTGCCGTTTTCAAAATATTGCCCACAACTCTCGAACATAAAATTAACCTCTAATTTGCATCGACGAAAATAGCTCTCCTGAGCTGTAAAAAACGACAGACTCATATTACGTTGTCTACCTACAGTCTATCTATTGATATCTATAAAGTGTATGTATAATTTTTTATAACTCAGCAACTACAGCACGTAGAAACAAGAGAAAGGTGCCATTTTAATCAGAATAAAGAGTTAAGTAGTTTAGTCAAGTTTTTGTACCGATTTGATTAACCTTTCTAATTTTAAAAAATATTTTCTCCATTTGAATAACATAGGGATGAGTGCAGCTAATTTTTCATTTGGATTTTATAGAAACATGGTACGAACTTAAGACTTGGATAGTTCTATCAAGGAAATGACAAAGTTTATTTTTATTGAAGATATAATTCGAACCCTGATCTAATTAACGTAAAAATGCATTTAGAATCAGAAAAATACGTGATTTTATCAGTTTTACGACAATGCCAATTATAAGCTACCATGGCAACTCCCATTGTCGCCGAAGTTGAGAGTCCAATGCATTTATACGGGAAAAATTTTAACGTAATAACGTTTTTCAATTTCTCAGTGCGATTTGACTTTGTTTACGTTACCAAATATTTATTGATTTTAATTGAAATATTGCCAATAAATAGTTTTTAATGATATTTTCGTGTGGCATAGAGTTCTCGAAAGCAAACTGTTTTTAAACTAACAACAAGTAAGTAACTTAAATAATTAGACAGATTTTTCACAAATTGTGATTGGATAAATCGTTTCATTGTTTCCAAAGTATTGTTGATATAAACAATTTTCTTTAACAGAACTCATTGATGAGAGAATCAAACTAATAGTCGGAGGATAATATTCACTCTGTCATTCTTAAACGTTCTCTATTTACTTATTTGTCTTTCGTTTTACTTACAGTTGTCGTTTTGAAGATATCGTCACGAAAATTCGCGTAGGTATATAATTTTAACCTGCGGATAACATAGGCCAGAGGTGCCCAAACTTTTTCATATCATGGGCTACTTTCATCCTGGTAATTGTCTTGCGGGCTACTTATTTTTTCAATATATAAAAATGAATTTTAAGAATGAATTAGACTACAAATTTACCGTAAAATGCATTTATTATACATTGTACATCAAACAACATTATGCAGCTGATTAATTTAATTAAATTTAATCTTGATTTACGCGATTATAGGCACGTTTACACTGCATATCTTCAGCTAGTGAATGGTAATTGGGCATGTAACTAGAAACAGAGAAGTAAACAGTCTTCGAGATGTTCATTAGTGAGAGCATTTCTGGTTTTTGATTTAATTAAGTTCATATTAGAAAATAGAACTCCTTACTCAGGCATATAAGCTTAATGCCTTGATGGATGCGTAGGTGACACAGACCCCCCTAAAGGGCGACCGGTCGCCCATGGGAGACGTAATGGGCACCCCTGACACAGGCTATATGGCGATTAAAAAATTGGGAGGAGGGAGAGCTTAATTCAGTAATTATTTCCACATAAGTTTACACGTAATTTTCGATTTTTCACAGTGCAAGATTTTCTTCCGTCATTCATCTAAATAGGTAAATGCGGAGCGGTTTTCGTCATTTTTGCATTTTTGCACGGTTAAAACTGTGTACTATGTTATTCTTGCGATGTTTACATGCTACACGGTCGAAGTTTTAGATTCACTAAATCCGTTGAAATTCTACGGGAACTTCTGCTAGTACGTAATATGTAATTATGCCGACCTTCTTAAGCTAAATTTTATGCAATAAAAAATCCCCGTCGCTACTGTTTTCTCGCCTTTAAAATTAAAACTAGAATCCGCGAAAAAAAACTCGCAGATACTGGTTTTCGAATGTTATCCACCCTTGGCTTCAAAAAATAAAAGATTCGCTATAATTAATTCCTTTTTGGAGGCGCATAGCGCGGAACCCCTTTCCGTCATTCGCGCAGCGTGTCAGTCAATTTCGCTCGCCGACGGAAAAAATTTCACCTGGCGATGACGTATAAGGAATTCGTGCCAGACGCTGGGCTTATGGGTGGGTGCGGCCCTACGCCGCCGCCGACGTCGACGAGTGGTAGAAAGCTGCTTCGCGGTAATTTTCGAGTGTGGAGTCTGGTAAACCGTATTCTCCAAGGAAAACCTCGTGCGAGGCAAGGCCGTCCGCCTGAAGCATCGAAAAAAATTCCTTCTCTTTTAAAGTTTGAAAAGGAACGTTTGAAAATGTGATGCAATTGCGGAAAAGGCCATTGGGATTCTCGGAGAGAATTCGCGCATCCTGTGATTTAGTGTGTAGCAAGTGTGAAAAGGTCGTGATTTGAATGTGTGTCTCCACGACTAAAACTACCTTCGGGAGCGGTTTAACGTTTCTCACCCTTGTCGCTCTTTTACGTTTCTCTTGCCAATATCCAAATTTATTTCTTCTTTTCGATCTCTCGATGTCCTACGGAATTCGTTCCGTTATCTCTTCAAGTCCGAAGCAGTCCGTTCCTTCTTCCGATGCGACCTGCCCACTGGCATTTCACCGTCCTCACTCTTTTAATTAAGTGAAAGGCTTTCGTGTGCGGTCATTCATTTTACGGTCTGTTCCTTTATAATCCTTATCGTGTTATCTCACCACGCTCCTCTGCATTTTGAACAGGCTGTGGGTCAGTCTGGCGTTCACGGTCCACGTTTCACGCCCGTGAGTTAAAACTGGAAGAAATTAAAAAGAACATTTAATATCCTTTTGGGAAAAACCGAGCACGAGGGAGAGATAAAACGTCGGATTCGGTTTTATGGGAAAGAAATTGTAACCGGAACGAGTGAGGGCAAATGTGGTACACTTAGACAATGCTGCACTTATGCAGGTGGTAAGATTTGAAAGAGAAATGGCAAGGCGGGGATGATTTGCTGGGCGTTTTGGAGAGTCTTGTTGATAAATGGCGAAATTATGACTTACAGTAAAAGTACACCAACCCTCCCCAACTTTAACCTTTCATTTACTTCATCTTCTTCGCCGCTGTCTATTCTCTTCACACATTGTTGTACATTTTACTGATACCGCAATTTAAAAAAAATTACCAATGGTCAAAACAAAGATACATAAGCGTTAACTTTTGTTAACATGAAATATATGTATTATAATTTCCACAGTGAGTTATTTTGTAACTCGGAGCACAAATAATGACCATGTTTGTCGTCCAATGACTCAACATCCTGTAGAAATGTGGGCGTCGACCGAAGGCTTATGTTTTTATTATAAACTTGATTTAGTAGAAAGAAATTTATATCGTCTAATAGCCAATGAGAAAATAAGAATGATTCGCCCACGTGGCACTTTCGGAGGACGAAATACCATCGGTTTTATTTGTGAAAATCGGCGTTCAAATGGAAAAGGGATACGCTTGAGGGTATATACGCATTACCAAGTCGCGGAAAAATCGGAGAACAAGGATTCGCAAGCGTTAAGCTTTTAGGTAAAAAGAACAGATGAATTGATAATAATAAACTAAATCCATTCATCATATGGAACGCAGGTGTGACGCACAAGACGCAATATTTACATCCTATCTTAATGATTCGAAGACCATTTAGCTTATTCCAACAGGTTAACCCTGATCTTAACTTTTTTCAATCTAACGCGTCGGTACAACCCAACCGGCGATAACAGTTATATATTCGCATTCATTAACCGGGTTGATTGACGCTAAATTACGCATCGCTGGGAATGTGTTTCCTCCATATTTAATGTTACACTTGTGTCAACAAACACGATTAACTCAAAAAATGAATTGTAAGACTCAGTTGTGACTTGTGGCTAAGAGATGATTATGGTATTTTTTGTAGCCATAAATCGACCGAAAAAATCAAATGTATATCGCAGGTACATAGCAGCCGTCCTTGATGCGAAACTGAAAAATTACCAGTGAAGAATGCGTATCAGGTGTACTCGACTTTTTTGGCTAAAGATCCTTGATTATCTTTTCAGCTTTAGTGATATCACATCAATTAATGGTCTGGATCTGATCGATTACGTCAACCACCATTACGTGAAACAACATACATCGGAAATGTTGAAATAACTTCCGGTGACGAATGCAAGTTGGGCAGAAAATGTAGTAGGAATGGAGAGAATTGCAGGGACTAATAGAAGAAAATTAAATACCTAAATTACGATTGATTTTCAGTTAAAAGGGTTGAGAAACAAATTAAACTCAGTTACGAATAATATTTCACTGAGACCTGATTACACAACGGAAAATTTTATCTCACTATATAGCAGAATATAAGCTTTTAAATGTGCTAATCATATGATTTTTCGTGTTATGAAATGGCGAAAAATAAAACTACGAAAGATAATAATTCTTGGTTTCTGTTAAATAAAGTTATACTTTGGGTATTACTCACAAACGTCGTTTTCAACAATAACTGTTGCGTCTTATTGTTTATTTTCTGCAGAGAAATAGTGTAATGTTCTTAACAGGCCGATCAACTTCCGAAGAATTATGAACTTTTAGATAAGATTTGTTACTTCAGTTGTTTAAAATTATTTATGCATTTATCCTTGAGGAGAGGTTAATTTTTAGGCACAAATTTAATTGAAATATAAAAAAATGCAAAAATACCATTCATGAATAAGGTAGATCTATCAGAGCGGCAATTTTACTCGCAACAGAAAACTTTTCTTTTGATTTCAGTCGTATAATGTTTATATGACATGAGATGCAATAATTCCTATAAAAGTGCTATAAATAAAAAAAAAATTCACGTTTCATGTTTTTTTGATGGAATATACTGTTTCAAATAAAATACAAATCAGAGCCCAGAAATGAAAGCAAACGTGTTTAATATATGCAATGTGGTAAGCGTGCATTTTCTCACGTAATACTGAATTATGTTTTTAAAAATTATGTGGTTAATTATTCAAGATATATTAAGCATTCGTTTGAGAAAAGCCTCTGAAAATGTTTAATAAAACGTGCTTCCACCTCTTACTTTTGCAAGGGAATTTTACTTTTTTAATATAATGTTCTTTTTAAGACGACAAACTAAGTTTTTATTCTGTTTTCTTATATATTGTTCAAGCATTAAAACTTTGTAGAAGTGATTTTTACTATAGTACTTGCCGTTTTAAAATCTGGATAAAATGTAAAGTTTCAAAGATTTAACACGCAGCATTAATTAATCTTATCTTATCTTATCTTCTTATCTATAATATATTTTGAAGCGTGTTTGTTCATGGAACTCCTCCTAAACGATAAAAGCTAGAATAACCAAATTTGGTACGATTCTTCCTCACATCCTAACTTAGTGAATGGTCAAGGTTTGGTCAACCGGGCCTTATCAGTGCTGCCAATATAGGGGATTAACATTTTTCCATAAGATAACACGTATGAATCCATTTCTTGACTTGCAAAGTATTCTTCCTTCAAACATAAAAATATGTAAATATGGACCGATTTTTTTCGTTTTTGCTTTATTCGACGATTAAAACTCTACACTATCTTATTCCTGCGAAGTTTACATGTTACAAGGTCGAAGTTTTCAGAAATACGCTATTTTTTTCGAAATTTTGTGGATTTTTCGTACCCCTCCCGGGCGTTGCCAAGACGGCCGTCATTGTTACCTCCGATTCAATGAAGCTTACAAATAGACGAATGTTTAGCATTATTTGCTTTGCACTTTTGTTTAAGCAACGAAACGATCGATATTTATGGATAGCAACGTAAATAGATACTGATTATTATTCAGGAAGCGTTTATTGATGAAAGTAATTGAACCTTGTTTCGTCTATTGAATACTGGAATCTTACATTTTTTATAAGTGAAATAATTATATTCTACATTATAATTTTTATTAACGTAAATAGGCTTACGTATCTGGTGTACATTTACCAGTCAGTGTTCAATCATGGACAAGTGTACGTTGCTTTTTCACGGGTTTCTTGCTTACAAGCCATAAAAGCAAAAATTTCAGCTAGGCATAATTACACAAGAAATGAAGCTGGATTTGGCGAAAGTAATATGATAGGAAATAAAATTATCGTTATATGTATTTGAATGCAATAGGCTCGGAAACGGATTGTTACAAGCAAATATGATTAATTGTTTAGAAAATCTAATTGTAATTTAAAAAGTATCTACTATATAGGTGTTTTAAAGAGTTTGTATGTTGTGCTGTAGTAGCTTCACTAAATCCGTTGAAATTCAACGGGAAATTCTGCTAGTATATCTATAAAATGAAGTGTTTGTATGTCTATTTATATCTCAGCAACTACAGCATGTAGAAGCAAGAGAAAGGTATCATTTTAACCGGAATAACGGGTACGGTGGTGTAGTAAGTTTTTTATATCGATTTGACTGACCTTTCTAATTTTAAAAAATATTTTATTTTTTCATTTGAATAACATAGGGACGAGTGCAGCACATTTTTCATTTGAATTTTAAAAGTACTTGAGTCTTGAATGGTTCTATGAAGAAAAGAACAAAGTTTATTTTTATTGAAGACAGAATCCGATTCCTGATTGAATTAGCATGAAAATGCATTTAGAATCATTAAAATACGTGATTTTATCAGTTTTACGACAATGCCAATTATAAGGTACCATGACAACTCGCATTGTCGCCGAAATTGAGAGTCCAATGCGTTTATGTTGGAAAATTTTTAACGTAATATCGTTTTTCAAATCTATGGGCGATTTTGCTTTGTTTACATGACAACCTAATATTTGTTGATTATAATTGGAATATTACTAATAAACGGTTGTTAATGATGTTTTCGTGTGGCGTGGATTTCTCCAAAGCAAGATGTTTTTAAAACTACGTAAGTAACTTAAATAATTAGACGTAGATTTTCCACAAATTGTGATTGGATAAATATTCCAAATATTATTCCAAAGTATTGCTGATGTAAAAAATTTCTTGTAACAGAACTCGTGGATGAGAGAATCGAGCTAATGGTCTGAGGGTAGATAATATTCACTCTGTGATTCTTAAACGTTCTCTAATTAATTTTTTGTCTTTCGTTAAATTTAATCATTTCATAAGTTCCTTTGTTCATTTATTTTTTGTTGATTATTATGGTCTTGCTGGTTTTACTTACATTTTTCGTTTTGAAGAAATTGTCACGAAACTTCGCACAGGATGTATAATTTTACCCTGCAGGTAACATAGGCTATATGAATAGCGATAAGAACTGCGTAAAAAGAAACACAAAGTGTGGCATAGAGTTCTTCAAAGCAAACTGTTTTTAAAACTAGTAAGTAACTTAAGTAATTAGATGTAGATTTTCCACAAATTGTGATTTTCAAACCTTTGAAGATATCGTCACAAAACTTCGCATAGGTAAATAATTTTATCCTGTGGATAACATAGGCTATATGGCGTTAAAAAAATTTGGGGCGGTGCTTAATTCAATAATTATTTTTCCATAAGTTTACACGTAATTTTCGATTTTTCAGAGTGTAAGATTTGCTTCTTTCATTCATCTACATAGGTAATTGCGAACAGATTTTCTTCATTTTTGCTTTATTCGACGGTTAAAACTGTATGCTATCATATTCTTACGGTGTTTACATGTTATACTGTCGAAGTTTTAGATTCAATAAATCCGTTGAAATTCAACGGGCAGTTCTGCTAGTAATTAATAAAAATTCAACCTATTAGAGAGGGAGAGGAAGGGTTAGGCGATATCTGAATTCAGGTTATCAGAAATTATATTTGAAACACAAGCCCATTATTTCATTATGTTTATCTTCTCAGTTTTATGTAGTTTTTTGTTTCGAATTTTATTTGCCTGAGAAAAAACTTCGTGCAAAAATAGGCTTTAAAAATTTACTTGTTAAAAAAATCTAATTTCATGCCTTCCATGAAGTAAACAAGCATCCTCTGAGAGGACTGACGCAACCGGTTTTTTTTCTCTAACTCGTCGTATATCTCGCCGTTTTTTCTCTCTTCTTTTTTTCTCAGTCGCGGTAACGGCAATTCACGTCTATCCCGTAAACTGCGCACTAAGCCGCGTAGAAACGATGGACATGTCGGAACGTCGTATTCGCATTTTGATAACTGTCGCAGCGGCGGTTATGAAAGCATATTTTTTTCGTGAATCCATGACGCGCGGTGAGCATTTGTGTTCGGAAAAATTGTATCGCCGCCGCCTCAGGGGAGCTGTTGCCGTGCGCTCACTGACAATGGAGCTCGCACGGGTTGCTAAACATTCGCGCAATTGTTGTTCGGAGGATTGGAGTCGGCCGCGATGTGCGCTCTCTTCGCTCGAATTTCCGGTCATTCATGGGAATAAAAGAACAAGGGAGAAACGACTCCGATTGAGAGGCGAATCGTCAAAACAGGTCGCGGAAGTGAGGACAATATAGCAGGAAGCGAATACAATTTTTTCGGAGTGACTTTAGTGTAACGTAAACGATAATATGGGAGAGAGAGGAAAACATATAGATAATATTAATTTTTATATAAAGACAACTCTGAGGCTAAAAAATTAAATATTCTATAAACGAAACTGATGTTAAAAGCCCGTTTTGATAGATAGATACAAAAAATGACACGTTATCGAAAAATGTCTTTTTACTTATTCCGTAATTTAAATTTTCGCAGTTTGAATTTCCTGTGGCGAAAAATATAACTAGATTGTCACTGTAAAATTAAAATAATTTATTGTAGTCCAGATACAGACTTTTCAGGTGATAATTCATCATCTAAAACATGGTCCTATTCATACATTTTAAGGTTAGCTAAAGAGATACATTTAACCGATATACTGCATTTGGCTCTCAGTGAAGGCGTCTAGAACGTGTTTTTTCAAAAATATCTTCAAGTCTTCCAAATTTGAGTTTCACGTACCGAGTAATTGATATGGTATTTAAATTTATATAAATACACGGAAAAGAAAAGTAAATTTAATTTTTTCCTCAATTATCACCGTCCTTTGCGTTGGGTGGTAGTTTGTTTCCAAAACAACAACTTCGTAAAATGACTTATCCCTTCTTCTGCTACCGTAATTCTGCATGATAGTTATGGTCAAAACAAAACGAGCTCACGTTATGGTCGAAATCAAAATTGAAAAAATCGGTATAACATACATTGTACAAACTTTCTCATATACCAGTGCGTCATTTAGTTATCTTTTGAAAAATATGAACTGTGTAGGATCGTTATAAACATCAACTTAAATAACTATACGAAATTTGATGAAAATCGTATTAGCCGGTTTTTCGAAAATTCAATTGCCATTAAAGTTGTCCAAGAATAAACTAGCCTTATATTCATTCTTTGAGAAATGTGAACTATGTAGTATTATTGAAGATGTAAACTCAAGTAACTGTACGAAATTTGATCAAAATCGTTACAGCCGTTATTGAGAAAATCAAATTGTTGTTAAGAATGCATAAAATAAACTTCCCTTAATTATTGAGCAATGTCAACCATTTCTTCATAGCTTCTACTCTGTATGATAAAATGCCTAAGTACGACATTTCATTAATTTTCGCTCTACCGTTTAGGCTCTAGATCCGCGAACAGACAGACCCACAGACACAGACGGCACTGCGAAAGCCACTTTTTCGGACTCCTAAAACGTTTACATATTTCCATCAAAATCTCGAGGTCGAATTTTTTCGCGATAACAATACTTTCTCAATATACTTCGTATATGAGAACGTAAAAATAGCCATAAAAATTTTGGGAAAACCAGATGCACATTTCGGCTACAAATGGTTAATGGCGATTCACCTATGATACATAGATTCATCATAGGGCATGCGTGGCAGTATTTTTCATGTTTTTATACGTATGCTGTTGTTAGGGAGGGAGAGGTCTTGTGGGTGGGTTTCCGATAAAAGTGCGTGTAGAGTTGGTGTGTGCAAATTTTTAAAAGAGGTTGGTTGCTTTCCTACTGAAGTAACCTGAGTTATTCCTGAAGAGTTTTCTAGGAAATCGATACGACGTATTCAATCAATAAACATTGTCTGGGAATGTGGGAAAGATTTAGTATTGCGAGTCGATGGGCGTTGGGAATTATATGTCAATAAGTAATCGGATCGCAGTACTGTTTCCGTAATTTCCCGCTAGGATTCCATAATTCCTCAAAGTGCACTGCTTAAGAAATATTCTAAGGCAAAGCCGAATTTCAGTTTCGAAAAACCTGCGGAAAATGTCGTATACGCACCGAGTATTTTGTTGAAATTTCTGAAAGAAACAAAACCGTCTTAGAATCTTGGATATCAGGACTCGAAAGAAAAATAAACAAACACATGATCAAAAGCGTGAGTAACAAGCAAACACTCTCGGTTGTCGCTGGTATTTATTATTAAATAATTTGTTAGTGATAGAAAAGTTCGTATGAACATGAGTAACGAGATTTCACTTTTGCATGGAAAGATATATTTTTGGCATCTGACAACATAAGAGGCCATTTGTCCGTAAAGGATGTTCACGTGTTTGAATCTCATCGACGCGTGTATCATCAACGGCTTAAGTGCCAGCCTGTTGCTATGGCGTTGAGAGATAGGGAAACGCCGGAATCACGAGGCGACAACACAAGTCTTGCCGGAGCAAGTTTATGACAACCGGTTCGCCGGTGGATACTACACCTAGTGGAATGACAAGCGGAGATAACGACCGAAAATGCTCCCCTCGGTGCTATAAGCTAGAAGTGTTTAAAAGAACTGAAAAGGGCGCAATAAAACTGACTCCGATGTAATGACTGCTTAACTGTGATCAAACTGCAGAAACGTCATTTAAAAATAGAACACTCCTGTGAATGCTGAAATGCCCTACTGTAGAAATTATTTCCCTCCTCCGAAATTATGTTACATTTTTTCTACCTCGTACAGTTGCTCAATATAATGTGGCATCACTTTGAAAATATACAACTATCCTTAAAAATCGATATAAGTTGATCTCGCTTTTAAAAATAGATATTTTTAATCTTTTTGGTTCGATTTTTATCTTGTATCTGCGATTAGAAAGATAATTGAGAGCGTCTCGTGGCTGGGATCCAACTGATAAATTTTATCGAAGAAAATAATGCTCGGCACTATAAACATTATTATAAAATTTTAAAAAAACTTCTTTGTCTGAAACAAACGGTTCAATCTGTCAACTATATAGCGTTTTTGTCATCCTGGGAACATCACGAGCGCATCGCCATATTGCTGCCGTAGTTCCGGCTGCGTGCATGCGTAAATACTTCGCGAAAGCAAATATAGAATGCGCACTTTGTTCCCGTTTCCAATCGCACTTAATTCCATTAGGAGATACTCTTTTTGTGTTTTAACGAGCACGCGTGTCTGCATCGGATAATTCCAGTCGCGTGAGTTCAAGGTCTTTAAGAAGTTTAACGTTTTGGGTCACTTGGGTTCATCCGGTCAAAGAGAGAAATTTCTCGCGCCGCTCCAAAGTAATAATCACGCTCCGAGAACAATTAAAGCGATCGATATTTGTGGGTGTCCACTCCTTCGCCATATCGACATTCTTCAACTGGCCGCGGCCTACTGTAGAACCGCGAAACTTTCACAATGGGCCTCATTAAAGGGCCAGTCCAAGATAAACAGCCGCTCTAGTTTGGCTAAATTTGTGACAACTTAAAGGATTCTGAATTATGGCACAGTTGGAGGCTATAACAGCCCATGCGACTGGTTAGCCAGAAAACAAACAAAGCACAGTGAAATGTTTTTTATTGTACGAATTAAAATGTTAACGCTAATCCCTTAAAGTCTTATTATTTTTATTTTACGAAGGTGTTTTAGTAGTTGAAAAAGATATTTTATGTTTTTGCGAGCTTCAGATATAAATTAAGACGAGTATGTTGTAATTCATTCTTGTCTTTTGCGTAGGTTTGCCTCTACTCTTTACGCCACTTACTAAACATTCCAAGTAAAATAGTCTTCTGTTTTTATGGCTCTCGTTATTTATTCATTATTCCTCTTTATTACTCGTGCTTTTGATTATATTTTTTAATGTTAGTTTTTTTGCCGTCGCAAAACCTCCTTGTTCCCACCTGTAGGTAATTTATCCGCAGTTATGACGTCGAATTTGCTGTCTTTTAACCCGCGTCTAAATTTTCCGGATTTCATTGGTCAATTTTATTTTAACCATATCCGTATTGGTTGACTATGTATCTTGTGCGGGTATATGTCATTGCGTGACGAGAAGGACAGTCATCACTCCAAATTTTAATCTTTCCTCAATTCCTCCTAATGCTTTCATTCCCTTGACATTTTAATATAATGGTAAAATATGTAACGCCATCTTTAAAGTGTCGCCTGACAGATAAATATAATCCCGTCCTTTCATTCTTTTATTGATAAATTCTGTCTGGCTCATTATTTTTATTTTGGTGGGTTGATGCGTTATTTTATCTTCCCGCTTTATCACCACAGTTGATGTCGCTTAACAATCAATAGCTTAGGAACATCAGTAATTACATAGAATTGGACGCTCAAATGTTTTAAAATATATTAACTCCGAAGTTGGCATAAAATTTAATTGCTAACGACGGGGTCAATATCAATATTTATTTTTACTCTGAAGCGAACAGAGTTAAAATTTTGAACTGAACAAGCATATATACTTATTCCGACATCTTTCCTATTCTTTTGGGAAGCTATTCGTGAAGCAGACATTGTAAGCTTCTCCAAATCTTTTGTTTTTTAAGCATGAGATACAAAGAGAATTGATATTTCGCAATTCCTCCACGTCGATAGTGTTGTTTTCTTTTAAATGGCGTTAGACCAATGACCTTTTGCGTTCCCTTTCGAAACCGCGATAATAAGTAAATTTCCTAGATACGAGCAGCGAAGTTCAAAGGTGAATTCTTTCGAAAATTCGGAGCGATTAAGTATTCGGGAAAAAAACGATCGATAAAAAAGTCGTGGGTAGATATGCAAAGAAACCAGAACGAAACATTTTTATCCTTGTCGAGAGAGTCTAAATAAATTTGATGGTCGGGTTAGACTGGTTGGCAGTGTGCCTGCCTTTTAACCCAAAGGTCGCGGGTTCGAATCCCGCTTCGGGCATGGAGTTTGTGTTATATGTTGATTTATGTCTTCGTCTACTGTTGACATTTCACTGTAAAATGGCGAATACGCTGTATGTGGAATTATGTATAAATAAAATATATAGAAAAATGGAAGCCATCCAAATGTATGGAGACGTCCGCAGGTTCTGTAGATCTTTCGATATTACCTTTCATTTCCTCTTTGAATGTAAATTTTCTAGATTACCCCTTACATCATAGGCTTAAGGTGGTTCCACCATGACTGAAGGGTTTTAGGAGAAGGAAAATACTTTTTTATTAATTAACAAACGTGCAAAAAAAATTACTTCAACCTTTCTAGTAGATAGAATATTAAATTTATTTGTGAATGTATTAACAAACAATATAATATTAATTACGTGTAATTATTGGTTAGCATATTGATTTTCGCAAAGACTGAAGTTTGACTCATATTTCTCCAAGCCATGTTACGAAAAAATTAGTTTTTCTTATAAATGAATGATTCCATAAGTGTTATTAACTTTATAAATATAAAATATTCTTATTACAAATCTATTTTTAGTTCGGAAATATGTATTTTCTTTTATAATAAATGTATAGCAGCAGGCGAAATCCTTAAATTTGGCAACATTGTATACAAAGATTGTATATGGCATCAACTTCCGGTTTCCATGAGTTGTTTGCTGCGATAGTTTGTGGACACATTTCCACTTTTAAAAAAATGTTTCTTGGACAGGTGTCATATAAACAGAGTTACTTGGTCAAAAAATTTACGAATGATGATTGTGAAAATGCACACAATGCATTATATGATGTACAATCGTTAAACAAATTGCTAGATACATTGAAAGTAGATCAGGAGGCAATTTTATCTAATGCTGTATCATATGAGGACTACATTAATTTAAAGAGTAAGAAAATGATAATTTTAGAAGCTAAAAAGACCCTCCAGCCATTGAAAGGTAATATTATATCTGCTACTATGGTCAATAAAATTGCATAATTTTTCATAACTCTTGATGATATCATAAAAATATATAATGAAAGTGGAGAAGAGGGTCTCAAACTGATTTTCTGTGAAGATGTTTGTGGTAAACCTAGAATTACAAAAAATAAAAAAAATTATCTATTTTCAGTTTTTTGATAAATTTGTAATCTGTATTTTAAACATACTCTTTTGTTATGCATTTAGTACACATGCAGTGTAATGCATTATAGTTGCCTTTATATCAATACATATCTTGAATGTGATCGTTGACAGTTATTAATACACTTTAGTGTTTATAATTTTGATCCTCTTTCAAATGTGGTGGTGTTGCCATTTATGCCAAATCTGGTTTTATTTTATCTGACCTAAATTTGAATGTGTATTCTGGAAAGGTTTTTGAGTGTTGTACTGCCATTTTAAAGTCAAATAGTGTAAGATATGCTTTACTTTGTGTTTATAGCTCTCCAAGTGGTTCCTTTAGAGATTTTCCCTGCTTTCAATGAAGCTATTCAATACATACTTGGTAAAAAGGTGGACAAATTCATAATCTGTGCTGATCTCAATGTAAATCAGCTTAACAATACAAAAGAAAAAAATGATTTACTTAATATGTTATCCAGTTTTGGCCTCTATGTTCTCAATAAGGAACCTACTCGTGTTTCCTTGCAATCCTGTTCTCTTATTGATTTGATAATATCAAAATTGTCAGTGAATGATATCTCCTGTAAAACTATGTATACCCATCATCTATGCCGGAATCGGCGAAGTATCATCCATTTATACTGGATTTAAAATTCGTTCTACTGGTTGCGTTTCTCGAATTACCGTGCATGAACGCTAAAAAAAATCAACATAATTCGGGCACAAATGCTTAGTAATTGTGATACTTAAGTTGTTTTTGGAGATTTATATCAGTTCACTTAGAAATAAATTGAAGCTGTAAATTATGCCCCGCGGCATAAGAAATAGCCCCATTCTTGCTTCGATCCAATAGATACATTGAGGTCACGGAAACAATGACGAGCTGCATATTACAGGAAGTGGCGACACCCGCCAAACAGTAATTTCCACGTATATTTAATGAACTTCATAAGCAATGTCTTGATTTAGGTGATTTAGGAAAGAATATAATTTCATTCGCGAATTTTATATAGGAGAACTCATTTGGAATTAAACCGCGAACAAAGACATATCCCGAAGATATTCTTTATGGAGATAACTTATCGGGAAGTTTTCGAGAGAGATAGCGGCGGAAGAGTGAATGGGAGATGAGAGTCCATTTTGACATCTTTTCGTACTGTTTCTTTAACACTATTAGTAAGAAAAATTGTCGATATTTTCAAACCAATTATAACGTACTAGCAGAATTTCCCCTTGAATTTCAACGGATTTAGAGAAGCTACTACAGCACAACATACAAACTCTTTAAAATATATAGTAGATACTTTTAAAATTACAATTAGCTTTTTTTTAACACTTAATCACATTTGCTTGTAACAATCCGTTTTGTTGTTCAAATTTTATTTAATTAATTATAACAAAAACGTAAGGAATTGTATATTCTCATATAACAGTTTGTTAATTTAAAGTTTTTATATTAATAAGTAAGAAGAGATTACATACCTTCTACACTTTTGTAAATATCAATATTCCAGAACGATAAATACTACGTTCTTATTTACAGCTTTTGTTCTTCAAATTTTATTTAAGTAATTATAACAAAAACGTAAAGAATTGTAAATTTTCATATAACAATTTGTTTATTTAAAGCTTTTATATTAATACGTAAGAAGAGATTACATACCTTCAACACTTTTGTAATAAACAATATTCCAGAACGATAAATAATAAGTTGTTATGTACTGCTTTTGTTTTCATATTTTGTTTATTTTATTAATTATAATGAAAACGTAAATAAAATTAGGTACTTTCCCACTCCCTGCCCTCTCTCCCATATAAATGCATTGAATTCTCAATTTCGGCGACAATGGGAGTTGTCATGGTAGCTTATAATGGGTATTGTAATAAAACTGATAAATCACGTATTTTATTGATTCTAACCGCATTTCTACGCGAATTCGACCAGAATTCGGAATCTGTCTTCAATAAAAATAATCTTTGTTCTTTCCCGCAAAAAAGTATCCAAGTCTCAAGTTCGTACCGTGATTTTAAGTAATTTTAAAATGCAAATTAAAAGTAGTCTACACTCACCCCTGTATTTCAATTGCAGGACGCGGCAAAATACGTAACATTCGATAATTAAATCGTTCGCCATTTCGAATCAAAATGACGGACAGAAACAAAACCTTGACCAATCAGTAAGTTAGGATGTAAGGAAGAATCATACCAAATTTGGTTATTCTAGCTTTTATCGTTTAGGAGGAGTTCCATGAACAAACCAACAAACACAATAACACAACCTTCAAAATATATTATAGGAGAAGAAACCCGTGAAAAAGCAACGTACAGTTGTCCATGATTGAACACTGACTGGTAAATGTACACCAGATACGTGAGCTTATTTTCGTTAATAAACATTATAATGTAGAATATAATTATTTTAGTTACAAAAAATGTAAGATTCCAGTATTCAATAGACGAAAGGTTCAATTACTTTCATCAATAAACGCTTCCTGAATAATAATCAGTATCTATTTACGTTGCTATCCATAAACATCGATCGTTTCGTTGCTTAAAGAAAAGTGCGAAGCGAATAACGCTAAACATTCGTCTATTTGTAAGCTTCATTGAATCTAACTAAATCGGAGGTAACAACGACGGCCGCCTTGGCAACGCCCGGAAAGACTACGAAAAATCCACAAAATTTCGAAACAAAAAGCGTATTTCTGAAAACTTCGACCGTGTAACATGTAAACTTCGCAGGAATAAGATAGTATAGAGTTTTATTCGTCGAATAAAGCAAAAACGAAGAAAATCGGTCCATATTTACATATTTTTATGCTTGAAGGAAGAATACTTTGCAAGTCAAGAAATGGATTCATACGTGTTATCTTATGGAAAAATGTTAATCCCCTATATTGGCAGCACTGATTATGCCCGGTTGACCAAACCTTGACCATTCACTAAGTTAGGATGTAAGGAAGAATCGTACCATGTTTGGTTATTCTAGCTTTTATCGTTTAGGAGGAGTTCCATTAACAATAACACCCTTCAAAATATATTTTAGATAATTGTTCTCAGAAGCATACATATTTAGTAATACGTGTTAGTGGAGAACATATATTGCTCATAATAATTTACTCTTGATCATTAACCAAATTTCAAGTGTTAATTAATCCATCATCAAGAACTAAAAATCTTTGAGTGAATAGAAATATCATTTAAAATATTAATATAATATGCAATAAGCACCGAAAGCTAAGAATTGCTAGATTTAAGTTGCCACTTTTTTTTTATTGAAATACCATTCTTAATGGACGTATATTCTCGCAATGCGTAACCACACTGCACAAACATCCACTTCCCCCCAGTCAATCTTTATGCGTGGCCCATGTTTGCTTCCAGGGTCATCTATAGGCCGACGATTTTTATCGTCTGCCTTTTCAACTGTGAAAATTTCGAAATATCAGACAACGCGGATAAAATAAACACCGCTTACCTCTGAATCATTAAAATGTCTCCCCCTCTGTCGTCCACATGTTCACCTCTCGATGTCATTCTCCCCTCCTTCCTCCCACTTCCCCATCCTCCATTGTAGATCCGTTCGATGATGAGTCATTTATCTAAGTCATTTATCTCATCCTTCCATTCTCTCTGATGGCTTGTTAAGCGCCGTGGGTGGGAACCCGGGGTTCGAACCCCTCCAATTGCACAATAACGGGGGACTATATCATGCGCTGCTGCGGCGTCAATAAGCGAGTCGTGAAACCGCTCTCCTTTCCTCGACTAGCCGTTTTGAAAGTGGTCAGCCATGGTCAAATCTTCGCTCTTCGTTGCCCTGAACTGCGTTTTCCTCGCAGCGGTTTGTCTATTAATCGTCTCCGGAATCAAAAACGTAAGGAACGGAAGTTATTTGCTATTTTTCAGGGTTTGCAACGTTAGGTTGAAAATATGTATATATCATCAGTTCTTGAAAATTATATATCATTATATATAATTATATATTATATAATTATATATTATATAATTATATATTATATAATTATATATTATATAATTATATATTATATAATTATATATCATTTTTATTCTAAAATAATTTATATACGTTTTAATCAAACGGTTGTT
Organism: Uropetala carovei; assembly: GCA_036926305.1. Classification (NCBI taxonomy): domain Eukaryota; kingdom Metazoa; phylum Arthropoda; class Insecta; order Odonata; family Petaluridae; genus Uropetala; species Uropetala carovei. The sequence continues at coordinate 1,244,139 of JAXCHB010000250.1, forward strand.
TGTTTATGTGTAAGATTTGAAATTAACGCATGACTCTTGTCGTAAGGTAACAATTTTATGCTATAATAGCCCAGATCTGTTGGTTGGTTGGTCACGCTTTCACGATGGCCGATATAGAGCGTTTTAACAAACTTCCCGAATAGGTAGAAGATTGAAATTTGGCAAGGATGCTTGATTAACATATTTTAAGGTAATGACGAAAATAAATCTCCAAAAAAGCCCTGCTTCGACTCCAAGGAAGACTTTTCCATTTTCCGTAAGGTAAAACGTAAAAATCCATTTTTTGATGTGCAGACTTTTATTGTTTTGGAAATTAAAATTAGAAGGAATTAACCTACGATCTTCGGATCTGAACCATTTTGAAGAAAAAATTACAGTTTCTTATTCTGCTCATCCTTTTCCGCATACAATTCGAAATTTCTCATGTTATACGTTTAATTCACATATTTTGTGGAAATATTGCCATTTTAACGGAATGTTGCCTTGGCTACCAATTACATTGTTAGACCTCTATATCATATTGTTAATTTAAGCCTTATGGGTATAAACGTGCTTTGAATGCTTTTAATACGAGGGGGGGGAGGTAGATGGGGGAACGAGAGGGAGGGGGAGAGAGGGAAGTAGAGGGGGGAGGGGGAGGGTGTGAGAGGGAGAGAGGATGTAAGATGGGGGGAGGGGGGCAGAGGGGGGGGAAGAGAGAGGCAACTATTTTATGTTTAACTAAAGATAGCCCGTCAACAACAGAATATTAACTATAAATGTTGTATATGGCAAAATATTTCATATTATGTATAAGTGTGATATTAATTATTTTAAATGAAAATAATAATAATCTATCTATCTGTCTATAATTCTTCCGTTGATATTTCAACGGGAATTACACTAGTAGACTAATATTCCCGTAACTTGGATCGGTCGTGACTGGATCTTTGATCAGAATAAAATTTGTCGAGGCCTGGGTATTACCATCTTCTTACCTGTTTTCTTTTTAAATTCATGGTGAACGCATGTGTGCTATTTTTCCATTCGTCATGAAACACGGAACCTTCCCCTGCCCACTGCCACGTTGAATTGATCCAAATCAGAATCCATATTTTTTAAATTCGCTCGGAAAGACCTTTAAGAAACGAACTGTTTAATTCTAATTATTTTTCGAGGTCATAATGAACTTCATAACCTGAGGGAATAAAAGATAATACTTCTTGATTTGTTTATTTTTTACTCTGCGTTTAACTATCAATTACAACGAGTACTTTTTAATCCTTCTTCATTTTTTATAGTATCTCCTTATTTGGTTTTGTGCATTTCAAATTGATGAAATTCGTGCTTTTTTTTTACAAAACAGCTCATTTTACAATTGAATGGAAATTATTAACTTACACGAAATTTCTTCATTAGGAGCTATTTTACTTATTTCTTAATTTAATGAGAATGCCTAACGATAACCGATTGTAAACATTTCATGAATAGAAATCCACACTTTTATTCAAAAATTTAAACCTAAATTTTGATTTAATTTTAAGAGTGACATTCATCGTTCCAATCGTTTCACTTGAAAACAACCTACTGGGATACTTTTCTCGATTTCACGTAATTTTATTAAAATTCTAGAGCGCCATGGACGTAACCCTGAAGCGCTTTCAAAATTGCGAAGACTATCCATCGTTACGAATGATGTTCAAGGACGTTGGCCTGTCTCAGGTGGCCAAGAAGAAGTTCGCCCTGAACGGAGGCCTGAATTTGGACGTTGCGGTGACCCGCAGCATTTTGGTAAGCCTCCGAGATTACATCTACCTTCATCATAAATGTATGCTCTGAAACCTGCGTCGCAAATAATGGAGAATCATGAGCAACATTCTGCTTGGATTCGATGATTTTAAAGCCTTTAGATTTTGAAGAAATATATAATCCGATTTGGCATTATAATTCGTTTGCATCGGTATTATTTCATAATTCTAAATGCCTGTCGTCCACTTTTTAAAGCGATTTTATTTCATTTTAGCTGAGTTTCTTTGATGCCATTATGTGGCGTATTTTATTTCTAAAATGTTTCGCTAGATGCGTAACGTGACAGATTTGGGAGATTTAAAATAATATTAAATCAGTGATTCTGTTAGTTAATTTTTTGGGTAAATACGGCTCAATTTTCCAAACAAATGTTGACTATCGAGTCCCAAGTGAAAGCATTATATCGAATCGTCCGCATGATTGAGTTATTTAAACATTTTGGTCGTGATTTCAGTACATTTATCGCCGTGACTACCCAGAAATGCCTTTAAGCCTCCAAATTAAAAAGAAGCTTCATCTTACAGGCGTCGTAGTTACCCGTAACTTGTACGACTCCGAAAATGATTTATGCCTTCCGCATGATCTCCGATAAGGAGAAATGAATTATTACGACCAGCTCGTGATCGAAATCAGGCGCTGTTAAACCTTCTGCTGCCACGTCAGCGGCGACGAAAGCGAACACTTTCCCGAAGTAACATTTGATTTCCAAAAAAATGTGGGTGAATAATAAAAGGACAAGAATCGGATCGACTCTACGTTACAGTGACAGCAAGGAAAACTAAGAATAAAAATCGTCTTCGCTAACCGTGTGGCTTGGAAATTTGCGCGAATCTATTGTTATAGTACAGAAACTGTTCACAAAATTAACGATGCAAGTTCAACTATTATCAAATATGTCATTGAAGGAAAGATTATTTGATGTGGTTTTTGTCATCGTATTCCACGTATGCTCAATTTTTTACGTTATGCAATGCGTCAAACTCTTCTACTGGGTGGCGTCTTCTGCCTCAGTGTCTAGGGAGAAAAATTAGCTATTAAAAAATAATTTTATAGGGCCAGTAAACTTGTTGTAATTTTAAATATACATTAAGGAAGTTTTTGAGCGGGGAGAGAATTTTTAAGGAGTTTGTCCAGGAAAAGGTGCCAATATTAAAGCAAATAAATAATGAAATTGACCAAAATGCATTAAAGTCGAGAAAATTCCTCTTAAGAATAACAATGAGAAAATTTTACCTTCAAGATTAATGAAATGTTGACGTTATATTAAGCACTCTTACTATTAATCGTGATTTTATCAATATTATATAACTGTGTTATATTTTTCTTAGGCTTCAGTCACCATCACTAAATGCGAAGATTCCTCGGGCGATGATTCGTGCGAATACATTGGGACAGCAAGAGAAGAGGAGTTCTGCGACAAGATCGGCCAAGAGGGCACTCCGTGGAACAAATTCATGAAGGAAACGGAAATTGGAACCGATTGCCCCATCAAACCAGTAAGATCACGCCTCTTCTGCAATTCTTTCTTGTTTGTCTCTTCTTTTGCCTTCTCAAGAGCATGCGCAGGTGTTGGATTTCCTCCTCTCTCGTTATCCTCTTTCTCTCTCTCTAGACCAATGGTTCCCAACCTTTTTCAGCACAACGCCCCCTCTTTGCTGAAAAATATTTGCCACCGCCCCCTTAATGAATACCGCCCGAAACAGTTTAAAAAAACTGCAGTCAGCCCCTGGTTTTACGACGGGTTAGGTTCCAGGCCACCTATTATTTTTGGGACATCATAGAAATAATACTAATTGTATTACATCTTTCTGCCGATTTTATTTGATTCGTCAAGCTCAATCGTGAAGAAATTTATAGGCGATGCCCAAAAACATCACATAAAGGTGATTGCTGTGCGCGCAACGTTTTTTATAAGGTGCGCTAAATTGTAATTGTTTGCAACGAATTGCCAATGAATTATCTTAACTTACGTAGCTTTTCTCACAAATGCCTTACCTTGAGGGTTTTAATTATTTTTAATATGAGTTATGGGCCTATAAGCAAAACGTGCAGTCTGAGGAAAGGGTTAGATTCGACTCGACAAGGAAGTTAGTTAACATAATCATGAAAGAAACATATTACAGGTGTTCTCTATGGATAAATTTATATTGCGACAATTAATTATTCTTTAAGGTGTTTTATATTGCCTATTATATTGATTTTATAGGTTGCGATTAATAAATGTTGTTTGCTTACGGCATCCATTCGGATAGGAAATAGGCGGAGAAAAAGGGATAATGTTAAACTTTTGGTGACATTATTCTTAAGGGATTAGGTTTGAGTTTTCGCCTTCCTCATCTGAGAGGGAGTTTTATCTGTGCATATGATGCGTATCAAACAATTTTTTGAGTTTTTAATTTAAACGCACCGACGCGTCGCGACGTGAGAGTATTGGGAAAAACTCCATGATTTCTTCCAAAGAACGGGAATTCCCGGATTAAAGAGGTTGCACTGAATTGCAGTCTTCAATTAACAGTTTTGATCTCTTATAGTCTATCTATACTATTTTATTACGATGCATAATGCCAGTTTCTTAAATTCTCACCTGCAACCACCTTGATGTCCATCGCCCCCCAAAAAATTCCTTTACGCCCCCCTGGGGGGAGGTACCGCCCACGTTGGGAATCGATGCTCTAGACCAGGGATGACAAATGATTTTTGTCTCGCGTGCCAAGAAAGTAATGTGAATCATCAGAATTTTTTCGGGTGCCACTATTTTACTCCTTTATTAAGATAGTACTTCATATTTGAAACAGAAAATACAAGCTTACGCGTGCCAAGTAAAATCGAAAGCGTGGCACTTCAGGCACGCCATCCCTGCTCTAGACTAACGGCATGAGTTGGAAAAATTGTTTGTTTTTGGCAGTAATTCGTAACGCATTTTTCTTCGAACCGTCAGAATGATAATGACGTTGAGTCGTACATGTTTAATATTCGATATTATTTAAGTTGGGTGGTGTTAGCGGAATGGCATTAGTGCTAGCCACGCAGCGGGCCTGGGTTCGATTCCTAGCAGAGGCCATTTATTTCAACCTGGGCTTGCCGACTTATTTATTGCGAGGAAGACACGCAAGGACAGCTCTTCGGAAGAGCGCAGGTGCTTGATAATTTTTGCAAGAGTAGGATAATTCCGGCACCGGGTTTCCCTCCTCCTTTCATTGTGTGATATGCAACAGAGGATAGAGAATTTGTCCGCATTACTATGCCTAACTCCTAGGTCTTTACATATGAGACTCAATCCGTCTCTATACGGATATTAATTCAGTCATTTTTTAATTGGCCATTTCGTTTTTAAATTTTTTCTATCCGTTACTGATATAATCTCTCTCTCCGTCTTCAGAAGTTGCCTGATGTAGAAAATAAAATTCGACGTTCATGATGAATTGTATACTGATTTACGTTGTGGGATTACGGTGAGTGTCTGCATTACTTCCAATGCTTGAAGTCGAAGCTGAAATTCACTCTCCCTTAAATTATTTAAATATGCATTTTACATTTGAGTCATGTGGCTTCATCGACATTTCTGTAATTTACTCTATCTCTTATTCCCTTCTTAATACGTTATATATGCTAGAGAGCTGAAGTCGACCGGCACAGCATTCGATACATAGGGAAAATAATTTCAGCAGCGTACATATACGTATCTACAATTTGCAGTTTTATAAAGGGATCTCAGCCAAGCCAATATCATTTAAATCTAATTTAGCATAACATTATTTCTATTTCGCACAGCATTTGTTGCTTACCTGCATGGACTTACGCACGCACATTTAAATTATTTTCGCACGATTTCACACCTAGACCAGGATTAATATTTATCCAAGTATTCGCATTTTTCAAAGTTACTAAAAACGAGCTCAACCTCATGCTTAAACAATCGCGCACGTTATCTATCGCCTCAGGGCAACTACTCAGTCGTCAAAGCGCCACTGGACTTGGAGGACGCCGAGGGCATAACCTTGTCTCCTGGATACTGGAAACTCCGCATGGAGGTATTCAACGAGAGCGACGCTGACCAGAAAGGGACGGATCCGATCGGATGCAACGTGGTCGAAGTTGCGGTCACGCCTTCTAGGGGAAATTATAGAAACTAATGAGAATCAGCTAATACAAAACATGAAAAAATATGTTGCGGAAATATACGGATTCTTTTTTGAAATGCCTTGACCCTTACGAAGAGCTAAACATTTCCCACCTCATACAAGTCTCAACTTATCTCTAATATGTACCCAATTTTGGGCCACGAATAGCAAAAGTGCTATTTTCCAAATTTAACGAATTTATTGTCTGAGGAACTCTACATATTTATCTTCCTGGCACATTTTCCATGCTTAGTTTCAAAAGGCTCTAAAGCCACTAATTTGGCTAGATAATTTGTGTAGGTGCATCCACATTACTTCTAACCTGCCTATGTTGATTGACCCTATTAAAAAACAATTAATGTTTCAATTAGATGTATTTTACTCTGTAAATTTTGCTATAATTCTAGAAGAATTCGACAATAAATTGAAATGTGATTTTTAATTTTACTGCAAAGAGTTGTGGATAAGAGGAAAAATAAATTTTTATTAAGTGGTTGAATAGTCAATAAATTTCATGGCGGAATAAAGTTTATAACAGAATAAAAGATGTTTGCTCTGTGCAAGTCCTTTTGTCGTTAATTGTATTTATTGTATGCGAATACTTTGTCCCACCACACACAAAATAATAAACATTTTCATTAGATAAACTTATCATAGTAAATAAACTAATCGCCATTTCAAAAATGAAGTCGATAATGGCAAATCCAAAATTACCCAAGCCCATATCTCAGGAAATTAATACTTTATATTTATGCAGTATTATTCTGTTATGCAGTCAATGTACTTGAAAGCTCTTGTCGCGTATATCACTCTGATTCGAATTATCTTCAATTCACTCCATCTTCAACTTCAAATTCCTCATCAGTGATTTCTTCAGAATTGTATATAGCTTTTTCATTCTCCATTTCTTCTTTGAACTGCAATACACATTTTCGATTTCGAAGATCCATGCATTTTCTTAATTCCGTTTCCAATCAAGAATGCTTTTTTCAGAGTAAACTATAATCCTAATTAGCAATCTTATCTTATTACGATATTTGTTCATCAATGACGCGGTGAATAACTGATATAAAATTAATAAACTACTTTCATAACGGTATTCGAAAATGATTCCTGTCTTTGTTCTTTGAGCATGCGGAGCATCGGCAAGTTGTGGATCTGTTTTGGAAACACTGGTTTGACTGGTCTTGTTTTATAAAACGGGGAGTATTTATTACGGTGACGTCACAAAATTGCTTCCGCGTTCGTATACACATTTCTCTGTCTTTCCATGCCTTTATTTTTTGTTTACTTTTGCTATATTGTGTGGACTTAAAGAAGAGATAAACTTTGAAGGAAAAGATGAGCATAATCAAGGAATTTGGAATGTTTATCTACTGAATGTTATAATGCAGTAATCACCAAGATACCAATTACATATTCCAATTCACAGCCAACTAAATACTTTTATGAACGTTTCAATTCCTAACTTAAGGAGTCACGTACACATACTAAACTGATGCAGAGGTTTTGTGGCGGATTTATTGCCACTTTTCATAATTGTATTAAAACTAATCATTGAACTGTCTCATATAAATGCTTTAAGGATACGTTAACGTGACTTTGACTTTGTGAAATCACATTTAAACGAATTAAATTACCGTAATACAAAACGAGTCATCATAAATGCGAGAAGGATAATTTCTAAAATGTCATGGTGAAATTTACCACATATTTATGTAAAATATAGACGCTCATGATTATATGCGCATATAATTTGTCATTTGATAATTCTTGCTAGAAGTAACACCGTTAACTCGTAAATTTTCAATGCCAGATTGTAGAAGGATGGAGAAGTTCGATGACGTCAGATAAACAGAAAGAAAACGAGTTTGGCAGAATATGGACACGGAACTGCAAAAATCCCTATTTTTATTTCCTTCCGTGACTTAGTTTCTTCGTTTTTTCTTTTAATTTCCTGAAAGGCCGTTCCCCTGATTTGGTGCCGTTTCCATTTACTAAGCAAGGGATTCGAGCATGTTTTCACCTCGCCAATCCGAAAGTTGTTATTCGCTGCGAATATCCCTTCCCGCGAATACATAATTACGATGACTTGATTCGACCTTTTTCATTAAGAAACGGCAAACAGGCTTGAGTTCTTTTTCCTTTTTTACGCAATTCTGGATAAAAAGAAAAAATACATTTTTATTGCATAAATCGAATGAATTAATTATTATTCTGCCACCTTTCCAAACACGGAGGTCTCGGGCGATTTTGGGAAAGAAATAAAAGCGATTTCTCTGTCTTGAGTAACGCATTCTTTAGCACTATTAAGCTGTTATCCGTTTCGTAACGCAGGAATAAATCGCGTGGCATGACTTGTCTCAATGGCTCGTTAGAAACGCATTTTTTTCTTGTAACATGTGAGGTGGCGTGTGTAATCCGCGAACTTTAGGAGATACCTTTTACTCACCGATGCGTTTTTTCTGCGTAGGACTAACACGAACGCGGTTCGTGTCTAAAATTGATTTAATCTCGAGTTGTCTTGGAGAAAATTTGCATGCAAGTAGCGATTATTAGAAGCATGAAGAATTGTTTCAAATTTATTTTACGAGACTTCTGAAACAATGTCACACTGGAACATATTTTAAACTTCACGTTATAATGAGGTTAAAACTATAATCCGTGAAAATGTTAAAAGCTTAACGCTTTGTTGATATTTAACCTTAGATTCGGGATGTATACACATACATTATGATATTACAGATATCGATATAATGAACGAGTCGAGTATAATTAAAACATTATGTTTGATAGTAAAGAAAATATGTATATCATTTACGTTGGGAATTCATTGGTCAGTAATAAATTTCAAGTTAAATTAATTTTTAGGTGCGTTTCTTTTCAAAAGTAAGCGTCTATTAACTTCGGTCTATCCGTCCGTCCGTACACATGCTGGTTCTCGCCCTCTATTGAACGGATTTTCATGTAATGAAAGGCATTAAGAAAATTATTCACATAAACCAATCAGGGGTGCTACTTTATTAGAAATAAAAATTTCCGTCACATCTCGTAGAAAAGTCTTAAAATATAATGCGCAGAACTAATTAAACGGAATATTTTTGTCTCAAAAATTTTTATCGTAGGAATAGTCTTTATCAATATGACCAAACAAGAAAGCCCTAATTTACTTTGAACATAGAAAATTTCTTGCATGGTTTCTTAATTCGTGTCAACAAAAAGTCTTCGTAGCAACTGAAGTAAATAAGATCTGCCGTAATTACGAAAATACATTTAATTTCCGTTTGTGTGCATGCAGCATTTCGTAAGCGAAAGGAAATGAATTATATACGACGCAGAATTGAATGAAAATACGTTTATTTTCCTTTCGTGCGCACAAAGCGTTTGTGAGTGAAAATAAATGGATAATTTACGACGAAAGATTTAAAGTGAGCCTAAATATTACATTACAACTCCTTAACTCAAATAAGGTTTGTTTTAAATAATTTTAGATTGTTTGATCAATTGCAACTGATTAGAAAATAAATCGATAGATCAAAAATTTAATATTTCTATGGAATCATTTCTGTTATATCGTTCTACAGCAATAGTCATTATACTAAAATGACGTAAATACGTTCATTAATGCACCAACTTAGAGAAGGGAAGAAATTAGACAGAGTAGATAGAGAGACTATCAGATCGTGGAGTTTTGCTCTTTTATGGTCGGCAACAGTCAGCAAGACTCGAGTTAAATATTAATCTAGAAAAACCCGTCTCGTTTCATGTAAGAATTGGAGTAATCCTTTAAATGTCGAGAAAAAGAATATAATTTTTTATTTAAACAAATGGTAGGTGGAACAATAGGTAATTCTCCAATTTGAAATCGTTAGTGAACAAAAATTCACAGCTTAGGTATTTGTACGTATAGAAATTAATTTTAATGGCAAATTCTAAAACTGTCTTAGTCGCAAAGAGATGATTCCAAGTGAGGGGCTCTTCGCTCTCATTTCTTCTTCCTTCCTTCCTTCGACTCCCCGTCATCCCACGCTCAACCTCTCTCCCCCTCCTCCCCTCCTTTCTCTCTTTCCCCCTCCTCCCCTCCTTTCTCTCTTTCCCCCTCCTCCCCTCCTTTCTCTCCCTTTCCAACCGGCCGATCAGACAATTGCGAATCGCCGCTGGATGGGATTTCACTCAACGCCTTCGCTTACCGCGACCTCTCTCTTTCCCTCTCGCCCTCTCTCACCTTCGCCCTCTCTCTTTCACTCTGCACTTCTAACTCCCATTGGCGTAGGCTTCCGGAAACCTAATCTATAAGTGCTCTCCCTTTTCATGTCTCAGAACAGATTCTTCCTAATGAAGATTCCGATTAAGAAAATTATTTGTTACGTTATTAAAAATCAAAACTGCCGCCATTTTGTATGCGCAGCGGCGTTCAGTTTATAGTAACCGTGTCCTCCTATGGAATTTGATGATGTTAAATAGTTTTTTTGGAGTTATGACATATTTTTGGCAGAAACGTACACAGAGTGAGTGGATTATTCGTGGATGAGTGGGTGAAATTATCATGGGTAATAAATTGCTCGTGAAAAATATTTATCTGCCAAATCAGTTTATTAGCTTATTTACCTTGTATTTTAGAGACATCAGGAATTCAACACCTCAATTTTTGCCCATTTTATGGCTGTTATGATTTGTTTTGGTTTTAATTCTCTCGAAAAACGTATGTTTGGAGTTATATAATTTATCACTTGGATTCCAGCCATAAGATGTACTTGATAATTCTTTATTGGACCACCCCCTCTTGTTTTCTTCTCGGTCCAACCTAAGTTTTGTAAACATCAGATAATAAAAAAAATTACAAAATATGAAAATAAGATACGGTAAATTTCTTCTCGCGATCATGAGATGCCGTTCTTCAATTTCCATTAAGACACGTATATGTCCTGAGTCACGTCGCTGCGCTTGGACGACGTCACGAGGGAAGGCGGGACGCGAATACACTCTCTCGACAGGAAAGCAAACCAGTTGGAACATCTCTGGCGCGGTAGTAAAATAAGAAGAGATCGAAAATTCAGATCCAGACGCCGTTTTTCGAGATAATTTTCGAGTGTGCGTCTCAAAGTCGAATCGCTGGTGACGCAAAGGTGGCGAAACGCGTAAGCGTTTTTTGCTTGTTTGTCGGGAAACCCGTAGAGTTACGTGGCCCAAGGAAGAACTTGCGTCCAAATAATCGAGCGACAGGTGTGACGCGTTTGTGTTATGTTAATCTTTTAGTCCCATCCAAATATTTTGAAGTTTTATAGCCACATAGCACGAACGTTACTTGAAATAAAATGTTTTATTCGCAGAGAGCGAAGGAACAGATTTTAATATCTTATTGCTCCAGATTACTCACACTGGTGGGACGCGAAAATTTTGAAGATCAGTTAACAATATTTTTTTAAAAACTATCGCGAAAGTATAGCGAAAACAATGTTTTATAACAATCAAACGTAATAAATTAATGATGAAAATATTATTAAATTACATTGTTTTAGTTAATACTATAGAATTTTCTCCTGCCTATGCACACACGTATCGAAAAAGGTGGGCCGCGGATAATTTCCTGTAGCTTAGTTGGGCCATGTTATCAAAAAGTTTTAGAAATGCTCTTCTAGATGATATTTTTCATGTTTATTTGTATCTTTTGAAAACGAAACGAGTTTTATAACAAGCTACAACTATTCAGTCAGTCTCAAGCTATAGCGTCGCGTTCTTGAGATTCTGAGAGTTGTTTACTCCTCTCTTGAGATTTGACGATAAGAACTTCATTTAGATAAGCTAATATTTTTTCTTAATTACGTAATTTTCTCATTAACTTTGGCAATTTTATTTTTTTATCACTTGATGAGCGGCTTTCGATTCTATTTTAACCGTTTCCATGAAAAGTGTTAGTGTAATCCGTTTCATTTCATACTCCCCAAGTAACCATGAGAAATGCTCTGATGGCATCATTCAAAGCTTCCTTGAAACAACTTCCACCAGTATTCAATTTTATATCAAAATGGCTCCAATTATTTGAAGTAGACAACATCTGTAAACAGCTGTAGTTTTCGAAAGGGCTGAACGCATAACAGCGACGTGCTTTATTAATATTATCATATACTTTCATTCATAAAAGGTATCCTTTAGGGCAGCGGTTCTCAACCTTTTTTTCGACGCGACGCACATGACGGCCGATGCTCACGTACGCGACAATGTCCTGAAATAAAAAAAATAAATAGTGTGTAATAATGAAGAATTTTAGCCTAAACGTAATTTTTATTGTTGTCGACACAAGAGAAAGACAGAAACTCTGCTTAACAATATTAACTTTATTTCTTACAAACCGTTATTAAAATTTTCAGCGACAAGCCTCCCGGCTCTTCGCGACTGCTTTAGGGTACCACGTCAGAAGTTCGAAAACAAAAAGGGCGAACATAAAAAGAGTGAATTCTGTCGTTCTGCCAGTAAGATGTTAATTTTATAAATTATTGTAGCTTATCAACAGTTCTACAGGTCATAAGTACTTAATTAGCAGAAGTTTCGTTAATATGCTATATTTTGAAATACTTTTAGATGACTTTAAGTAAAAAGAAAATCGACTATCGTTTTCGCTGTTCGCTCTGGTTGTAATCTTATGCCCGTGAGAATGAGGGGAGTGAGTTTTCTCACAAAAGAAGATTCGCTATTATCTAAACTGAGCGATAAACGCTGATTCCGCGGGGGGTGGAACACCGATTCTTCAGTTAATAAAATGCAGAAACTAATTTTCGAGGTGAAAAAAGAATCGTAACGCTGCAAATAAGTAGCAAACTGCCATTAAAAAAAGTGGAGTTGAGCGAGAAATAGCTCATTGTGATTAAATGTTTTTCACTCGATTGTCACTTTATTCTCCCTGTTATTTTTTTAGTGAATCATGGGGGGGGGGTCGTAATCTTTAATTAAGACCTACAATCACTCGGTAACTCAAAAAATTATTTAACTTTTTTAAACCTAACTTATCATTCAAGGAGACTTTGGAGAGTTAAAATCTTTCTTTCTTCGATATTGAAAGAAAAATGTCACCGCAAGCAAAATTTTAGAGGAGATTTAACCAGAAAATAAAACATTATATGTTGAACGAAAACGGAAATCGGCGAACCAATTGTTTATATTCGCTTGATGAAACGAATACAGATATTTGAAACATTTCTACCATTCTCGAAGATGGAAATAAACAGATGTTTATTTGATAGCTGTTGGAGTTTCTGCTGAGAAAAGAGGGAAAGTTGCCTCGGATTTCTTAGCAGATTAACCGTAATTAGGCGAGCTTGTTTAACTACTAACCCCAAACGCTTCCCTACTCTTTCGTTTCAAACAAGGGACTCTCGAAATCCATTTAAAAAACGTTAAAAGGTTTAGGTGTGAACCACTAAAATTTCATTAGCCCAAGTCAACACGTGTTGAGTGTTATATGGGGTCATTGCGCTATCGCAGCTCCTCCCTTCAAACCCTTTCGTTTATAATTTCGAATTTAAACGTCTTAATTTTATATTTAAAATTTCGTTTTTAATTAAACAACTTTTAGGTGTTGTGAAACTTTTTGAATTAACTTCATCTAATCTTTTCGTACGTAAAAATATATGTGTTTAGGCAGGATCCTCGTCAGCGTTTTTCAAAGGAAACTCTCGCAATAAATAATCTCTGAAGCAAGGGGAAACAGGTGTCACTATAGAATCAAGCATTATGCGTTACGGCTAAATGATTTTTAATTCATCAAGTTAATACTTGGGTGAATAATGTCACTGCGGTTAAATCGCACAGTTTAAAAATATGTGGTATCTTTTAATATGCCATCCAAAGACTGTTTTGAAAACAACTCATTTTTACTCATATTCTTGAGGTCAGAATGTGACATTGGATCATCATTTTCCTGATGTAATCGTATACTTCGGCAATTTACCTGCAAAAATTATTTTTTTTAAATCGTTCGTTATATCATGTTTTGTATTTAATGCGTATAAGTACGAAAGCATTTTTTAAAGAAGGTATCTTTCTCTTTATTTTAACTTCTAGAGCGGGTATATCTTGAATCGCCCCTGAGCAGCAAATGAATCTTCCGCCGTTAGCAAGTAATGCTGTTTTTTATATTAGAATGAGGATTTAATAATCTTTTGTCACGTTGGCTTAATATCCGTTCAGAGATGTTAACATTTTTAACTAGATCCTTGAGAAACTCCTTTATAATATGGATTGACATGTCTGTGCATCTGTATTGCGATGCATCTATTCTAGTTCATTTAAATATTTCTTTTTATACTTTTTATATTATTTTGTCGAAATTATAAATATTTTGTTTCGAATTTTTAAAATGTCCTTATTCGTTGCTCGATTTGATTCGAGCTGAAAATTTTTAACTTTAAGAAAATCTTACGATCCAACTTTAGAGAGCTTTGGTTTTCGAGGATCGAAAGGACTGGCATATAATTATTAAACGTTTAAGTCTCTAACTCTATTCGCATTTAATACTCCTATTTCTATACCTGATATAATCAGGTTAATTATTTCCACGGGATTGTCCAGATATTGTTTTTTCAATGTCAATTTTACATTATATTTAATTTTATAATATTATCTATTTTTTATAGCATTTTCACGGGCGCATTTGTTGCATGAAAAGTAGCTTTCAAAAATCATTCGGAAGTGAATTTTGGTTTTAGGTCGGTGAACTGTCTCGAATATTCACTGTTGTCACACGAATAATCTAAAGCGAATAGTTTTTCTCACATTGTTCGTAAAAGAGTGGTAGTCAGGGATTTGGTCATGCAAACAACGCACGTGCCCCGTTTTTGCCTTCTAGATGTTCCAATGTTACAAAATCTTTGATTTTTTCTGAGTTTCATAAGTTTATAAAGCAAATATAATTACTTCATTGCATTTTTAAAGGGAAAAGAAGAGCGAGGAGTCATTTGATCTGTCTTATAGTTGATCAAAAAAATACCCCTTGTTCGGAGACCGTCCCGGTGTGTGTGTGAATGTATTTGTTTGGGTCGAGTGTTACGAACGCGATCAGACTTGCGCCAAATTATGATAACAAGGATGTCATCAAGGCCAGAGTCTCTCCGTCTTTCATTGTGAAGCGGAGGAGGACACACTCCTGAAGTGCGTGTCTGGATCAGCCAAGTTTTCACGTCTCTCAGCGAGAGTTTTAAAGTCGGACACCCGAACTATTTCTGCTCTGCTCTTTTTAGGTCTCTCGCCTCGGAGGAACTCGTTGCGAATGCGGAAGAGAGAAGAGACCTATTAATCACTATAGGTATTTATTACGTAGAAGGGTTTAATAAAACTCGGGGAGAAGCACTTGTTAAAAGAATCCTAATCGAGCTATAGTCTACGGGCGGAATTTCATGTTTTTGCATTTTCCGTGCGGTTTTAATCTGATGTAACTATTCGGAACAACTTGGCGTGTTTCCTAAAAGCGATCGCTTAGTTTCTCATGGAATGTTGCGCAGTATTGGAAAATTAGTGTAGCAACTAGCCAATCAGCTCTCCAATTATTTCTATCGATGTTTTTCCACCCATAGGTTGCGGCATAATTTAAATTTTGCGGTGAATTCAAATTTTAGAACGGAAACTTTCTTTTATTTTCATTTTTTCCGCGTGCCTTTAGAATTTCCTTCGACAAGCTATAGTTTCCTCCAAATAGGGGCCATGGTCTTTGAAAATTAACTGATTTATCATTTCCGTTGCACGAAAAAACAAACTCGTAAATTTTAGCTTCTCCAGGAAATCCTTACGAGTAAAATAAAACTGATTTTGAATGGTATTGACGCAGTCCATTAGTATCAATTTCACTATCGTATATATTTATATTGCACTTTAATACCATGCTCTTTCATTTTAACTGAAAGCTTTAAGCTGATTAGAAATATAATTTTCGATGGGAATTCTGCATGAAGGCCAAAATCTTTTATTGAAGAAATTCCATTTTCATGAGTTACGCTCGATTTCAGTGCTGTTATTGTTTTTGCAAGCTTTTTTTACGATCTCATAGAGGTGTGCGTTTCAGCATACATTCCAATAAGTACTTTTATAAATACATCTTTTGAATTCATTAAGAATTTGTAACTTGATATTTTTACAAATTAAAACTTTTAGTTACCAAAATACAAACCGCTTGGCGGTGTTATTCACACCTTAACATTTTTCAGCTATGTTAATAAATCTCCTAGTCATATTTTGAATAATTAATGGTGCAAAAGAGCAGGTGTTTTTTTATTTCTAAATTTTGCATTTGTGATCACAATGAAGGCTTATATATTCGCTTAATATTTACTTCATTTAAATTAAAAAAGAATAATGGCATGGAAAGAATTTAAATATGTGAAAACTTTTTTAAAAAATAAATTTTTATAGGAAAGGTGAAATAGTAAAAAAAAATGGGCGAACAAGCTTACTGTATGGCTATAATCGTTACTTGGTGTAAAATGTATGCAAAATTAGGAAAAGAAATGCGCACTCTGTCGTGAGCAGGTTTTCATTCGTAAACGATTGACTATCACTAACACTACAAGGTGAAATACAATAAATTACTTAAAGAATTTCGATGAATGCACAACAAAATACGATTATATTTATAAAATATTGTTTATTCTGAAGGAATCAGCAACGTGTGCTTTTTTTACATTCTAAGCATGCTATATGTTAGCATCCACATTTTTTACTAAAAAAATTATTTACTTATATAAAATGTAAATTTCGGGTATAATTTCGAAGTCAACAGAGAAAGTAACATTATTCTCGAGAATCCTTTAGCAGCAATTCGCTTTAAATGGTGAATAGCGATAGGTAGCAAAAAATTATATAGTTAACCAGTTAATCACAAGCTGCGGAGTAGTCATCCTTAGTGGTAATTATCTGGATCAGGGATTCGTAAATTGCCATCAAGGTGTAGATGTAAATGCACTTGCTCTCATAAATAGCTCTTTTATACGAAATCGTTGCCTGTTTAACCTATTATAACTCAATATAGGTTTACTCACAAATCCGGGACGCCTTGGATCCAGGCGTTACCGGATTTCCAGATTTCCCGTTTTTTTAAATGAGAAATTCTCTCATATGTGGCATATACGTACAGAGTTGGATTTTCCATTACACGAAATGGGCATATGCCTATTTGTACTTTGATTTTAGAAGTAAGATCTTTTTTGTTCGTGTTTAAAAATAATTTTTATAAAAGGGTTTTCTAACTCTTTTGAAAAAAATTTAATCTATCGTGAACATACATGTGATGACTTTTTTTTTACGGTAGATACGAGTTTGGGAGCAACGGGTGTACACCTGCGCAATGGTAGAGACCAGTTTTGAAAAATGATTTAAAGCGTTTAAAACTTCTTTTGCTGTAGAATACGGTTATATATTGGATATATTTTTTCGATCATTCTGACATTAACACGTCACGCCACAGACATCCTACTAACTTAATTGAGTTTTTATCTTAGTTAAAAAACATACTTGGGGATACCAATAGAATTAAAGTGCAACTTTACGAGTATTCGACATATTTGAATTAATATTTGTTTTTGATAGAAGACATTTTACACAACAGCGTCGAGCAGTTATGTGCTTATTCGCTAAACAGAACAAACAACCTATCTTTGTGGGTAGAAACGCCTTGTGTATTAACCACTAAAGAAATAATAGGAGAATGGCTGAAAACAAAATTAGATTGTCCTTGAGAAAGAGTTTCAAGGGCAAATGGCCATTCAGAAGGGTAAGCCTGATCTCTGTTTGGCAAGAATCTCGTATTATTTAAAATCTGTTCGTTTATGTTAAGAATGAGAAGGTAGTCAGTGTTATAGTTATCATTTTAAAATTTAAAATTCATACTCTTAAAATCATTTCCATCAGTCATTCTCAGTATTATTTTTGGCGCGGTACCCTTTCAAAGTTAAGCAAAAATTTCGCAGCAACCCCTCTTCGAAAGGAGGATTTTTAAATCAGGCCATCAAAACGTTTGGACGCATTCGTTTGTTAGTGCTTCATCGTCATTGATTTATCAGTTGCAAGATTAACGTTGATTTATATATTTGACAACGTTTTTCGTGGCACCCTAAACACTCGGCTGCGGCATCCCGTTTGAGTTCTGTTTTACATTAAAAGGATTGATAATTTTTATATACTAGCTTTAAAATGTGTGTTCAGATAACCTTCTCGTAAAAATAACTCATATTTGTATGCTAATGAACTGTATGCATTAGTAAATGAGCGTTAGCAAGGATAAAAAAGTACTAATACTTTTCGATGCATATATTGAATAAATGTTCAAGTTATTATCATTCACAAAATACAATGTTGTTTGCGAGTCAGACAATTTATAAAATTTCAATTCTTATGAAATTCAAACAGTTTCAAACTCTCAATTTATGCACAATAGCATCCTGTAGTACCCACTAATTATAGCTGGTAAAACACAAGTTTTGAAATATGGGAGCTGGTGGATATCAAACTTGAAATATCGAACTGAGTTGAATTTTTCTCACGTTCCGTCACTTCCTTTTCCAAAAATTACCAACAATGGTTTCCCTTAGATTCGAGTTTTAAATATTTATAGTAATGGCTAATAGAATTGCAGTAATTTGCTGCTAACGAAAGTCTTTTCACAATGAAAACAGAATGAAAAAGTATTTGAATTAGATATCGAATCACCATTAAAAATTAAGCGATGAACAAAAATATTTTTATTATATTTGTTACGTAATGAGTTTTTGACACAGCTACAGCTGTAATACTATTTGCCGTATGATACTTATTTAATCTACCATTTTGATATAACTTATCATAACATAACTTCTCATATCGAAATCCTGACGTTACAAGATATGAAGTAATTTTACATGTATTGTAAGCACTTCAAAAATTCGCAGTAGCAACGCAGTTTCTAACCCTGGAGCGAGAGCCAAATTATTCGAAAAAACAAATGAGCAGAGGAGAACAGAAGAATTGTTTTCATTTGGAACCGAAAACAGTGGTTATTTTTAGTATTTAGTCTCCTTAAACTGTACTTTTTTCTAGAAACTCGGCTGCAAATATTAAATGCTCTCTTTTAAGAATTTATGGAAATTCCTATAATAATCGCCTCAGAAAATCAAAACCGTCGAAATAACCGCTCAAGTTGCTTTCAGTGCAGCATATCGGGTACAAAGTAGCAGAGATCCGTTTTAAGATGATACACGCCCTCATCCAATTTATCAAGATGATCTTGTCGAAGTGGAAATAGCGAGCGTTCCAAGAGATATTTCTGCGTAGTCACCAGGTGACCATATGATGGCATTCTTCGAGAAACCTTGCGAACGCACTGGAATCAGCGCGCGCACTGATTCCATTTGTAATTTTTACATTATAGCATTTAAAGCCTTCCAAAGTCTATGGCAGGGGGTGTCCTTGCGATATGCATTCGCCCAAATGAAAATCTACGTTACGCTGTCCTGTCGCATACAAAAATAGCTATCGGTCGTAGCGTATATTACTAAGTATTTTATTATACGCTTTGATAGATTCTCAAGATAGAAATATTCTACGCTCGTCATTACTTAATCCAGGCCTAGTAAAATTTTTGAAGAGCTTCTGTTTATTCTCTTCTTTTATGAGTATGTTAGAGAGGAGTTAATCTCTCGTTAATGACGCCTGTCATCACAAAATCAGAAAATATTGACTGACTTCACAAGGTTTTCAGTCGGACCGTTGTTCGTGCAAAAATTACGCGTAATGGTAAATGAAGATAATCGTATTTGCCAGATTATAGGGCGACGTCGAATATAAGGCGACCCCCTATTTTAGAAGCCACGCGAAAAAAAAAACTATCGGTTTAACCTGATCGGTTACACTTAATTTCCATTGTAAATGAAAACAAATAAAAAACAAAACATTATTTAAGAATAGGTATATGCAGAGATTACGTGTATACAATTTAAATTTAATCAATATCATCGCCATTCTGTCCTTTATTTGAAACACATTTGGTTTCTTGAGGTGTGTGCTGCCACACCATCCATAGCTTACTTTAACTTCAGTTTCTGGTTTATTTAAATCTTTCGTAATTTCACTTTATTTACACATGACAATTTGTCTTGTTACCAGGAATCCTTTATTTTAGTGTTCATGAAAGGGGGATTTGAAATAAAACATAACTTTGATAGCTATTGTAAGGCAAGATTTTTTCGGCTTACATTTTATGAAAAAAGATCGCCTCATAATCGGATAAACACGTTGTTACAATAGCAATGAATGTTATAAATATCTTATGACCGTAGGAAATTTTGTCATCATCAGTTGGTCCACTAGTTCAGTAGAGGTCAAGGGTTCAGAAATCGCAGAGAGAATTGTCGTTTGTTCTCCCCCTATTATGCGTCGAAATTGAATTTAGAAAGTACTATTTCCTTTGAAAGAATAATCGATATTATTTACTCATCAGTAATTAATAAATCAAATTATTTTAAATTAGGATATAGTAAAAAAGGTTGCTCAAGAATTCCGCGAGTCAAGCTTTGTGCATTTTTTAACTTTTTTGTTTTTCTTTCGTGTATGACTTGTGAATTTTCTTCCTGTTATCATTATTCCATGAACTTTGCCGAATTTTACAGCTCTTTAATTATGCCTTTGTTTTTTTTGAGCTACTACAAAAGATACTGTGATAAAAGTAACATTGGTTTTGAAAAAAATTCCAGTAAGTTGATAATAGATTATATATTATGTTGCATTATAGGTGATTTTTGTATTATAAATGAATTGATTACTGTTTTTCTTGAAGAAATTAAAGTTTAAATTATTAAATTAATTCATAGCACGTTTTAGAATTAACCTAGGAAGTTGAACATGATTTAATTATTCTTCCTACTTTGTAAAGAAGAAAATGATATTTCACACGAAGGTTAGCTTAAAAATAAATAAGTTTCAGGTTTGAATTAAGACGTTTGGGTATGAATGCAACACGTGGCATCACATTAAGTGGTTTGGGAGTTCAATGGCCTGGGACAATACGTTGCCATAGTGTTTTTTTTTTGCATTCCTATCTCTCTCTTTCTCTCCCTCACCTCTCTCTTAGAATATTTATCTGCTTCTTCATCCAGCACCGCTCTCCTTACTTGTGCAGATAAACTAATGGAACACGGGTACTATTAGAGATAAATACATTTTGACCGATATTCATGAACACATCGACCTTCGTTTCCTTGCAACAATTCGGATACTTTTCCAACTTTTTATCGCATTTATTTAAATAGTAAGTATCTTTATTTTAAAAAGGTCGATATTTCGTTTACACCCAAAAATAAATCACGTAGATTTTCGTTCTCGATGCAACTTTTCATTCTGTCCCAGTGATTGTAGATTTTAGCGATAGCCTTTACTATTTCTAAACAAAAATCGTGATGATGAGCTGGCGTGCTTATGGCTGTGATTAGTGAATGACATTGCATTGCGTGACGGGATGTCGTTCTTCGATGAATATACAATCTCGCACTCGTTTTTCCTAACAGGAAGTCAGTCCTGTTTTGTGCACACTATTAGTGTCGCCGTTTGAAATGTAACACGCAGTGAGGCCCCGGCGTTCACGCGCAATTAAACAACGTCCCATTTAGGCGAATAAATTGGGCTGCGTCCATGTCGCGCCCTGCTCCACAAAAACTCGGACTGTGTTTTGGATGTGCTCGTTACTTTGGCTGCCAAGTGTGAATTGGTGGAGGAGGGCAGAGGCGGTGATACAAACTTAACACCGAGATTTGAAAACAGCTTTCGGTTTCTATTGCGCTGGGAGACGCACCGTGTATATTGAACAAATTTGTACTTACATTGTTTTTGTCCCAAGAAGTGGTCGTTGAAATGCGTGAAATGGGATGACGAAACAGCAAGAACATGTCACAAATGGCTTCAAGTATTGCTTTCTTCAATAATTCATCAAATTATATCAACTCAGTATTTAACGAAACTCATGCTCGAAGAATATTAAATACTAGCGTAATTCCCGTTTAAATATCAACGGAAGAATTATAAATAGATAGATTATTAATAATTAAATGACAGGGGTAAAGATTCAATCGTTCAAGCTATTTATGGAGATCAAATTGACATCATAAACATCAATTGTCTTGAAAATCATTTCCCTTTCCTTCCTTCTCCCTCTCCCTCCCTCTCTCTCATATTAAAAGCATTCAAAGCACGCTTACACCCATAAGGATTGCAATAACAGTAGGATATCGAGGTCTAACAATGTAATTTGTAGGCAAGGCAACATCACGTTAAAATGGCAAGATTTCCCAAAATATGTGAATTAAACGTGTAACATGAGTGATTTCAAACTGTATGCAGAAAAAGATGAACAGATTAAGAAACTTTATAATGTTTTCTTAAAAATGGTTTATATCCAAAGATTATAAGTTAATTCTTTCTAATTTTAATCTAAAAAAGAATAAAAGCCTGCACGTCGAAAAGCCGATTTTTACGTATTACCGTATTGGAAATGGAATTGTCTTACTTGGAGTCGAACCCAGGTCTTTCGTCTAGAGTTTGATACATTAAAACGCTTTTTTATTATATCATAATACTATCCCGAACATTTCATCAAATTCGGTTCAGTCATTTGCGAGATATTAAGCTTCAAAAAGCATTACACACAAAGTGACACTGTCTTTTATATAGTTTGGATTTGTGTATCCAGAAACTGTGCAAGATTTAATTTAATGCACTAACAACATTCTTGAGCTATTCTCTAACACTTTTAATTACACGATTTGGTAGTTAACTAGAAAATAATTTTTCTTCGATATTCTGATATAAATTCAAATAAAAACTTCGAAAAACCGTCGGTTTATTTTGAACATATACATTGGTCCCTCGCCAACCGCGGGTGTTACGTTGCTGACAACTCGCGGTTGGCGAGGGACTACTGTATAACTATTTTATTGCCTGATATGATAGTCGCCTTTAAAGTTTTAGGATTAAGAACTAATC
The DNA here is from genome assembly GCA_036926305.1 of Uropetala carovei. Classification (NCBI taxonomy): domain Eukaryota; kingdom Metazoa; phylum Arthropoda; class Insecta; order Odonata; family Petaluridae; genus Uropetala; species Uropetala carovei. The sequence goes on from JAXCHB010000250.1 coordinate 1,267,037, forward strand.
TTCTCATATGTCTGAAGGGAATTATTAAATGACATCCTTAAAGTACAAGAATTTTATGCTGCCTTTGAAAGTTAATGTTCCACCATCTGTCGGCGTATGCGCTGCAGCAAGTAAACTTTCGCTTTTTTCCTATTTCCTCCCTTATTGTTGTGGATACCTGTCGTAATATCCTTTAAATCACAGTAAATGACTGCGCAACCAATAATTTTCGAGAAAAGAATCAAGGTATTAAAAAATTCATGGTGTTTCCTCGAGTTTTTTTATTTCTCTTCGTGCACCGTGGGAATACGTCTCTTCCGGAAAAAGTGATGCATTTCAACATGCCTGTATCGCTAGAGTTTCGTGGTGCGTTCGTAATTGCTTTGTTGTGATCTGAAAATTATCCATTTGAATTGTGAAAATAAAGAAAAATGTGTCGCTTAAAATAAAACAACGCCACTCGGAAATATACTCTGAGGATTTTCATATGATCTTTAACGAAATTTAACTGAGGTCCAAAAAAAGATTTTATTTTTTCCTTTGATAAATTTATTACAGTATATTTGCACGTGTTTCCTCGTTTTTTTGTAACTCTTTGTCTTTCCATTTAGTTCACCGTGAGAACCTCATCTTCTTTTTTTTGTAACCTCCACTTTTACTGTCATGGTCTGAGCGCTTGCTATATGTGCCACTGTTGAAGTATTTTAATCAGTTATGTTTTTGGTATTCATTATTTCTCGTCGCCGTCAGTTAAAATCGACACTTCAACCTAATAACAGAAATAGTCCCATTATAAATCTAAAACAGCTTGACCAGTTTTCTCACTAAAAAGGAAGAACTTCTATATCATAGCCGGCGTCTTATTGTTAGTCAACCCAATTAGTAAAGCTCAGGTTACGTAATTGTCCACATTTTACGAAATTTCTTTTGCTTATGTTACTTTCTATCTTATTTCTCAACTATAAAAATTATATAACGAATGAGCTCTTATGATAATGTTTCCCCTTCTTTCTTCTCTTCCTTTTATTGGCAAATCGAAATCTGGGCCATTCCCGCAGGAAATGATAAGCTACCGAAAATGAATTGGCGAAAAAGTCGTTTAGAATCGCGAGTCTGTATTTTGTGAGCATTCCTATTAAATAAAAAATCAGAGAATTCGTTCAAGAGGAAATCACCGAGCATACGTATATCGCAATTGATCGACTTTATGAAGTCAGGTCGCGAGAGAAATTTTTAATCGTTATGGTTTTCATTGCTTCTACATATTTCCGGACGAATGCGTTTATAAACACCCAAAAAACTTAAAATTGCAAGTCGAAATCTTTTCGTAATTATTCATTTTCTCTTACTTTGTCATTCGAAGTCAATCAGTAATTCTCAATTATGGAGAAGAATTCTTTTAGTTAAAATTTATGTTATATCTCATCCTTAAAGGCACAGATAATATCATGATAAATAAAACTTAAGTTAAAATTTCGTCGAGAGTACTATTATTTAGGAGATTCTGAATCTAAATTAACCTCTTATTTCTGCCTTTGTACTTTCTCTCCTCTTTCAAAGCATCAATAATTAGTGCATTTATTTGAATCAAATTTCAAAACTAATCTAAAACATTATGTACACAGAAGTTATTAACATAGCCTTCATGAAAATATAAAATCTTTACGCATTTCTCTCGTTAATGAATATGTATACGAAAATATCGAAAATATAAAACTATAGTTAACATCAACACAAAAATTATCATAAGACGGAACCACTGTAGCACATCAACATTCTCATGAATGCGCATGGAGAAGGTTGAGTGCTAAAATACAAATAGGATTAGTTAACTAATTGTAAGTGATAATTTAGTCTGCTCCAATAGCAGTTAGAGCGTCAGGAATGCCAGCTCTGTATTTAGGTTACAAAGCAGCCGTACGAGATCCATAAAAGTCACGAGAGGCATAGTATCCCGCTTAAACATTGAAATAAAATGATGAATGAATCGATAGATCATCAGGCTTTCAAATAACATTTCCTATCCTTCAGAATTATTATAGCCAAATATCCATGTAATGTGACAAAATAGGCAGGTAGTAATTACAATAATTATTTACGGGTTATGGAACAGTTCCTTCTCAGGAGAGTTGGTACACCAAAAGTTCTACTGACACCCGTTCTATTTGCGTCGGTGGTTTCACTCGCGACGGAAAATATTCGAAAAACAAATGACGGTGCATCCATTCGCTCAGTTTCGATGGCATTCGGTAACGCCTATAGATCGAGAGCGATTCAAAGAGGGCGCGCGATTCCCATTTGGCCTCGACGAATCATCATCGCGATGCATCTGATGATCTCCTCCTCGCGAGACACGCCACTTCGCCCGAGATAAGTCTGTCGATGAACGCGCACAGGTGCGTCCAATCCCTTCCTCCCTTTGTCTCCTCATCGACCCAACGCCCAACGGACGCGCCCCTTTTCTCCCTATCCACGCCCCCTTCCCCTCCCCCGAAGAACCGTGCCGCGGTGTTCAAAAATCTTCTTTAAGACACGCAGTGCATCCGGACCCGCGCGGCCCTGAATGCAGGTCCGTATTTTTTTCTGGCCCGACACCAATTGGAACCTCTTGGGGATATTGTCGTCCCCTTCTTAAGACGGAGAGATATGTTTTTTCCCGTGCTCGTGCGTATTTCCGTGCGTCTGACACTCTTCCAGACCAATTAACCGTTTTTGCTGGATTAAGAGGTGCCGCGTCGGAAGGTTATAAGTCGTGTTTGATGTTCTCGCAAAGCTTTTGTTTTTTCCCCCTCAGCGAGTTTGGGCGTAGTAAGGTGCTGCTTGGTTGCGGAATATACGCTGACTGGCGCTCACACGCACGATTTCCTCTCTTATTACGCAGCATCTTCCCATCGTGTTCCTTCCGGTGAGAAAGGAATGGCTGGCACTCTTCGAGAATCCGATGCCTCATCCTTCTCAATTCCTCCCTACAATCCTGTTCTTTTGCTTTTTCTTTGAGAGAGGAAAATAATAAATATTTACGCATTGCGGTCATTTCTTTTCTGTGCGCACAGCCAGACTGGTTCAACCTATCTATTGCTTACAAGTTCAAATTATTTTGGCCCTCAGAAATCATTATATTTTTACTTAGAAACAATAGTAATCTCAACTCTTAGTGAGAATTAATTACCCAAGAATGTTTAAAAAATTATTTTAAGGTCTAAAAATAATTTTTAAACGCCTAAAAGCAGCTAAGCCACCACTAAGATAATTATACTTTCGGCTTTGCGATATAATTACTCGTTATAATTAATTGTTCGACTGCTATACGTGACGCACATTCATTTGAAAGTTAATAAGAGTGGCAACAGATAGCGCAATGATGTAATGACAAACGTTCCTGCGCAGTTCTTTTTAAAATTGCCTCTTAAAACGACAAATGTGCAAGTGCTCATTCACAGATCCGATATAGCCATATTATTTCAAATTATATTTACTGATTACCAAATATGCAATCACATTAATTGCTATCTAATTGAAATATCATTTTTATACGAGCTGGTGGAAATTGCGAGTTTATTGGCTGAAAATATCTATCCTTGCTGATTGTTGTAGTCTCAGCAAGCGACCAAAATGAAGAAATACAATTTTCGAATAGTATATCTTAAATGTATCTTTACATTTAATCACCAATGGGCGGAAGTGATAGCTGCACCAGCAGGCCATAACCCAAGGGTTCCCAACCTTTTCGATGTGGCGAGAACCAAGTTGTATCCTAGAATATCAAGCGGTCACCACTATATTTCTGAAAAAATAGGAATGATCATGAATAAAATCAAACTAACATCAAAATTATTTTTAGTAATCTTTAATACGTTTAGAAAGAGATCAACCGAGCAAATTAAATTATTGGTTCTAAGAAATGGAATATTTAGCACCGTAGAAGAGGGCTGTCAGGCTATTGAAGAGCACCATCAGGCTTCCTAAGAGCAAAGTGGTGCTCGCGAGCACCAGGTTGGTAATCATTGCCATAACCGATTATAAGGTGCTAACATAATGTATGCTTATGCTATATTCTTATTAAATGTATTAAAATTCTTTCCCATCTAGAATTTCAATACCCTTCTTATCTATTGTAATTTGCCCAGAAGAACACATTCTCAGATAACCTGCAACTTTTACAACACTGCAAAAAATCATGTCCTGAGCCTTCCTTATGATAAAATTAATGATACAGATAGCTCTGGTAGCTAAATAAATCATTTTATACTTTTCTCAGTTACCTTCTTATATTGATTTAAGTATTCGCTTACATCTCAAAATATAATATTTCCTAGTATTTGTGCAATTTTTATTGCCTTTATTTAACTTGTCCCTTTTACAACTATAACTGTTTCTTAATTGACGGTAATTTTTTGAAAATACACTATAATTTTTAACAATTCATACTGGAGTTGGCAGTCTAGTAATTTCCTAATAATTTGCAAAACCCTCCCGCACTTGAAATAGCAAGGTTAAAAAATCATTAAGCTCCTTAGAAACGAACCCACGAGGCATGCCACTAAAGACACCATTAAAAATCGCTACCTCACATCGACGGTTTCATCTCGGAAGAGGGTGATTAGTGACTTGCTCCGAATCCATGCATCGCATACGGCCGTGACCTAGCGTCACGTCAATTCACTGAATCCGATTTCCGGGTGGAGTCCGTCGGTCACCCTTTGATTAACTAGACGTTCTCCGCTGCGCACTTGGACTGCACTGGTTACGAAGAGAAGGGAATCGAAGGCTGTAAAGGCCGAAGCGGTTCCTGGAACTACGAATGATTGGCTTCAAATATATGGCCAACCTCTCTTAACAAACACACGATTGAAAACACATTTGCGTGCTGGCCACCGCTGGTAGCGATTCGCCGATTGTTGATTTTATGAATGCGATCGGTGAATCAACCCTCCCAAGGATAGCTGCTTTATGGTTGAAATTTACATTTTGTTTACCGGCTGCTTTATGGCTTTAAGGGGCTGCTTATATCAATCATTTGATTTTATACAAGCCATAAATTAAACTCGATTCATTTTTAATTGCGCGAGCACGCTTGTTTGTCTCACCGAACTTCCTCTCGGCAATTTCTATGTACTCTATAATGGAAATGTATACCATGATTGTCGCAATACATACTGGTACTTATAAATCGCTTTTGTTTGTGTTATGGCCGATTTCTTTGAATTTTTTCCATATTTTTTAAGACGAATTAGAATATTTCAAGTGTTGGGAGATACATTTGTCCATATAAAGGATAGAATATAATAATACAGGACAGGGGTGCTCAAGACGTCGATCGACAACTCGTTTTAGGTTTCTCTCTGAAGCTTTGCTACTTTTCTGCCCTGCTCGCCTGCTCGGAAGAATTTTTGTGAAAAATGGACGGTCGATCACCTTCCATCCCACACCCCCCCGCTCGAAATGATTTTTAACAGTGAAGTTGGACGGTCGATCGCCATGTAAGTGAGAAATGATAAGTGTCTCCTAAGCTTATAAAGTCTGAGCACCCCTGATATAGGATTGGATGTAAAAAGAGAAAGAGGTAGCTGATAGACGAATTGAAATGGAAAGAGAGCTACCAAGAATTGGAGAAGACTGCGGAAGGTAGGATATGTGGAGAAGCAGGTTTAACCATTAATAAACACGGAGCTGTCTACGGACAGACTACCTATGATGATGATCTATTCCTGTCTCTGAGATTCACCTTCCGGTACACTTAGTTAATAGACAGTTGTCACACAACTGCCTCCCCTTTCTATAGTTCTTTCGCAACTCGTTGTCATATATCCTCCGAGTGTAGCATTGATGCTGGCAGTCGGTGAACCGCAAAGTTCCCTTTTTAGAAAGAGAGGGAAGTAGAGAGAGATAGAGAGAGACACGAGAAAAAGAGCGCGTGTAAAGGGAGCCCTTCGGCCTGCGGAAAAACAAACGATACTCGAAAGACATTTCACTTTCCTCCGTTTGCGTTTGCGATCGTCGTCGCGGCGTGAAGGGCCGGTTTTGCAATCACCGCTGGCGTAGATACGCGACATGTATCTGACCCTTGTAAAACGCTCTTTTGAATGATATATCGAATCTTTCGGCGGCTCAATAAGAGGAAATGTTTTTCAAAGGGCGCCATCAATCTGGTAAACTTTCTCGAAAAAATGCGTTGGAACAAAAAATAGATGAGAAAATTAACCGAAAAACTCAGGAACGATGAAAGAATTAAGAAAAATCAATATTCTATAAGTCAGAGTTCAGATGTTTTTATGTGCCATCTGTTAGTATTTTAGTTTCTAAAACTTTTACCACCAAAGTAGGAGAGTCAGCTAATTGTCTCAGGTTTTTAATTTTTATATATCCGGATTCTCGCTCAGTCTGTTTTAACGATGTTTAGCATTGTTGGTATTAGATTAAATCAGTAGAATAAATTCGATTTTATACATATTAAACAATTTATTTGACGCTTCCAGCTTTTCCTTTTCCGAAAATCACCTAATTTTCTGATTAGGTTTCTGCATTCAATATCGATAAAATTTACTACCATGTTTATATGCGAAACTCTTCTTTATTAGAACTCTCCGACCAACTTACAATATCGTCGTCTGTATTTTTATAAAAACGAACCAGGGGAAGGAATTAAGATAATGATCTTATAGTAGAATTTAAACGAACGCGGCTCTCAACCTTACTTGTTCCCACTCACTTCACCTATAACGACACAGGAATTTCACCGTCACTTCAATTTTGCTCGGTAAGTTCGTTTTCCGTTTTATTCGACGCTTGCTGAAAAAATGAATCTCAGCAACGAATTGCGAAAATCAGCTCACTTAGCTTAGGATAGATCGGAGAATGCGTCTCCTATTCCCACACGTATATCGTCGCATATCTTCTCCACGGGATCGTTAAGGGCAGTTTATGGAGGGTTGCGGTGCGTTTCTTGCCTCTCCATCGGCCGCAACGTGAAAAGGCATGACCGCAGGAATTACGTAAGATATCACACGGATTGGTTTGACAGCTAGGAGATGTTTTATTCCCAACAAGTATAGATATAACATTAACCGCTTAAAAATATCGCACGAGAAATGTTTAAATCGATTTCAGTATAATAAATTTAAACTCCGGCCTGTACAAAGTAGAAGAAATTCTCGTAGTGTAAAACCCTGGGGACAGATAGGTATTTCTGGTCCATTACAATAAGACGCTAGCGGCGCTGCCAGAACATCTTAGTGGAAAGGCGTGGCGAAGAACATTCCTTGCCGCATACCCATGTTGTCTTGGAGGTCGCTAGTTGAAATGAAAACAGTGAGAAACTTCTTCCGATTCTGAAAGCTTTGAAATGAAATTAATACAAGATAACAGTTTGTCGATTATTTTTTTCTATATACCCTAAATTGATGTAAATTAAAGTAAGAAACTGTGATAGTAAAGTTATGCGCGATTAATATATAATTTTATGCAAAATTTTCTAATCTAATATCACATAGATCTCTCTTTATTCATTTTGGCACTATTTAAGAAAGGTCAAAAAGAAGTAATTCAGGTTTTTTGCCCACGTAATTTTGTAGAGTATTGTCGATGCTGATGACAGTCGCATTTATTTTTGCAGTGTAAAAATGAAAAACACTAAACTTTAACATGTCATTTGCTTTCAAGTCAATGAACTTCGGTTCAACACTGGAATTTACTTATCATAGCCTCAGAAAGTGGAAGTTATAGAGTTATTATTTCTTTGATTACGTTAGTCGATTTTTAGTATAACAGACGCAAGTGCATTTATAAAAGGTTGTAACGATGTCCTAAGGAAAACTCTTGAAGAGTGAGAAGATTAAACAAGAAACAAAAGATTAAACGTCCGTAATTCTGGGAAACATAGGTAGGAGTCGCTTGTGGTGGCCGCTATTCCAGATAGTAGAGTGGCTGTTAATCTGATGCTTCTCCTCTCCTGCTGAGAACCAGAAATAGACCGGTGCCATTTTTAACGGTGAGGAATAGTAGCGACCCGTGTTCACACGCACCGGGTATTCACACCTAAGCCAACGTACGCACGAAATAGCTTCGATCGCGCTAAGGTATTCGGTTTTCCCTCGGCGAAGAGTTGAAATATATTCTGCGTGTGTAAAACCGCCGTCTTCGCGTTGTCTATGACATGGAAATCAAACTAAGGGAATACTATTTGTTGAATTACTCGGCAGAAGGATTTGCTAACTGAAGCATATACGACCTTTGTCTCCGATAGTTTTCTATTCTCGCTAAACTTGAGGCGATCAGCTCACCGTATTCAAAATGTATGCTATATTAATAAAAATAATGATCTCTCAGCCGGTCTTAATTCTAAATATAATTAATGCAAAACTTTCCTTTAAAGTAATTATCAAACGAAAACATACAATTTCGATTTTTATTTCTGAATCAGAAGAAGAAATCTATAGATATCTATAAAGTGTTTGTATGTATGGTTTTTATAACTCAGCAACTACAGCACGTAGAAAGAAGAGGAAGGTATCATTTTTATTGGATTAAAGAGTTAAGTGGTGTAGTCAGGTTTTTATACCGACTTGATTGACCTTTCTAATTAAAACAAATATTTTTTCGTTTTCTCCATTTGAATAACTTAGGGATGAGTGAGCTTACTTTTTATTTGAAATTTAAAATTACTTATAAACATGGTACGAACTTGAGATTTGGATGGTTCTATGAAGGAAAGAACAAAGTTTATTTTTATTGAAGACAGAATCCGAATCCTGATCGAATTAGCGTAAAAATACGTTTAGAATCAGAAAAATACGTGATTTTATCAGTTTTATGACAATACCAATTATAAGCTACCATGACAACTCTCCTTGTCGCCGAAGTTGAGAGTCCAATGCAATTATATGGGAAAAATGTTAACGTAATATCGTTTTTCAATTTCTGTGTGCGATTTTGCTTTGTTTACATGGTAACAAAGTATTTGTTGATTTTAATTTAACTATGACTAATAAATAAAAAATATTTTCGTGTGGCGTAGGGTACTCCAAAGCAAATAACTATGTTAATAACTTAAATAACTACACCTAGATTTTCCACGAATTGTGATTTCTACACCTTTGGAGATATCGCCACGAAACTTCGCATAGGCATATAATAATATCTTCGACGCATAATTAATCTCTGATTTACTGCTTTTTACTTCTGCATACGTTATGGAATGACCAATTTTCTTAGCAGTACTGAGTTTCTGCCCTTAAGGCGACTCGGAAGTTTGAATGCTAATAATGAAGGCGATTTACTTCATTTCATAATTTTAATAGTATTAAAATGTTAGGAAATCAATTCATTTTAGATTAGCTACGTATATAGCCGCTTGGTATGGAAGTTACGTTCGTGAGTTTCTATTAAATTCCCGAGGATCATGAATTCTGAAGTTATTTCACGCTGTTGTTCATCTCACCTAGAAGTGTACCATTTTGGCACATACTACATCACGTATATGTTTTATTACAATCTAAATTAAGACGCAATTCCAGGAGAAAAATTAGCCTTGAGAAAATTTTGAAGGGAAAAGAGGAAGAGAAAAGAAAATGTTTCAGCTATAATAGACAGGAAAGAGAGGTGGTGGAGGCTGCGGAGGGCAATGGACGTGGAAAACCCCGTTTATCTCATACGGACCTTTTTCAGACAGGTTAATGTTGCTGATGTTGTGTATACGTGATTTATAGTTTTTACTTGCTTAAGTCGAGGTATTTACGCTGAAAAAACATGAACCTTAGCAAAAAAAATCCCCATTGTCTGTTGATCATGACTCAATTATATTAATAAATCAAGGCTTAGCACCTTGTTGAATCAAAAGGAGGCTAAAAAGAGATCGGAAGAGGGGGTTAGCGTTAGCAGCAGCGCCAAAGCGACAGGTGCCGTCTCTGTCCACTGGTACACACTTTGAGCAAACCGTAAAGAGCCCGAGCAAATGTTGTCACCTTCTATCAATAGAATGATATGCGCACTTAGTTCAAATTGGTCTCTCAGAACAAATAGAATAAATTCTAGGGATGGTTCATTCAAGGCCAGATTGCTGTCGGTAAACAAAAGCGCAGTCGTTAAACGGTAAGCAGTAATTATTTATCTATCCTTGTTGCTTCGATAGAGCATTTGATAAGATGAATTTTACGTATGGTTGAGCATTGCCAAGCTTTGTTATTGACATTAAACTTACGGGAATTTTTCGAGTGAGTTATTTAGTACGGCACGAATTCAGCATCATAAGAAAAATAAAAGGAATCTCTTCGAATATAGCAAAAATTATCTACTGTTTTTGTTCATCAATACTATAAATATCTCATTAATCTAAATACCGTTGTAGTTAACTTCTGAATGTTGATGAACCGCAATTGCTTATGTCCAAGGACGCAGTTTAATTTCGTGGCCGTACAAAGAGAACACCATGAATTCAACCACCTATTGCCAAATGCTTTTTGGCTTCATTGCAGCATTTGTGGCCCTGGACCTGAGAGTGGCTTTGTTTACGACCGTTTTCTTCTTTCGAAAAGAATTGCTTCAAGACGAAATTTCCATTCTTCCGGGATAAGTGCAGAAAGACACTTGCATAGTAGCTTGTATTTACGAACAGCCAGTTTAGCATATATGTATCCGTTTTAGTTGAATTCCCCGCAGCTTAAAAAAAACTTCTTAGAATTGATATCGACATAAGTAATAAATAACTGTTGACGGAACTGCAGAATGAAACTAAAGGCTGTTCTCACTCATTATCTTGAGCCAAATAAGAATTGCCAAGAGTCATTTAAAACAGCGTTTTCCGCAAGGAGAGCTCCGCTTTTTATGGAACATAGCGGACTAATAACTTCTAGAAATCTGATTTAATAATTAGATATATATTTGAATTTCTCCGACAGAAATTTAGAGCTAAAAATATTTCATAATGGGTGTTAAGGAATTCTCAAATCTTCTGCAATAGAAATGTTTCATGTTTTATACTCTAGTCCATCAGTTTAATTTATAAGATGGAGTTTCTGAAAATTTAGCGAGCGATTTCATTAATCATTTTTGCGAAAAGTATACAACTTGAGGACGCTGAGATGATAAGTCACACGGTGTTTTCAGAGAGCAGCTGAATAGGGGGCAATCTGTTACAGCGCCTATGTCGCTCAGATCTTGATTATTACTTGAGATTAGCGTGATGTATGGACTTGAGTCACGTACAATAATGCCATGAACCTCTTATTTTATGTCTGGAAAAGTTGTATTTTTCATTTTATTATTTCATTACACTTACAGCGCACTCTTTCAAAACGATCATTGAATCATCGAATTTAAATTATAGACAGCAATGTATAGAAATTTTCACTTTATAAATATAGCGATCGAAAGCTAGTGCAAATTTAATTCGTGGGGAAAATTAACAGTTTTCATATATTTAAACGAAATTGAGGTAATGCAAAATCATTTAACTCTTATTTCGATGTATTTTAGGCATATTGTAAGTTGGCAATCTGTATTGAGTCTATATTAGAATAACAAAATTAATCAGGTGATATTATTTTTAAAGGCCGTGTTAACGTTGAAAAAACGCTAATGTATCTTTAATATAAGCTAGTAAATTTTTTTTATTTGCTAATTAATTTAATACTCATTTTTTGAAAAATGGAATAAAGTTGAATGCAGGGAAAATGTTCCGTAATCCACCTGCATTAACTTCATCAGCAATCGATTAAGGACAGGATAACGTAAAACATTATATGCGAGTTATAGACAAACTGCAATAAAATCTGTACCTATTCCTTTGCACCTGCTATGCAATTCCCTTAGGTAAAGTTTTATTTGTGCTATGTAGAATAAATTTATCTTTTGAAAGTCACATGTGAGTTGCAACGATTTGCAAGTATAATTCACCTCAACGGAGTCACTTTTTTGATTTTTCGTGGAATTCGAATAAAAAAATCTTCATTAAAGAAAACATATAAATGTGTTTGCTAATTTATCAACCCTGACTGGAAAAATTCCGCCAAACCAGTGGCTTAGGCACCAAACAAACACATGTCAAAATCGCGGTCGTTTCTTCCAAGTGTTTCGAAATGCGAGCGAGGAATTTCCTTTACGTCAATTACGGCTCTTTCCCTTTCATTCGAATGTAGCTTCTCCTTTTTAAAACATTCGCCCTCTCTCTAATGTGGAGGTGTGCAATAAATTTGGTAAAAATTAAACAATAATTAAATGTATTTTTAAGCATTAGGTGGTCTATCCTCATTGAAAATCATTGCAATGCATGCCAGCTATAATACGATATTTTTATTCTCCCTTATAACAAAGAAAAATAAATAAATCGATAGTACCGACTTAATGCAAACCTGTTTAATATATTTTATTTGTGATCGTCTTCCGTTTCTATCTGATTTCCAATGAGAGAAGATGTGAAAAGTAAGTTGACTGACGCGGTATCGAATTATCACGCTGATGAAGTAGGTCAATTTTTATTTTATTTTATTCTCTTCAAAACGGAACATCCTAAAACAATTCGAGATGTTTGTCGACGTAAAAAATTATTGACTTCCATAGTCTCTCGAGATTCTCTTTCGACTTTTGACGAGTATCGACTTTTACGCATCAAATATCATACGACAAAGATGGCAAACCTATGTGACGCTTACAGTTGACGATGAAGATAATTTCAATAGCTCAAAAACAGCTGTGATTCAGTGGATCGCCACTGAATACGGCTTCTTTGTAGCCGAAATTCTCATCTGTTTTCAGAAGATTTTGTCACAGTTGGGGTTATCATCGGTTGGGTTACAGCCGTAAGGTAAAATCAGTATTTCATTTTTGGAAATTTACCTTGTATGACCAAAATATTAGAATGCCAAATTCATTTGCTTGGTATCCGGATCATGTGATCACTAGTTGTCTTTTTTTAATTTTTATCGTCCTTTCTAAAACATAAAAAGGAAAACAGCTCAAATTATGAATCTAGTGTAAAGTTGGAGACGGATAATAATTCTGAATATCACCGGGAATCAAACCCGGGTCTCCCATTAGCCTAATATTGCACCTTGTTATGGATTAGATTCTCGTAAAGCTGTTAGAAACTGGTTTGTGTCTTGCGAATATTGTTCACCTTGACTCAAAAAGCTGAATTATATACAGCGTGATTTAAAATAGCTGTTATCTACGGTGCGGAGAAGAAACTATTTTGATCTTGTTTGACGTATTACTTAAACAATTTAATCTCTTTTTATATATCAGAAAGTAAATGAAATTTTATGGCATTTGAAATAATTTACTGAGTTATTCTACAGCTTTCAAGAAAGTTCGCCGTCCATGATCTAAGCAACAGTTAATTTGGATACCATCTTCACATGAAATTCATCACATTTTGCCCTCGTCTCTTTTGGTTCGTCAGGCCGGCTACCATTTATGTTAGCTTGGCACTCTCTACCGCAATTTTCATCCAAATATATCCTCGCCATGGAAATTTTTTGTCTCCAGTGATTTTCCTCTGCAGTGGATGGAAAAACTTCCATCATTATCCTTCTGTGGGGTCTGCTTCACCCAGAGGCGCATCGCATAAAAAGATCAGATCGAAAATTCACTCATGTCCTCGCCCACGAAGGGATTGACCGGTCTTTCGCCTTATTCCTCGCGGCGATGCCAATACACGATGTCATTTCGCTTCTATCACAATTTTATCTTCCACTAGCTGAAAGTACCGGGCGATGCCCGGGTTATGCCAGACGTCTTTGGCGAATATAATTATGTATTATATAGTAATACAATCATTTCACCTTTTGCGCATTTTTTTACCGAAGGATGAAGACATTATAGATTAGAAAAATATGTTTAAATGTTTATTTCAAAGCTTGCTTGTAAACAGTACTTTTTGTTTTTCCTTCATTAGTATAAATAAACAAATTCTTGCTTGATCCAACACGTGAACATGCAACATAGAGTTGGCCGTGAGAAAAACATTGATTTTTCAAATTAATGCAATGTATATTAGTAGAAATTTTAATGTGAACTGACACCAATAAACTTGATTCAACTTACGTATTCCGATTTATCTGACAGGTACTGGGTTTCATTAAAATACATTCCTTACAGTAACTTATTGATAAACATACGAAAGAAACAAACATGTCATTTACCATGGCAACGTGAAGTAAAATCGTGTGTATTTCCGTTGAAATCTCGACTTCGAATTTTTTCACGAAAACAATACTTTCTCTATATTACGTATATTGGAGAAAGTAAAAACTAATTCTGAGATATCTCTGATACCTGTGATTTGGGCCGGGAGGGTCCATGGAGGTCCGGAGAGAACGTGAGCATACGCGAGAGTAATAGGAATTCGAATTTAACAATGTAATCTGTGGCAAGGCAACTTCACGTTAAAAACGCTAAATTTTGTCAAAATTTGATATTAAAACGTTAAATTCGAAAGATTTAGATTCGAAAGCGATAAAAGACGACAAGAATAAGAAACTGCATTTATTTTTCTTTAATACAATCCAAGTCCGAAAATCGTAGGTCAAATATGTGAATTTAATAAGCAAAATAAAATAAGGTTGCAGGTCGAAATATCGATTTTTCCATGTTATCTTATGAGTAATGGAAATCATTGTCGGGAATCGAACCCGGGTCGATTTTGGAAATTTTTGTTTTCGTAAATGGCTTCTACTTTTAAGAACCGAACATTTGTCAATCTTCTAGCTCAGTGTTTCCCAACCTGGGTGCCGCGGAACCCTGGGGTGCCGTGAAGTGTTCTGAAGGGTGCCGCAAAAAATATTGCTTTCCCATTTTTAGCCTCATTTTGCATCGTCGGCTTTCAAAAATGCAAACCAGAGTTAAGTCGACCTTCATTTCGTCGCAAAGGAACTTCGAAATGAAAGGAGATATGGAGATTGGAGTTAGGGATTCAACTTCACCAAGATTATTACTGATGGTGGATAGAGAGGGGTGCCGCCAAATTTTGAAAAGTCATTTAAGGGTGCCGCGACTCTAAAAAGGGTGGGAAACACTGTCCTAGCTACTCGGAAAGTTTGTTAAAAATAGCATTACATATTTCCGATTTCCCACCGACGACGACGAAGTCAATTTTATATATTAGACTCTACAATAATTTACGTATTCTTTTTTCTGATTATTGAACATTACCGTTGCGAGACTTTCCCCATAGTTTGCCCTTGAATCTATGCATCAGTTTAAATCATTTTCAATTGTTCAGGAACGCAATTTGACCGGATGGTTAGCAAGATCCATCTTGGGAAATTAGATTAATTTATTAAGGTTTGTTTAATCTCAAAAAACTTCATGCACATTAGGGAGAGATAAGCAAAAGATCGGCTAAGAAAGAATAATGCAGTAACGCTTAAAAATGGACGTCCATCAAGTAGTCATTTCCTGTTCCCCCATTAGCCAGTTAGAACTAAGTTTGCTATTTAAAATTCAAAAACTCCTTTCTCAATAACAACTACACTCCTTTACATACTTCGTAAATTTATCTATCAACCAATAATAAAAGCGATAGCTGGCAAGTAGAAACATATCACACGTTATTCCTACAGTTTCGTAATAATGAGAATCGCCTTAGGGTCATACACACTCAAAATTTGAACTTAATTTAAATCTGTCATGATCGGAATTTTGTGATGAGATGCGTGGAAGATTTGGTAGCTCCTATCGCTTTTATTTGACTACAGAAAGGTGGAATTTGACTCAACATGAAGCCCGTGTAACGTGCATGACGAGAAAGTTAAAGTAAAAATTCGACAACCTTTGTCTCGAAAGTTAATAAGATGGATGGTGAGTACAGGTGTAATGGAAAGGGAATGACTCTGCGGATCTTGATGTTGGTGAAGGGATTCCAAACTGATGCGAAAAATTGATGCACTCATGTGAAGAGGAACGAGGATATTCGGCACGGAGTAGGTCAGGGAAAAGCTGTCGGGCGTATGCTAAATGATATCGTGGAAGATGAAGTGAGAAGGATGGGTTGTTATCTGATATACTTGTATCTTGCGAAGTTTATAAATGTATCGCGCTGAAGGATTGGTGTTAAACGCAGTGTACGTAGGAAGCACCAAAATGGAGGTAGAGGAAAAAAGGTGAGAGAGAGATAGAGAGAAGAAAGGGTTAGAATCGGTTTCGTGAGAGAATTATGACTTATCAGACAAGATGGCGTGGTCACAACAATAGAAAGAGAAAGAGTATCAAGACAGATTACCCGGCAAGATTTTTTGTATCCGCACAACTTCGAAAGAGAACGAAGAAGAATTTTACGTAGGAAGGGGTGGAAATCGAAAGTGGACATGTCCACCGGAGAGAGAGAGGTCGGCGTGGAACGGCAAAAAGAAACACGTCAATTCGGAAGTTGCAATCCGAGCAGAGGTGAAAGGCTCGAGAGGGATCGGTCGACGGCCAATCTTCCTTTTCTCGGAATTTCAATCATTGACTACATATTTAAATACCTTTTTGAAATCTCTTTGTTCGCCGAGTTTCACCAACATTCGCCGTTCGCTGATTATTGAAGCGAGATTATAGGCGGAACGGTCCAAAGGAGTATTTTAAAGACAGCATCATTTTCTGGCCGCGTTCATTATCCTGCATCTTATACTATCCTGCCGAGCGCAACCAGAAGGCGGTTTGTTGCTATGGCAGCGACCAATGAGTTTTACTGACTTTGTGAGTGTCGACACGTTCCGCTTTTTAGGGCGCTGCATCGTAGTTTTTTCACTCGCTTGATTTTATTTTCCAATTAAGTAAGCCATAGAATTTTTTATCCATGCCCGATGAATTTAAAAAAGTGTTCATTGATATATCCATATTTTATTGCTTCTTATGGCTGTGTCAAGGCACGAAGTGTTTATTTGAATATCAATATCCATAACTTCTTTGTGTATAGTTCACTACAGTGGCGGATCCAGGGGGGGGGGGGGCGATCGCCCCCTCCTTGGATAACCCCATTGCACTCCACTGGGCGCTTTCTTAAATTCATTCCACGCAAAAATCCTCAATTATACGCCGCATATTAGGTCTGTATAGCAAGAGAAAGAAAGATTCTGATAGGGGTAGGGATTTTCAAAATATAGGGCAGTTGGGAGGGGCGGATTCGATAGGTGGAGGGGCGATCGCCGCCCCCCCCCCCCCCCCCCCCTGAGAAGTTTCTGGATCCGCCCTTGGTTCATTACTAACATTTCCTTTATTCTCTTCAACATAATTTACAAAAAACGATAAAGCTTCAAAAGTTAAAAATAAATTATTAATTAAAATCACATATGTAACTCGGTTTGCAAAATCTCCTCCATCCCAGTGCAGTAAACTTTGATTTATGCAGGAAATTAAACGGCGCTCGCTTACAGATTGCATTATTGATCAGTTCATTAATGTTTCATGGCCGCTCGAACGGGGCTGAGGGCGGAGACTGAGGAACTTTGCGTCTCGTAATGAATTCATGCGCCGGAATTGTGAAAGTAAGCAGATCGCCGGTATGCGAACTTCGTGGAGGATTATGCCAAGCAAATTTACGTTTATTCCGTCTTTTGAGAGAGAATGCAGCAGACGCAACCCCTGCCATTGCGAGATTTACGATTATATTCCCTAAAAGACTATGGTCCACAGTGTTTTTTATACATTCTTTATATTTTTTAACTATTAGTGTATATGGATACATTTGGTTTCAAAGGCAGTTTTATTACATCCATGTTTTATTAACCCATTACTTCCCAGAAATATTTTTTGCGGCATGGCAAAAAGTATCTTTGTCTTATTCGTCTGCGTACTAAGTATGTGGGATAGGACTATTTTTGAGATTGCACAAATTAATTGATATTTAAGAATACGCGGATAAAAAGAACATTTACCAAAATGAAATTTCTCCTATCGTTAGACTAAAACAAGCTTTGGTAGGAAATTGTGCCACTGGGAAGGGATAAGTTGAGCAACAAGAAGTCTACCATAATTAATGTTTATGTTCCGTAACAAAAATTTATACCACGAAACAAGAATGTGAACACTCTTATTCGGAAGGCTTTCTATACCACCGACTCTAGTTATTATAGGAAATATATTGTGCGTTTTCTAAGTTCATTATCGTAGACCTGAGGTTCCCAAACTGTGGTTCACGAACCCCCAGGTGGTTCGCTACATGTCTCAGGAGGTTCGTGGCAAAAAAATCTGTGAGGGCGACCAAATTTTTTCGGCAAATCACTTAATTTGGTCCTTGATGGCATTCAAGTTTTTAACAAATTCTATATTAATATTTTGTTTAAAATGCAAAATAATCCATTAGTTAAGTAATATTTAATCAAAATTTTGTTTGAAGCACGAAAAGAATGTGTCTGTAGCTAAACCTATTTTATCGTTATTAGGAATGGAGATCATCGTTCTCTTTTCACTATGTAGAGCAGGGGTGGGCAAGCCGTGGCCCTCGAGAGCATTTAACGTGGCCCGCGAAGCTTTGGTGAAAAAGCAATCTGTAAAATTTAACACAATTTTATATTACTTTTGGTAAAATTATGACAATAAAACCTTTAGTTTTGAAAATTTAGCTCTACAATCCTTGTTTATGCTTGTTTTTCACTTATGTATGATGCCTAAAAATCTAAGCAATTTCCGATTTAAACTGTAATCTGGCCCTCCTAAGCATTGGCATCTTTCAATGTGGCCCGCTGAAGAATTTGCAAACACCGATGCGGCTCGCCATGCAGAAAAAGTTTGCCCACTCCTGACGTAGAGGAACCTTTCGTAGCAACGCAAACTGTAATGGCCTTCGTCTTTGTAAGCAATAAGTTGATAGAAGATAAAGAAACAATGCACAAATCGATATCTTTGTGGATCATATAATTGTAATGCACTCTTAACGAAAGAGACAAGGACGAATGTTGAGAAATAATATTGTACGCAAATTGCAAAAAAGTAAATTTTGTTCTTCTGGGCGTGTTTTGCTATAAATCTCGAATTTTCCTGATAATTCTTCGTAATTTTTATATGAAAATGAAAATTACGCTGCTCCCCTTATGTACTACTAAATGACCTGAAGGTTACAAACACACAAATAAGCAAAGGAAAAGTATATATAATAGGTGGAAATAATAATTTTATAATAAATATTGTCCAGTTACATTAATAAATATAAAAAATTGTTTACAATAATAATTTATAGTCAGGTAAGAAAGATAATCCATGAAAATTTTTATTTTTAGGATGGGGTTCGCGAGATTTGGATCTTTATAAAAACGGGTTCGCGCGGTCAAAAAGTTTGGGAAACACTGTCGTAGACCAATTTACCTAAAACATAAGTACACGAGGAGTTTGAAATACAATCCTTCTAAACAGCATTCAGAAAAATAAAACTCAAATATAAGATTAGGAAACTGAACGGTTTATATTTTATTCTGTACTGAAAAGATGATTAACAACCTATGCCATTTGTTTAGTTATAAAAATAGGAATCAATTATCACTTGATACACAAGGAGTAATCAATTCTCCTTGGAAAATAAAAAAAATTGGATGATAATTTTGTGAAAACTAAAATCATTCAGCTCTCATTTTTATAATAAAGAGTTTTAATTATTTATGCAGATTACAAAAATTCGTTCAAAATATTTTACTCGTGACACTTTGATGCTGTTGACTGTTATTATTATTTTATCTATTTTAAACTAACATAATCAAGGCAGAATAACTTTCAAGCTACTTTGCCGTTACTTTTCTATATTAAAAGAAGTATTGTACGTATCAGTAGAGATTTACTAAAGTCCGTCGACATTTCTGCATCTGTATTTTTTGTTAAATTAAAATTATGAAAAATAAATATAAAAAATTATACAGGTAAACGCGGAAGCTTTTTTTCGGGGTAAATCAAAGGACTGTTGCGGAACATAAGTATATATCCACGAATTGTGAAGGGAAGCTGAAGAAACTGGCATTCTACGTATTAGTCTTTTAAGAAATTCCTCTGGTAAACCCAGCTTCACGGGGAATAAATCATTAAATGAAATTTGTAGAAAATGTTGAAAATGTCAGAGGTAAAAATAATGAATAAACTGGAAAAAATTGTGTTAGTGTGTGGCCGAAAGGCGTAAATGATAAATAGGTTATCGTTAAGGTTAAAGACCAAAAAAAGACAGAACAGAAAGGCATTCATAAATAAATAATGAAAGGGGTGACCATAGAGGTTGACACCGGATAAAAATAGAACAATTATATAAAGAGGAGAAAGGATGGAAACCCGTAATTAATGACTCTTCTTCTTAAAAGGAGAGAATCGATTGAAATAGGGGCTTATAATTGTTATTCTTATCAGATTGCCGCATTTCCTAGTGATGGTTTTTGTTGTTTGAAAGGTGAAAGGGAGATCCATAAGGAAATAGAAGCGAGGATCTGCTTTCTTTAAACTTACATGGCAATATTTTGTATCATGATCCAAAGATCTTGAAGTGAACGATTCATGATCGTAAATGCATCGACTTTTCTTTATAAATATGGCGCGAGTAAGTGAAATTTCATATTAACAATTTTGGAAAGTGAAATGCAGATTCTCATCGTAACATCACGATCGATTTTAAGGGAAAGCTGTTTGCAAGATTTCGGAGCACCATCTTAAGACGCTCTTTTCTACGTAAAATATTCTCGATCGATGCCATTATGAGTTTAAGAGTGGGCCACGTTGGCGAATAACACACCTGACCTATAGTTATTTCGGGCAATTTTTTGTTTTTATCGATAGAGGATAAGGATAGTTTTTTTTAAGAAAGCGGATTCGATGGGATCACTAACTCTACCGTGCGCATTTGGCAGTATGCAGTTTATCCCGAATAATTTAGCGTCCTTGGGAGAGTGGGACAAGCAAGCGATCGCGCATAAGATCGGCGTCAGGTAAGAATTCAGCGCGAAATCCACTAGAGATCGCTGAGAAGATCAGAGGCACTCGCAAAAAAAAAAACACGCTCTCTAATGGAAGAGGGGAAAAAAAGAAAAGGCCGACGAAAAAGGACAAACAGGTCGGTCGGTAATGATCCGTTTTGAAGAGCCGTGCCGAAGACTTGATTCTTTTTTCGGGAAAAAAAGATCGCCGATTGAGTTGTAGCGCAATAACACTTTCGTATTTCAAAAAGAGCGAACTCTTCCCTTCTTTCTCTTTACACCCATTCTCCCCGGGTAGTCTCGGCAGTTTTCTCGCGAAGGTAAAAATTAGCGGAGAAAGGATTTTGGCTAGAGGAAATAACGGTGTGGGATGGTAGGTCAAAAGAAAAAGGGTGTCCAACCCGGGCCTCTAAGAAGGGCGGCTTCGCGAGTCCGACTGACAAGAAGGGGGCAGGTGTGCATGTAAAAGAAGGTTGTGGTCAACTTTCACCTGAGTTCTCCCCGGTTGTCCACCTGCTCTGCCCTTCTCTCCTCCTCTTTCCCTCCCCACCCGAAACTTTTCTTTGCCCTCTATTACCCACTATCCACTCCTTCCAACAGGCCTCCTCCTCCTCCCCTAACTACCTCTCCCTGCACCTCACCAGTTCGCGGAGAACAGAAAGGTCTGCGCTCCCAACTTTCTTTCAACGATCGGCTAAAAGTCCTCTCACTCACTCCCCACTCTCTCTCTCTCTCTCTCTCTCTCTCCTCTGTCTCTCTTACCCTCTCTCCTCCCTCCTTCCGTCTCTTTCCTCTCGATTTTTTCCCTGCGTTGTGAAATCCTCAATAACGCAAAGGTTGGACCGACTGCGCCATATCGGGTGGCACATGGGAGATGACATGATGGTTTGCAGGGGTGCCGCATTCGCCGAAGGGACGGATTTTGCGTTAGGGGTGACTTCGTATAGGAAATGGTCGGGATAAGGGAAGAGGAGGCGAAGTTAGCTCTTTAAAGGGCGTGATTTCAGCGAAATGGAATTTGTGGGCGCGAAGGAGTGAGCAGAAATTTCTTCTCGCGCCTCCTGCCGCGACTTCTTATGCGAACGGCGAAATTCTCACGAACGAAACTCTTATTTACAAACGACCGTAAAAATGCAATTTTTTGTGACGCAGTACGGAAATATATTTGAAGATGCTTTCTATACAATGCGAATCTTTTATTTTCGTTGAATTTGAACGAGGTATTTGTCACTCATGAAGTGCAAAGAGTCCTATTGAAAATCTAAATACCGATTTGTTTCTAACAATAAGGAGAGCTCGATAATTATTTTTTTGGAATTAGCGTTTGTGACATAGAACATTTAGAACACTTATACATATAGCATACCTTATTGGTAGAGGCCGATTCTAAAATATAATGCGTGGATTTCTTATAATTCGGTTATCTCTAGTTTACTACTGATTCTAAGGATGTAAAGGAATGCCTTTGATTCAGCGGGATATTCATTCAAAAATTTCCCCCTTAGGCATAAAAAACAAATGTAAATTCTTTCTTCCGCGTTGAAGCTGCGGATTTAATTCAATGATGTCCCCTTACACGCGATCACTTAAAAAGTTGCAGCGACAGGTTATCGGGTGACTGCGCTGAAGATGACGACCTGTACATGCATAATACATCGAGCCAATAGAGGAAAACGCCGCACTCAGTTTTCCTGTAAACGATTTTGTGCCATTAATTATCTAGACGAATAGGTAGTCGCATGCAGTAGCCTCGAAAAATTGCTGCTATCTGACTTGAATGACAGCCTCGCTTGGTTGTGCAAGCGGGAGGTCGCTGCCTCCAAGTGACACCATGGCGTGAAATGAATGATGCACCTGAGAATGCGTTTCTCCTAAATTTAAGGGATATATTTTAACGTCAAGCATGCTAATTTATTTGCTCTTGACTTCTAACATCAAGAAAGCACGAGTCATAACGAAAAGAAAACAAGATGTCGCATCGAGGACTAAATACGTATCTTAATGTATTCATGATGTTATAAATCCCGCTGTGATAATCTTATTCTTTTGAAATATTTGCTACCGTCTTTGTTAAATAGCTCTAATTATAGTCCCACTATTGACGTTGCCTTTTTGTAACAACTGAGAAAACCGTGGTTCGGATGATTCTGTATGATAAAAAAACTCATCGAAGAGGAAATCACGTAAACAGCGTAATCTCATGCGATTCATCTTATAAAAAGGAATATTTATGTTGCTCGATGGCATGGAAAATTTATTTTATAATTTTTAAGAATTTGGGATCAGGCGGCCTATCAGCGATTCATATATTTTATAGGATTATATATTAAAACTCATAATTTGTATTATTGAACGAATATGAGACCTTCACAAGCCAGATGACAGGGATTGGATGAATATAATCTTTATGTTTTGCGAAGATTTCTCTCAGAAATGTCGACATGTGCAAGGGACGAAATACTTAGAAAAAACAACCTCGTATAATATATTTAACGGCGAATTAAACACGGTATAGAAAAAGCAGGAGCTCTGTCTGGCATTATTAACTCAATGAGACGTGCATAATCGGATTTTTGGTTCAGGTATATGTCAGCGGAATAATACAATAAATAAGGATTTCTTTCTCGGTAAATTACATTCAGATCACGAAGATGATTATTATTATTGAGACACTCTGAAAAAGAGGGAAAGAACATTTTTTTTATTGAGTTAGGAAAGGGCTGCGAAATGTAGTTTCTGCTTCTGGTTATATTCATTCCGGGAAATTATACTTTAATTTATAATTTTTCACAATAGATTAATTGGTGCGGTTCATAAATAAAGGGGGGAATGCCAATGGTTAAAAGAACTTTTCTATCGGACATACGGAAGTATTTCTAAACGCAAAGTTAATTTTGTCTCAAGAATGTATAAAAATAGAACTTATAAATATAGTGAAAATTTGAGCTCGATCACTGCAATTACATCCTTAATTCTTCTTTTTGATTGACTAATTAATGTCGTTGTTACAATTAGGGAAAATAACACGGGTTTAAATTCACTTGCATATTTTGAGAAAAGCGAAATTAATACTTAAATAGTTAGTTGGCCTCATTTCGTTGCCGCAAATAATCTACTACTTGTTTGCGGATGTAAAAACTGAATTCCATTTAATTATAGTATTTAACTTTTTTATCGAATAACGCAGCAATACAATGTTACAAAACATTTACCAAAGATCTTGCTGTGCGATCATAAATAAAGAATGAATGTGTATATACATCTAACTGGAGTAATCATACTCTGTAAAGCCTTTTTAATTGCAAAACGAACCTCTTGAGTTTCGGATGTATTTCGTAAAACTCTCTCTTCCGGCATTCTGTTCGATGACCTAATTCCGAATTACAATCTTTTAGCTTAATAACCTTTTACTCTCTCTCTCTCTCATATTGACCCATGCATTCTCAACCCAACTCCTTAAATGCCACTTCTCTTAAAGCGCGTAAACATTCGCTCATAATTCTTCCCGATTGACGTGCGCAAACTACCAGACTTAACTGTGATGTTATCGTCAGAAGTTTACATTTTAGACAGGTGCCCTTCGGTTTTAGAATCGGAAAATGTCTTAATGACTCAAAGGAAAATTTTATTATATACTCTTAATATGTTAAGTTTCTAAGTAGCCGATGAAGACGTGACTGAAACGAGTCTCTACGTTTTATTTCTAGAATAAATTTGAGGTTAACTGAAAATTATTTACCCATCCACGCAGAAATATTTGAAGGATTATGTCTTTCTACTCTTCATACGAGAATCATCATAATTATCGTTAATATGCCTGCAGATACCAGACTCTCCACATTACCCTGTCCACCTCAATCTTCTTCAATTCGTTATAACTCTTTCATTAACGTGTAATTGCTGTCACTCTAATGTCTTTTAAATTTACTTAAAATAAAATATTCTTGTACAATTACTGCTGTATTTAGAGTATTGCTAAACATATACTTTCTTAATGCCATGCGTTAAAATGGTTTCCGTAGGTATGTTAATAGAGACCGAAATTACATCGAAAATCGCGTGAATCAGGGATTGAATCTAAACTTATAGGCACATTTCCTCCTACATCAAATGGTGTCGTGTTTAATCATGAGCGAATTAATTTTCTGAAATTTTAATATGTATTACCAAAATTAAGAAATTAAGAAACTCACCTTTTAATATTTTGGAAAATTAAAATGCAATCAGGACACAATTGTGGGTTTGTTCAATTTAGACCCATTCAAAGACATGACTAACTAAACGAATTACTAATTTTATGTTTAATGGTTGCTTAATGGTGTAAAAATTACATTTTTAATTCAGAAATTAAGCTGTTAAGTTAAAATTTTAGGAGTTCAAATGTACGAAATCTAGATTTTGTAAGAACAGTTAATTAATTGTGAACGATCCTTAAATCAATTTTTGTATTTAAATCTTCCAAAACGTGCTGTAGGTAGCCGAGCCTTAAATAACGAAGGATAATTTATTAAGTTAACATCTAGCTATGTATGCCTCTAATAAAGAAATATGAGAAATGCCACATACAGCAGAAGAGACGTGTTTTCCCTTACATAGCGGGTGATATTAAAAAGGTAAGCAGTAATTTCACATTTATACTCAGCTGGAAAGCAAAGAAGAACTAGAGAAATGCGCTGATATGCAAGTTAAATTGTTAAATGTGAATACAACCAACCCACGTCTTTTGTGGTTGATATAGCCTTTGAATAGAAAAATTGCCTCGAATGTGTGTAGTTCGCTTACTTTCTAAATATTTCGAAAGCTTTTTATGTTTAAATTTAATTTTAATTTGATAATTACAAATCATATCCTCAAAAATTATGATTATGATAAATCTTTATCAGATATTTTTTATGTTGAAAGTTTAAAATCAGTGTTTTGTAATCCCAGAAGCTCATCAACTACAACTTTACAACTACTTACATTATTTTTGTTAAATAAACTAGATGACAGTTCTAGAATTTCGAATATTAATGCTAATATCGTCCAGTCAGATATATTTTATTTTCTTCTTGTAAAAAATTATTGTAGTATCATTGAAATTTAGGAAATCAGTGAGATAGAAATTAAAAATTCGATTTTTCTTTCTATATGGTTAATATTTATGTATATTAAGAGCTACATAATAATTATGTTCCAGTTTTTAAGCTGAATTACACTGTATGACATGAAAATAACTTGGCTTTGTTTTGATCTCATTTATAGTGACATTTGATGTTTGTGCGATCATATCTATTTGAAAAATATTCTGTTAGGATTGGGAAAAGGTAATGACATTCAATTAAAATACAAAATTTAGTTATCCAGTTTATCCAACTATTCACTAACGGTAAGAAGTGCATAAAAATTGCAAATTTAGAAATATTAATTAAGAAAGATTATTGTCGATTTCATTTTTAAATTCCACATTTTATCATACTTATTTTTGGAACAGTAGGTATACATTCATAGTTTAATACTATCTAAGCACATTTTTATGGAACTTATTCAGCTTTTGTGTGGGTTTAAGTTTTTATTGTCGCTTAGTCCATATAAATGAACAATAAATTATCACTCGAGTTTATTCTGCTCGCGTAAGAAGAGTTCAAAAGGCGCCTTATTGGCTCACATTATACGAAGTGGTTTTAAATCGGTACTCACGATTTTCTTGGATCTCAAATCTTAGATCTGCAGTTAGAACACGTCTCAAGTGATCTTAAACGCAGTAAATCAATCGTTGCCTTTAGTTCAAACCGACGGCTATCGTCGCAGAAGGAAAGTTACCAAAAGGACGTTTCAGGGAAGCACATTGTTAAAGACGAATCGAATGAATGAGTTTTTAGAGAGACTTTTTACCCAAAAATTTTCTCCCCGCTGAGTGGAAGACACCGGCCATTCAAATCTCCGACCGGCACGGCTATGCGAAAAACCTCGCGAATCCAATCTTGGAATGTTATAGGGGCGAAAAATCGGCTCGGCTTCTCTCCATTCTTGGAATTCGCCAACTGTGTCATTGCTTCTTCGATAACCGCTTCTTGCCCGGGTGAGAAAAAACGGCGTTCTCAAGCCCGATTTCTATAAGCCCACTTTTTTTCGAAGGTAATTGCACAACTGCGATGAGAGCTTCATGGCGAGTATGGAGAGGTTGAGAGAGGGGGTGCGGATATCGTGCGATGAATTTGCACGTAAAATATACGCCTGCGATGAGCAACTTCTCGAAGAGCGAAAAACCGCTCGTTACGCGGAAAACTCGGCTCCTTCACAACGCACCGCGGAATCAGAAGCAAAACGGAGAAAGCGAGACATCTGGCGTTATTTTTCCACGTCCTCAGACCGGTTTTTCACACCCTTTCGCTATTTATCTCTTCTTTCCTCCTTTTGTTTTTCCTGTCGCCAATGCGAAATTTACTCCTCTTACTCTTTTGTTTGTTTGTTTACTTCCCTTTAAAATTTATTTTTCACGGTATTATGTTCGAGTTTTAACATTCATAGAGGCCATTTTTTCAACTTCAGTATTATTGTTTCAACTAAACACTTGGAAAAAGCTTCCTGCTTTGTGACGGTTAATTTCATGACTCATAAAATTTGTTCGGGATGCAATACAAGATCGGTAATTAAGAAGGTTACAATCCAAGTGTATGTTCTTATTGGAGAGGACAAATATACAAAACGGTTATGACCTATCCCTGGGGTGACAAGTTTTTTTTACATGGCAGGTCGCGTTCGCCATTACGATTGCTTCAGAGAACGAATAAGCTCCTACATCGGATACTATTTAAGATATGTTTCAGTCTAAATGATTTTTTGGGTTAAAGCTTTACTGGACAAGATTTTACGAAATCATAATCATCATAGCTAACCTGTCCGTAGTCATGTCCTTGAATGTTGCAAGTTAAACCTAGTTCTCCACATACTCCTATTTTCCGCAGTCTTCTTCATGTATTTCAAGTCGGATACCAGCTGAAACGTTTTCCTTTCTCTTTCTCTTTTTACGTCCAGTTTTCCTTCTAACACATCTTTTATCATGCTCTCTCTCCTCGCGTAATTTCCAATCTAGTTCGTTTTCTTTATTAAAATCTGTAATAATTCGCATTTCTTCTATTTTTTAGTATTTCCTCGTTTTTCATCCAACCTGGCCATTTTATCTTTAGCATTCTTCTACATGTTTACATTTCGAAGCTTTCTAAGTATTTTATATAGTTTTTCCTGAGTGCCTATGATTCTGCTCCACATAAAGCGTAATTCCATGCATAGCATAACATCTAACGTATATCTTCGTTTATTTTTTTCCCGTCTGTAGAAGTTTCTCCCTTCTGAAAGCGACTTTTCCTGTTGCTATTCTAATTTTATTTAATTGACGCATTTTTAATCTCATGTTATGATGCTTCCAAGGTTAATTATACCCTAAATCTTGTTATAATGGCTTTCCACCAATACTTATGCTCAAGTTTTCTTTTTTCCCAGATATTCGAATGACCTTAAATTTTTCTGTATTTATTTTCATTTCGAATCTTCTACCATATCTTGTACCAGTCTATTTATCATTATCTACTGTTCCTTTTTCTTTCTTGCTACACGTACTTGATCATCAGCATATTTCACTGATCTTATAATCCTTCCTTCAATCTTGAAATCTTCGGCGCCTCTTGCATCAACTTTTCTCGATATATATATTGAGTAGTCGAGAATCTTGTCTTGCTCCTCTCCCAATATTTACATCGCTGGTATCAGCTTTTTCCAATTTAAAATCATGGAATAGTCTGTACTAAATGTTAGGGATCGCTTCAGTGGGTGTAGGAAATGTTTTCGAGAGCCACATACCTCGCTGACCCTAGCTATGTTACTCACCTGTGACCTAGAGAAATAAAGCGACATACAGCAAAATGAAAAATAAAATGAAGCATGAAAACATTTTCAACATTCTGATTTTATTAAACGACGAAATACATCCATACTTTATCCTCACCTGGAAGTTTTTTCGTTTCGGGAAATTTTCGGATGTTGATATTAAGCACGATTAAAACTATAGTAACGTAAAAGTAGCAACATGCGTTAACATCATGATAGATAGTGTTTATTTGATAATATATTATTGTATACTGATCCGCTTGGACTTTTTTAAATCGAGACATTATGCGTTACCTTTGTTGGTAGACTTAATAACTGTAACATTGTGCACATTAGGAAATGTTTTTTATTAAAATTTCTCGGAAATTGCTTGCTTTAATGCACTTTAAATATGTAATAAAAAAGTAATATACCTCATATAAAATTAATTCGAATTGATGAAAAGCGTTGGAAAATAAAACTTGTATCTGGACAAGATAATTATGTTGTTCGTTCATCGACGGCTAGCAAGCAGGAACTTTAAGTAGACGCTCTCATATGCGGTAACATTATCACATAGGCACACACACACACATGTACCTATTTTGAAGAAGAGTAAAGTTTAAGAATGGACCATGAGGTCTCAATTTCGCCTCCAGTGAAGTCCTTCGGCTGTCTCCCGTTCTCGGCCAATCCAATCCACTATCTTTCCTCCACTCACCCTCCTCACCCCTCTTTCAATCCTCCCTCCTCCCTCTTTCAATCCTCCCTCGGCAACTCTGGCATTCTAATCGCGTTCACGAAGCACTGACCAGAATGAATCCAACCCCTCCTCCACATACTACGAGTTGACCGGCGAGCCTGTTTCACGCTCCGACTGCTCTCGCTTCTTAAGAACGTGTAAAGGCTTACTTGCTAAGCATTACCGTGCACCGTGCCGTCCAGACTGCGGTACCCGGCCATTTCTGGGACGCGGCCGAGAACGAAGGAATAAAAAAAAAACTCCTCCGACTCCGAAAAGATGATATAAAACTTCGCCATAATAAAAAAATAGAAATAGATCAGGTTATTTTTTTGCCGTCGGTGTCCCGATATGTCTCCCTCTTTAAGCGTTTACCGTTTTTTACTACCCTTAGCCCATAAGGAATCACCCGTCGGTCGTTTCGGCGTATTTAGGACGCCACCTTTCCTAGTAAAGGGACGGGCGTCTTTTCCCGGATAGGGCAGCGTATCCCATATTTGATGCATCGCGCGTGTGTCTCTCAGTCGGCTCAATTTGCTCGCACAGGCGCGAAAGGGAGATTCGACCGCTTTAAATGGACCTAGTGCGACTTTCCGGCAGATATGTGGAAGGAAGGGAGGTGGTGGGCGAGGAGAGAAGAGGTGCATGTATGTGAGTGAGTGAATGCTGGAGGCGCAGTTACATAGGCATCGGGGAAAATCACACCATCCACACGACCTGATGTCATAAAAGCAGAATCTTATTTCGAAACGAAATCCACGAAAACAACTTCGTAATTGCAATACAGTTGAAATGAGTGCGAGCGTATTTATGTGGGTAAAGCGACGAAGGTTTTGTTATTTACCGTTTGAAAATTATCGCAGAGAAAAAAATTCTCTCTCGCTGTTGTCTAAATTGCTTTTCACGAACTCACTGTGCAAAATGTGTCTAAAACTGTCAATTGCACGTTCTCCTGAAATATATCTGAATGAAAATTTTAAAAGAAGTACATATGTCGTTTCTAAAATTAAGTTTACCTACGTTAGCATTAGACCATAAATATTTTGTTCAGTCAGTCCTAATTACTTCGCTGCTTCAGGAGAAGGTGGTGTTGTCAGTATTACGTTTTGGACGTTGCAATTATCTTCTCTGGCCGAATCGCGAGGAAGTATGTATCTTCCCTGCGTTTGGTGTGTTATTGTTTCGTCGGCCAAAGAAGAGAGGGAATACCCGCTGCTATCTATCCTCGCCAGTTGGACGAGATAATAATTCCGGAGGTTAATGGCTCATTGTCTTGGCAAGAGCGGCAAACCGAAGGAAATTCCGTTTGGACATCTTCAGAAATAAAGTCATGGCCCATTTACTTGGTGACACGCAGTAACAGTGCAAGCACATCGGTGCGAAGTGTTGACACGAAGGTGAGCTTCAGAATCTCCTCGTGTAGTATCACCTGTCTCCGAATTATTAAATAACGTGTTTAGAAATTTTGACCCCTGTTGAAACAAAGAAATGACAGAATTTCAGCGGGTTTTTGGCAAACAGCATAATTATTATCAATATTACCGTGCTTGTGGCACTTAGGCAATAAGCAGTTCTAGGCCACCTCATTCGGCTTTATTGCGCTGCTTAAGTATGTCCTGTTTGATTAGCTCTTGTCGATAATATGAACCTAGAAAGGTTTCTCAGAAGTAAGTGGAGTGAAAGAATGTTATAACGGAGTTATTAAAAGAATTAATTACTAGTACATTCTAGAAGCTTTGTACGTGATTTTGAATTCGCACGGTCTTGGTACAAACTCTTTAGCGGTTCAAAGAATATTTTTAGTGAGATAAGAGTTTTTAGAAAGAGATAGTTGATAAAGGCTTTCTCTACTCGTGAGAAATATTTGTTTCGGACCGGTTTCTTGAACCGGATAACAATGGATCCCACCGCTGGGAAATAATCGCTCCTTATTCTCAAATTTACTAAAACACGCGGTGTTTCTCACACCAGTTTTCTTTAATCGAGTTATCACTTCGTTAGGTTTGTTTTCAGAAGGAATTGTAATTGGGAATATTTTTGGAAATATTTGTATGCGGCTGTTTTAATGTCCGCAGAACCGCAGGCGGTGTCCTGCAAATAACGTTATTTATAAAATTTGGCACGGGCGCTGCGGCAAATTGGTGCAGCCGCTTCTTTCTCTATTGCCGACCGCACAAAATTATGAGCATTGATGGAAAATTCATTTATTCTGAAAATAACTGGGAAAGATAAAAATCTTTTCTTGATAATTGAAAGATAACGTGAGATTTCAAAAATTGCCGCAATAAAGATAGTAAAAAAGAATAATGAAAATAAATGAACGATTATGTGAAGTGGAAAACTGAGCTGATTACAGACAAAAAAAGTGTGTTCTTTGGGTAGCGAGACTGTTGATGAACGTGGTTAAAAATAGCAATAGAAGGAGACAGTTAAAGTATGGAAAGAAGTAAATAATAATGAAGATATTATAAAAAATTAAGTATAATTGAGGAAAAGTAAAGGAAGGCCTTTAAATTGAAATAATATATTTGCCAACTCAAACTTAGCAAAAAGTAAAAACTCGTTGGTAGAGCAAATAACAAATTAAAGTTTATAGTCGGCAAGAAAGCAGCAAAAAACTTCTACCTTCATGATATTCTGCAAAAACCAAAGTAAGTTTGTGGCAGGAAGCGTAATCATCATGTTTAGAGTTCATTTTATTCGGATAAAGCGATCCCAACTGGATTACTTTGAAAATAAAACAGTATTAATAATAAAATTTATAAAGATGAATGGAGGAACCTCCTAATAGCTATACAAATATTTTTTTAAAAAGGAAAATACACTGGTTTAGGGGAATTTACTCCACGCCAGTGACCAAACACACGCATTCTTACACACTCTGGGTTTAGGGGGAATTACTCCAACGCCAGGGACCCTTTTTCTTTGTTCGCACATACAAATACACACCAACCAAAAAAATTGCCTAAATACGTATTTCGGAATCAGCGATTCCATCGTCAGTAGGTCGAAAAAGATTCTTTAATCGATTGGTTTTGCCGTTACAGCATTATCAGATTAAACCGGTCGATTAAAATATCTTTTCCTGTGGAAAATAAAAAAATTATTCTTACTTTTATGGAATCATTCCACGAAGTAGAGCCTTCAAAAATGAATTTCGTTCGAAAATAAATTCCCTAATGTCTTGGAGGTTGCATAAATACATACTATGCCGAATCCCAAATTAAATTAATTTATCCAAAAGTGATTTTTTAAATCTATTTCACGCACTGTTGTAATTTGAATCACAAAAACTCTTGGACAGGTTGTTGGAATTTAAAAGTATTTATTTTTTTATTCAGGTAATTAACATACAGTGCATTAAGGTCATGTTTAATTCTCTATGATAACTTTTTCTGCCCTGCCTGTCGTTTCAGCGATAGTTAAAAAGTATAAATTATCTCTGCATTCGGTCTCTTTATTCAACTCTCGTGCCCTGTTCGTTATGCTAGTACAAGTTCTAACCTATTCACATATACGCTACCACTCAATCGATCTACAACATAATTCAAAATTTAGCAATAGGCGGTATACAAGTTTTCTTGGCGAGCCCTTCTGTCGCCCGATTTGATATTCCAGAGGTAATTCCGCCGCGCCATAATTACACGCTCATTCTCTTCGGCCGGTAAGTGCAGTCTATATAGAAATGTCCACCTCTACTGCATTCGCGTTTGGAGTAGAGCGAAATCGGAATTTCTTTAATGAAAGGTATAAGCTGTTCCCGCAGGCCAATTCCGTCTGAAGATTTTTCTTAAGTGTCTGTCGTTATGCATTATTCATATTTTCCTATGTAATTTGGTACGATTTCTTTTCCTAAAATTCTTGAAATACATTATCGAAGTCGTGGTGTCTGATAAAATCATCTTACTCATGCACTCTTCTGTGAATAATTTTATATATACATGTATAAATATCTTGTAACTGCCTCAGTTCACTGCTTCATAGCGGCAGAAGGATGCAAACGGTGGCTAAAACACAAAGTACAGCCGTGTCCTCGGGCACTGGTAGGTTCAACCGTGCTGTGAAGACTTTCAGAAATATCTCCGGTCACGGTGAAAGAGGTATTCAGCAACCCGCTCTTGGGCCGGGGTGGTGTTTTATGGCCCAAACCCTCCTGCAATAAATCCATGATGAATTACAACCTTAAAAACGCCCCTCATTCTCCGGAGGCTGGATTGCCACTGACCGTGGGACAAGAACAGAAGGCAGAGGGTGCTAATAATCCCATTGGCACTCCTACCCGTCCTTACCCGATTCATTTCACCTTAACCTTCACGAGCTCGAAGAAGAACAGGAGAAGATCAATTGGGACATTCTACGTCTTAGTGAGATAATAAGAAATGGCGAAGGCTTCATAAAACTGAGGAGTGGACTTTTTCTATTCCAATAGAAAATATACATGAAGAACAGAAGGAGTTGGATTTATTGCCCACAAAAAATTGAAAAGTGACATAGTGGAAGTAGAAAGTTCATCCAAGAGAAGAGCTAGACAAGTGCTTCAAAAACAAATACATCCTGGTGGTATTCTATGTTTATTTCTACTAAAGTTCTCATCACACCCATTCCATTCCATTCCATTGCTATGAAACCCGAACCGATATGCCTATGTAGTGAACAGCGTTTGCTTCCTGTTCAAAGTACTCAGAATAACTTTAGCTGCATGCAAAATTAAATTGATTGTTAAATAATCTTGACGTTCTTTCAATTATCCTTTTTCTTCAGTGGATTTATAATTGATCTAGTGGAGTCCTTTGGCCACTCTCCCTCTTCATATAGTTTACGATGCAATTTATGTAAGCTCTCTTTCCGCTGTTTTCCCAATTCCTTTAACATTTCTACAGGTATGTCATCAGTACTCACTTTCTTTCTTTCTTTCTTTGACTTCATATCCCTGAGACCAATCTAATTTCTCATTATACAATACTCCCGGACCAAAGCTGTCACAGTCTATATCTTCCTCCTATATCTCAATAGATTCTGGCTCGAAATCAGTTGCACATAACTCCTCAATGTGCCGTTTTTGTATTTCATTGTGGCCATAATGTTTCCCGTCTCGTTTCACTCTTAACTCCTTCACTTTTCCATATAATAAGTTTATTCTGTCTTGTTTCTGTAGCCTTTTCATGTCCTCGCATTGTCAACTCTACCACAACTCTCTCGCTTTCACAATTTCTCTCCTAACGTTGTTTGATTTTCTGTACATTTTTCTTCCATATTCTGCATTAATCAAAATTTGTTCAGTTTGTCGTAGCTATTGATTTTTTAAACATAGTGAATGATTTTATATATGTTTTGCAGAAAGAAACAAGAAAAATTAAATTGCGCAATATTCTGTTTTGATAGTAGGCGGTGAATTACTTTGTCATTTACGTCCACGCTGTTCCATACTTAATAAAAAAAACAGGTAAATATGCCGTCATGTATTTCCCATCAATCTCCGTGGCTATCTTAAAGGAATTCCTATGCAGTCGCCAATAATTTGTTTTTAAAATGTAGCCTCTCTTAAGGCGGCGTAGTAGTCATTTAAAATGTTATAAATTGCGTTATTATTTTTGCATTAGGTGATATACCCCTAGAAGCGATTAATCATTGTCAGTGGAGTCATGATCTACCTCTCTATACTGGCAATTCTCTCCTACGGTTACTTTGCACGCTTCGCAGATAAATTTCCTTGATTTTTTCTCATCTTCTGTTTTGCCTCTTTTTTCTGCCGCCTCTCTCGTCGTTGAGTCCAGCTTAGAATGTCTTTTGTGCAACTATAGTCAATTTTTCCCGTCAATTAAAATTTCGCTTAGTTTATCGTTTTGGGTACGTCATAGAACACCTTCAGACTCGATCCATTAATTACCTTTCTTATATTTTGCAATGATTTCCAGCATGAATCGCTTCCTTTGGTCGTTAAGAGTCCCTGCATAGTTCATACATTAGTTAGTTACATTGAAGATACACAAATAGAATTTTAATATCCAATATTGTTTTTAAACAACTTTACATAACTTTGGTTATATATAAGCAACTTTAAAAGTAAGTTTAATATTCTATTGACTAAAAATTCGCGAATATTTTTTCGTTTAATTCAATTTAATGTACGGAATTGCGCGAAATCAGCAACATTTCGGTTGCTCTTGGCGAAGAAAGATTTCCTTCCCTGGAAACGTAAAATTTTAGTATTCAAAACAAATTTGCGAACAGATTCCGACACGTATTTGAAAATCGACGACGAAAAAACAGTTTATACTCTTTTAAACGCTATTTAGTTCAAAACCTAGATTTTCCTGATTACTATAAGTAATTTTAAAATTCAAATAAAAAATACGCTGCGCCCGTTTCGATGCTATTCAAATAGAGGAATGAAACTCTCAAGGCCGTTATTGTACAGGATGGGTGCCCAAAATCCTCTTTAAGGGCTTACGTAATACCGAAAGAATCGTCAAAATCTAATTAGTCGTTATCGAGTTATTCTCGTTTCTATTTCCAGCGTTCTTCACAAACCAACCAGCAGACACACTTGGGCTATAATAGATGGTCGCATGAATTCATTCGTGTAAAACATATGCTAATTGTTATTTAGCCATAAACTTTTAGTGAGGTGTTGTTGTGCAAATATTGTGTCATTAGTTAATATGTTACGGTTGATTAATTATCTGTTAATCATCTATTCTCTTCTAATCAATGTATTGCACAGATAAAATGCTTTCAAAACTTAATGATTATTAATCATCGATGGAAATGATTTATATTTGGTTTTTGTAACATCTGCTCTTTAATGAAGGTTCACACACAGTTATCCATTTAAACATTTGAAAGTCGAACTTGAATTACGTCATATAATCTAGCCCTCTTTTCTTTGGATTGATCATTGACTTCAAAGAAATCCTTTCAATCACTCGAGATAGCCTTCTGCAGTACATTGAGAATTGAGAGTGGCAACACTGCCCCAGAAACGAATCTTATCTGCCTTTTCCAGATAATCATCTCATCTTGTATCAATACCGTCTTCTTTTTTCCAAACCAGACGATTGCCTGAAATGATTGATAATAGATCAATGAGTCTTTGCATGGGACGAGTCTCTCTCGACATCACTTCCTCTGGAAAACCTTGACCGTTCTTTTGCTTTCGATAGAGCCCTCAAACAAATAAGATAACGTTCCTCAAACATTTTTATTAAAACAATTTCTACATTACGCAAGCAGATAAATATCGAACGACACATCAGTGATATTTAACCTCCAGATCGACGATATCTTAAAGAAAATTAACCTATTTTAAATTAATTTAAAATACAAACAAAATGAGGATTGCAGTGTGTTTACATTAAAATGTCTTTTATAGCAAACAAATAAACTATCATTGCACTAAAATATGCCAAAATACAATAAACTTGTCAGATAAAAATATTATATGATACCGTTTGAGTTATATGAATACTCAAACGATAAGAAAGGATTGTCGATCATGGAGACAAAGCAAAAGTCATAAGTGCGTCCAAAAGGAAACAATAGACGCAGTCTTTCCAGCAAAGACCAAGATATCGCATTTTGTAAAATACTGCATTTTCGATTAAATTTATCCAGATATTTCGGATTTAATTACTTATTTCGTCGGTAGAGTTAGGTCTTTAAAATTGCAAATCATTATGGCGACTGTTGTGCTCAATCGCTGCCTCTTGTTTCAAACGCATGATTACCGCATCATTTATTCGAGATCCCACTTCCTGCTTCATTGGTAACGTGGCATTTTCTCCTGCGCGTTTCAATTCCTCTCTCTCTCTATCGGCGAACTTGAGAATATCCATCGGTACGCGCTTCGGTATTGCGCAGCTAATATGAAATCAGAATATCTGAACAAGAATCAAATGTCTACGTATAACTTCATATCTTCCAACGTTGAAGGAGATTGAGGCTATGACATTATGATGTATATTATGAACGGATTTTTTCAAACCCAAAAACCTATTTACACGTACCAATACAATGAAGTATCGAAAACTAAAGTTTGCAATTTACGGATTATGATTATAGTTCGTGCGAATTTATTCTCGGTGCTTTTTTCAATGTGAGGAATCTGTATGCAATTTATTCCTAGAAACACTATTTCTTGAAAAGATATTATGTATGTGTAATTTTTACCTGCAGTTTGTTTAGTACATTTCACTATGCTAATCTAAAATTATAGGTCTTTTGTAAAACTTTGCTAGTAAACAATTTGCCATATACGATGGAACTGTACAGTTGAAATTTCTTTGATAAAATTTCAGTTTATCTATGATGCCCTGAAAAATCGTATACTATCGTATAGCAGCAACATGGAAAAAAACACTATCACCTTATACCCACTACGTGAGTATATGTATTTCTTTCCCACAACCAGTGCCGCTGAGAGCCAGCGCGGGCCCTGGGGCAAATAACCCCGCCGGGCCCATTTTCTCTGTTTTAAGTTAAACAAGTTAGGAAAGTGTACAACGTATCAGAAATCATGCAATGGAATCTGACTTTGTTTTAACGGAAATAGTAATATACAGATTATGAAGACGCCATTATTATTGCGTATTGCTCTATAGTCCGGTGCTTTATTATTGCCATAGGAAATTGATGCTCGAGGAAGCACTCTCTCTACTACATAGATGAAGAATATGTTGATGTTGGGGAAGTTTTTATAGAGCCACCCGACGCAGCGATAGTTTCGGACGAAGAGCGCAGGGAGCGTTTCGTTCATTTCATGAGATTCCTGCGCTGCACGGACAATACGCAAATGGATCCTGATGATGACAAAATTTTAACGCGTAATCTCATATATTGATTACAGTGTATCTGACGACATCCGGTACGACGGGTTGGGTCACCTTGTCATGCCAACAGAGCAGAGACGCCACTGTGCTGGCGAGCATTGCACTTCCCGCACGCGTACAGAGTTAGTGAAGTGTGTCGTGGGGCTGTGGGTCGAATGTTTCCTACGTTTTCACGTGAAAGACTAGTCGCGGGTAGGCATAGGCCGTCCTGAGAATGATAGCCGTAATGTTAGTTCCACGGAACTTGTGCCACATATGTTGCCAAGGTAACGTAAGGCTAGTCAGAAGTTACTTCTACCGTCTTAATGATGACACCGTTTCGTACGAGTCTACAATTTATACTCATATAGTTGTTTTCAATTACTTTATCAAATAAAGAAACAATTCCTTACCAAAATTTGGCAATTTTCCTACCTGCACCCTCCGTGGCACAGCATATTCACCCGCGTCAAACGATATAAATCAGTTTCCCAATATATGTCTATCTGCTCCCAGATTGACCTAGCGGTACCATATGATACCACCCTGTAAATCGCATTTCCCAAAACGCAGTGATTAGTTAATAGGCCTGTATAGGAACATAGTATGCAAAATTCTGCAAAAAAAATAACAAACTGAATTCTGGGTTAATTCGGGTTAAGACATTCTTGTTTGATTTTCTTAATAACGGATACTCCGACGATAAAAATGTATGGGAAAATAAATACTCTAGTTCTACAAGTTTTATTTGAAAAATATTTTGATATGACCAATACTTTACGAGATATGACGGAGTTCATTTTTTGTCACCAGTAAAGTGGTACCCCTGATTGGCGTACGTGATTCATTTATGTGATTTTCTTATTATCTTTGATTGTAAGTCCTTAATATCAAATTTCATGAAAATCCGTTCGGTAGAAGCCGAGAACGAACATACGGACGGACGGACAGGCAGACAGGCAGACAGACGGACGGACAGGCCGACGATAATAGGCGCTCACGCTGGAAGCGAAACGCGTCTGAAAAGAGAACCGGGCCCCTCGGCAGACCCAGGGCAGCGAGCTCTTCCTCCCCCCCTCTCTACGGTCTTGGCTAGCAGTATTATAAGCAGAAATTGTCAGATTCCATCCCATTAAAAATATTTATCAAATTACATATAAAATATATTTTGTTATTATAGGTGTCATATCATAATTAGACTTGGTATGATTCGATTAATGTCGATAAACGACGAATTTGTAAAAATCAAATATTCGCCGAAAATTAATTGCCGTCGATAAGTGTAGATTTTCAATCACTAAATTTTGTGCGAAATGTCATAGGTTTTTAATTTCATTTTCCAAATTAACACCTAATGTATTTTAGTACCAAACAAGCAACGCGAAAAAGAAAAATCGGTACTTATCATAACAGACGACCACATTTCAATCGGAATATCCTACACATTGCATTTTGAGGTCCCTCGTGACATTTTTAAGTAACTGCGTATCTTGCGCTGCAACAGAGTAGGTACACAAGTACAATTACAGGAGAGTAGATCTTGGTATGAATGAATACCGATCACCAGGTGTCCCTATAGTATTTTAACTAATAAATACTCATAAAATTTACATTTCTAGGGGCCATACCGTTAATCCATTCTCCGAAGGAGAGTTTCCCTTTTATGTCGAAGAATCATCGTTCCGTGTCTGCGTTCTAGGCATTTTTCTAGATTCCCCTGATTTTTTACCAACATGGCAACTTTTTCTTTCATAATATTTACGTATAAATTTGGTTGTATATTTTAATAGCGTAACATTAAGTTAGTTATTGAATGTCGCGATTTCGTAATTGTACGATTCTACGAATAAAATTTAGTTTCCCATTTATTTTTGGGTAAATGGTTGTTACATTTACTATAATTTACAGAATATCAGACACGAAGTAAGTCATATATTTATGCGCTTTTAGTAAAGTTTAATTCGATGCAAACTACCGTCGTGTCAGCCTTATATGCGATATTAAGTGTACTTAAATATTCCAAGTTCAACATTATAAAATAAAGAAAGAAAAGCTACCATATCCATAGAAAATTGGGAGTAAACAATATTGTTCTTTAGAACTGACCGTACGGCGACACTCCGAGTTCTTGGGGGTCCGGACCTCGGGCCCAAAGATGGCATTTTCGGAAGGGGAGAAAAATTAGAGTAGTGGGGAGAAGTTTCAGGGTGCTAAGGGGTGATAGAAAAGCAGTGGGCTGAGTTGGGAAAACCCAAATCCAAATATGAGAAATGGGAAATGGAGAAAAAGCATCCCGTTTGTATTTGTTGCCTTGCACCCGCGTATTGCGATAGGAAAACCTTATGACCGATCCTAATACCGGGCCCCGGGAATTTTGCCCCGGTATCCCCACCCTCTCTGTGGCTCTGCCTACAACCGTAGCAATTCAACCGTTTACAGATTTTATAGCATTCCAAGTCCACGCGGAAGGTTATTAATATCTCGTTAGCCGTGATTGCAGTTGGGCTCGGAGTCATTCCGCGGTTCCGCACGCAACGGGAGCAAAGTACGCGTGCATCGGCAGGTCGTTTGTTGAATATCACAGAGCGATCTGGTGTTAGGATTACCGAAACGCTTGTTCCTTTTACGGTATAATGTGATTTTTAAATATTAATTACGTAGATTAATGGCAGAATTAAAAAACTATTTGACATAAATTTTCTCTCTATGCTTTATTACTAATTTTGAGCTTCTGAAGTGTGATAAGAATTTTTTTTGTAAGATTTTCCCAATATTTACGATTCGAGGGAGGTTTTCTGAGTCAAAAACAAATGAGCCGTCAGAATAGTTTTATTGAAAGAGCGGATTTTGCAGTGAAAGTAGAGCAACTAGCGGGCGCTCTGAAGGAATGCTACAGCTCTTGAAACATATCGTTGTCTCTGTACACAGCCCTGAAAGATCTTGAGATGAAACACTAATTAATCAAAGGTTAATAAAACTCATTTAATTTATTCTTGCGTGTGTATAAAGAGATTACATAAAACTTTAATGATGAATACATTTCATAACAATCACGAATAAATAACAGATTGAAATTTGGGATTATTTCTCACTATGAGCTTTAATTAAACTAAATACATTTTATAGAAGATGGTTAATCGGAATAGTATCAAATGCTAACATAGTTTTTAAACCTATTCAGGCATTTGAAGTTTCCAAAGATCTCGCGGCGATTTTAGATACGCTGTTTAGTGATGATTATTTACATTAACGTTGCGAGGTTTTTTATGCTGGAATGTACAATTTTGTCTATTACGGAAATGGTAAAAGTTTAAAATTTGATACATATGGATTTATCAAGTTACACTCCAAACGATGTGCTAAACCACTTTTCTCCATCCTTACCTCTGCCATTCATATTCTCGTAATTGTATCCTTCTCCTTTCGAACCTCCTTTTCGTTCTATCCGTCCTTTTCCCCATTCCCTCTCTTTCCATCACATCTTCCAACAAACTCTTCTTATCTTTTCTCGCAACTTCAGTCTCGACTATTTATTCCGCTGGTTTAGCTTCTGTCTTCTTAAAATACCCACACCTTCTCTTCGCCATTTCTTTTCTTCCTCTTCTGAATAACTTCCTCCAAAGAGACCAATCATTCTTATGAGCCGATGTTGCGTCTTATTTTCTTATAGTCACACAACAGTACACACTCTCTTGCTGAATTATTTTTAAAGTCCGTAATCGAACCAATTATCATATATGTAGTTTCTTCTACGCATTGAGATCGTATTTTATCTCTTTCCTCCTTCATCCCTAACTTCTTGAATCAACGGTTTAAACGCCCAGTTCTTTATTTCAGAATATTAATTTTGTATTACGAAGTTGATAACTGTAATCTTACCATTCGTAGTATTACGCGGAAGCGTTTTTTCAAAGCTTTACTCGCTTCAAGCAATAACCTTGGATTAAATTTATGCTTCCGTTTCACTGATTGCACATTTTGACTTTTTGAGCCATTAAAGTAAATTGGCTTTTAATAACCAATTATTTAAGGTTTGAGTAAAGATTATACGTATCGATGGATTTTTTCAGCATCTCAACGTACTCTACATCAGCATGTCTCCCTGCAATTAACCAAACTAGTGGATGGAACGGCGTGCGATCTTCGCCAGTGGGTGAGACTCTCAAACAATAATCCCTGATTGTCCTAGAGAAAAACTAGCCTCGACACCTATCACACGTATTTTATCGTTGTGATTTTCTCTCACATTATATGTGAGTGTTTCAACAATTGTTGTGACCTTCTCAGGTCACAACCTTAAAGTCAAGGAGTACATAGCATCATGGGACGGTGCGTGAAAAAAGACGCATGCGAATCTATTGGCATGGAAATTGACGACGAAGGAGCGTGACTCACTCGTACGCTGTCCATTGGAAAAGATGGATGGTCTCCAGAATGTGGTTGGCAGTTCACTGGCCTGGTTGATCAGTCTCAGAGAACATGTAGGGTTTTCTGTAGATTTTCCAAACGCGGTGACCGGTGTTTTATTTTTTCTGGTGCATATCTATCGGGAAAAGACGTATACTCCTTTGGGTATATATTTCAACTGAATAAGGTTTCCAAAAGGAACCTTTACTCAGTACCTACAAACAATTGCATTCTACATGATAAATCCAACCATGAAATGGTTTTTTACTTTCTCCATACGTAGTATAGGGAAAGTATTGTGATCACGAAAAAAATCGACTTCGAGATTTCAACGGAAATACATGTTTTGAGGTCCCTAGAACACGTTTAGATTATTTTCGGAATGATGTGTGTGTATGGATATATGTGATTGTGGGCACTCTAACTCAAAAAGTACTTGTCATATTAATACCAAATTTCATATATAACACTTTAGCATGAGCACAAAGAACTGATTAGTTTTTGGACAATAACGGTTAACCGGAAGTCGAGGTTTATTCGGAACCCGATTTGGGTTTTGCGATATTTCTCCGTTAGAACATCATTATTGTATATACAATTCTATACAAGAGTTATAGAGAATGTAATTTCCTACAACTTTCATTTAAAACAATTTTCCATAGCAGTTATTGTTTAGAAATTATTTATAAAAAATTATCGGTTTTTTCGGTTTCCTTCAAATATCTCCTTAAAAACGTCGTAATTAGTAATCTTCGTGAGGAGCAAAGTTGTAGAGAATAATATTCCTTCCAAGTTTTGTCTGAAACAAATTTTCGTAGAACCATCCGTTTCGGAGATATTTTGCTTATTCGTAAATTTCCAGTATACAGGGCCACCACCACGTAGCGGTGAATTCTGTAAACATATTCAAAATATAACTAATTTACGGCAGTAAGGACGACTGTATTCTTTTACGATAGGAAATAGTAATTTTGCTATATAATGCTATTCATAATAATTTAAATATCTATACCCCAAATATGGAGAAAGTCGTGTTGGCCACATCAGGTTTTTTAATAAAATGCTTCAAAAAGAATGGTCCGTTCTTCGGTTCGCGTTTGATTAGGCGAGCAATAGAATGACTGTGCAGAAAAAGAATTCGAGATTATTTTAATTGTAAGAATGAAATATCACCGAATTCGATATATACTATTCCTAATCGTCAATAGTTTTATCTCCGAAACGACATTTTGACCTGAGGAATGAATCGAGCCGCCTTTTGGATAACTCGGCGGCGCTTAGAAGGCAACACAAGTGCCACGCTGTCTCCAAATGGCATTCGCCGGCGTTCGCAATCGCCTACCCAGACACCCTCTGCGTTGAATCATCCATCCTCCTTGGAACGGCTTACCTTCTGGGTGTTATAAGGAGAGGGCGGGGTCAATCCATCGGTTCGCGCGGCTCGGACATAACGAAACTCTTGGCGAATTTCAGAAGCAATCATGGACGCCGCACCCTTTCCCACCCCACGCCTTCTCCTCTCACTGGGATTCACCCCTCCCCTCACCATCCT
Organism: Uropetala carovei; assembly: GCA_036926305.1. Taxonomy (NCBI): domain Eukaryota; kingdom Metazoa; phylum Arthropoda; class Insecta; order Odonata; family Petaluridae; genus Uropetala; species Uropetala carovei. Next base: position 1,311,224 of record JAXCHB010000250.1, read on the forward strand.
TTCCACGGGCTGAAGAAATGTCTGCATGTTACGGCAACGCGCGCGTTGCAACGCCGCTGCGTCTGTAACTACACGGTCGGGACCCAGTTTTCTTCCTCTCCCCTTTCGCCCTCCTCCTACCCTCCTCCCCATTTTCCTTCCCTCCTTTCCCTCGGGGTCACAAGAGAAGTAAGCCGTGCCTCCGGGGGACCCCGCCCCTTTTCGTTGGAATCCTTTCGCAACTAGGCACGCACTTCCCGTTTCAGATGAGCGTTGGGAAGGAGGAGCAGTAATTGTCCTCGCACGGGTCGGAATCCGTTATCTCCTTTGAAGAAGAATGGACGGTGGTCCACACTCCTTCGCGGATTCGTTTATTATTATTATTATTACTTTTTTTTACGAAGAGTGCCACGCCTTCCTCTCGACTAGTGGGTTATGAATGGCCGAATATTTTCCTCGCTGCCAGAGGAAAGAGTTTAGCCGAGGATTAATTTCTCGTATAACGAGTTTCTTCTCTTTCGTTCGATCGTCAGGCGTTGACACGCGAAATATTTTTTAATGCCTGGGTCCGTTGATGTCATCGTAAGAATATTCGCGTCGGATTGCGAAATATATTTTTTTATGGACAACAAATGAAATTTTTCATCCACTTGCGACTAGGGAAGCACGTTATACGAGTATTTTTATTCCTGTTACTTTATCGATTTTCTTCGATCGAATATTTGGAAAAAATGATTGCGATATGTTCCTCTCATTTGTTGAACTGGTATCCTCCGAAGTTTTACATGCTCGGTCAATATCATCATCTTACAAAGATAATTCAGACGCTATTCTACTTTACACAAACACGGACGAATTGATAAATAGATTTTATTAGTATATTATACTCTGCGAAATGAAACCCGTTAAAGAGTTGAAGAATAAATTAACATGAATTAGATATGTGTACATAATAAAAGTTACGCATCCTCCGGCGAAAGGGAAAATTTATTCGAGCAGAGGAATATCCAAACCATGACATTTATTACTAAGGCTAAAATCCTCAAGGCAGCCGAACCAGTAAATTAAATGTTTATATTTATTTTATCACCATTCTAAATGATATCGCAAGGTTTTCGCGTGTGATAGTGATCAGGCACGCGCGACGCAGCGGTTTCAACTTTATCTCATCTTCGAAGTAAATAAAATCAAAATGTATTGAAACCAGAAGACTACAATCTGTACATTTTATGGCATCAATAAAGTAAATTGCTAGAAAAAAGCTGTTGACAAAATTACAGTCCTTCAGAAGGATGGGGTGTAAATCTTTTTACTTTAATGAACGATGCTTATGTATAAAAGTATATGTAGAATTTTAGCTACATTTTTAATGTAATTGATAGGTTTTATTATGTTATTATTATTATGACGTTTTTTTATTTTCTACTTTAAGAGGGTTGAAGTATTGTAAAGCGCATAAGTTTCAATAGATTCCTATTAATTAAAGAGTATTAAACTAAGTTATTAAAGCTATGAATAGTGCGTTCCAGGACATTTCGTCTAAAGACATTTCGCCCAAAGACATTTCGACCAAAGACATACCGTCCAAGGACATTTCGTCCAATGTGTATTTCGTTCAAAGACAATTCGTCCAATGGATATTTCATCCAAAGACTTTTCGTCCAATGTTTATTTCGTCCAGAGGAATAGGGAGGGGGGGGACAAGTAAACTTTATCAGATATAGGCGATAGGGGTATCTATCGACTCGGAATTACCTTGCAACTCACATTTCTTTATTATGTATTACTGTATACCCATGATGGCCACGAAGTTGGATATATAAACAATTTAATGAATATTATTAAATTAAAATATTTTTATTGTCTTTTTCATCGTTATCACTCAATTGATTTACATAATTTAAATATAAACATTTATTCGTTAATCAAATTGAATGTACATTGTTAAAATGTTTCATTTATCTAAGAAAATTATAAAGAATATATTTAAATTTTAAAATGGACTTTACTAAAGTAGTTGTAAAATGAAATGGAAAACTTGGATATAATGTACAGTCCTGGTCAAGAAAACTGCTAGGCAAACGACCGCTGTACTGGAATTTCGGTGAACTACGAGTCCCGAACGAGCTGTCAAGCGAATTGGCAACAGTGATGGTAGAGGCGGGGGTGAAGGCTCTTTTTTCTCTCCCTCCCACCTCTTAGAGAAGGGTTTATGACTCTTCCCCAGATATTAGGGTATTCGGTATATTTTCCCTCAACGAATGTGTTTTCCGTTTTAAATTACGATTTTATGAAATCTATGTTTACTTCCGAGTAGATAGACACCCATATCGCCTATATTTGATGAAGTTTACTTGTCCCCCTCCCCGTCCTCTCCCATACACTGCCAGAGTTTTTTACTTTCTCCATACGTAGTAATGGGAAAGTATTTTGTTCACGAAAAAAATCGACTTCGAGATTTCAACGGAAATACACGTTTTGAGGTCCCTAGAACACGTTTAGACTATTTTCGGAATGATGTCTGTGTGTGTGTGTGTGGATGTGTGTGCGCGTGTGTATGTGATTGTGGGCGCTCTAACTCAAAAAGTACTTGCCACATCGTTACCAAACTTCATATGTAACACTTAAAGCATGAGCATAAAGAACTGATTATTTTTTGGACAACAACGGTTAACCAGAAGTCGAGGTTTATTCGAAACCCGATTCGGTTTTTGCGATATTTCTCCGTTAGAACATCATTATTGTATATACAATTCTATCCAAGGGTTATAGAGAATGTAATTTCCTACAACTTTCATTTGAAACAATTTTCCTTAGCAGTTATTGTTTAGAAATTATTTATAAAAAGTTATCGGTTTTTTCGGTTTCCTTAAAAACGTCGTAATTAGTAATCTTCGTGAGGACCAAAGTTGTAGAGAATAATATTTCTTCCAAGTTTTGTTTGAAACAAATTTTCGTAGAACCATCCATTTCGGAGATATTTTGCTTTATTCGTAAATTTCCAGTATATAGCGCCACCACCATGTAGCGGTGAATTCTGTAAACATATTCAAAATATACCTAATTTACGGCAATAAGGACGACTTTATTCTTTTACTATACGAAATGATAATTTTGCCTCATAATGCTATTCATAACAATTTAAATATCTATACCCCAAATATGGAGAAAGTCATGTGTTGGTCACATCAGATTTTTTTCGCTTTGATTTACGATTGTATTAAATCTATGTTTAATTCCGAGTCGATAGATACCCATATCGCCTATAACTGATAAAGTTTACTTGTCCCCCCTCCCCGTCCTCCCCCCTCCCTATTCATCTGGACGAAATGTCGTTGGACGAAAAACCTTTGGACGAAATATCCATTGGACGAAGTGTCTTTGGACGAAATACCCATTGGACGAAATGTCTTTGTACGAAAAGTCTTTGGACGAAATGTCTGTGAACTTTCATCCCATTGTTATAGAATGTGTATTATAGATATATAGAATTAGCAATTAAAAATAATTCTTTAGCCAGTTATTGGATTTGACACTAACGTATTGCTCACCCGTTCTTCCTTTTTAGTACCAGCGATTGGTGGCTCACCACTGATGATGGCTGCGTCGAGTACGTAGTGAGCATCTACTAGTTTTCCCTACTGAAGTGCTGCTGTTGCTGGAGTTATCTTCATCATATGTGTGAAGAAAGAAAATAGGTGAGCTCGAATTTTCATTTTTGGAATCGATGCATTTATGGTAGAGAAATCGTCCTTGAGGTCGAGGAGAAGGTAGAATTATTTCTGAAAGATCGTAGGAACAATGTTTTTTTTGCGTCACAAGGACGTGTACACAGCAATTCCTTTCGACGGAGCGAAATCTTTTTTATTTCAGGCGTTACCTTTTAACCTTTACCGCGAAACACGTTCCCTACGTATTCTCTCGGTGCCCGTATCTTTAATTGCCCCCCTGCAACTCATTTTCCGCGCGGAACCAGAGCCGATATGCATTTCCCGCCGCGGGGCTTAAAATCGCGCTTTGGAGATCGAGGTCTCGTGTTGTATTCCACCCACGTGTAGACAGTACCACGCATTTTCCATTTGTGTCGTACCTCGTCAAACGTGTTTACGATCCCCTTTCACACCTAAAGAAATTCTTCTCATGAGAGTCGTTAAATAAACCGACAGTTGCTAAGCACTTGTCGCCCGATTCGGTGAAGTTCTCTTAAAAAGAACCTTTCCTCTTGCTCCCTCTTGCTTCCGCCTGTGAATCATTTTATCGATCTCCACTGCACTCATTAAATTGCACCAATCAGACGAGTTTTCTTTATTCATTTCGGCTCTTTATCGCTCTTTGATTCGATTTTTATAACCATTTTATGGTTATTGGAACTATCAAAGGCCATAAATTCATTAATTCATTCATTCAATTGGTTTGATGAGAGACCATGGTTTCCACCGCTGATAGTGAAATGAATGATGACAATGTTCGCGCTTACGTATCTTCTAAATGAAAAATCACGGTTAACTAAGCATCATACCTGATAATTTGAGAAGTTTAATTTATTTTCATATATATCATTGTTTTGCAACCGGTGAGCCGCAAAAGGACTTGAGGTGAGCCGCGAAATTTTGAAAAAAATTAAGATTGATTTACAATATTTAAAAAAACTGTAGCAAAAGTATAACGAAAACATAATTTTTAAAGAAATCACTATTAATAAATAACTATTGAAATTTTTAATATATTGCTTTATTTTTTTTTACATAATCCGCTACTTTTAATCAATATTAATATAGAAATTTCTCCAGCCTATGTATTCACCTAATGATAGATAGGTGAGCCGCGGAAACTTTTCTTTAGGTTAGGTGGTCCGTACTAACAATAAAATTGACAAACGCTGATATAGATTATTCATTTCCAAAAGTTGTGGTATATGAAACGCCAAAGAATATTAAATATCTCTAACCTTAAATTATTTCACTATGGTATTGCCTTTTCGTTATGCATAATATGATTATTCAAAAAATTAATACTGTGTTGTATATCAGATTTAATTAAATTCAGTTAAAATCTAATTGTAAGCCTACCAAACGAAAAAAATGTCTTAAAATGTTTTGCAGTAAGTAAATCTCAAATATCATTCTTCCTCCCGTTTGTCACGGACTGTAAAATATACAAAAAATGGAATAGAAACTATCATAAATTAATAATGTTATGGTGAACAAAGAGAGTGCAGTTTTCATTTAGATGTTGATTGTCACTTCACATTTACATTTATCTCAGAATTCAGTAATAAAAGATGCATTAGAGAGATGGTTACCACGCGATCTGTCTCTTCTAATCCCTCTTATTTTAATCTATTTGGTGTCTCTTTTCTTCTAAGATATACTAATTAAAAATCTCTTGCTGGGGGTATGTTGTACTGAGCCGCAGCGTTAGTGGGAGACAACATAGTGCGGTTAGCAACGGATTTCACTCATGCGTTGCGTCTTCAAAGATAGTTTCTGACGCTCGGCGTTTCTATAGTTCGTTGAAACTTCCGATTAGGTTTAGGATAGATTTCGGTGGTGATTGTAAAGCGAGTCTTCCTACGAGATTGGGCCTTTATTAGGGAAAAAGCTTCATAGATTCCGCCCAAGTAAAAACGGTGGAGTGGACACGATGTCAAGTTGCTGCTCCAAATATAAATTGACCTTGCAAAGGTCAGCGAGGATTTTCCCGGGGATGGGACGCAAAGCCGGTGAATGACACTTGCTTTTCGCCGCTGTCCTCACCCAAAATACGGAAAATGTTCTCTACCCCGACGCATATTAATTTTTTGTCGGTTTAGCCTTTGTTAAACAGTAATTACGAAATCCCATGATATGTTTCCTTTTTCGCTATGTAAACGTGTTAGATGACAAGATATTTTATGCCTGCATTGAGTGGAATTTTAAATTTGTGGAAAGATACAGAAATATTTGGGAATGGATGTTTGCGCACATAAAATATTATAATTAATGGCAGATGAACAAAAGAGTCAATTGAAGAAAACTGCGAGAAGATAGCTAAGCAAATTTCTTATGCTATGTGCGTTCTTTCTTTGTAAATCATTAAAGTGCTTCATTTTATTTGTGTTTAATGAAAATAGCTTGTCCATGCAATTATTTTCGACACATTGTGCGTAGAGCCTGCCGAATACATGGAAAACAATCTATGGTTACATTTGAAGGCTATTCTACTTATTATGAAGTTATAAAATAGCCAATTCAAATGTGATTAATAATAACATTAATACTATTACTCATTTTCAGCACCGATGGTACGAGTTCATAATTATTTGTATCGTCTTCCGTAAAAAGGTCCGCGATTAATTTCCGTTAAATATAGTTTTCCACATACTCCTGTTTTCCGCAATCTTCATTTCTTTATAGCTCTCCTTACTCTTCAAGTTTTCTAAGATCTGATACCATCTTCTTCCTCTTTCTCTTTTCCTTTCATTTTTCCCTCTCACACGTCTTTAATCGTGCTCTCTTTCTCCTCGTGCAATATCCAATCTAGTTTGCCTTCCTCCTTGTAATATGCACAATATTCCCTTCTCAATGTTTACTTTTTTATAATCCATCCTCCAGTCTTGGAATCTCCAGTACTTTCCAGTGCTTCTTGCATTAATTAGCCTTTGTTATAGGTATGTATTAAATAGGACACCTTATTTCTATTTTATCTGCTGGTATCATATTTCTCTAAAATAAGTTGATTCATTTATAAATTCCTGATGTCTCCCGTCGTTCAAGTCTATTATTTTTTACGAATATGTCATAGGCTACACCCGAAGTTAACAGTTTCTCCCTTCCTCTATCTATTCCATAAATTATAATTATTCGTTCGATACTAGTTAGCGATCTCGCTTTGAATATAATTTTTATTTTTACTCAGTGATTTTACCCTCGATTGAACCTACCGCTTAGTTTCTCGATGGTAATTACTACGACGAGGTGCGAGAAAATATTTTTGACTCTTTAGGATTTCTGGTATTAGACAACGAAAATCAATTGTGCGGGATTGGAGCACTTATAGAGGAATCTATAAAACAATCATTGCCCAAAAGTACGTGTGATATTAGTGAATCTTGAATGAAACTGAATGAGGAGTGCATAAAATATTATACAGCCATTCAATAATAACAGTTTGTTAATACGTTAATCACTTAATATGTATCGGGGTATTGCCTTTGTATTTGGTGGTGATTAACGTTCGGAAAACTTATTAATTTATGTAAAAAGGCGAATTTCGCTGGATTAATATATACCAGGTCCTTGAGCCCATTCTCTAAAGAGCGGAATTTCAGTTTTCTCGATTTTGCATGATCATAAAATGACCTTTTAAGAGAATGTCTTTTTTTGTTATCACCTCAATTTTCGACCTATACTTGCTTTAAAAAACATTTATTTCACTTCATCTGTACGAGTGCTCAAGTACCCGTCTCATTCTTTTTGGCGTTTAATGTACCTCTCAAGGACATAGTAATAAGGGATAATTATTTTAATGCCTCCAGTATACAACGCTAATTTTCGTTCTCGAAGGGTAAAATATTGAGCAATAACCCAAAAATCACTGCCAAAACAGTTTATCTTGTTGAAGCTTACAGTCCCTTTTTCCGTTAATGCATATTAACATTTTTCTGTCGTCCGGTCCATAAGAACCTTCCAATTATTTTCAAGTCACCTTCAGAATTGAACTTTTCCCAAAATACTTTCAGTACCTCAAGCTTAAATCTAAAACAAGCGAAATGCGCATTCCATACTATATTTATCGTTCAACGAATAGGTTAATTTGGCAAAAGTGTGTCTATCGGCTTTCGTAATTTCTCCATTTGCATTCCTACAGAGGGAATGATTTCGATATTCTTGGAGCAACTGTGGCCTCGCGAGTATTTTCTTTCTCTAAAACACGTGTTATACTCATACTTGTTTCTAAATTGTTTCAAGCAGTGATTCAAATGTTACGACACGCGGCAATGCGTGATTTCAGTCCCTCGCTTCATTATTCACGGCATCCTGGACAAGTCACGTTATAGTAAACTACCCGCACTAAATCTCAGCTACGAAATTTTGTTCGTTTCTGAACTGATTTTTTCTTTTGCTTTTAATCTACTGTTCCATATTTCTAATCAAAATTACTCTAATAACAAAATAAACATAGAATAAACCGTTGCAACAACAATGTCAGGTGAACTTTTTTATAATGAGCTACGTAGCAATATTCTTTTAAAAATAACACCAAATAATTTTGCGCATACACTTAGTCTTTGTTCATAATTCTGTTTTATAAAATAGCTCCAGAAAAGATATGGAATCTGCATCAATATCGATAAAAAGAACGACATCTATATTTCTAATTGGAGAAATTTTGATTACATATATGCTTTCAAGTTTTCATATGCGAGAGTAAACAAGGTTTTCTATTGCGAGAGTGAATACTGATATAACAGAACCTCCGTTAACGAGCAGGCTTTCTTTTTTTCCTTTTTGTGGTCGTTAACTCACGAAAATGTGACGCGAAATATATAATAAATCAAATAAAACAACTTTGCCTCATCCTTTGTAATTAACAAATGTACACCTTTAACCCTTCCGTGACTGTGCCTCTAAAAGTTCCGTGAGCGGCTGTGTGGGGTACATTGGGTACCCCAGGGTGGTTTTCCAAAATATTACTTCTTGTTATAAAATTTTGTTCTTTTTTGAATGTTTTTAGTATCTATAGTATATTAGTTGTATTCCGTCATATTTTTGTAAATATTTCCGTTATTTCTGCTATGTAATACTACCAGGTTCTTACTACATTAGCCTGGAAAATGTGGGTGTTAGTATTTATATTTATCTTTTCAAGAAATCATAAGTAAATGAACACTTCAATTTGAATTTTACAATCAATATCATTTATTCATAAATTGCGTTCATTATTCATAACTGTCAAACATTTAAACTTTTGAAATACATTCGTTAGTTATCTTTACATTCAGGGCATAATACTTGTTTTCTTTCCTCCCTATGTAAACTGCACACTGCTTTACCGCAATCTGTACAAAACAATTTCGTCTCTCTGTCTCGTTTTCTTTGACAAAAACAACGCGTCGTGCTACTGGAGATCTTTCGGACATTCTAACGTCTTTCACTTTCATTTGAAGGTTGACATTCTTTCAAAAAGAGATCTATTGCCGACTTCACGGGCAAATGATAATTTTGGCTTTTATTTTTTCTGCGTAATACATTGTCTTTAGCAAGTCCAACTGAAAATTTCTGAAGAAATTTTCTTCTTCGGCCACGGTCATTTACTTTCCATTCGGGATATTTCTTTGTCCAAATTATGTAGGCATTCAGGGCTGCCATATAAATAATTTCCATGGACATTCGTATACAAGAATTGCCATACCGTATATGAGTAAATGCTACCGTGACGGGCGTGAGCGCCTATGCGGGGTAACTTAGGTACCCCACCTCAGTAATTACGAATTTTAGAAGACAATTGGGATTTGAAACGATTAATGTCACCGTAAAATTTAAGCCAAAAGATTTTTATACGATTACCTGGAGGATGGAAATAATAGACAAAAGAATGAAAATTTTATTCAAGAAAATTATATCTTGGGGTAACTCAGTTACCCCGCACAGTCACGGAAGGGTTAAGGGCTAACTATGAAGTTGGTGCCCGATATTTATTTATGAAACAATCGATATCGAGTACTTATTGTATTTGCAGTTTATCGTTAAATTTAAGTAATTTATATATTTACCATATTTATTGAGATACTTTTAAGACAGTTGCACTCAGTCGGTTTATATGCCGCCCAAGACAATGAATGATATACCTCCGTTATGATAAAGCTAGCGGATGCATATACAGCTCTGACATATGAGCGGAAAGATACTTCGAAAGAGGGATGGAGAGAGAGAGAGAGAGAGGACAGATAGGTGAGGGAATGATGAGAGCAAGGTCAAAGAGAAAGAAAGAGGATGGAGGAGAAGATAGGGAGAGTGAAGAAGACGCAATGCGGAAATGGAATGGTGAGACGGAGAGGGAGGAAGAGGGATTGATAACTATTACGTCATTGAAATAACATTATAACGGGTTTTGGGGAAACAGAACAGAAATTTTATTTCAATTAAAATCAGTTACACGAGGTAGAAGCCGCTTTTGGAGAGGATTCCGTTTATTATTTTATCAAGCTACGAGGAGCTAGTCAGGAAATATATTTTCATTAGATCGTGTGGCTGTTGTTGGAATTTTTCGAGTCCTGCTTGCGGAAACATGTTATTTACGTTCCTTAGGTTTAGGTGTTACAAAGGAATTAATGTTATCTTTTTAATCGTTATAGCTAAATTAGAAAAGAATTAACCCTGAATGCATAATGCCATCTAAAATAACCGTCCATTTAACTATTGGAAGCTTGATTTACTATTAATAAATTAATAAAAAAGTAACGATAACATTTTTATTTTATATATTATTTACAATTTCTCCGAAAACGTTATGGTTAGATAACAAGAAAAAATGACTCAGGAAAGAATTGTACAAATAATATTACAATTTAAATGGCCATCGTTGAAGAAAGGAAGAGCAGATATTACTATCGTTGCCTTCGCAGTCCCGACTCACATTGAGAAACCCCTTCCTGCGCAGGTAATTATGAATTCGAATTCTGTTTGAATAAAATATTTACTTTCAATTCTTAGCAGTAGGAAACGGTAGCGAGTTAGCTGTCACTTTCATTCAGAGAGCTAACTAGATCATTTCTCTCTTATTCGAATTTCTCGGTGATCTTCTACTTATAAAAGAAACCCAATTAAATCCTACCGTCGCCTGCGATCTGTTCCGTCACTCTTAAGATAAATGACGCGGCGATTATTCTTTCCTTCCGCGAGACAGATGTTCCATCATCGCCGCGGCGCTGTCGCCGCGACTCCCTTTCCCCTTTCGAAGCCAAAGACAATAAGAGAGGGCGCGGGAAGAGAGGCGACGGCACCGGAGGGTTTTTAAAGAATGAGGGGCAAATGGGGCGTAGACGAAGTCACGGGGCGTGAGAGGAGTGGGTGGGGAGGGGAGGAGGAGAACGGATAGGGGGAGGAATCGGAGGTGTTGTCGGTGACGGTCTTAACAAGTGAGGCTGGGAGAGAAGGGGAGAGATAGAGAGAGAGAGAGTAGAGAGATAGGGCGTTTGGAGGGGAGAAAAACCGGTAAAAATGGCTGCGACCTATTATTAGGGGGGAGGACAGCTGTAGGTTTTCCCGTCCTGCGCATTTGGGTTGTCTCTACTATATTATGCCTGTCTCGGCTTCGAGTCTCTCCTCGTAGCATCTTCCTCACTTTTACCCGAACACGCAAAATCCCAGCTGTAATTATTATCACCCGGACAAAAAGGGCGCGTTGCGAGGGCGCGGAATCGACAATACTACATCGTTGAGACAAAAATATTTTTCTCTTTTATTCTCGTTCTGACCGATATCGGTACAACTTTGCTTCAGTACTTACAGTTTTTTCTGGCACCGAGAGATACATCCCCACTCCCATCCATCTTTGCCATTCCCAGTTAGATGTCAAGAAATAATTATGAAGAGTTATGGCTACACCTTTTTCATGAATAGTTATTTCCCTCGATTAGACTGAAAGAAATCTCATATTGATGAGGAGGAAAACTTTGTATTGACATTTCAACCGTAGTGATATAGTACACTCAAATGTCTCTCAAAACCGGTATGCTTTGACAGAATACCAATAATCCATGTTTCGCTAAATACTGCATTTTCCATTGTTTTGCAAGACTCATTAACTCTCATGCAGACGTTTACATTTCAGGACTATACGGTTCGCAGAAATATAATAAAAGCTAAAAACATACTATAAAAACTAACTACATCCAACCAGATCATTAATTTTTAGATAAACATATTTTGGTATTGAAATAATAATATTATATTTCCCACAGGACGCACATAGCTTCTACTAAGCGAAATTCATATTTCCTGATTTCTTGAACGGATTATCCTCTGCAGTAAAGGTTATTTGAATTCAGCAGTTTTATTTACCTCTGTAATTCGTGGCGTAGTATCCATTTTCGATTGTGCCTACGAGCATCGTTACTTTTTCAATCATATAGATACCTCGCTTCGACCATTAAAATGCTAGAGAAAGCGGAAGGGATTTCAGTTTAGGATAAAAGATGCTCTTTATGCTATTTCCTTGGACTTTTTGTTTTAAATGTTAACATGCTGGAAAATATATGCAAACGTAAATTGTTGCTAATATTAAAATAATTTCTGAAGAATTTCGAGAATTTTCGCTGGTTTTTGCTGTTCCTGTGGCGGATATTTGGCACCTCTAACGTGCTTTTTATTGGTTTGGCTCTGGCCCTAAGCTGAATCGCTGTCTAATACTTAGTGTTTATTTCTGGCCAAGGCATATTCACCCCGAGTGTTTTTCGGCTGCGTTCACTAGCTCGTGTTTGTTTCGGTAAACAGACTGGCTGCGGGATATTTCTCAAAACATATAAACCAATTAACTACTAAATCCTCTTTAATTATGTTTTAGAATTTTTTCGATGCACCTATCAAACAGAAATTGTTTTTATATCGATGCTGTATCGTAAATTATTGGAGATACTATATGCAATCACAGGAGTATTTCATTGTTACAAAGAATAGATAAATATGTACGACCTATAATCCTGTACGTACCCACATTGAGGCAAAATGTGTATAAAATGGTTAAGTAAGGATTTTAATTGAATGTTTCATCGTTTTATTTTTCATAAGAGCAAATATTCACATCCGCTCTTTAAATCAAAACTAGCCTGCCAGTTGCAGCGCTGCTTTCAAAATTTTAATTTGGTTTCTAAAACTTTCATTACATTCATTTACTGTTAAAAATACCTTATAATCAGTGTGGCATTCGTGAAATCTATGCGTCTCAAACCATAGAGGGAGGAAGTGGATCACTAAGGGGACCCAATAAAATTTTCCGGTTTCTTGCCATAGTAGCGGAGGAGCATTAAGTAAATCCAGAATGTCGCTACTTATAATAAAGCCTCGGTATATACAGTGTTAAAAACCATTCGAAGTTTATGGTGTTTTAACTGGATGATGTACAGGCAAACGAAACAATGATGATATAGAAAATCTGTATGAACAAAATGATACCAAAATTAGGCCCATTTGGTAAACGTCGTGAGCGCGTGCACTATTTATGCCTGGCTGGTTGAATGACCGACGAACGCTTCGAAATTAATTTATGGTAGATAGCGCAAAAATTATCTTTTGTATCTCATAAAGAAATTTGTTTTCAGTGAAATACAGATTTCTGAAGTCTCATACAAGTTTTAAAATATGAAAACTTATTTATGTCTTCTTATTTATTATTATATCATGCAGTTAATTTTTACATCTTTATCTTTAATTATCAGATTTTTAAAAATATTTCGGTCATTTTTGAATTAACCGGCACAATATTAGATGATGCTATCAAGTCCTTATAAAAACTTGTGTTTCGCAGATACATGTAATACAGGTTTTAGAGAGAACTAATGTATTATTTGTGCAGATAAATATTTATTCTCATAAAACTTTGTATGCTAATATTTTGGAATTACTTAAGTATAGTTTCCTTTTCTGACATTTTATTACGAAACTGCAAGACTGATTTTTTTAGATTAGCGGAAAAAAGAATAATATAAAAACAAATTTATACGTATAACCTGTTTAATCATTTAATGATATCTTTCATTGATTTCGAAAGAAATTTTATGGCTTTATGAGTTTTGGAATTATCTTTTCGGTGTATTGCAATTAACATGAATTAAATTCTTGGCTTAGATAAAATATATAAGCGTATAACAATCATCATCATGTTTCACAAATGCATCAATGCTTAAAGTGGGTAAAAAGCGATATAAACATGCAAAGGATTCTTTAAAAAACAGACCTAATTTTGGTCTATTCTCACGATGCCGCAAAATTACTTCGCGATCCCTTCGAATTGCGTGATTATAGAACCATGTGAAAACAGCTCAATGATGTATTAGCAATAGAGTTGCTTTGTAGAGGAGTTAATTATGAGTCTTGACATCTGCGGCCAGTTATGTCACGAAGTCAAGATACGATCAACTCCTTCAACGCTTACGCACAATTGCCAGCATTGTTGGAAGGGAGGAAGTGTAAATCGAGGAATTAATGAAAACATGCTGTGTCTGTTGCGATTCCTTATCTTCCCCAGTAAAAAGGAGCCTTCCTCTCAGGACACATACATCACTCGTATCTTGTAGTCGCGATCGCGTCATCCAACCTGGTTTGTAGGCTCCAGCCTCGAGTGCTCTTTGCACCTATAATCGTGGAATCATTTTACCCTTCCGTAAGTCTAATCGTCATAAAAATTAACTTATGAATCGATAGTTTTAATATTTAAATTAAGCTTTCATGGTCCGTCTGTTCTGGCAGTCGAAAATACGATGAGTTATGTAGTCATCTGCGCCTGACGCGTACCAAACGCGGTGTTTGGCGTAACATCGTGAAAATACATATGAGTAACAAAAATCAGGAACTTAATGCAGTAGGTCCTACCACTTTCATATTATTTGATGGTGAAACGAATGTCACGCAATCCAACTCTTTACTTATATACAGTGCGCCTTTTCTCATGCAAGGTCTCCTTCGATGATGCGTATATTATTATAACGCCTGTTTATTTCGGAGGGTGTGACGCCCTCATATACCCCCCCCCGCAATCCAACCCCCCTCCTTCACCCCAAATCGTTATATCTTGATCCCTTCGCCCTTCGCGAGATGCACGACCGACGCGTGTTCTTCCCTTTTGGCCACACCTCCGATTGTAAGTAGTTCACTCGTCCCTTGGCATCGTCAACCTATTTGCGAATACGTGTTCCGCTATTTTCGGATGCATGGCGTCCCACTGATCGTGACGAGCTGAATGCACTCCGATGAAATGCGTCTCTCAGGCGACGATCCGAGAAAATTTTTGCGTTTTACTTTCCTTCTGAATTCAACTTTTAGCAACAAAGAAAAAATATCATTATTGAAATTTCAAAATGTGTTATTTTGATTCATTCACTAGAATTACGCCTCCGACAGTTATTTAGATCAAAGTTTTCTCCAATGCCCCCGAAAAATAAACTCAGTTACTTTTGTGAATTCAAAGCTAATTTAACCCACGAATATTATGATATTGATTCATTTTGTAAATGCCTTTACGTTTATTTAGAGCGTTTCCTTTTGTTGAGTTGTGGCTAGTTATGGAGTGATAGTCTTGATATGCTTTTAAGGAAGTGATTCACTTGTGATATCCGAGTTTTGTAAGGTTGTTAAAATCTCATTTTAAACTTTTTATGCTGATTGGAAAGAAGTTAGAAAATAGAGCAGAGGTTCTCAACGTGGCGCCCGCTTTCCTCTGCACATATGAAGTTGCTCATAATCCCTTATCCAGTGATGCAAACCTTGAAAATTTCGTTACTAATATTTTCGTTTGCAATGCTGCCGAATACGTTGTTAATGCCGTAATGAACGATAGCAATAACTCATTTGCTTCATGAAAACAATCGTTACTATCAGAACAGTGTCCAGAAATCCTGTCGCCTGTGAGGAGATATGAGCCGTTTCTTTTCATCCACCTTCCTCGACTCGAGCTTTTCTCCCTCCTCTGGCGCTCACCTTCTATGAATCTAACACTGGAAACCTTTGTTTCATCATAAGGCTCAAAATTTTTAAAAATTCTTCGATAGCACACTCTCCCTCAAACCAGCGATAGCCATTATTTAAAAAAACAGTCTTCAAAACTTAATTAAAGAGATAACAGCCATGAGGTCAAGATCAATGGTCTGTTTTCAAAGAATGTAAACAGACTTGCTACAAACAAGTGTCTCATATTTTTCACAGACGATGCAGTATCTCTTGTGATATTCCGAGCCCTTTGGCCAGGGTTAAGGCATGATAAACCAGTGTGAATTGTCATGTAGTTCGGATGTGTTGCCGTTTTCCTAATCCCTCTCCTTTCTCTTTGGTTGAAGTGAATAATGTGAATAATCCGTGTAACAATACCGTAATTTGTTATGGTGCCTGTACAGTGTTTTACCTTTCTGCAAGATGTCTGAAAGGATACCATTAAGTGAATTGTTGTTCATTCAACAACTTGAAATTCTTAAAAACTAATTAAATGAAAGATTTTTCCAATTTGCTGACATTGAACCCGCGATTTCCTTTTATTTAAATCCATCATTAAAAAAAATATTTGTATGGTTAGTAGGAGGTTCCTCCATTCATCTTCATTTTGATCTGTTGACGTTACCACCGTTGCCGAGTTTATTTCAAAAGTATCTCAAAGTAAAGAAGAATAGCTCGAATTAGAGACAAAGTGATGTAATTTTAAAATCCCAGGCAAAAGAAGACAGATTTTGGAACTTGATGGAATCCACTAAATTCCACACTTTTCGCAGTACTGCTTTAAGAACAAGATCCTCTTTTGGATCGAGTTATCTATGTGAATCCCTCTTCTCACCAATGAAGATAATTAAAACTAAGAGTCGTTCGAGATTGACTGATACCTATCTAGATGACTGCCTGCGAGCAGGGACATCATCTTACACTCCAAACTACGAGCAGCTAGCTGCCAACATGGATTGTCAAGTATCCCATTAATGTGGTATGTACCTTCTCGTGGTGCTAAGTAGAAAAAAGTATTAAAATCAGTTTGGTTTTTTTCACAGAATTTAATTGTTTCAAGCATTAATAAAAGATGTTAGTTGTTAAATATATTAAATAATATAACTCATTGCGTCATTTCTCGCGATTTCTAAGAATTTTTTTATGCTTGTGCCCGCCTCCATATCCCAGAATTGGTTAAGTACCCAATGGAGGTAAAAGGTAGAGAACCACTGAGAGAGAGGAATTGCGGTAGGAAATTCAATTTGTCCATTTCGACGACGTCATTAACAAAGGTTTTAAAACGTTTAAAGCCTTATTAGGTCGCTAATTTACATAGGTGAAATATTTCACAATCTCTACCAATCAGTATGATAATTTTTAATATATGTTAACTATCAGTTGCGTGTTCCCAACATCCAAGGTACATTTTACATTTTGCAGGATCATAGGAGCATAAGTAGCAGTACTGTCTAGTATTATTTTTTATTCACAATTTTATATTTTTCGGTTCACTATTATTTTTATTTATCCATTGATAATTTTTGAACCATTCAAACTTTTTTTCAAAATTCCAATTTTCTTCGCCGTTTGTTAAAATGAGTGAGTTTAATTTTCAAAGGCCTCTGCTTCTGCAGAGCGTTTATCTGAAGAAGCGTGAGAAAACTGATTAACTTTATGGTTTAACTCGAGTATCGTCCTGTTTATTTTTCTTCTCGATTCGAATAAAAGTTTTACAGTTTCTTACAAAGTTTTTGCGACTATATGGGCAGCTTAAAGGCAGTATAACTCTCGTGCTCACGTCATCCTTCTCTCAATTCGTCAGTATTTACAGTTCGATTTTTGTACCCCTTAGTAGCATAAAAAAGAATGCTTTCAGCAATGTGATCGATGGTAATTGGTTACTTAAAAGTATTGAATGATAGTTTACTCAAAATGTATTATCTTCCACATTTTTATTACTAGCCGGAAGTGTCTAAGTGTTACATAAAGAGACGATTCATGCTTACCTTCGAAGAGGTTGCCATAGTGACAAAAATAGCAACTTCAGCATACCTTTGCAAGGATAACAGGGTGAAGATTCTTAGACGGCTTTAACAGCTACCTTGGAAAAGGAGCAACTGAGTCACGAACTGCATTTCAACTATTTGGCAGCCAAGTGGCATACACTTGTTCCAAAGAAGCGGGATCTAATGTAGCACTAAGATTTTCATGCAGAAAGAGATTAAAGGCTATGTATCTTTATCGAAATAACATATTTAACGAGTATAGCTCACCGAAAAATAAAAAATTACAACTAAGAATGCGTGTACGTAAGAATTGTAAATTTTCAGAGAAACCGTTGGAAAGGGATGGAGAAAGTCTGCTGGAAAAAGGAAAAGTGCAAAGAGGACACAAGTGTCGATCTTGGCGAGCAATGATTTCATGCGTTCCACGGAATGGAACCTGTATCATTTACCTGTAACCATGCAAAAAATTCATATTTCTTCAGCTAAAATATTAATCGCGAATTAATTAGATTAGAAAATATTGATCAGTATAATTAGTTTTACAGAGTACAATTGATAACATCTGACGTAGTTAAAAGAAAATTATCGCTTAACTAGATAATAAACTAAGTATAATATGATTTCTTCCCATTGTACAGTGACGGATTTAAGGATGATCGCAATTGACGCGCGCCAGGGACCCCATGAAGTAAGGGGCCCCAAAAAATTGTCTGTATATATAATATCAGAAATATTAAATATCTCAATTAAAAAATTATTAGAAATTTTCTATGATACCACGGAAAAACGATTGTTTAGAGCGGTCACATAGGAGGGTAATCGTTTTGAACGGTTTCACTACATATTTAGATTGCATGGTCCCCAACTGGTTAGCTAAATGCTAAACCTTATCTTCCGATACTCCAAAAGGCGTAAATCCGCCACTGATATTATAATCAATGGTTGAAGGCAGAATTTCACGATAGGCAGCAATAAAATCGAAATAAATTATTATTGATTTAAGTGTGCATTTCAAGGAATATCGGTTCAAATGTGTACAGGATAGAATCATAGCAACTGCAACCACAATTTCAGCGAATTATTAGCAAAAGGTTTTAATTAAGACTGGGTAGTTTTCACCAATACATTTCATCATCGGGCGAAAAACGTAATCACGGTGGTGGAGGTGATCAGATAGGAATGTAGAGCAATGGGAGGAGTTTGCGAGGAGGTTAATTGGTGTCTGTAAGGATATGGAGCAAAGCACAATAAAGATAGCTAAGTGGTGACTAAATTATGGGAGACGGAAGATATTAATTACGGAAAAAACCTTCCAAGATTCAAGAAATATGAATTCGCAGTATGCAAAAAGCGAGAATTAAAAATATGTACTAATAAAAATACCTCGCGGGGAATTTGTCGTCTCAGTTTTTATTATTTATAATTTGGCGTGTTTATTAAAGTAGGTTATTATTATTTCCTACCTCATAAACCTAACTTTGAGTTAACCAACACATCTTGCTTCAATGACAGATTTTTGTATTTTTTCACCACTTTCCCTTTTTAACCTTAATCATTCCCATTGGAAACACGTATCTTTGCCGCGGTATGTCAATATTTCGATTAAAAAAATGATGCATCACTGACAGTGCAATATAGAGATACGATTGGTGGTCGGGGTTGCAGAGTGGGCTGAAAGGGCGAATGTTGGGCACGAGAAGGGGAAAGGAAAGAGGCGATTGGCGACGCTGGACTGGCTGATAAGAAATACCTTTCTCCGACGACCGAAAAGATTCCAGGGATTAGGTTCGATCCGGGTCCTGGGATAAAAGGTGGAAAATTAACAATGCACCATCAACTATAACGATAAATGTTCGCGATTTAGTTCTCACGACCCAACCGAGTCGCATTGTTCCCGGCGTTCTTTCCGGCCTGAAAGGAGATGACTCATAGAGCAACCACGCCTCGATTCCGTGCCTTGTCTATTATTCCGCAGATCATAGAAATGTCCGCGTGGGTGAGCATAACAGATTGCATCGGTGATCGCGAGAAGTCGCCATGGACGAGGGAAGACGTGGTATTTTTATTTCTTTATAAGTCTTAGTATCGCATTATGCTTCACCGCAGCCAAAACGATATTTTCATAACGATTGTTAGAAAGCGTTGTGATACATACTACTCTTGTTTAATTTTGGTGGTTGGAATTAAATTGTTAAAATCTGTTCATTAGATGGCGTGCGTTGAGGTAATGGTTCTTAAAATTTTTTATCGCCATCATTAAATCATAAAAATGTTAATAGAAATTAAAACGTTTAAAAATTAATGTGAAGTTCGAGAAGAAGAAAGATTCTGAACTTGACCGGGAATCAAACTCGGGTCTCCCACTTGCCGGGTAGATGCTTTAACCAACTAAGCTATCAAGCCTGTGTAAGCCTCCATTCTCGAATTGGGTTATTTATCCATTGACTCTTGTTGTTTAAAAATTGCTATTCTGCGCTACGTTTTTAATTTTTCCGCCATAAATTAGATGCTCGCCACTTAGTTTGAGAATCGCTGCATTCAACGGCACATTTATGGGAACCGTGAGGTTAAAACAACTTTTGCATTTGTTTTCTCTAAATTATTTGCGCTAGATATTCCTCCAAGCGTTACCATTATTTAAAATATATATTCCTTTGTTTAAGTCTTCGCGTTTATTTTCAAAGAAAACAAATGACCGACGTATATATACCGAGGCGTTGGCGGCATATTTCTAGGAACTCTAGCCATATCTTCCAAGCGAACCCTTTTTTTCTCTCTCTCCACCTCTCTCAGCCTCCCCCGATTCCTCACACCGCCCCCACACCCACCGCCTCCCTATCCCCCATTCCCCATCTCAGCCCCTACCCTTCCCATGCGCCTCACAGCCACCGTCGCCAACCCTTCCATTTCAACTTTCACCGGTTCGGGTGCCCCAGATCAGTTTCCCAAGCTCGAAGCAGGAATGCCGAGGGAGAAGGGACCTCCCTCCCTTTCAGTCATTTTCTTGCCTTACTTTCCACGCCCACAGATTCCTTCACTACCGACCCTCTCTCCTCTCTATTCTCCTCCTCGTCTCCCTTCACCGCTATCTCTCACCCTCCCTGCCTCTCCTTATCCACGCACACACATCCGCACCTCTCCTCTCCATCCCTCTCTCTCTCTCATCCTTCTCGTTCTATTTTTAAAAAAAATCTCTTCCCGCAAAGGAGGTTGTTCACTTTGAAAAATAACACAGGTGGTTTCGAGTTGATTTGTTTTGGAGTTGTGGAAGTTTCACGGGTTTCGCATTTTTTTTGTGGTATTTGAGAGGTTTTGGATGTTGTTCTTCGCGTATGTGGGCGATATATTATTCCACATCGAGCCGAAAAGGATTCCGTAGGAAATCGCGGCGTGCGCAGATGATGGTTCGAAACGCGAAAATCCCTCTTAAAGAGAAGAAAGAATGGTTGATGCGAATTGGCGGGAGAACATGGGATATACTGAAGAACAGAAGCAGTAAAGAAGTTATTATGGAAGTTGAGTAATAAAATCCTCCGGGCGAATTCTCGAGAGATAATATCCAAAGTTATTCACTTAAAATAAGTTCACGAAAAAAAAACAACTTACTGTTCTGTTAGAAGAGATCGATTTTTAAAGGGAATCTATCGACTCATTGTCAGTTTTTCTCACTTGACAACGACGCAGTGTAACAGGCCCGCAAGCTGTGGAAATGAGCATTGAGAAGACTGGAAATACATATAAATCATATGGAGGCATGCGAAATCTGCATTCAACCTTGGCAACTATATATTATGTGAGGCGACGACGTTTTATCGATTGACCTCTCTTTATCCCTCCTTTCTCGTTTCTCCTCTTCTTTCTTCCTCACTTAATCATTCTCTTCGATCATCGATCTTCTCACCTTTTTCAGAAGCCTATTTGATTTCCGCCGGGCACGAAACGAGCCGCTGATCGTATGATTTTTCTGTAGCGGCGAAAGAAGAACCACCAAAATAAATTATGTTAAGAGTCAGCTGGGAAGAAATTCCTCCTTTCGACTTCAATGGGATGCGTCCGATTAAAAGAAAAAGTAAATTATCGTTGGAAAGGATCTTGAAATGTTTCAAGTCCCAAGTTTTATATAATGCATACCTATCTAAAGATGAAGATGCCGCTAAGATTAATTTGTAAAAAAAAAATAACTGATAGAAGAGACATCGAGAAGAATGGGCAGGGAACTAGTAGCGAGCGGAAGAAGAAGAAGAAGTCAGATGCTTTTTTTCAGATTAATAGACTCGAGAGTTTTCCTTGATAAAACCCCTCATGCCGATCCGACGTACGCCTGTACGGACCACACCTCAAACCTTAATGTCAATTACATCTACTTATTTAGGCTAACTGGATATTCGGAATACTTGCGTTATGCTTTTATATATCACCTTTTATCCTAAAACAAGTAAATGTCCTTTTATTGAAGAATACTCCAGCTCAAAATTTTTTAGGACTTATTCTTAGTAAAAAAAATGGCGGGTCCGTCTTCAGGTTTGAGTGTTTCGGACCATGGCCTTTTAGGTTTAGTAGACGTAAGTAAAGTTGGAACTAATTTACCTGGAATAATAACTGATATATGTGTCTGTTGTGATGAAGATTATACTCAATGTGCTATAATCGAGGGTGACAACGACGGCGAATTTAGCAGTCCGAGTGATCGCGTGGCCCAAAATTCACCTTTTCATTCGAAATCTGTGAATGAGGCATATCATCCTCATAAAATAACATTTACAGGTAGCAGTGGACCACAGATGCTATAGTGAAGGGGTCCCCAAACTACGGCTCGCGTTGTAATTTCATCACTCCTTACCTCTTCAGTTTCTGTTAGACATGCATATTTGCCAGCAGGATTGTTATAACATACAATTTATGAAATTTAAACTATATTTTTTTTAGTACGTGGTTGCAATATACTTTTAATGTAGGTGTATGATGTGTTACAAAATCAGAAAATTCTGAAATTTCCACACGGTCCGACCTGCCATTTGATAGGTCGTATGCGGCCCACACAGTGGTATATAAAGCCCCGTGTGGTCGTTTTGGTAAAACTTTTGGCGGCCCCTGCCCTAGTGAAATCCCCAATACATACAATTAAACCATAGGTAGCGAGTCCAAGGGTTGGTATACATACAATAAACCCTCCCCCATAGCGCTTGGCCGAGAGACACTTCAGTGAGAAATCCCATCCCATCTGTCAAAAAATCCAAGAGGCGCCGTCTACACGAGGGGTCGTCAAACTATGACCCTCTGGCCGCATGTCCTTGTCCTTTTAATTCGGTCCCCGGATCCTCGATTACAAATCGATCCATATATAAAGTAATTGGTTTTTAAATAAATATTTTCCCATAAGGAATGCAATGCGTCGACATTTATACCCACAACATTTGTTTAAATTAGTTAGAATAAAATTAAGATACGATCTTTAGACTTGGACAGTTTTACAGCCGAAAGAACGTCTATATTTTTCTGGAAGAGACAGAATCCATGCCGAGATAGGTTTAAAAAATTCGTTTGTTGTCAGAAAAAAAGGAAATTTAAAAAATTTTGACAATGATAAATTCCTACACCATGGATACGAGCATGGTTCTCTCTAACTGCGCGGCCGCGCAGCAGTTTTTGAAGTGCCGCGGACTACATTTTTCAAGCGCGCAGGACTGTGTTTACCTTGAAATATACCCAAACAGGGCCGCGCCAACCCGGGCGCACATCCGCGCATTAGCGTCATGTAGGCGCGCATAGCGATATTCATTCCGCCCATAGGTGAAAACAATTAGAGGGAACCATGGATACGAGTCATTGCTTTTTAATGTTATAATGCTTTTAAATGAGAAATGGGCGGGAGGAGAGATGGGGATAGAGAAAGAGAATAAAAAAATACTAGGCAATTTAGTATTGATGAAACGAGAAGAAAGATCGAAAGCTTTTTTATCGCTATTTTATGGCATGGTTCGGTAATTTTTATATCAAAAATGTGATAAGGTTCTTTTAATTTAATTTCTTAAATGATAAATATTATCTGTAAAAATTAATGTTTCATTCCTTTTTACTCTCTCCTTTCACCGTTGCATCCTAGTTTCAAGCAACGCTGCAGCGGGCAGGCTAGTGATAAAATAAACAAAACAATGAAATTTCCCGAGTCAAATTTAAAGATCGCTTTGGGGGTCGACGCCCAGGAATTTAAATACCCACTTGAGGAGTTAATTCGTCGAAGCGTGAAATTGAAAGTTCTACTTGTGCCATAAATGTCTTGCCATATTGGCTCCCCAAAATAATTAAGGTTACGCTTTCTAATTCCGAAAACGTAGGCGAGCAATAAGTGGTCAATCTTGGCTTAACAACGGAATACCTTGGTATAATTGCGGTCCATTCAATATCATTGTAACATATGTGCTACGCTTTGTCACGTATCTATAATATTGCTATTAATTGGGGCCTAAAGTTCGCGCGGTCCTTTTAATAAGCATGTGAACAACTTCGCAGTTAGGTAATTTAATTGTTGATTGTACGAGAGGCTCTGTAATTAGCTTACGGATTATCAAATACATATTAATCTTATTCCAACGCTGTATTTAATCTCGAGAAACTCACTGTTGATAATTGTTAAATATATTCGTTGAGTTTGTGTCGCAGTTTCGATACAAAATTACGAGTATATCGACAGATCGTATTGATTTGAAAATTTTATTTTAATTGACCTTTCGCTTAGGTTTTATTTTATTTTTTTTTAAGATACAAAATTACGACATATCGTGATGCATGCTTTCTTAACTGCTAGAAAAAACTGACAACTGCATTACAAAAACGTAGGGGGTCATCACGAACGGACTGTTTTGTTTTCATTATAACTTTTGTTGAGATACACAAATTACAAAACTCATTTCATGATAATTTACAGGGATTTTTGGAATTTTTAAATATAAAAATCTCTAATTGAAAACATGTTTGATATATGCTCTGTCGATTTCAATAACTTGATGCAAACATGTGAGGGAATGTATTATGTACTATCCTGCTCAAAACTTCTATGATAATATTCTCTGTATGCTCTTTCAGACTGCCCAACACAGACCCAGTTTCTTCAAACTTTCCTACCAAATTAATAGTGCAACCTCGTGAAGTAAGATTCCTAATATCAAATTGTCTTTAATAGTTTTTATACATGAATGACACTTTTAAAATTAAAAAAAGTTTTTAGCGATAAGCAATTGATTCAGTTGTGTGAAACGCCATTTTGACAACTAGCAGTTGTGGCCAACGTAAACTCCAAACATTTTCTTATACAACAACAGAATTTTTTTCCCGAAAATAATATTATTAATCAGATGATAAAATAATCAGTCATTTCGTGATGGCCCTGTAATTATACCCTAAACATGAATTGCTCCGATAACGAAATTGAGTATTTCAACTGAGATAATTATTCCATATCCATTAGAAAATTAATATCGATTGAGACCTCCCATAATCTTTGTCTTTCGCTTTCCCATCGAATATTTTTTCTATTTCCATAAACATCCATAATAGTAGTAAATATTTCACAGCGTACGAGTGCTTTCTTAAAGCACGATTCATAAAAAAACTCAACGGTTAAGATGTTGGACCGTGCAAATGCACGTAATGCTGTTTTATGGAAAAAAAAAGGTCGACCTCAAAGCGTGGGCAACTCTCGTCCCTGTCACCCTCATTTCATCCCTCTCCGCAGAGCGCAATTACAGACCTCCCTCACGTCTCTCAACCTGCCCTTTCTATCGCCTCCATCCTCACACCCTTATATCCTACGGACCGCTTCTCTCTCTCTCTTTCCCTACGTCCTTTCTACTCTGTTCCCAATTCCATCACGCAAGCCATGAAAGACACATCGGTAACTAATAATGAAGACTTAAACCCCCTCATCCCGACGCTCTGAGCACAAAAGCTATTTCTCTCGCTATCTCTTCCCCTTTCCCAGTCTCTCTCTCCCTCTCCCCTCCTCCTCACCCCCCTTCCTCCCTCCCTCTTTTTAGAGGATTTCAGTAGATTTCACAGGTCCACGCACCCCTTATAGCGCGGGTGCTATTCTGTAGTGCATTTATTTTCTTTTTTCTATTTCTTCCTTTTATGTATCCTATACATTATAGTGCAATATGTGATGATTTGTTTACTGAATCTTATGTTAGTAGATTTCGCAGGTTTTTTCCTGCAGTGGGTTTTTTAAATGGGTGCAATAGTCCTTATTTTCCCACACAATTATAACTTTTTTACAGTACTGTATTTATTATAATATTATTGTTTCTACCATTTAATATTATATTTGCATCATGACGAGTGGTTAAGTGGAAGATGGGACTTCTTAGTCTCAATCTAATCTAATCTCCCTCTTTCTCTATCTCTCTCTCTCTCTCGCTAACCTTGTCCCTCTCTTCTCTCCCTCCGTCTTCCATCCTCTAGTTCTTTTTTCCCTCTCCTCATTTCTCTCCCTTTACTCTCCCCATCTCCCTTCTCTCCCTCCGACTTCCACGAGACTACGCCCACATAAAAGTTGTGTTATTGCTTTGTTTTCCCACTTCCTATCCCTCTCCTATTTCATTTGCCCTTCTTATACGCTTTCGGTTCACTCTTTCGTCTCCTTCTCTCTTTTAGCCTTCTCTTCAGCTCATCTGTTTACTCTATCGTCCATATATATATATATATATATATATATATATATATCTTTTTCTTCCATCGTATCTCTTCCTTGGCTTATTGTTCCTCACAATCTCGTCCTATCACGGGCACTGTTTATCTTCCTCCATCTCTCTTTGTTCTCTCTTTATCTTAATTTAGTTCCACTTTTCTCTCTCGTTTCTCATCTCGCTGCCTTATTCATACGTGCCATTCATTATCCATCACATCGCCATTCTCCGTCGCTTCGATCCTGTTTCTCATTTTCGCCTCTCGTTTCTCGCTTCTTTCCTTATTCGGTCAGCGTATGTGCGGTACGTGACGCGTTCATTTCTTTCTCCAATTCATCATCACGCCCATTAAGCGCGTAATAAGCCGACGGGTTACGTTTTTAAAGGTAAAAGAGCGTGTCCTTCTCATTCTCCATTCCTCTCCGTCCGCTTTTTTTTAAAACATGGTTTGCCTTTCTTCTCTCCTTTTTCTTTTCCCGCTCTTCCGTCTCCCTTGCAATATTTTTTCAGAGAGCGAATCCTGCTCCATTGATTTTTTTGTACGTACGAGGGAAGATCCGGCGTGAAATGAGTAAGAACGCACATCAGAAAATTAAGTACCTTACTTTGGCTGCGAATGAAGGGAAGTTAATTACGATTTCTGCATTTAAGTTTATCTCTATAGTACTAGTATATAATTTTAAGTGATGCTGCTTCGCATTATTAGTCGTAATAGTTACATGCATAAGGGCGAAAAAGCTTTAAAATTCTCCGTAACACCAATATATAATTACTACCGTAATTTCTCGTCATATATGACGGGTATGCGTGAATTAAAATGTTAGTTGAAATAAAATTTAAATAAAAAATTAAAGACACCAACTTTTATATGCAATAATAAGTAAACAATAAATATAAAATTCACATGACTGAACGTTCCATAAAATAAAAATAGTTTTGGGAAAATAAAACTCGTGTGGCAAAGAAATATTAATGAAGATTTATTCTTTAAACGTTACGCTACACAACTTTTAATTGCACAAAACTATTTTTATTCTTTGCAGTATTCAGTTGAACGAATTTTATATTTTTAAAAAGTTTTAAGTGCATACAAAACGTGATTTTATTATAAAAATTTAATTTTTCTGTTTTAGTCAAATATTATAAACTAAGCTTTCGCAGAAAATGTACTCAAAGACCTTCAAAAAATCATCAATTCCAATATCAATATCAAACAAAGAATGCCTTAAAAAACGAAATTAAATTTCCTGCTGTCGATTTTCGAATACGCGTCGAAAATCGGTCCACGAAAATTTGACGTATTTTTACGTGAAAATCTTTCGTCTTCTAGGTCAGTGCTCTGCAACTGGCGCGTCGCGTTAAATTTTGAAATCATAGTAAGGGAAAAATACTGTTTTATTCTTCTAATACCAAGAGAACCGAAATCAAATATCTCTTATGGTACGATTTCTTAGGCTGTTTCCGCTACTTGAAACCAAACCAAACTGCTTCTTAACTGGAGAATTGAGATTTTTATCATAGGATTATTTCGTAATCCAGGCTAAACGATTTAAAAATTGTAGAATTTAGCAATAATTGCCTTCGTCTGCGTGGGGAAAAAATTCAAATTTTTATTGTTGCATCCCGCGCGAAGGTACTTTGACTAGTAAATAATAATAAATCTCTATCAAATAAAAGAGTTTACATTCGTAAATCTCGGTTTATCTACCGGACCAATGCTTTTCTTATCGCAACAATAGGTTTCCCGACTGAACAAACGTATTTATTTCTCCAAAAAACACGCTTATTCCTCAGGAGGGTTAAGCGCGTATGTTGGTCGGTGGAATAAGCGCGTATGTTGGTCGCAGAGTGTCGAGTTTTGTCTTAACCCATATTATCTTACCGTCTTATATGCGTTTTTAATGTACGTATTTAAGGTAATTATGTTGTTCGCATTAGGTAGCAGCACTGCGATGTTTCTTTAGATATGGCATTCAATTGTTGTGAAATTTTAGACGTGTTTACATCGTTAGTTTGATTTTATTTTTTTCACAATATACCATGATTTCTGGATTATGTAATGTAGCGTTCTAAATTAGTAAACCTCACTTTTTCTAAAATTATGATCATAATATCTTGCATTTTCAATAAGTAAAATAGTTCCACCATCTCAGTGGGATACGCTGTTTTTCAGCTTATTTTGTTTAGCAAGCTTATAAAGTTGAGTGTCGATACAGACCGTAACATCAACTCTTCGTGCAGGCAAATAAGAAAAATATTTCGCAATGCATCATTACTTTTTTGCACCTTTCGATATAAAACCACTCATTTATAATTCCTTCGGCATTTCCGATCTTTCATCCCTCGCCGCTCCAATGCAAACCTTTCTATTTTCACCTGAATCATTCCCAATTTGTCCTCCAATTCAGCTTTATTATCTCTCTCTCTCTCTCATTTCGTGTCACGATCATTTCACTCCTTCGTAATTACTCGCCCCTTTCCCCTCCTTCATTCCTTACGGTCTCTCTTGCTCTTCCTAACAATCTTCTCCTTTTATAACCCCCTCCTTTCTCCTCATTTTCTCTCCTCCCCTCCGCACCCCTCGCATTCTCACCTGGACCTTCGCCACACTTTCTCCGGCGTCGCTCCTATGTCCGACTCCTCTCCGATATACAAATAATATATAAACCCGATCGTTTAATCAAGTAAATCAAACCGGAGGAACTTTCACGCGTTTGATTGACGGCATTGCCTTCGAATGGGAAAAAATAAAGAAGTAATGCCATTAAGTAAGCGATGGAGAGCGTAGGTACTTTGGATGAGGCTTTCGTGTGGGCGTCCCTGGAGAGAATGCTTCCCTTTTCCTTTTTTTGCATTCGATACTCTCCCGTTCCAAAGATTTCGCCCTTTCTTCGCCGCCAATGCGACGACGCGAGGTGTGTCGAAATGGAAGACGATCATTGGCAAACGTTGATTGCTATTTGCCTGATGCGTATGCTGCAAAGCACTCAAATAGAGAGAGTGTGTGTGTGTTATTCCATCTATCAATTTCTTTGTATATGACTTTCTGAATTCTCGGCAAAAGTTTTATTTCGTTATAAGGTTGCAAGTTGTGAAATTTTGGACGTGTTTACTTCGTTAGTTTGATTTTATTTTTCACAATGTATTATGATTTCATAATTATTTAATGTAGCGTCTTAAATTAGTAAACCGCATTTTTCTAAAGTTATGATCATGATATCTTGCATTGCCAATGAGTAAAATAGTTCCACCATATCAATGGGACACGCTGTTTTTCAATTATTTACAGGATATAAAATTACAAACGAATCCTTCAAATTCTCTTGCTATTATGTCATGAATCATCGTGCAAAATATATGGAAGGAGGTTGCTGAATGATTTCTAAATTTTAAATAATATATAAAAATTCCATTGCTTCTATAAATAAAAAATCGTTTTGAAGAATGAATTTCGACTGAAAATAACAAAGCGACACGTACTTTGTGGCTTCTTGCGTACTTGTTGTACGAACCGTAGTGTGGCATGTATCGAGTACCACTAGCGCAATTGCTTCTTAGTTGTAAGATACTGTTAAATGATCGGAAACTAACTTATCTAATCTTATAGCGCTTACATCAAAAGTTGCTTTGAAATCCAGTGTATTTAATTGAATTATCCCCTTCTTAATTTTTTAATAGTACACAATGCAATTTCAGTCCCTGCGATGCCTTTTCTCTCTACGATATTATCTTATCTATAAAAGCGTAAATAAGATATCCTTTTAAGATATTTTACATTTTCTGGAATCTTTAAGCTTTCTCTCTTCTGCAGTTTTATGATACATTTCCTAACGCGCATATTCTTTAGCTATTGACGTCCTCAAGCTATGCAACGGAGAAGTACATAACCACGGATCATCATCAGTTGCATTTCTATAGATATTAACTTTTGTGCAGCTGATTGAGTCCCACTTTCATCCGTGTCGCATCTAGCTTTTAATCATTAACGCAAGACATCGAACCACAAGTTGAAAACCTCTGCTCTCACGTCCTTGTTTACTGCTCCTGATACCATTCTATTAAATTGGAAAGGGAGTTTAATTGAAGTAAAGAAAAAACATGGAACGATTCAAAAGTTAGACCTTTCGATCTATAGGCGAACGTTTTTCTTTCTCCGCCGGGATCACAATAGACCGGGATTTTCCTTCTCGGAAAAAATCAGTTTATTTTTATGAGTGAGTAATCGACTTCCAGAGATAAAAACGGTTAAGTTCGAGTATTTAAAAGCTGTTGAAATAGGTCGGACCGAGTGAAATGCAAAGTTTTGTCCTTTAAGGTTAATCGAGGCATCAGTCACGCGAGGTGTAACTTCATCGCGCAAATTATCTCGTTAAGGAGATTTTAACGACCGAGCTTCGACCGCACGCGATAAATTCTCGAAGAGGAAGCAAAAAACAAAATGGCGGAGTGGATCACGCTCATGAAATTCCGATCCCGGGTCGACACGATTAATCGAACTAACGCCGGTTTGCTTTACCGTAAATGTTAATCGCTTTAACGCCTATCTTAGGCCACCGATTGGTGCGTTTTAAGAGTGAAGGCGAATACAACTTGGCGAAGAATTCTCGCGCAGATGTTTTGATCCCGGATCCAGAAGTTTAACGATTTTTCAGTAAGTTTCTGTTCGTCAAGGACTTTTTAATAGGTGGTATTTTGCTATTTAAACGATCGTTCGCTCTCCGTGAAAATTCTTTGTTTTATGTTTCTGACAGCGATAAATTAAACTCAAAACGATTATATAAAATCAGAATTAATATGCGATTATTTTCAAGTGAATCGTACATTAAATATGGTGAAATTTATATATGTTATAATCGTTTTTACGCGATTTCAAACTAATTTTAATGCCATATTTTTCGTTTGACTTACCATTATCTGTAAGCGCCAATGTTTCAATGCAGTTTATTTGATACTGTCCAAAATTACTCAGAATGATACCATTTTTATGCTTGTCCCGTCCTTTTCGCGAGTGTCTCGTTTTTATATTTAGCTAAAATCTGGCGTAATTTGCTTTCATTATATTCGCAAGAGAACTCGTTTTCCAGTAAGGTACATCCTCTCGATGAATGATTAAAGCATTAATAAAAAATACTATTTGTTTATCTCCTTTGTATCGAGACAGAACTTGATGTAAATTAAAATTTTAACGTTTTGTTTTTTCTGCGAACGATGGTTAACTTTTCCCAAATTAGTTTCTGAAAAAATTCTGACGATATTTTCATAGTAGGTTATGAGATGGTGTCCTATCTTAATCCACCTTTTGCTAGGCTTTAAAACAAAGGAGAAGGTTATTCAGCAATAATGTAAAATAAAAATATTTCGAATCGCTATGAGCCGTCATCTGCAGCCATCGCATAAGATGTGAAAACACTTAACAGAAAAAATTCTAGTAGGTATGTATATTTTAACTTTTTGTGGTAGGATCTACAAAGGTACATTGTGGCCGGGGAAATTAATTCAGTACCAAATACGCATTTAAGTTTGTCACTCTTTTCATCTAATTTTTACATGCTCCCGATTCCTTTCCCTTTCGTTTTCTCCTATTTCCCCTTTGTTTCTCTCTTTCTCCCTAACTTTTCCCTCCGTCCCCATTCTCACTTTCTCCACCCTTTTTGTTTTATACCATGATCTTTTTCTCTTCTGTTTATCCAGCTCTCCCTCTTTGCTCTCTCCATCCCTCTCACACGCCTCTCTCTCTCCTTTCTCTTTCTACCTTTCTCCCTGTGTTAAAGACTTCGGAAGTGTTATGGATGCCTGTTGAACGGTTTTTCGTTGCCTCATTTTTCTCACCCTCTCTGACATCGGAGAGAGAAAGTCCAGGAGCATTTTACCTTCATTTCTCCTTACATTTCGTAGAGAGAGAGAGATCGTTCCGATGGATTTTCTTTTTTTTTATATTGGGAAAACAATTTCGAGTGGTGAAAGGGTGGGTTGGAGACTACGGCATATAGTTATTTCAAAAAAACAAGAAACTCCGTATTTACCTTGTTACGGTTAAGGAGTTTCTTGTTTTTTGAAATAAAAATTTCGAGTGGATCGAAGGGTTGGCTGCGTTTATGTGACATCGTGATTGTTTTTATAAATAAAAGTGCGCATATATATATATATATACACATATACCGTATAAAATTGCACAATATCCAATTTTTCTTGGAAAGGACGGCTTCGCATGTGCACTGCTAGGTCCTCAGTAGTTCCAGAAATCCTTTTTTAAATTGGAATCAGTCGACTCACCCATCTCTTCTAGGAATGGTTAAGCCTAGCTATTTTTTGTCTTTCCAATATCATTGACTCTTAACGATTATTATTTAGTATTTCCTCGAAATAAAACGGCTCCCCGACAAATTCTATTTCTTCTTTATATACTCTGTTAATCAAGCTAGCGGTGATTTTACGGTGAATTTTCGAAGATTTTTTTATTTTCCACGAAGTAAAAAATAATTTCGTCAATTTAAAACTGGTGAAATCATAGAAGAGTGATATTTGTTATACAGGAAAAAATTCAAGAAAGCTTCCAAAGAATTCCTATCCCGCATAGATAACCCGTCTAAAAAAGAAGTCGCTTAAGTAAGTTTTATGCAGTGAATTTAATTTATATTACGTTAATAAGTTTATAAAATACTGTGTAGCTTTGTATGGGGCAAAAACATGGACGCTAAGGAAAAATGATATAAAATACTTGGAAAGCTTCAAAATGTGGGGATACAAAAGAATTCTGAATATAAAATGGATATATAGGGTGAAAAACGAGGAAGTACTACGAAGAATAGCAGAGGAGCGAACGATTATACAGACTATCAAAAAGAGGAAGGCGAACTGGATTGGACATTACCTAAGAAGAGATAGCATGATTAACGAAGTGCTGGAAGTAAAACTGGATGAAAAAAGAGAAAGAGGTAGGAAAAGATTTCAGCTGGTAGACGACTTGAGAGGGAAAGAGAGCTATCAAGACATGAATAAGACTGCGGAAAATAGGAGTATATGGAGAACCAAGTTTAACCTTGAATAATCACAGACCTGTCTACGGACAGACTACCTATTTTGGTGATGATGACGTTTAAAATTATGGTTTCAATTGCAGAAAAAATAGCTGTAGTACATCCTATACCACTATATAGTATACCCTGAAAAACAACTACGATGTATCAAAACTAATGAAAATAACACGAATTTAAGGTCGCGATGTCCGCTCCGATCGTACGATCACGCTAGGCGTTAAAGGGTTAATCTTCCGAAAAAAGTACCAAAGTAAATTAAATTAGCGCGTTTTCAATTATTGGAAATGATATAGGGAACCTTTTTGAGTTTACAAAAAATATTTTTACGTGTTTGATTACAAAAAGTATCTAACCTCTTTTCAAATAAAGGAAAAACAGGTAGCACTTCATCTCTTTTGAAACTTGAGGCGGCAGTAAATTTTTCCTCAAATACCATTTAAAAGTTTTGAATTTACCAGCAATCAGCAGATTGGATCGGTTGAGAATTCGAAAAATAAGACCTAAATAAATACAGCCGTAAAAAACATCGAAGTTGTTAGCATAAAAGTACACATAAAATCTCCGAAAGGTACCGAATTTTTAACGATAAATAAAAAATAATGTTTCTTCGGTTTTATTTAGAATTCGAAAAATTGAAAGTGAAAAGGAATGCATTCGGTTTTTTTAAAAATAACTTTCACCTGCCTTTCCAATTCAAGCCGTTAGGAAAGGAAGGTCTTAAAAAAGCATTTTACTTCCTTCGAATAGGATTTAATGATTCTCTCTCTGTCTCTGTCTCTCTCTCGTTCACTTTCTTCGTCGCGTGATTATGCGACGCGTTTTTATTGCGCTCCTCTCCACCCGTGCAATCGATATCCTCCTGTTATGTCGTACCTAGAAAGCGAGGGATGAGACGGGATGATGCAAAGGTAGCTCGCGGTTGCCACTCGCTCCTTCAAAACACTCCGTCTGAAGGAGACGCAATTGGGATAGATAGAGAAGGGGTCGTTCGAGTTCGGGGGGAGGGGGGGAGGGGGTGAAATCGGCATAGCGGTGAGCCAGAAGTAGGTCTCTACAGCTGCGCATTTTCACTCCCCCCCCCCTCCCTGTGTCTCCTCCCTGTCCAATCCCACCCTCCTCCTACGCCCCCTTAACCATCTATCTATCACCTTCCACATTCGCCCCCGCCCTGAGCCCCGCTCTTTACATTTACTCCACCACCCTCATTCATTCCAAATCTTATTTCGAGAATTTTCTTTTTTTCGAGTTCTTCGAACATTCTTCCTATTATTTTCAACTGCGTCCCAACTCCCGTCCCACGCACTTCCAACTCCGTGCTGGCTGAACTCCCTTCTCTCCTATTAAATCTTTTCATAATCCCTTTCTAACTAGATCAGATTTTCGACTCACTTTCGACGGGAAAAATGAAAGGTATGTTGCAGAACTGCGGAGTCCATTTATCGAGAATATCGATTCGGAAAACTTCGCAGTTCATGTCGGATTTTCCTCGACTATAATACAGTTTTCTCAAAATACTCTCGTATTTTAACTTTAGTTTCTCAGATGCGATAACTTCTAACTTCGGATCTCTCCAAATCCATTTCGTATGGTTAAACTTCGCCCATTTTCTAAAGCTATTCCTGCATAAAAAAATTATTTGAAAAGCGTTTCGCGTCCTTTACTCCAGTCCCTTCACATTCTCTTTTCGAAAGACGCCGTCTCTTTCTCTCTCCCTCCCAATATAAAGCCAAGTAACATTCCTTGACGCATGCTGATGCCACGGGTGGCCATTCTGATGAAATTCCTCCAAGGATTGGCGATTCATCTCTCCCAACACCGACCAACCGATGAGTTGCGATTGTTACCCAATGCTAACGTAATTGGAGCACGGTGTTACCGCTATATCTGTTGAATTATGTCCTTATAGAAAGTTTCCCTCCGTGCGTCTCCGTTTTATAACCTATTTCTTCGAGTTTTTTTCGATCGAGACGGGTAACGCTATTGCGCCCCTCGTGAATTCCTTGAGCGATTATTAGAAGATCTAAATAATAAAATCTATTCTCTTGTGACCAAAAAGATCACGTGACAATGCTCCCTTCCTCGGTCGGATGATCAGTTCGCTTTATTTTGCTTTTCTAATTGTGAAGCAGCTCGTTAGACGGCGAAAAAATTCGGTTGCGCTTGAGAAGTTGAAAGGACTTGAACACGGTTAAGTCTTCGTTGGTCGATTTCAGAATATTTTAAATATATATCTCATTGAACTTCTATGAAAGGTGAAGTTTGTTTACTAAGTAGGTGGTTCCGTATCGATTCCTGACGTCTGTCGTCAGGAAATATTATCATGACTAGTTTTGGCTTATGCAGTTTTGAATATTGTCGGAGCCACTACGGCGTAGAATTAATATGGAAATTCCTCCTTTACTGTACATTGCTGCTAAACCCTACTAAAAATGAATTAATCGGGTTTTCAAAGCTATAGTATTTGGAACTATGAAAATGTTCATTGCGTTAATACGTATTTTTAAGCAGTAACGCCGATAAAAGATGACATTCCCCCCAGCCAAAAGCTCTATGTAGTGATTAAATTAAAATAGATTTAGTCATCGAAGTGACTGTGTAGAGAATGGAGGTATTTCGAGGACTAGAATTGTTGGAGGAATTGGGTTAGGATGGAAGAATAGGCAGGAGGAACTTAGCCTTCACGATTACTCATTGACGGCTTAAACTATGGAGTATTTCTCGTATCAATGAAAATGTGGATCCATTCTAAATGAGGTTGCTTCATGATTTAGATAGTAGATATTATTTTTTTAAATATTACTCCAAAAGTTGCAAAATCAGTTAACTACAACAGAAGATTAAGCCTCAAACTCAATTACTAGTCATTATTCAGATCATAATAATGAAATTCACAGCATAAAGACAATGAATGTACTACTAAACTTTCAATTTAGAAGAATATTTGGATCTTCGATTTAAATGGAGTCTGAAAATGCAAATGTATAGAAATATTTACTGTTTTCGTACAAAACTTTTATTATAAACGCGTTTGCTAGCAAATAATGGTTACAATGTACCTAATGAAGTAAATTTTCTCGCGATTGCTCTTTCTTCTAAAAAATAAGCACAGTTCGCTTGATTTCAAGTGGTTTTACTATTCCGCCAGACCACTATAGGAAACTGTTCTATCCAAATTACAAGTGCTATGAAATTCAACGAATAGCGATTCTTTTCCGACGTACTTTTATCTGAGAGTGAACGCAAAGGGGTTGATTTTACACGATATTCCGTAATTTTGCAGAATCAGTTTTTGTTTTGCGTAATTTTATCAAATTTTCCAATTATCGAATTTATCGCTTGAAATGAT
Organism: Uropetala carovei; assembly: GCA_036926305.1. NCBI lineage: Eukaryota > Metazoa > Arthropoda > Insecta > Odonata > Petaluridae > Uropetala > Uropetala carovei. The sequence continues at coordinate 1,347,938 of JAXCHB010000250.1, forward strand.
GTGCCGGCAGACATTGACACACTCCACAGACTAAGAGGACACTATTAAAATTACTTTACTTATAATACTTTTTGAAAATGAGTACTCAAGCATATTATCGAGGAAGGTTATCAGTTATCGTTAATATAATTTTAATATATACGGTTATATATAATGCCGTCAACTTTGATCCTCAGTGTTCTACAATTATGAGACTCAGCTTCACGTTTTCATTAGTTTTACGCAGATTTTTATGTCTCGCCGCAATTATTTCCAGAATTAAATTCCCATAGGCAGTATAAGCATTCGGTAATTGTCGTTTTACTCAAAAAAATGTTTGTAGGACGAAATTATAACTGAGAATAAATATTTAGAGAGAGTTTCTGGTGATGGTGACAAATTGATTGTGCCTGCGAGTAAAATACAAAAAATAAGAGTTTAATCTCGCTCTGGAGATTGAGTTTAAAATGTGAAAGTTTAGGATAGATCCCAATTAATTTTTAAGTCCCTTAAAAATTTGCCGTAAGGTATGAAATATGAGTGTAAGGTGCCATTAAAATTTAAGAAATCGCGTTTATATTAACCCTTAATAATCACAATCGTCGAAAGCAGATTCTCATGTCAGGATAGCGAATATTTATGGAAAAACAATTGTATTTCTTTAATTTGTGGTAATACCGAACGACCTAGTTTTAAATGGGACCGAAAGAAACTCATTTTCAATGTTTCGAGGAAATTAACCTTTTAATTACACATTGTGGTATTTGTTTTATTTTCTCAAGGACATTAATCGTGCGCAGACATTTTGCGAAGTACAAAATTATTCATATCTGTAAACTCGATCCATTTTTTAAGCTTCTCATTGAATTCCATGAGCTGTCAAAATTGCACTCGATTGTAAATCTCACTCTGCCATTCACGTTTTCATTCGTTCTGAATTATTTATTGTTATTTTTTAATTATCACATCTACATCTTGGCTCGGGATAAATCGACCATTAAATTTCAATCAACGTTTTTAAAAAAAATTGAATGCTGGAGCAATTTCGAGTCATCAAAAATGAGGTCAGACTTTGATCGAGCTAATGACGCGCCTGTGATTTCCTTGGTCGTATTCAAGCGACGATCGACTACCGACTGAAAAAAATTGCAACAGTTTTTATCGCCATCGCCAAATATTAGCCATCAATTATATCGTTTCGGTCGGATATTTTTTACCAATGCAGAAAGTATTCAGTCTTAAACTAATACTAGTGCGTTGAATATTAAAGTACGCTGAACTTTTACGAACTGAAGTATTTTCTTAACTCATTTGCAAATGATTCTGAGACACCTATTAGCTAGTCAAATAGAATAACAAACTCAATTATCGTTTTCACTTAATCCATATTTTTTATTTATCGAAGTAGCTTTCCTCACACATTTAAAGGTTTGTGAATTCATGATGGTAAAAATAACATTAGCTGAATCACTCATTTCCGACATTAACTTCGGCATTGTGCCCAATGTTACAAATTAAAGTCGCAGCTTTCGTAAAACCAGGTGACGACGATTAATCGCCGCCATTGTGACTCATAAAATTGGTCATAATGGAAATAGAAAAGGGAAGGAGTGGTGAGAAGGGGTTATAGAAAGGAGCGATGGAAAAGGGGCGTTGGAAAGGGGCGATGGAAAAGGGGCGATGGAAAAGGGGCGTTGGGAAAAAGTACGGTGGAAGATCGGGAGCAAAATGCAACGTCCTTCCCGTGTTCGCACGTTCACTTGTCCTTCATCTTTTACGGCCAGTTTCGTAAATCTCCGTTCCGTGGCACTCACTCGACCGTTCGGTTAGCCCACGCACGTCATGGATGTGTGCGGCAGCGTGTACGCGGCTCGTCGACACGTGCGCTATTTCTCGCCGACTTCGTCAGATGTCGCCCGCGGAAACGAGGAGTTCGCAAGGTGACTGGGAGGTGGCAACCGCGCCTTGACCGTGCCTTGTTTCTCTCATCTTTTCACCCTCTATTCTTTTTGTGAGAAACTTTTCGATCGGACGATCGTTTTTAATGGTGGCAGCTTTGCGCGGTTGCCAAAACCAGCTTAGCGGAGTATTACATCCGAAATATAACGTTAGAACACAAATTTTTGTCACAGCATTAGAAATGGGTATTTTAGACAAGCACTAATTTTATTTAAAGTTTCGAGTCACGATATAATTTTAAATTATTACACTACCTGAACAACGGCCTTCAGTGTCTTCCGCTAACTGGAATTTTTGCGATAAGTTTTATCAGCACGATATATTTCAGAATTTATTACTTTTATTGAACAAGTGAATACCAATTAAATGAAAATTTTCGCAATAAAATTTACATTTCACACAAATTCATAAGAAATTTACATGACAATTAAGATTAACAAATTTTCGTAGATACGACATGATTTGTTTCCTAATAATTTTTATTGCACCTTATATCCTCGCAGATATGCTTGGATGTACATATATAAAAATAGCTAAGATGCGGTTAATATCCAAGATTTTTTTATTTTAGATCCCGGCGATGGGACATTCTCGGCTTAGGAAATTTTCATGGGAGCTCTGTGGAAGTTTTTCAATCGAAATCATTCATTTCGATAGACTCATTTTGTGCTAATAATTTTACACTTTGAGATGGTTATGTCAGCGAGTCCGCCATAGTAAAGCCTCGTTTACACGGTGAGAGTAAGACGCGAGAGTAACTCTCAGGATAGCAGCTCTCACGCTGCTACCATCGTGTAGTCACTATCACCCTATCGTGAGAGAACTATCGCACTATCACGCCCGGCTAGATAGGTGATAGTCCTCTCGCGAGAGTAATACGAATTATTACGGCAACTCTCACCGTTTATGCACGACTATCACGCCAACACGATAGTTGATAGCTGCAGGTGGCCGAAGGTGGTTCTCCTCTCTGTTGCTGTTCTTTTTTTGAAAATGTCTTCTTTTGATATCTTTCAATTTTTAGAATCGTATCAAAACTTCTCTTGCTTATGGGACAAAAATCATCCGGACTATGAAATTCGGCAAAAAAGAGATGTCGCGGAAGAGGCTTTATTACTTCTTTCGGGATTCTCTTATATAAAAGAGCTGCGAAAAATAAGAAATGTTAGATGCACTTACAATCAACAGGTAACAAAAATGAAATCGTCCATAAGAACTTTCGTTCCTTGCTTTTACAGATATCGTTTCCCCAACAACACGAATCATTGCATTCATTAGTCGTTAAGACTTCATGACTATTCTTCGTTAGCTCTCACACTTGAGTCGTACTACACGTGTAAACACTCACTCTCACGATAGTGAACTATCGCGAGAATTGCTATCGCGTTCCACTCTCACCGTGTAGACGAGGCTTAAATGTTCTAGCCAGCACTCGCCTCAATATGGCACTCTTCTCCCGGGACGGGGAACATATCCGCGTTTGTTGCCACGCTTTTACGAACGTTTGTGCAAACCATTGCGACAGAACGTCAGTATTCGCCGAAGCACGCCATCACGTCTGTGCTCCCGGAGTACCTCGTAATTTGAATATGCGTTTTCTTTTCTTTTTCTTCTCCGTGGTCAATCTTGGCTTTGGTAATCGGGGTCGAATCTCTTTTTTAGTCTTTTCGGTCTCATTTCTCTCACTCTCTTTTGTTAGCAGCGAGAGTGACGGGTAGATCTCTTTTCATTCTCTTGCACTGCGCGTAAAATCGAAAAATACATAAAAAGAACCCAATAATTGAACCCGAGATCGAGTTAATCCCGTTATAATCCGCTCTGATCGACTTTATAAATTGCGCGTAGATGAAAAATCAGTTAGATGAAACGGAAAATAGCCGTAGAGATTGGCACTGAGTCAAAAGTCTACGACTTCGACCTTTCAGAATGCCATTAGGCGGCCTCGAATGAAAAACGCCGAAGTTCCCGAAGTTGGTATTCCCGAAACAATTTCGCAACTTTCCACGTGGCAGGTCGGCGACCAAAACGAGCGTATTTTTTCACGTAATTTATTTAGCGAACGCGCCATCAGAAGAGGCCGACGCTTTTAAACAATTCCCGTCGTAAAAAGGACCAAAAATAGGGATAAAAATCTGTTTTTGCCGGACCTGAGATTTTAAAACCCTCGGTCGAACACTCAGTTTTTCTCTCGGAGTGCTTATTCTCCTTTAGTACGTACAAACCTCGTACGGGCAATGTAGCAATAAGGACTTACGGTTGCTACCACCATCCCTTCCATCACCCGTCCTCTCTCTCTCGCCTTTCCTCAGTCCTTTCCCCACTCTCTCCCACATCGTCCCGAATGCTGGAAAGGTTCTCTTCGAAAGAGGTTCGGGAGTTCGGGAGGGAGCGGAGAGGGCGGGGCGTGGTAGAGCAGACGATGGCGTCGTCGCACCTCTAGGGTGAGTCGAGACAATCGAGACAATCATTGCCCTTAAGAATGGCGAGGAGGAAGGCAAAGAGAGAGAGAGAGAGAGAAAGGAGAGAAGCGGATCCGGTGTTAATTCCAAAAGGGAGTCGAAGGCGAGCGATAATGCAATAAAGAGAAGTGGCGACGGAAGGGATTGTCGTGGTGGCGATGTAGCGGGGTTGCGGCGGAGGAGAGCGGAGAGGGAGGGGGGTAGAGGGGAGGGAGTGAGACGGAGTGGACGGGGGAGGCTGTTGAGCGGAAGGCTCGTGGAAGAGATTGAGAGAGAGAGAGGGAAATAGTGGGAGGAGAGGAAACGGCATCTCGCCGGTCGTCCTTCGAAGGCAAGGTCGTACGAGGGAGTGCGAGGAAGGTAAGGGGCGAAAGGGATAGGAGATATAGAGGGAGAAAGGGAGGAAGGGAGATAGAGAGAGGTTGGGAGGGAAGAGGGAGAAATGGAGGCGAAGGGGACAGAGAAAGGGAGTGAGGGAGACTTGGAGAAGGGAGTAAGAGATGTATAGAAGGAGATTAAAAGTTGGAGAAAAAAGGAGCGAGAGGGTGAGGAATTAATGTGCGTAAAGGGGAAAATGGAGAAACGAAAGAGAGAGAGAGAGTAATATAAGTGAGAAGCAGAACAAGTGGAAAGAGGGGCAAAAGGAAAAATCGCGAAGATCGAGACGATAATGTATGCTCATATGGGCGGAGGAAAAAGCACAGTCGTAGAATTAAAATAAGAAATATCAAAATCAGAAAAAGAGACGAGAGATAGGAGAGCTGAAAATAAAACTGTGGAATGGAAATAAGAAAAAATTGAGTTAGTTGAACAAAGTTTTTTTTTTTTTTTGAACGATAGAATAATACTGATAGTTGGCAGAGAATGAATATGGAGTGAAAGCGCGCAATGGAAAACGTTGGGTGAGGAAAGGGCGGGGTGGAGAGGGAGAGAGTGGGAGAAAGAGGGAGAGCGAAAGAGAGAGGGAGTATAATGGGCTATAATACATTAGCTTTTAATATTGCGCAGGAGAGAGAGATGATGAATGGAGAAAGACTTTTAGAATGGCCTAGGAGGAGGTGAATAAAAGGAGGGATGATCTTATTTACCTGCGTAAACTCCATTAGGATTAGGTAATCTCTCGACGGGTGGCTTCTTTTCATTTCACCTCACTCTTTATTCGTTTTTATGCGTTCGTTTTGTAAAGGATAAAGAAGTTTTATGCAAAAAAAAATGAGGCAACAAGGTGTTGAAAGGGATAGAATGAGATCCGGCTGACGATTACACAATAAGTAACACCTTAAGGGACAACGGAGGCTGCCTCCGTTAAAAAGAGAGAGATTTCAACCTTTTCAGAAATATCGTCCTTCTTCTTTCGTCCGTGGAGAAATAACTGCTCCGTTAAGTCTGTATCAGATCGATGGTTTCCTCGCAAAAGGTAAAAGTGATACTTTGGAAAATGTTGTTCGCTATCGCTCGTGTCCATCGACAACGAATAAATCGGCTGAGAGAGCTAATATTGACTCGATGTATCCTATTTAGAAATTTATATTGGCATTGTTTCGTAAGCTGTTTATTTTTTGTCTCCCCATGACGTCATATGTGCCATGACGAGTGAGAGAGAGAGAGAGAAAATAGAAAATAATGGAGACACGTTAAAAATCCGATGGCGTTCATCATTTTCGCCGTGGCACTCGGTGAGAAAATGGAGGAAAGTTGAAGAGGGAGAGAGTATGCCGCAACGCCACCATATTGAGGCCTTACATTATGGGCGGCTGTTATGTACATGGGAGGGAGGTTGTGGTGGAGGAGGGAGAGGTTGGGGGTGGAGGAAGGAGGTTGTGGGAGGGATAGAGGAGTGGACGTGAAACTAAATACCTTCTCGTGGTAAATCGCTTCTCTCTTACGAAAGGCGGCGATGCGATAGGTCGAAAGTCTTCAATGCGCCCTTTTAAAGTTTAAAGGACACGGAGGGTTCAAAGGTGCAATTGGACACGAAAGCACCTATGTCGTATCTACCTATACATGTCGTGCAGCCTCGCGAATAAAAATGACGCCTCCGCGAATGGTTCAAACCGGTCGCGATTTCTGTCCCGTTGGAAAAAGTAATTCTTTTAAAATATATTTACCGTCGGCATTCTCTTTAACTTCCGTTATGTGCATTCCTGTTTATGTGTATACTAATATAAGTGCCCGTCAAAAATGACGGGGAGTGATTTGGTTTATTGTCACGGTACACGTTAAATAAAAATGTATTGAGTGATAAATTCGGACAGTACACATACAGAGTTGGTTAGCCGCTTCCTTTTATAGTCTTCCGCACTATGAAAATCCTTCCTGGGCTCTGAAATTGTTTTGATGCTCCTTTTAATTTGAATGACGCGCTATGCAAACGGCGGTTTTCACCTTTTTTAATCTTTTATAATTAATTGAATATTTCTTTGAAGGCAAAGGTGTTGTGAAATCTCTCTTATAGCAATTGCATGCCTTTCAGCACCCAATCTTCGTCGTTCATCGGTTGCTTGCTGACTTGCATTTGCACGGTTCAATGCATTACGTGCAGCGTTCTCTCTTCTGATTCTTTCTAACGTCTCCTCACTTTGCCTTACAACCCAACGCTGTCTCCTTTCTCTAGCTAATCTTAGTTTTCTGTCTGCTTATGTCTCATTATTTCCATCCATTGCTATAAATGAATAAAGCTTATTTTTTGTGACATTGAAATAAGAATTGAGCTTACTAATTAATCAATCAGCAGAATAATTTCTTTGAAAACTATCTGAACGAAAAAAAATCAATTTATTTCAACATGATAAACTGTTAACACACCAACCTTACCTAAATATTATCCTTCAAATGCCTTAATTTGCTTAAAAATGTAAATTTCAGTGAAGAATTTAACGAAGAAAAATTGATTTAAAATCTGTTCTGAATAAAGTTGACTTTGCATAATAATACAGACGATGTATTCAAGTGACGATTACAAAGCAATTATCACAAAATATTACTACTTTTATTCTAAACAAATCAAAATAAAATATTAGACACCGATATCTAAATCAAACTTCGATGAATACTGCACGTTATAACAATGAAACTAGGTCGTTATGTAAACAAAAAAGTACCGATTTAGGTCACAGACTGGCCCAAGTAGTCCCATTTCGGCGTTACTATGTAAACAAAGCGTTTAATATAGATACATAAACCCGGCCTTTTGTATAAGAGTATAAAGAAAACTCTCTTGTTTGACATTTCGTGGCATATTGCCATTTTGAATATAATTTTTATTCCATTTCATTTATTCGGAAAATTGCTCTGTTGTTGACATAGTTTAGATGGATATAATTGCATCCATTAATGTAATTAAGAACATTTTGTAAAATTAAAGATGCATTTATAAAGTTTACTAAACGCGAATAAACCATCGAAGAAATCCGTCTAACCATCCAACTTCATTGTATGTTCAAACGTGTAAACTTGGCATAATATCAAGAAAATTCAAGGAGTCGATGAGTTAATGTATATTTTCCCAAGTCATGAAAAAAAGCATTCCAGATAACTTTAGACTGAACGTTGACTCGGCGTAATTAATTGGCTGTTTAAGGGTAATGGGCCACAATGGGATCCTAAGGATTTTGATTGTCCCAACAGCGCTACCTTAACCACATCATTCGAACTTCGGTCAGTATCCGCTAAAGCATATTTTCCGCCAAGCACATTCTGCATAAAATGGGGAAACGCCCGTTTTTCATACAAAGCGAGACATTTCTCCTGAAAAAAGAAATGTACGATTTTGACAGGGATTATAAGCCTATATGTCTGAGGAATTTGAGGGAAAGGAGAAATGGATCGAAGATTGCGCGAGTGGAACAGGGAAGAGGTAGGGAGGGGGGGGAGGAAGGGGGAGAAAGACAAGGAGACAGGGAGGGTTGCGTCCTACGCAAAGGTCGGGGGGAAGGGGGTGAGAGGAAGGAGAAAAGGCACCGTGGCAAGGAAAATAGCGCGGCGCATGGAGAGAAGAAAAATTCCAGGAATTCCTCTCAAGAGCGAAGTGACGAACACAATTTTGTAACGGTTCGCGGGAGGAGGGAGGGTGGGCAAGACCTTGCATCGAGGTGGAGGAGATGGAAAGTGAGTGAGGAGAGAGAGAGAGAGAAAGGGAGGGAATGGAGATCGGAGAGGGAGGGAGAGAGGACTGAGGCAAACATGGTTGAGAAAACAACCGGCCGACTGAGAGGATGAAATGTAATTGGCGTGTTACGTGGCAAGGACGCTCTCAGGAGACCATTATAAAATTTTTCCGACCTTTCTTAGTCGATCACATATTAAGTGCCCGTGATCGGAGTGTAATCGCTCAATTAGGTCTCGAATTTCCGCCTTTAAGTTGAACGAATTGCGAAACGCGGCGTCGAGGCGCCCGTTAACACTTCCTTTTTTTAAATTTGCATCGGCACCCTTGAATTCCCGACGTGGCTTCCAATCGTCTCCCATCTGTAAGAGCGAACATAAAAATTAATGTTCAATGATATAAGAACTATAAAATTTAATTCTTTTTTGTGCTTCCTTTCCAAATAATATTCTCCATGGGAATTCAGGAATATTTGGATTTGATGCTTTCCAAATTAAACTACCACGCACTTTATCACACGATCAACCACCGTGCGTCATGCTCCCACGCTTCAAAAAGGCCATAGAATCAGATTATTATTTTGCGTCTCCAATAGAAATTTCTTTCTGAACTCTCCATCGCACCCATTCATTTGACTATGTATACTTATATAAATGTTTGCCTTGAAACTGTATTATTTTATGTAGTGTTTAATGTATTTTGACTATCTTTTGACAATGCACCAATTTACAACAGTAAATTACTCTTAAAATGTAAATGTTTTCTGCAAATAAAGTACTATACTATACTATAAAACTTCTAAGTAAACTACCGGCTTCAGATACAATATAATGCACACACTGGTAAATATTGGTTAATTTGGTTTAAATTTGGCTCATTGCGACACGCCTGCACGTTTAGTCTATCGCTTGCACAGAAGGTCCATAAAGTTAGGCTATTCCACCCCCTCTTACCCTGAATTCGTTAAAACACGCATGTCGGTATCAGCGCTTGATGTGCGTCAATTTATAAACTATGTTGAAGTATTGTTTGAGCAAGTAAATGTTACGTTATTTCCCCGTTTGATATAGACGGATGAGACGTTTTTTCGTTTCTCGAAAATATTCCATTGAAATTTTTATGCAACCCGCTCAGTCGTTTTGGATGTCGTTTTTAGATGTCTCACTCAGCGATTTTTGATGCAGTGTGTGACCTTTTAATAAAGCGTTTGACGATCCCTAACTCGTATCGACGTGACGAAGACAGCAGCGGCCGATGTGTTGAGACAATCCAAACGTGCCTCGTCGCAGAATATTTTAGATTGTTCGCGGCAGTTTAAAGGGCTGTGCAGAAAATGGCTGCGTTCCAAATAGGTGGAAAGGTGGGCTAATATTTAAATTCAGGAATTTCATACGAAGAAAAATTTTCAGTGGTGTTAAGATTAAAAAAACAATTTTATCCGTGGTGGTGGTAAGTGAAAGAGAGTAGCAATTAATAAGAGAATAAGAAGAGATATGTCATAGGCTGAGAAAGTGAGACTGCCGAAACCTTATACCAATGAGAGAGTTTAAAAGTATTGAAAAAGTGTTCCTCCACACGAAATGCCTGGGAAAACCTAGCTCTTGGCCGCGCTTCCCTATATTGATGCCTTTTTGGGTATCGCTCAATTTTTTCTCAGCTATTAGCTCTTATTCACTAAACCTTTGATACTTTTCATATTGGTATCTGAAATTTTAGATTGGAATATGTTATGCGCTAATTATGAAAAATGGTCATTCTATAAATTGTATATTCCTCGTATTTCAATGACATTTTAGGTTGAAGCAAAAACGCTAGCGTTCGTGTCATGATAAAAATATGGAAAGTATACTTAATAGGGATGATCCTCCAAAATTTGTGTGAATCGTAAAATTGTTCACACTTCTAATAATTTTCGAGAAAACCTGTTCTTAAAGAAAAGAGTAGTGGAAGAGACGATAGCATCCAAAAGACATTAGCTGAGAAATGACTAATTACTTCCTAAAATTAACGTAAGAAAGACGATTCTTTGAATACTTATTACGACAAATTATAGTCTGACTGAACAAGTGGGACAGAAGAAGAAGATTGGCAAAATGTCAAATACAAAATATCTTCGCACGAGAGCCAAACCTGCGACATTTATTATTGGAACACCTGTTGCCTGACGTCAGTATATGTAGTCACCCATGCAAGTATATACGTAGCAGCTCCAACTTATTGGATTAAATAAATAACTTAAAGTTGTCTTTCGGTTTAAATCGTTAGTTTTAATCGGTTTACCCTACCTTATATATTGTGCCTAATAATGCTCCTTATTTCGTTATAAAGTTAGGAGAAAACTGCAACGCTTTTTCTCTCTTAGAATCTCTCGGTTGGTGTCCCCAAATAATCCATTCATCCTACGCTGTCAAAGTTAATTTTAATATATTCAGATTTTGAATTAATCTAAACTCACATGTTATATAGCATGCGTTACATTTTTCGTATGTTTACAGCTCATAGCAACATCAGCAATCAATGCCAATTTTTATATTTTTAATAATTAAACAGATACCCTAATAATTGCCAATTATTGGCGGATATTAGGATATCTGTATTTGTGTGACATTCCTAAGATCCAGTTTAGAGGTCGCAAGTCGTATTTTTTGCTCGTTGGATCTAAAGCTAGTAATTTGGGAGCTTATTATGGAACGATATCAGAATTTCCAAATAATCGATTGCAGATAAAATATTTTAGTCCTATAGAATAAAAAAATATATAAATAAAAATGTTGTTTTCATGCATACGAATAATTGTATACGTCGATTCAAATGAAGGTATAAGTGTACTATATAATTTGGAGTCATATTCATAATATAGAAAAGAGTAGGTTTGCTTTTGCGTTAAAATTCGTCGTTGCATATCATTGGTAAACAAAATTAATATAAATTAATTATGATTTTGGAGCATTGTCTTTGATCCGCTTACATTAGTGTTCCAAGTCTAACAATAAGATCTTTTCTTCAAGAGAATTTTCAGTTTTTCATGGCGTTTAAAAAAAACTGCGTAGCTTAAAATTAGGAAGGGATTTGAGGGAATGGAAATAATACCTCGTAGATATAGAAGCAATTATTCGTAGAATAACTCATGTCTTGTAATAAAAATTTAAATATAAATGTTTTAGGAATATTTTCTTCCTTAATATTTGATATATATATATATATATATCCTTTTTAGTTAATTATTTAATATAGTAACTCTTTCAAAATTTTCTTTTGAGGAAGAATTAATTCATCTAATTTTTTTGATAGCGTCAACATGAAGAAAATTTTAATCAGCGGTCACTGTATGGTTGAATCTTCAATGCCTACTATACAGTTTAACTTCAGTGAATTGGAGAATTATTTCATGGATGTTCCGGTTTGCGTCTAGCCCCGAAGGTCAATCTATCGGTAAGTTTTTTTTGCTATTTTTATCCTCTGGGAACTATTTATTGTAGTAGAATTCATAACAAGCTGAAAATAAAAAGGAATATAATTCGACGCAAGCGCTGAAAATATCACAGCCGCCAAGCTCTTTTTGGAAAATAAAAAAGAACTCTCAAAGAAGAAGATTATTTTCGACTCCTCGTTTTTCGTGGAGGCAATTTTCTGAGGGTCTCGAGGGAGTTACACTTGTTTGATGGCATTTTTCGGGAGGAACTTTAAAAAAATTCGTCCATTTAATTTTCTTTTGCGTTTTCACATTTTCTCGAATCAATTTCAGAGTTTTTGAGTACGTGTTTTTTTTTTGGGTTTAATGGACGCTCCTCCAAGGCCAACTTCTCCTTGCCAAGAAAATGGCCGATCATCCTTCCAGCGTCTTTCTGACGGGAATATATTCAACGCACAAAGCAGAACCCTTTCTCTCTTTCTGTCTGTCTCTCCTTCGTCCTTTTCCTCTCTCTCTATCTTCCTCCTTTCTCTCTCTCTCTCTATCCCCTGCACCACCTCCCTCTTACACGTCTGCTCCATTGCCCGTCCTTGGCTCCATAGCATGTGGCAACAGTTCCGTTAAGACTCCATTAACGAGTCTCGATTTTATTTTTGGGAACTTTTGATCTCATTTCCGAAGCCCTCACTAGGGAAAAAAGAGGTTGGCCTTGCCAACGGCTATCGGGATTCTTTTCTATGGGTCGTTTTTTCCTATCATCTCGTGAGGTGTGCGTATAGCCGAGATGATGCAGACAGGTGTAGCGGTAGGAGAGGGGATTGAGAGACAAACCAGACTCGATTTCAAGGCACTTATATGCTTTTAATTCTGTGTATCCTTTAAGATCTACCAATATCCTATCCGTGTAAAGGTCCAGTTTCTTTTAATGTCAACCGAAAGCGACTTTCTTCTTCTCGACTTTCTCGACTTCGACACGTGTTGTGGGGACATTTCCTACTTCTCTAACCGATTATTTTATTGAATCGAAAACTTCGGTTCATCTGTCCGTTGCCTTTGTTACTAATTAGCAGGGCCGGATTAAGCGGTTCATGGGCTCCACGCAAAGCACACGTTCTGGGCCCCGGACTAAGATTTGGCCGGATTAATTTAGAGACCTATTCATTCACGGCACGTGTGGTTTTTATCCGTCCTTTTTTATTTCCCCCTCCCCCTCTACCTTTCTCTCCCGCAGTTCCTTCCTCCACCTTAATCTTTCGACGAAATCGTAGACAGTAAGAAATGAACTAAATTCCCGTATTATAAAATCCAATGCAATGTCTGCAATTTCGCTTAACAGCAACATAATGGTTGCCATTGACGACGAAAGGATTTCGGCTCAACAAACGTTAAATTTTCGTGCCAAAAACCAAATTGTAGACGGATTCGATTCATATTCGAAAATAGACTATAAAAAGTAGATTTTCCAATGAATAGTCCAGATTCGAAGATTCTAGGTGAATTTTTTCCAATTTAAATTTGCAAAAGAACAAAACTTGCACGTCGAAAAACTTATTTTTACGCCTTATGTTATGGGAAATGTAAATTATCCTCTGGAGTCGAACCATGGACGTTACTTTACAGGTTAACTCTCCAAAATTGCCCCAATGCGTCACGATTACGAAACACCGAAAGAGTGGTCGAAACCAAATCATCCGTTATCGATATTTTCGTGTTCGGTTCTCCCTCCCTCTTCCCATTTCTCTCTTTTTATGACGAGACATTTTGCCTAATGGTATGAAAACGGACTTGTACGTGCACCAAGTTGTTCCTACAGTAGCTTGTAAGCGGATTTACACAAAGTGAATTATGTACTTGAAATTATTGATAAAGTAAGAAAGCGTTTTGCTAAGAAAAGCGTGGCATTTGATACAAAAGAATAAAGGGACACAAGTAACAGATTTCTGCCCACTGTGGGTCCCCTTGTCCTCTGGGCCCCACGCACTTGCCTGTTTTGCGTACCGCTTAATCCGGCTCTGCTAATCAGTCATAGTATTTTTATTCTTACGTCCATAAAACTTTCACTTTCATCAAATCCAGCAAGTGTTTTGTCGTTTAAAAATGTTCTCTAGTCTGATGGAAAAGACGCTATGCATTAGTTCTCAATTTTCAAGACGGCGAGTAAGAAATTGGTTTTTCCAGATTGAATAGATAATGCTACGGATAACCTTGATGCTGCCATTACCTCTTGATTGACTTCATAGTGGACTGGTGGGCAAAGAAAGGACGAGAAATTTTTAGCCCGGACCGTGAGTCTGTCATGAGAGCAATATGTTAAGCGCGTTGACCGGTTCATAATCAATATGAAAATGTGGTTTATAAATATTTTTTCTGTTTTTAATGCTAAAATATTTTTTAATGTAAAAAAAGTTTTGGCAGCGACAGATTGCGTAATTAGCTTTAGATGTAGACTTTCAAACGGTCCACCAAGCAGCTAAAACTACTGGGAGGGCCAACCAGCTATAGTTATGTGGTTCGCCCCTTACCTTGGCAGCTGGAAAAGTCATCTTAAATTTTATTGGAAATCGATATTTCTTTTCATAAGTTTTTGAATATTACATTCGATTTGTTTTTGTTGGATAGATGTTTCTTTAAGTTTCCTGTTATCTTTTCGAATTTTGCAAAGCATCTTCCGAGAAAATATATTTTAATACTTAACAAATAATTTTTAATAAATCACAGAAACAAGAGGAACAGGATAATTACCATTGTTTTGTATTCACTTTTGTGAAAATCTCATAAAATAGAGGAACGTTGAAATTTAGCAGGCATGGAAGGATTCAAACGAAACATGATTACAATGGCGAAATATTCTTCTCCCCCCCCCCCCCCCTTTTTTTAATTGAGCATAATCAATAATAATCATATGTGTTATGTGATAGAAAGGCGTTAATTTATTTAATCGATATTTAATGTCCGTGCCTTTCAAATGAAGCAATTCTTCGTTATCTGAGAAACGAACGTTCCTTAAAATTTTGTCTTGGTAATTCTGTGGAGGATTACGTACACGTAGAAATCACATCGCTTGGTAATACGCGTTCGTCCTCATTGACTGCGTCGTTTTTTATCAGCAATCGACTGTTTTAATGCCCGGTTTAGCAACTCTCAATTGGAATAAATCCGAATAGTTCAGCCTAATGCCAAATCTGGGATTAATATGGAGGACTGCTTAACCATAATTCAGCTGTAATAATTAGTATGGAGAATATCCGAAACGATTGCAAGAAAAATCAAATTTATATGATAGATAAACCAGACAGAAAAGATAATTCATAAAAATGGCTCGTCTTCATTGATGGATTCTTATATATGATGAGAAATCTAGCTTTCCAAAATTTAATTTATCTATATAAGTTTTTCTGAAGTAACTTATCAGTATCAGCTGCGTCTCAGATCTCAAGAGATTGTATAATGATGTCAAGTCCATGAGAATGAGGGCTTGTTTCCTGTTAGAGATTAGGTATGGGGCAGTGGCCCCTCCTTTCGGTGTCATGCAGAGCAATAATGCAAATGTGAATGCGCCCTTAAAGGTAATTATAAAGTAATACAAGTTTCCTCAATGTTTTGAAAATTTTAGGAAGGCTATCGTTGCTGTGTCTCATTGAAAAAATAATACAATAGCAACCAATAATAGAATATAGAAATGTCTCAGACAGAATAGAATAAAATGCATAATTTAATTCACAAAAATTATACATATATCATTTATAATAAAATTCATACATGTATAAGATTATAAACATATGAATAAATTATTTCAGCAATTGCCAGGATCGAAGTATTAGGCAAGTCCTAGCAATGGTAGTATAATTTTGTGTAAATACCGACTAAAAAGAACATATGTTTCAAGAACCAGAGCTAGCCTTGAATGGCAGCAATTAGGCTGGCATGATTTTCACGCAGTAATTTTTTGCAGTTACAAATTGAGTGCATGGACACCTGTCGTGTCTCGATCCATCATTCTCCGAATCTATCTTCCCGTTTTCCTTTTTCAAAGAAAAGTTTGCTCGGACGCCATCGGTTACACCATAAACTAATATTTTTTTTCTTTGTTCCGTTGGTTACACTTTCCATTAAAATGGAGCGACCCTGTCGAGAAGATGGCTCTCTCGTAATGTTACAAGGCGATCATTAATGAGCGATGTATTCGCAAAAGCATGACTATGCAAATTGGATAGATCTTCTTAAAAACCCTTCACTTGTCGAGCACGATTATTCTAGCTTTGCCACGTGTGTGTCCAAGGGCTGTGATTCTGGGGCTGTTAACCAAGGAGACGGGGGGGGGGGAGGGTGGGAGAGAGAGAAAAAGTAAAGAAGGGGAGAAAGCGGAGGAGGAGAAGAGGGAAAGCTAATGGAGTTTGGCGGTTGAACCGAGTATCACACGACAAGAACACGCCCCCGAATTGCACTCACATACGCTAAGTTATCCTTTAAAAGTCGTTCTTATTTTGCTAATTTCCGCCCGATTGCCAAACGTCACCTCGTTTAAAACTGTTTTCGCGTGCGTTGTTTCCATCCCTATCAGAGGGAAATCCGACGCCCGGTAAAACCAGTTTTTTTTTCAATTTCTCCAAAAACATTGCGTCGTTTTCCCCTGAGGGAAACGTTTTCGTTGTGGAGAAGGATAAGGTGATAAAGCGATCTGTCCGAGTTCGATTATGGTAGGGTTCTAATGGAACTTTAATTAACCGTTGCGTTGTTGCGAGCGAGTTTAACCTCTTGCCATTTATTTCAGAGCGTAAGTTTGGTACGAGGTTCCGTACAGTTTCAAAAGTTCTGCATTGATTATTTTATTCACGACATCCATCTTGGAAAATAATTATTATGTCTACAATATTAAATTTTAATACAGGAAAAGATGAATTATAATGTAATATCTTAGTGCAGGAACTTTTCCAAGAACTCTTAATTGTATGAATCAATATTAATATTATTAACAACTGAAACAAATTGGTAATGGTTGTGAAAGATTTGTTAAATAACTTTATTCGTTTCTCAAACTTGGAGGATTTACATATGAATAACTTTTAATATAACAGATAGTTGGCTTATAAATAGTGCTAAAGTAAGTTAGCAAACGATATTATCGCTAGCAACAAATTAAATGAATTTATTAATGATAGACGTTTTGTAATAAAATTTTAACTGCGCCGTTAAAATAAATCGTTATATCAGAGACATCTCGGATAGGCTGTGTATAAATTTAAATGCCATCCATTAGCCTGAAAAGTTAACTATTTTGTTGGCAATATATTGTTATCTATTTAAAAGCTAGAAATTTGCGATAAGAATTTCAGATCCATTTCGGAATATACAGCTTTGATTTCTCCTTTATCATTGCTGATGGTTCAAACTTGCTTTTGCGTCTCTACTGCTCTGTACCAATAAACAAATAAATAGATATGGAAGAGCTTTAACTGCGTCTTATCCACAGTACCGAGAGATTTAATTGAAATCACTTGTACGTAGAAGGAAAAAGAGAAAAATGAAGCTTCTAAGTTACTTAAGAATGGAATAGTGCTCAGAAGATGCGGGAAATTCTATTGCGTCAGTAATATTGCGTTACAAAGTACGCTTTGACCTTATGCTGCAAAGGATATTGGTGGAGGACAAAAGATGGACGAACATACGGTGTAAGCACGTGCTTCGTTACTACTTCAATAATTTTTCAAAAGGATGTATTCATTATATTACATTTGTATGTGTAACCTAAAAAGATACGCTGATCAATATTCTAACCACACATTAATATTATATAGATGATCAAGATTTTCTTCTCTTGACAACAAAATTATCGCTATTGAAGTTATCTAGATTATCTGCAAAATCCAAGTGATAACGTGAGATAGATAATCTATTTATAGCACGTTTTCTTAAAAGAAAAATCCTGCTTATGTAATCACTCTCTCTGTTCGTCTGTGGACAATCAACTTTTTTGGTTTAAAGATATTTACCATTTTTTAAAGAATCTTATCAATCTATGAATTTTCCACCGATTGGATTTTCCCAGTAGTTCATACATTTTCCGCTAGTTGACTTCGAAGTCGGAAAATTCCAAACTTTGAAGTCCAACTTTGCGGACTGTCTCCTCTCGAAAGGGGAAAGCAAACCAGAACTCTGAATTTTTTTAAGGAAACGTACTTCCACCTCGCTTTAACAAGGGTATTTTACTTGTTTTATTTGGTAACATTAGGATCAGCAGTCAGCTCTTGTCAGTGAAGGTAACAATAAAATTTATTTTTACCCTGTCCAGATTTCACTTTAAACTTCGATATTTTCCTTTGTCTTTAATCATTAAGTTTGAATGCATTTTTGTGGAAATGAATTTTGAAATGGAACAAACAATTCGGACAGAAAATTATTTGCACTCTTCTGAAAAAGTGGCGCGATGAAAAACAAGCAATAATAACCTTGTATAAATCACTCACCTATAGACGTAATTATCAAAGCATAAAATATGAAGAATGAGTTATTATCATAAATATTCCATATATAATTTTTCTATATTATTTTTTTCCATAAATTCGGTAAATTATTCGTCAGTAAAAAGGAGGATAACTCCTTCAAAATATTTGTACCTAAGTTATGCCAGAGATTTATTAATTTTACTGGATATTTTTATCACCTATTTTCCCCATTTTTCCCTCCCACTTTTTTCTGCAGATTTTTAGGAGCAGTAATGTTATATAGCGAATCGCTGCAATCTAAATTTCCTCTTCGAAATCTGGTCAGCGAAATAAAGTAGGCTGCGCATGGTTTAATATACTTCTCTTTTCATCTTTATCTTTTTCAATTTCTCCCATACATTTCCTCTCATGTCCTCCAACATCCCCTTTCTGCATTCCTATCCAAATGAGATCGGTTTCTTCCTTATGCGTTTCTTGACCTCGCCTCCAACATGAAGTTCTCGTCTTTAATATTTAATGTATTGAAAACAAACTACTTGTTATCTACACCTCATAATTTTTCTGTTTTATTCTAACATAAGATTAAATCAATGAATGTAAATATTTCAAACCAGAGAATAGAAGAAATAGATTTTTCCGAGTAAAACCTGAGCCTTTATTCTGCAGATTGGAATAATTTTGCTAAAAAATAAAATTTGGCTATAATAATAATAATATTTGGCTATAATAAATTCACCTTTTACTGAAACCTCAGTGTGTTATATATAATTCAGAAGAAATCGCAACTGTTTCTCTAGACTAAAAGTTAAAACCAGTTTTGATACATTTTAATATTTCTCTCTATATTATAAAATTGTAATATTCATCTTTAGAGCCCGGAAGTTCAGGCACTATAAAATGCCAAAATAGGCAGACAAAATGGCACAATAAAACAGGAAAATAGGCACTAAAAAGGCATTTATTTTAACCCAAATATTACTATTTTATAAAGTTTATATGGAGTAGGTATAACATTTCAATAAAATATGATTGCAATCGCTATTAATAATGTCTTCGAATTATGAACTATTACATGAGATAACAAGATGTTTTTTTAAATTCTCAAATGAAAAACTGTCTTCTGTCATTTAGGATGTATTTTAAAAGTGATCTTTGCAATTATTTTCATTTTATCCAAATCTTTGTTGGCACACGACACTTTTTCACACGTGTTTTTCACAACTACACCTGGAGCACAGAATATTTCTTCCACAATTTCTCTAAACACCTTCAGTGAATTGACCAACGTCTCTTCCCTTTTATCAAGTAATGTAATGGCATCTAGCAACTTTGAGAACTAAGCTGCGATGTATGCCAAATCGTGGCTGACAGATTTCTTTTTCAGAAGTTCTTTGACGATACGTATGGAGTAGGCGTCTTCTTCATCGAAAGTGTCGACAACTACTTTTTCTTTTCAAGATTAGCAGCGTAGTAAAGAGCAGCAGAAATCCATGTACCCCATCTCGTCAACGCAGGCTGAGGAGGCAGTGATAGGTCTGGTGCTATTTCACGAAAAGTCCTTGTCCTTGATGGAGCTTTCAAGAAAAATTTCTTGGCATTAGATACAAGAAAATCAACATCACGAAATAGAGAACGTAGCTCCTCAGCAATTCTGTGAAGGGCATGTGCTAGGCAGGTCAAATGCAACATTCTAGGAAAAATAATCTGAAGAGCCTTCTCCGCTTTCTTCATATATGGAGCTGCATCTGTTAATAAAAAGAGAAGAACATGTTCGTATTTTGTTCCATCCGGCCAAAGAAGATTCAATGCTGTGGTGAAAAGTTGAGCGATTTGCGCTTTCCGAAATTTCTTACGTAAATAAATAAATTTTTGATGGTTGACTAACCTCCATGGTTCCTATTATGGCTTCCCACAGCGTCAGTAGTCTTGTCGATAGAGATCCTAATTTTCTTGTCCCCAACATCATCTCTGATTTTTTGGATAACACAGTTGTACGCTTTAACTAAATAGGTTTTCCTCGATGTTGACTCACTTGGAACCTCTTTGTTCGTGTATTTTTCCAAAAACGCTTTCAAGGAACTGTTTTCTAATTTCCTCAAAGGAATGCTGGCTTCGACGAAAGATTTACACAAGTCGGAAAACTCAGACTGCCTAGAAGAAGCTAAACAAAACAATGGTAAAAGGCTCGTCTTCTTACTGCTGTCAGTCTTTTTATCGGCTGCAGCTTTATGTTTTGAGGTACTTACATGCTGCGAGACAAAGTGCTTTTTCTACTAATTAAGCGACTTTTCACAAAGTTTACAAAAAAGCACTGAACCGTCTGTCGAGAAAATATCGACACCAAACTCTTTAATGAAATTGTTCAGTCTCTGCTTTGTAGAAACACTCACTTTAGGCATACAAATAATTTGTTAAAAATGACTTATGAACCCAGCCATGGGTTTCCCAAAAGTGAACTATATAAAGAGAGATAAGAGAAAGCTTCCCACAGCGTGACCATGAAGAAACAATAGGAATGAAGAAGATGGAACCTCCCCGGTCGAAAACTTCATTCTCTCTCAGGAAAAGATGGAGTTAAAGCATTATTTTTAAGTCTTCCTTACTCTTGTTCCACTTCTATCTCCCACTCTCTTTCTTTCAATCAGAAGGGTCAAATAAAGATAAAGGCATAGCTGGACCAATGGTCAGAATTTTATGTGATACTGAACCCAGGGTGGGTAAAAACCGTCCTTGAAGAGTCAAACAAAACAGTATGGCAGCCAAATTTAAGAGATTTGGCAGAAAGGAATGACATTTGGCAAAATTTGAGTTATATAGGAAAGAATAGGCATCTTCGGATAAAAAAAGGCATATATGGAAAAAAACTTGAAAATAGGCAAAAAAAGACATTTATGGCATTTTGCCTGAACTTCCGGGCTCCAGTCATCATGATGCGTAACGCTCTAATTTTGTGAATAACTCGATTAGAAATCAACTTAGAAGCCTGACATTTATCAGGATTTCAGTGTTGATGAATCTTTACGTTATGACCAAAAAAAATTTCGAAAAAGGTCACAGGTTCGACTCCAGAGGATGAATGTCGTTTCCCATAAAATCATACGTAAAAATCACATTTTCGGTTTGAAGGCTTTCATTCTTTTACTCTTTAAAATATCTTAAAATTAAGTTATCGACACAAAATTTGCGCTAAAACACGCCAAAATGAATGAGGATTCTTATTCTTACCGTCGAATACTCAATCTCATTCGAATTCGCTCATATTTTGAATTTATACTCGAGTTTTGGTAAATTTTTTAACATTTCAATAATAAGATTCCGTGGTTACCGGTATTGTTGTCCTCGGTAATTTCCATGCATATGCACTTAAATAAAGGCTTAAATATCGAAAATAAGATTAAAACTTGCTCTAAATGACCGAAGATATGAATTTAATGCAAATATATCGAACGCAGTATTCATGTTATTTATATTTGTTATCTATATTACTAAAATTCTATTTCTGGTTGTCACTCTCCCTTGAATGCTCTATCTCAGCCATTTTTAATCTCAAGAATTTCAGCCCTCTAAGTTTATTTTTTATCGAGTTATTCAACTAATTTCCTTAATTTGTTATTAAAAACCAAACATACATCCCTAATAAAATATATTCATTAAACTCATATTCAAAACGTTTCCCTAAAACTAATCTAAATCCAATAGGTACATGGTAGGAACGAAGAAACAGCGAGCAAAGGGGGAGGAGGGGAAGGGTTGGCGAGCGCCAGCGAGCAGGGGGATTGCCCCCTAGTAAATATATAATGAAGTAAAAACAGAGAAACTAATCGAAATGTCTGTTGGCGCTTGGGAGTTTCCTAAACCTCACCCAGAATTAATTTAAATTTGCAGAGCTTTATAATTTGAACATAACTTTGTAAAATTTAACACTGCGAAACTACTTTAATCATATATGCGAGCTGAAATCGTAGTCATTCCCCAAAATAAAACACGTAGTCTCATTTACGCATGCGTATTTGCTTTTTATATTAAATTTTATTTCGATATCTATATATGGTTTTATAAAAATTTATTATTTCTTCTGTGAGACTTTTTGGCTGTTTCTCATTATTTATGAATGCTATATTAAGACGTTGTTTGTACTTACTTTAATGACGCCCTGTGGTCTTTACCATAGCCGTAGCAAGGATATTCAGCGCCCAGGGCGAAACCATGTAGCGGCGCCCCCCTACTCTCAAATAATGTTACCATTTGTTTTATTATTATTATTTCTTAATTAATTTGTAAAACTTGAGGTACCTGGCGTTTCCTGGATAAATCTAACACTATCACTAACAACGATTGCTATGAAGATCGTTTGTGCAGACAATTGGGAAACCATGTTTTCCTCTCCATAATCTTTTAAAAGTACCGCTTGAAAAATTTTTCGGAGAAAATAAAACGATTGCCACAAAATAGTCAGCAAGAGCTCATAATTATAGCTTATAGTTTCGGCGATAGAAATCCGATAAAGTTCCAAACATGCTATAACGTATTTTCTTTACATAGTTTGAAAAGTAGATTTTTTGGTAAGGCCAATTAATCCACTTTATTTTCCTCTACGTAGGTATTTTACGATTTGTTTGGTACCAATTAAAAAATGTATTCAGATATAAAAATTCGAGAACTTCACAAGGCTGTTTAACGTGTAAATCTCGTAATTGAAGGAGAAATTGCACTTGGACTCGAATCGTGGTACTTCGCAAAAAAATAAATCCCTCCTTTCTCTTCAGTTCACAAACACTAACAAAATGGTACCAAATCTTTGTTTTATACAGTGACCACTGCGAGGGCCAAAGATTTTCAGCCAAAAAAATTCGAATTTTTGCGTTTATAACCAATTTGCATATAGATTTGATACCTTTTCTGAAATAATTAATACAAAAATAGTTATTCTTTTAGTCATGGTAAGGGGCGTAACTACGGTTTTGGGGCCCCCACGCAGGTCAAGTTTTTGGGGCCACATTTATAGTAAGAATAAAAAAATCAAAAATAAAATCTTTTTCCTTTATAAAATAGGCGGCCTTAAAAGGATAAATGTACAAATTGCTGATACAAGACGTATCTCTCACTATCCGTGTTACTTCGACGACAAGCCAAGTAAAAGTGGTGTCGAGAAATTGGAAGGAGTTTGATTGCGAATTTACATGTGTTGGCTAGGAAGAAACCGCCAAGGACTTTATCCCTCGGTTTATGGCACGTGGGAACTTCTAGGTAAAAATATGGAAAAGGAGTCATAAGGGTAGCGCGTATAGTAGGGTGCCATAAAATGGGCTTTCTTTAACCACGTGCGGCTCGTGTCGTTCCATGGAAGTTATGAAGCAGAGAGGAGATAGAAAGGGAGTGGGTAAAGTTGGAAAAATCAAAAGCGAGAACTGTAAATGGGAGGACCAAACGCCACCCCCTCGCATCGGTAGCCGGCGTAGTTCTGAGCAGTCGCCCACGTCATTCACGCTTATATAGGAGAGGTCTTCGGGCGCCCCTTGTCCCTCGGCTGAGGACGAAATTTCTTTTAAAACGTCAATTAAATAAAACTACAGGATCAGTAATACATAACAATTCTGTCGAAGTATTAACTAATATTTTCAAAATATCTACTTGATTTACTTTGTCTGTCTTGCGCCCCTTGGGCTTCGGCGCCCGGGGCGGTCGTCCCACACGTCCCCCATCCCCCCTCCCGCCCCTTTGCTGCGCACCTGGTCCTTACCAAAGTTATTTTAATTTATTTATTTCCCGGTAAGCATGTATTTGAAAGGGAAAATCGAGCTAGTGTAGGAGGAATCTGTTTTTAGGGATAGAAATGAGGGAGAGTTTATTTGTCAATTAGAACTAGGGGACGGATAGTTTGAGGTTTGCAGTGGAGAAGAGCAGGAGAGAAGGCGGATGAGTCTCACGCAGTCCTTGGACTAGGTCACAAAAATCTCCTTCCACCGACCACCAGCGTTCCCGTCTTCACCCACCTCGCCTTCCTCTCTCTCTCCTCCTTCGCCTCTCCTCCTCCCCTACCCTCAACTCCTCCGGAACATATCCAACTCCCCTCGTCTCATCCGTAAAGGCGACTCCCCAAACCTGTAGACCTTCGGAATATGTCTTTGGCATATTCGCAATATCTTCATATACGTTTTATTTATTTTCCTTTTTTTTACATCTCGCTCTTTGTTTTTCTCTGTATCAACAACGTCCTCTTTCTCTGTTTTCCATATTCCTTTTGCTTTTATCTTTCTTCCTATTTTTGGGTGCGCATTGACTGTTCTCATTCTACACGTGTCTACGATGGAAATGTCTCACAGATACATAATCGACTATTTTTTCTCTTACCTAACTATCTTTTATTTTTGCTTTATATGCCCTTGACTAAAGAGTTTGTTAATCTCTTACCTTGGTATAATATTTCCCTCTCGTTCTCCCTCCTGTAGCTATTTATACTCTCCTTCTTTAATTTTGTTGTAGGCCTCATTTGTTTATTTCTTCTTCCATGTCTGGCCATGGCATTCTTTCTTCGCATCTCATTCTTTCCCACGTTTCTTCCCTCACGTTCCTCCCTTTTTATTTTCGTTCATTCTCTCTCTCTCTCTCTATTCCTAATCTCTCAGTTTTTTCTGTTC
This sequence comes from Uropetala carovei, assembly GCA_036926305.1. Taxonomy (NCBI): domain Eukaryota; kingdom Metazoa; phylum Arthropoda; class Insecta; order Odonata; family Petaluridae; genus Uropetala; species Uropetala carovei. Next base: position 1,372,933 of record JAXCHB010000250.1, read on the forward strand.
GATTTCTTTCGACCTTATTTGCTTTATCAACTCTCTTTATTTACCTTTTTTTCCCCTGCCCTCGGCTTTGCGTCGCCATCTCAGAACGTTGTCGTTTTGTCAACTCATTTGCGCTCGCGTCTCCTTGCGTCAACACGTTTCTCTTTTTTTTACGATCGGATCGCTCGTGTTCTCCTCTTTCTTCCTCTTCGCCTCGCTTCATTTGTCCCACGATGGAAAATCTGTGTCGGATAGAATATTTCCATCAATGTCGCCGGCGTCCTTGGAAACAGATGACGGGATATATTTATCCCTGATCGCGAGAGCGCCGAGTTGCTCGTTAAAATAAAACGGATCAGTAATATTACGGTTCTAAATATACGGATCGTTTTTTTTAAATAACAGTTTCGCGTTAGAGTTAATTGTTTCTTCAAAGAAAGCCGCTGATTATTGTAGGTTGAGTTGAAATTGATTAACTGGACATAATTGTCCAGGTAATCAATTTGAACGTACGTAAAAGAGACGACGCAGTTTGTGAATTCCATTCCTCAAGTAGATGTAACTCTTGAATTTCAGACGGAAGAAGTAATGCCGCCTACTATTATACGTTCCCTCTCCATTTTGAGAAAAATATCCGTTTTTGGCCTTGCATCCGAATATTTTTTTAAAGGGTTGGTTTCTTTTTAATCCAGCTCCTAACGGGACTCGAGTGACGAAAACAAAGCTAAGGATCAGATACTGTTTTCATGACCGACTCATTTCAACGTATGCACGAAGTTATCTCGTGAAGACCTTTTGGCCCGCGTTTGAAAAATTTGCATATTTTTTCCAACCTTATTAGCGAAACGTGTTTTTTCGTTGAGCGTCGAGGAGGTAAATAAAGTGCCTGTTATGGCCAGCCTGAAAAATTCTCGAATTTGATTAATTAGAGTTAAAAACAAATTTTAGCTTCCGAAAAAAAAAGTCGAAAAATGTTTGAGATATATCATTTTTTATCGCTTAAAGCGCGCGTTTTTACGGTTCTTATTAACTGTAGACAGTGTGAAGGTTAACGGGTATTTCAGACTCCTGCAACATGGATTACCAGTCTGCCGTAAAGAACAGCTCGTGCTCATATAGAAGACGTAACTGGCCTTCGCAGGGACGAATCCTTGGCCTTGGATTCTTAAACCGAAGTCGATGAAGGAATTGTAACGCGTATATTTCGTTTAGAAGCTGATTATTTTTCTCTGTCACTAAATGTCGCGCGGTAAAAACTTCTCAATGGAAGTTTGCAACTTTAGACTCGATAGATTTATTATTTCGTCACGTATTTTTGAGATGAATTTTGGTAATCATGCATTTTATTTAAAATCAGGTTATGGTCATGTCTCAGCTAATACAATAAGAATCGAAATTATATATACGCATGCATGGATTTTTTGTTCCATAACTGAAGATTTTGTATAGTTTTTGTTTTAAACTGATTGTAACATAGGGTTTTTACTGGCGGTAAGAAACGGTACACGGTGCCGTCACCTTTTTCGAAAAATTAAAAAAATCCATTATAAAAAAAATGATTCATATCACATTCTTGGAAAATGGAAATATATTGATCGATAAAGGGAATGTTTGTAGTAGGAAGAATATAAAACAATAGAGCAGAGGTGGCCAACTAGGACCTGAGAAGGAACCAGAGTTTACCGACGTACATTTCCAAGGACCCACAATCATATTTATCATGTAATTTAATGCATAATATCGGCATATTTACGCAATCGCATAGCGTCACTGAAAAAAAAAACGCAAATTAAAACAGAACAGGTTTGAGCAATTCAGACCTATTTCCATAATTGTTAAGACTAACTCAGGTTGTGAGCGAAATATTTCTGCAGATGTTTTTATATTTTAACACACCTGAGTTTGATCCCAAATAATATAGTTTTTCTTAGACGGCTAAGATAGATTGAATTTCTTTCCGTGAAATTTGGAGCGAAAGGAGAATGAAAATTTGTGTGGAAATTTTTATTTATTTTTTTGGGGCAGGTGGGCTATCCAATTTCATCATACGCATTGATACATTTTTATCTTAAATTCATTCCGCCGAGAAAAACTACCCACCAGAAAAGTTGAGTTTCGTCCTTTGCTGCTAATCTGGCCGACGAATAAATATTATATTTCGTGAGATGATTATTGCTCGTCCAATAGAATTGTCTCCTGTTGGTTTAGGCCTCTTTCGCCCGCTTACGTTTCCATTACCAATTAAGTATGTGATTCTATCCATGATAGCCAATCATTGTTGTTCAAAGATTCGAGGAGATTATTTATAAAAAATAATCGGTTTTTTCGGTTTCCGTCAAATATTTCCTTAAAAACGTCGTTATTGGTAATCTTTGTGAGGACCGAAATTGTAGAGAATAATATTTTTTCCAAGTTTTGTTTGAAACAAATTTTCGTAGAACCATCCATTTCGGAGATATTTAACTTTTTCGTAATTTCCAGTATACAGCGCCACCACCATGTAGCGGTGAATTCTGTAAACATATTCAAAATATACGTAATTTACGGCAGTAAGGACGACTGTATTCTTTTATGATACGAAATAATAATTTTGCCTTATAATGCTGTTCATAATAATTTAAATATCTATACCCCAAATATGGAGAAAGTCATGTGTTGGCCACATCAGATTTTTTCCAAATATCTCCTTTAAAACTCAGTTTTCGTAAATTGTTATAATTATAAAGTTGTAGAGAATAAAATTTGCTAGAAGTTTTATTTGAAACATGTTTTCATAAAGCCGATAGTTTAAGACAGGGTTGTCCAACCTTTTTCTGAGGAGGGTCTCATTTCAAATTTTTCTCATCCTCTGGCCAGTGAGCAAATTTTATAAAGGTAAGTAAAAATTGTCCAGCTAATGTCTAGCATGGCGCATTTTGAAGCATTAAGAGCGATTAGAAATCATCCTTTTATCACATTAGGCCATGGAGACCTCTTGTATATAGCTAATGCTTTTATTATTTTAAAGATATTTTTCATGATTAAAAAATAATGACAAATAAAAAATTTTAAAAAATATATTACCCTTAGTACAAAATACAAAATAAAAATTATTATTACATACTAATGAGATGTTTGGCGTTGTTTTTGCTTGCACAGTGAATCAATGTCTGCCCGCACACTTGATGTAGCGATACGGAGTATGCCGGATAGATGTTCGTCGGTCAGTAGTGAACTTGTCTTTGACTTAATGTTTTTCATTAGTGATAAAATCTGTTCACAACATTATGTGCTACCAAACAGCGCAATGAATTGAAGGGCATGACTTGAGAATTTGGATAAGACTCTGAAGTAACGTATTTCCTATAAAATGTCAGAATGCTACTCTCCGCGAAAACTCTCTTCATATCACTGTTATTTTGGACCTCAATTAATTCTAGTTGGAACATATCATGAACTTCAGCAGCATCAGTTCCAAATGGATCTGCAAACAGTTTAATTTCGTCACAATGCTTCCAGAAATCAGCAAATTTTTGCTTGAATTCATCTTTCAGACTTCCAATCATTGCAGCATATTTTTCATAGTTCACTGTCTCAGCACGTCCTGTTGATAGCGTTGTGAAATGGACAGCCTTTTTCATAGTTAAATGTTTTTGAAGCAATTCTAATTTTTACTTTCTCATACGAAGTATTGAGAAAGTTTTGTTATCGCGAAAAAATTCGACCTCGAGATTTTTACGGAAATATATGTTTTAGGTATTGCTGAATCCGAAAAAGTGGTTTTTGCAATGCCGTCTGTCTGTCTGTCTGTTGCTGGCTCTGGAGCCTAAACGGTAGAGCGAAAATGAATGAAATCTCGTACTTATGTTAGGCATTTTATCATACTGAGCAGAGTATATGTACAAATGGTTGAGATTGCTCAATAATTAAGAGTAGTTTATTCTACGCATTTTAAAAAACAATTCGATTTTCTCAAAAACGGCTCTAACGATTTTGATCAAATTTCGTACAGTTACTTGAGCTTACGTCTTCAATAATACTGTGTAGTTCATATTTCTCAAAAAATTAATATAAGGCTAGTTTATTCTAGGCAACTTTGACAATAATTCGATTTTCTCAAAAACGGCTCTAACGATTTTGATCAAATTTCGTACAGTTACTTGAGTAGACATCTACAATAATACTACGTATTTCATTTTTCTCAATGAATGAATATAAGGCTAGTTTATTCTTGGGCAACTTTAATAAAAATTGGATTTTCTAAAAACAGGCTCATACGATTTTCATTTTCTAAAGATAACTAAACGACACATTAGTATATGAGAAAGTTTGTACAATGTATGTTTCCGATTTTTTAATAAATGCTTGAACATGCTCATACAGTTTGTTGACAAATTGATCCTTCCCTTTTAGTTTTATATTCAAGTCTGCAAGGTATTTGGTGGTGTCAACTAAGAATGCTAAGTCATTTAGCCACTGATGCTAACATCTTTTCCTTTGCTTGCCATGAAAGTTTTTATTTCTTCCTGCAGTGAGAAGAATCTCGCTAGTGTGTTCGCCCTGCTGAGCCAGCGAACATGACTGAAGTAAATTATATCACCATAGTCTGATCCCACCTCTGCAAGAAAGGTCTGGAACTGTCTGTGATTGAGTCCTTGGGACCTTATGAAATTGACTGTAAAAACAACTACTTCCATCACATGTTTCAACTGAAGCGTATTTGTATGCAGGTGCTCCTGGTGAATTATGCAGTGATACATTATGACTTCTTGTGGCACTGATTTTTGCATTAGACTTACAAACCCATTCTGCATCCCTGTCATTGCCGGGGCTCCATCAGTTGTTAGACCACAAAGTCTGCCCTCTTGAAGTTTAAACTTCACCAACACACTTTTTACTTCATCATAGATGTCTTTTCCCGTTCTTGTTCCTTTCATTGGACAAAGTTCAAGAAGTTCCTCAACAACCTCGTAAGTTTCAGAGACTCCTCGCACAAAGATTGCCAATTGAGCTGTATCGCGCATATCTGTGCTTTCATCAATTGCTAAACTATACAACTGACAGGCATTAAGTCTTTTGATGGGAGAATTATGAATGTTAGATGCTAGCTCATTTACTCTTCTAGCAATGGTCTGATGTGAAAGGCTGATTTTCTGTACTAACGGCTTTTTGTCAGGACATGCAACAGCTGTGAATATATCTAGACAATCTTTCACAAATTCCCCATCAGACAACGGTTTAGCTCGCTTGGAAATTGTGTCGGCTATCAAGAAACTGATTTTGGTTGTTTCTTGAGAGCTCTCCTTTTGCAGCTTTGAAAAATGATTGCTGCCCAGTAATATTTTTTTGCAACGAGTTCACTTAGTTGATTCTCATCTGACCGATAAAGTTTATGATTTTAACCACTATTTGGATAGGTGGAATTTTGAAACATATATTATTAAACATTTAGCGAAAATTGCGAAAGTGAAAGATCAGAATAGTATATGACCCGCTCTTGTGCATTTTTATATCGCAGATTTTTTAGCTGAAAATTTACTCAAGTTTTCTCCGTTCGAAATTATCCTTGAAAAGCTCAGCGGGTAACTAACTAGCTTAGCATGACATTCTCATTACTGAAATATACTTTTAACGTCTGCATAATTTTATGGTAATCGCTGATTTTTCAGGATATATATCTGTGTCGAGCTATGGTGTGCTCCCAATCTCCTATCATAAAATCGGCAATCTTTGTTTCAAGTGATTGAAACAAAGACCTTTCTAATCGACTCACTCGGAATTAATTATATCTCACGTGTCCATCTTTGGTTCGTTTTTTTATTCTTTTCTTGTCCGTCTTTCCACTTTATCATAAAAAACAATTCCTCGTTTTTTATTAATCTTCGAGTAACAAAAAAGAGCTTTTATGGGAAAACCATGCTATGTTTGTTAAAGCGATATTTTTCTTTGGATAATAAATTTCCAACGATTTTGAATCAATCGCGAATCTTTCTTAATATAGAAAACTGATGAAATTTCTAAGTCTGATCTTCAAATTCATAACATCTTTACATTTCGTTTTACTAATTCTTCATATGACGTGCAAATCCTTTCTTGTATTGTGTTTTATTTCTTGAGTCGATTTTTATTGAAAACGAATGTTTCGCAAAAGGTAAAAGATAAAAAATATCATCGATTTCATCCAATCTGAATAAATAATAGATTATCGAAGAAATCGAATGGCCCCCATGATTAGTTTTTGTATGAGCTCGTTTATGAATTCTTTTAGCATAGGAATAAACATTTAAACAATTTAGCAGGTATTAATTTTATAATCCAAACTTGAAAATTGAATAACTAACTTTAGGAACATGCAAAATGATTATTGCCTCGCCTTTGTAAACGTGCGCTGACGTAAAATGTGACTAATTCTTTTCTTATAGGATCGTTAATCAATTATTAGAGACTTAGGATGTTTATTCTCATTTTTCTGTAAAAACCCTCCTGTATTCACTAGTGATTTATTAGTTATCCAAATAGGATACGCATGCAAATGTGGTTGCAGTTTTTACCAATAAAATTGCTGCAACGCTGTTTAATACATAATATTTTATTGAAACAAGCATTAAAATCGTGACAGACAGACAGACTATCTGTCACGATTTTAATGCTTGTTTCAATAAAATATTATGTATTAAACAGCGTTGCAGCAATTTTATTGGTAAAAACTCTGCAACCACAGTTTGGTAATGATTTAATTGCAATGGCATTATAAAAAATGTGTTGGGACAAAGACGGGTAAAATAGTTACGAAAAAATTTATATTGGTGCGGTCCATTATTAGGGCACCTTAGTATTTGCTTGTGTGCGTGCGTGTTTGTGCATTGGCCATTAGTGCTTCTCGATCGTCGAAATTTGGAAACATAAGTCTATAAAAATCATTATCCGGATTGCTTCGCCTTACAGGACCTACTTAAATCGCGATCCGATCAGTAAGAGATTCCGACATACGTGCTTTTCGTTGATCGAAAAATGAGAGCGCGGCGAAAGCATCGTGCGTGTGTGCGTATGAGAGAGAAAGCTAGAAGAGGAATCTGATCGAAGATGTGTTCATCTCGAGTTTAGGCGCGGAGAGATGTTGGAGAGAAAGAGAGATAAAGGGAAAAATTTAGATGATTTTCGTCGATAAGAGCGATGGGGCCTATATTGGCCCGACAAGTGAAATGCGATGTTGCGAAATCGGTTCATTCTGTGTTACGAACGGGCGACACATGCAGCGCACGAGAGAACGATAAATCGGAGTGATGGATCTCTATGGGAGGAATGACGTAGAACTGACGACGCCCTAATTAAATGCGAAGCTACCGAGAAGGTTCGGAAAGTTTAATGAAGGGAATGGGTTAGATTACGTGGTTGTCGGCATAGAGAGAGTGAAAGAGAGGGGAGAGAGAGAGAGTACAACTTTGTTGTGCAATGCGTGATATTATCGCGAACTACCATCGCTAAAAGCCTTACTAGGTGAATTTATTTGTCTGCACTAAGAGGACAGTAATTCATCCAAATTTAAATTACAATTGGAGGGAAAATATCGCATTTAAACACGTTTATTTTATTTATATCACGAAACGATTTTTAAAACGAAAGGAAATGCACAAAACGTTTCTATATCACTGATTAATATGTATATTTGACAACACAAATATACTCTAATGTACTATCGTCTTAAAGTATCCTACTGTCGATTTTTGAATAAATATACTGTTTTTTCAAGTACTGATGGCATCGCTTTCTCCGTGGACAAAACAACATACCCACTCATCTGATAAGTCCCATTTTGTCATTAATCATATTTATCTACTCAACTTATCTCTGTTTCATTCAAGTCACGGTGCCAGTTTTTCCGTCGGATGTATCTACGTTCCCTCTCTCCTTTCCTCCATCGGTCGCCTACAGTCTCATGAATTTCAGAGCAATATGTATAAAGAGATTCGTCCTTTCATCACCTGCCCTGTCACATAGCGTCAGCTTCGAAAGAATCTACCTCGATCACTTTTCTACCTTTCCTTAAAATGTATACTTACTGCTTAATTCTTCTTATATGATACATTCTCTCGTTTGTGTGTGTGTCATTGTCTCCCTCATCCTTCACGCTTCGATTTTATCTAGGCGTACTTTTTTTCAATTTGGGTAGCAATTTCTCTAATTCGGTATGGCCGTCAAGGAGTTTTGTGTCCAAACGATACCTTCGGGAGTTTGTTGGCTAATGGCTACTTAGCGGAATTTTATCTTCTAGCTTTGAAGAATTTTTGGCTGCACGTATCACTCTTGGGCGAATTATAAAATTCTAAACGGATTACATAGGGAGAATTCCATTTGTTCTCACCGCAGGCTTTACTGATTTATTATCACTTTTAGTGTACATACTTTTATATGTTTCTAGCTTCTTGCATGCACGCTTTTATGTAATCGACAGCAGTGATGAAATTCCTCTATTTCTTTAGTTGGGTTTTTATAAATGATTTTTTTGGTAAAACAATACACGTGACAGGTTGTAATGCTGACCGACGACCCTACACGCTACTTGCTGCCAGATTTTTGATAATTTAGGAACCCAGTTTTCATTTAGATCGCCATATTTTGGAATTCGGCTCTTTTATGCAGACTCATTGAATTCTCGTATTCATACAAATTCATAAATACGACGATGCACTGTCACCGACAGATTAATACACTATATCTCTTCAATTTGTTTCGGAGTATATACAAGATAGACAGGACCTGTCAACCATGAGCTTTGTATTTGAACTGTTCGGATTGGATATTTTGGTAAATAGAGCATACATCAGTAGCTTTATCATCCGAAACAAAAATAAAAATTGTGGCGAATATTTTTTGTTTGAATTGTCAAAATCTGTGAATTTATGCATTTTATTAACAGACTGTATTCCTAAATATACAGTTCTTATGAATATAATACCAATTTAAAAGTGTATTCCGCTCAAGGGACAGATATAAAGGAGTGATAACGATAACACAGAAGAGAACGTGAGTATAAACACCCTTCTAAGAATTATATGCTCATCTAAAACTTCAAGTACTTGCAGATGAAGCTATTTTTTAAATAAGAAATGAAAGATTTTCAATAGTATCGGATAAAAGCTAAATTTTAAAATGTTCGAACCATCTAGATGAGGTTATTTTCAATTTATTCGCAAGTGAGTAGTGTAAGCACTATGATACTTGATAGATAGGGAAGCAAACAAATCGTTCCAATTTTAGAGTAATTTATCTATGTTCGGCTAAACTAATCGCTTCTTAATGCCTACAGGTTCTTTAGTTTTTATAATCCGGATCCATATCTGAATTTGCATATGAAATTACATTCGCTGCGGTTGCCACCCCTGTGAAAGTAGACGTGTTACTTAACATCAATTTAGGTCTCGTCCACTTGAGTAATGGCTTATGAAAATTAAATCTGAATTTCGCATTATTCGATTAGAAAGCGAAAGGTAGAGCCAGCAAAATGTCGGAGTAAACTTTGATTCGCGAGCGTCTCCGCGCGTCATTCGACCATTATTCCTAACGATCATTAATATTCTCATCGTGTTTCTAATTTATTACCTGTGGTGCTGCACGAGAATTCTTCGACAGAGTTTGCTGTGATATAAGGTATCTCTTGTCTCTGTTGCGGAAATTATGTCATTTAAGATATGCGGCGAGCTTTTTACTCGTATGGTGGGGATTTTTAATACCCTTCTGAAATTTCTCTGATTAATATAATTCGAATTTGGAGAGAGAGAGAGAGAGAGAAGGGGTAGGAGAAGCACCAGCAAGTTATTTCAACCGTAAATTTGGATCTTTATTCACAAATCGGAGTGAGTTCGGAAGTAATGCGATACCAATTTGTGAATAAATTATTCTCGGAAGACGTCATTCCGCAGAGGACGTCAATGGTGATTTGTCCAGTGTAAATATAAAAATGTCGGTAAATTTACGACTCGACCAATGGTTCACGATTATGCGATCTCTTATAAAATTCCCACCGCCTTGTACAACTCCTATCTCTCCTTATACTCCTCTTGCATCGCTCCCAAACCCAACTCCCCGAGTGACCTTCGGCTGGTCAGCGCGGTATTGCCGCGAAAGAGTCGCTTTTACAGCCCCACCCATCTTCCAGCCCCGCCCTACTCCCCCACACTCTCTTCCCTCACACTCTCTCTCTCTTCCTCTCTCCACCCTCAACCAAAAATACATAAACACCCCCACACCGCCGCATACCGCCTTATTTTTCCTCTCCTACCCCCTCGAAGGAACGCATTTAAACCCGGCCCCCGACCCCACCCGACATCAGTCTTCGGCCCCACCCACCTGTGCTGCCTCCCCCTCCTCCCGTCCGCGCTCTCCGGCCCCACCCAGCCCCTTGAGCCGGGCGTGGCTCTCGGCCACATAATTTATACGAGGCGTCTTGCTGACCGGTCGTTCTCCGCTCCCGGATCTTCTGGCCGAACGCAACTAGGATCCACTTGGGATGGGTGGTGGTACGGGATGATGAAAAGAGGTGCGGGCCGCCGTGTGGGATGCTGGGAAGCCGATGGAACGATATACGTACACTATCTCCCCTCCCTCCTCCCTTCTCTCTGTATTGTCACGTCGCTTTCTTATGTGTGTCACCGCACCGCTCTATTCTTCTCCCCTTTCTCCGATTTTCAAAACCCAGAATGTGGGTCGCCAAAATAATGCAGATATATTTGTGTATCTTTTTCTCCCTACTTTTTCACGGTTGCCTTTTCAAATTACACAGAAAAATATACTATATGAGGAAAATTACGGGAACAAATACGATGATTAGCGATTGAAGGATTTATAATTGTCACATCTAATCGAAATTCGCTTAATCTGGTTTTGATATGCCAAAATACCCTTTAGGAATTCCAATGGAAAATAACGTGTCTTCTTACTTTAAGGTCGGTGGTAAACTTACTGTGACTTTTTACTTTCATTATTTGCATAATGTTCCTTAATTTGGTTTTCGATTGTAGGCTTCACGAATATCGGTCAATCTTAAATCCTCAACCGAGGATTATAATTTTTCTTCACTTCATTCCGCGCGTTATCTGCATAATCAATTATATCTCTGCAGTAACACACGCATCACGTGTCACTTTTAATACCTCCTAGGAGCCCTTACGTGAAGAATACAGCTAATCCGGAGGAGGGGGTAACGGAGTAACAAAGTGGAAATAATATGCGTCTGAAAGGCCTACCACTCTGGAAGTGTATTTATTGCGCAACGGAGTTTCTTTTTGGACATGTTGTGGAGCTCTGGCGCTTATATCAAAGATTCTTGAAACCTGAATGCTAGCGTTTATAGTCTTATTAATTTTGAAACGATATAAGGGCGTGGTCCTAATAAAAAAGCTCATATGTTTTCTTAGCAACTTTGATAGAATTTACGCACATATAATTCCTGAAATGGTGGTATTTTCGTGTATTTCATACCTGAGCTAAAATTTCAATTACTGTTTTAATTGTACTGCACCTTCATAAAAATCATTTATTCGTTTGCATTTTTATACACAAACTGAAATTTTACAGACATTAGTTATTAAAATGAGCTATATAAATGCAGTTTCTACCGAATTTACTGTTCTAATTATTATTTTCTGGAGTGTTGCTCGAGTGCATTTAGGAACTAATGCAATATAGGAATTGCTTTGAGATTTAAAATGTGCAGTTTTTAAAGCTAAAAATATTTCTGGCATAACATTTTATGATGTATGTACTAAAATAACAACTCATGTAGATTGAAAAATCTTCCCTAAACACCTAAATAAGAAACAATTTAACATCAGTTTCTCAGTATCTATCCTATGCATCTTCAGTAGTTTCTACTCAAAACCTATATACTGCATTCGTGTTTACGAGGAATAGACAAAGGTTACTCCCGTTTTTCATTAAAGTAATCGCTAAAAATGCGACTCTCGATTCCTATAATTCTCTGCACTGCTTTTAATATTAAAAGAATCAATAATACATAACGCTTATTTTTCTCACTGTTCAATCTCCTTAATTATCTTTAAAATAATTATCCTGCCTCTCTAAACTCAAGAGCATATCAAATTTGATCTCACAGGTGCAAAAAGAGAATCGAACGTGTCATAAAGAATTCTTCGTAATTTGTCGCGTATTTTCCTTGTGCCTCACTTTTATGCCTCCTACAATTTCAAGAACGTTCGCCGCAGTTCTTTGTTGTGTTACTAAGAAAGTAATTAATTCAGCAACTCCTCGGATACGTAAATTAGCCTCCTGTAATACAAAGGAACAGAATTGCTTCTTTGGGGAAACACCGCGTCTTTCAATGACTTCTGATGACTTTCCAGTTCAAGTAACAAGTAAATAAACCTTCTCCGACGATAAAAATGAGATCATCACTCAATCGATATATTGGCACAGGGGAAATGTGGCATCACTGGTTTAATAGTTCTAAAGGTCTCTTTAGCATATCAGTTCAAATTCCTTTTGACTTTTTGAAACAATGTAATCAGTCTTCGATGGCGAACCTATAGTTGGGGTTGAAATCCGAAATCTGAAGACCAATTAAGCGAAAAATAAAATTCAGTATATTTTTTACAAGAGAAATAACATTATAAGAAGTACGCGTTTATATAGTGTAATCAAACAAAACAGCTAGTTTTACACGTTTTATTTGTATGAAAGTTGTGTCGAAATAACGTTGTAGATTCATATCCTTGTTCCGTTCTCTGCAGAAGCATCGATAAACCAGATAAAACGGACCAGGGCGCGAAGATGTTTCGTTCCCTAGCGGGACTGGATTCATTTTAATATTCGATCTCGATTAATATAAGTTTTATACTAAAAGGTCTGTCTGGATTACCTCATGCATGAATCTCTCGCTATTTGTTAAATAATATGACTTTATTTATTTATTATATTGATCCTAAATTCTCACAAATAGACTAAAATCTAAGAAGCAACAAAATTTTCACATATATCTGAATGTTTACATATACTCGTAGAACGGTAAATAATAATAATATTGCATATATATTATAACAAAATTTTAAGCCAAGCGCACTCATAAATCACTTAGTAGAGTTTGTTCGGAATAAGTTGTTTATAAGTATGAAATGTAACTTATACCTAAGGTTTGAAGAAGCAGACAATGTTTCATAAAAAATATATTTTTGATATTAGTTCCATTTTGACAAGGTATCATAGGCAGATAGATTAAATCTGTAAGCGAGTTTCATTTTTGCCACGAACCGTATTTTGGGATCACCTTCCGTTTTAGATTATAGGCAAATCTACGCGCGCAGGCCAATTTACTATTTGTTTACCAAAATGGAAGTACGCAATTCCACGCCCCCTGAGCTCCTTAGAGCATGAATACATGCCCGAGCGTTACAACCGTTATTTCTATCGGGCGATAAACGACCACAATAAGAATATCTCTCGTGATTGCCGTAACCTGTCAAACCCCAAATATTCGTGTCTCGCATTGCACAATGGGTTTCATCGATATCTGAATAGCAGCGCAATGCACGGGTGATTTATCCAGCAGAATCCGATATTGATCAACTTTAAAGGTCAGAGTCGACATCACTCAAAACGCCCGGCCGTTAATCAGCCCATTTTACTTTTTACACGTAAGTTCTTTCTGCCAGTTATTTCATTGGGTCGTTAAAGTGAATTAAAAGGTAACGAAGGGAGAAAACAGAGCATACAGAAATGACATTTCATTTTCAAGGAATAAGAAACAAGATAATTCTAGAGGTGAAATAGTTTTCGGAGAACTGTTAAAGTGGAGGCGGAGAAGAAATGACGAAATAAACAAAAGCTATTATTCTTCCATGTGTGATCTGAAAGGAAGGGTGGAGGAGGAGTTTCATTGGTAAGACGTAACTAATAGAGATGGATAATGTGAAGGCGTGGTTAAATCGACAAGAACTGAAGGAGTCAGATGTAGGAAATACCAATAAAGTGATGCGTACAAACTTATAAACGATAATAAGCATGAAAAGCAAGATATGATTAACTATGAAAATGATTTTGTTATTATTATTATTATTGAAATTTAGTTAGGGACAAGATTTTTGCTGTTTAAAATCGTATTGAAAGCGCAATTCATTGTTAAATCGACGAAGAAAAAATAACTTAATAAATAGAAATCCTAATAAATAAATAGCATTGCTCGAAACTGTGAATCTCTAATCCGATACAAAATATTAAGGATGGATTGTTATACGCGGTGACCAAAATAAGCGACTTTACCGCCAAGTATAGGAAAAAAGATTTCAAAAATCAGTAGCACCTCAAATCAGTTGCAACAAATTTTAGGTGGATGAATGGACACACTGATTATTTTTCCTATAATTGCACTGTTCTTATTTTCATAAAATGAATAAATGCAAAAATTATTTTCGTTTTAAAGTCATGTTTAAGCTATAAACAATATTGTTACTGCAACTTATATGTTTTGCCTACAGAAAGGTGGTTTCAAAATTGATCTACCGATCTAACGTTATGGCTACAATTAAACATTTTCCAGGAGTATTCTCTCGGTATAAAACATTTTATAATCAGAATGCTCTTCGATTGCAGTGTCGAATGAGAAGAATTAGATTCAGCGTTCAGTGCATCTGTGTTAACCGACCGTATGACCGTATTATGAGGAAAACAGTAAAACAATTTAGTTATGAAGGGAGTTATATTTTATTTAAAATACAAGTAATCATTTGAGACATTCGTTGCGATATTTAAATTGTTTTAATTTGAAATTCTAAACTATCAAATAAAATATTAAATAGAACAGTAATATGCAGTGGCGCACCCAGGGGGGTGGGGGGGGAGTCAACCGGGCAATTTCCCCGCCCCTCCCAAGACAAAGTCACTATTTTACAAAAAAATCTGATGTGGCCAACACATGACTTTCTCCATATTTGGGGTATAGATATTTAAATTATTATGAATAGCATTATGAGGCAAAATTATCATTTCGTATAGTAAAAGAATACAGTCGTCCTTATTGCTGTAAATTATATTTTGAATATGTTTACAGAATTCACCGCTACATGGTGGTGGCTCTGTATATTGAAAATTACGAAAAAGTTGAATATCTCTGAAATGGATGGTTCTACGAAAATTTGTTTCAAACAAAATCTGGAAGGAATATTATTCTCTACAACTTTGGTCCTCACGAAGATTACGAATGACGTTTTGAAGGAGATATTTGACGGAAACTGAAAAAACCGATTATTTATAAATAAATCCTAAACAATAACTGCTATGGAAAATTTTCTTAAATGAAAGTAGTAGGAAATTACATTCTCTATAACATTTGCATAGAATTATATATACAATAATGATGTTTTAACGGAGAAATATCGCAAAAGCCGAATCGGATTTCGAATAAACCTCGACTTCCGGTTAACCGTTATTGTCCAAAAACTAATCAGTTCTTTGTGCCCATGCTAAAGTGTTATATATGAAATTTGGTATCGATATGGCAAGTACTTTTTGAGTTAGAGCGCCCACATTAAAACTGTAGGAAATTACATTCTCTATAATATTAGTATACAATTGTATATAGAATAATGATGTTTTAACAAAGAAATATCGCAAAAACCGAATCGGGTTTCGAATAAACTTCCGCTTATCCGTTATTGTCCAAAAACTAATCAGTTCTTTGTGCTCATGTTCAAGTGTTATATATGAAGTTTGGTAACGATATGGCATGTACTTTTTGAGTTAGAGCGCCCACAATAACATACACACACACAGACATCATTCCGAAAATAGTCTAAACGTGTTCTAGGGACCTCAAAACATGTATTTCCGTTGAAATCTCGAAGTCGATTTTTTTCATGAATACAATACTTTCCCATTACTACGTATGAGAAAGTAAAAACAAAGAATAGTAAAGTTTGAGGTTTTTGCCCCCTCCCAAAGAAAATTTCTGCCTGCGACAATGGTAATATGACATGGCAAAAAAGTAGCGATTGTAAAAACATGCTTAATCGAATAACTCTACTCAAATTGTGAATAAGCAGAAAAGATGAGCAAAAATACCGAAAAGAGAACAAATAAAAAGTAAATAAAGTAAACAGATAAAGACCGTGCGTCAGACGCTATCGGATAAAAAAGACTTTTTCGAGTTGGCGAATCAAATTACGGTAAGTGATCTCTGTAATGCGAATTCTTCCTTGTCGCATACATCACGCGGCGCTGGACGACAGCCAGGTTGACGAGCAATTTCGCGGCATTAAGGGATGAAAGAGATCTTCGAATGGAGTTAGCAGAAAACGGCTGTCTTTTCTTTATAAACTCGTTTTTCAAGCGAAAGCGGAAATGAAGTTGGAGGAGCCGTAAGTGAAAAGATGGAAAATTTGCCGTATTCAGGTTAAGAGGAAGCTACTTAAAAAGATTGCATGTACGTTTTAAATTCGGTAGACTCCACAAAATTGCGTTATTAACATAAAGATACAATAATAAAAAGTAATGTATAGATTAGAATTTGAAAATGTCGGTCATGTATATATGTTAAAGGTATTATCTTTGAAAAACAAAACGAACGTACTGCGATAAACATCACAAAAGAGATTGAAAGAACGGAAAATACACGCGTCAATTGTAAGCCATTAAGATGTTGCAAAGTCAATGAGCTCTGAAAATAATACAGTTTCAGGGAGTTGTATTTAAACCTTTCGTTGAACTGATCATGTTTGGCTATGGAGAACTTGTTATGCTTTACAGTATCTTTTTTCAGAGTCAATGTATCAGAACTTTTGACCAGTTTTTCTTTCTGACTATAAATCTTATGAATTCTGGAGCTTTTTTCTTACATTCCTTCGTCAATGCGTTTTTGGAGGCGAGATAATTACCTTGCCGTTCTACTTAACATAATCTACTGGAAGAAGGCAAGTACATATTTAACATTAATGTGAAGCCATCTAACCAGTGCTCGAAATGGAAAATTTTACGAAACGGATCACTTGTATTGGTAGTGGAACGGAAATTTTTACCATACGGAACGCTTATTATAAGAAACGGTATTTCTAAATGTCTGACGAAACGGAACGGTATTATCGGTGCGTGTGACGAACCGGAGCGACGTTCCGGTGCGTTCCGGCTCATTCCGAGCACTGCATCTAACAGAATTTTGAGAAAATCCAGTGGAAAAGGAGTAATACTCTCCTAAGAAGACACGAGAAGTTAGATAGCAATTATCGCTAATAAGGAATAGTAAATATTTAACACATTCGCTTTTCTGTTGGAGTACAATCATCGGAACATACGTTTTAAGAAGATTGGTCGGCTATTCTAGTCTGTGAGGTCCGCGTAAAGCAGCGTGGTTCTTATAAAACGAAAATGGCCAGTCGAATTCATCGAATAATCGAATTTGATTTTAATTCCATTCGGAAAACTTTCTAAGGTATGAAGTTCTGAATATCGGGAGTTTTCATTGTAACGTTACCGAGGTCCGTAGCAAACCGGAAAAGGGAATGCGAAAAGTAACATTAGTTCAAGCAAGAATAACTGGCGTAACATAAACTAAAATAATAATATGGCAATTAATAAAACTCAAGGCATTCCCTGCAAAAGATTTCAAGCTAATGGGGCAAGTGAGATAAGGTATTTGGCGGTAAAAACGAAGGTAATTTTCCCTTTTCAGAGAAAACTCATTTTCTCTAAACGGTACATCCTCCATCCTTTCTCCTTTAAAAGGAAACTTTTCATTCTAGATGTCACCGGTATATCCGGTTTCAAAAATACGTTTCGCGGAACAAGAATGCTTCGAAACAATTCCTGAATCAGGGTTCAAGTCAATATTCTTTTTTCTCAGATAAATTCACTTCTTAATTAAGGGTGATGCAAAAATTTTCCCCTCCATAGCTGCTGTTTTATTCTTGGCAATGGAGAAGAAACGCATCCCTGAACCAAAGCGCTGCGAGGGAAATAATCACAAAAGCATAAGCATATTGATCGATTTATATATTTTTATTCAATGGGATGCTGTAACTTTGAGCGTATTGAGATTGGAAGTCCACGGAAATCATATTTTGATTACCTGCATACGGAAATTCTGTAAAGGATTATCGAGCCCAATTTACGGTTAAAATCAAGTTGACATTCAAATGTCTCTCCGTAATAACGGTAGTACACACGGAAAGCAGACGCTTTTATTCACTGCTACAACAAAAAAGTGAATTATGTTTAGGGTAGCCAAAAAGATTTATTGTTTTTGGTCACTCATGATCCAGTCGCACTAACATATCTGGCCTAGTAAATTATACTGTCCGGTAAATAGAATGCCTAAGGCAGGGGTTCGTAACCTTTTCTATGTGACGAGCACCAAGATACTCTGTAGAACATCCACCTAGCACCACTATACTTTTGTAAAACTGGGAATGATCGTAAACAAAATCGAACCAACGCGAAGTTGTTAAAGACGTCCTTTCGTACGTTAAGAAAGAAAGCAAGCGAACGAATTAAATTACTGGTGCTAGGAAAGGCGGTTTTAAGCATCGTGTAAGTGCATGGTAAGGCCATGGTATGGGTAAGGCTGCCAAAGAGCACGGCGATGCTCGCGAGCACCAGGTTGCGGACTCCTGGTCTGAGAGATATATGAAGGAGACTGCTTATTATTTACAATGATTTTCAATCTATAAAAAGTAATTGCCTAAGTTAATATTTACAAAATTGCAAAGGAAACATTCCATAGTCACTTTCTATTTTTAATCGGATTCAATTAGAATTCTCGCTCCGAGAGTTCGATATACCGCCAAATAATTGTGCTTCGACGAAGTTTTTTCCAAAGCAAAAACCCTTTATTCGCATTCATTCGTGTGGTCACCCATCTGCCACTAGTCATTAATTCTAAAAATTATTCTTTCATTTTTTTACGATGCAAAATTTAAAAATATTATTAGTTGTCAAATGAGAGATTTTTTTATTTTATTTTATTAGTTTTCTATAGATATCTTGATTTACCATTGTTTTAACATTTTACTTATGTTTTATACGAATGTTTGAATATTAAAGCAAACATATTCTCAAGAATTTCAAGACCTACTTGGCAGAACGGTTTGGCTTGAGGCTTGAATTCATCTACTTCAAAAAAAAAGTGCTCGCCTATTATTCGTTAGGCATAATGATTATACTTGTTTATTCTGTATTATTATGGGTATTTATAGGGATCGATTTGGACTTTTTTGTAACATAATTATCCGTGTTCTTTAGCCGAGACTCTCGGAACCACCTTTAACGCAGAAGAAATGCCAAAATTCAGCAGGGCACAGCTGCATTTTGATGTCCTGTGACATTTCTTATAATTCTACTTTCGAAAGGTCAGAGATATCTAAAAAAAACATTGAGTGCGGTTCCTAAGTCTCTGACATTCATGACTCAAAAACTTGTTTTTCTCTTCTCTGAGAGCTTTTACCGCCGAAACGAAAATCTCTGACGTGGGAAGTGTATAGAACCAAGGTTGAACGGAATTTAGTATCTCCTGGTTGCTGGAACGGAATGCCGATAAGAGAAATATAATAATTCTTCAGTTCTCAATGTACGAAAAAATTAAATCTGTGGCAGAACCATTAATATTCTTTTCTAGCTTCTTATTTTTTCCATCATTACTATTAGCTTATATGATCATAGATTATATTTATTAATGATAAAAACAAGTAGGTTTTAATAGAATTCATTAGAGTTGAAATTCACGAAAAATGCAAGTAATTAAGCAAAAACCGTCGAATTTTGCAGATTATACAGATGAAGACGGTCAGTCATGAACATCCAATTTTCTTTTTAAGAAAGAAAAACTCATTCACTCCACTTCAATAATTTTTGTAATTTCGCAAAAAATTTTTAATAGTTTTAATGTTTCAATCTATTACATCATCGCCACTGCTGAATCTAACGGGATAATTTCCCTTCTCATCTTCGAAGTTCTAATAAAGAATTATATTTATCGAGATTTACATTTTAGTCCTAATGCACAAGGGATTTATTATTTCATTTCCGAGGCAAGTAAAATATTCGCAATTTAATGCGTTAGGTCTTAGGAAAACAGCTATTCAATTATGTTTATTCATTGTTTTTTTAGGAAAGTATAAGTAAACTCGAGATACGAATAATTTTTTGGCTTAAATTCAATATAATATTTAGTCGAATAATCAAGACGCTCATTTCAGCAATTTACCGATCGTCTGCTCTGAAAATAGCTTTCTAGTTAGAACTGGGAGAGAGATGCTGGTTATTTATATTTGATTCGCGTTATCTAATATTCCCACGGAAATGCGGAGCGGAATATGGGGTGTCTAATTTATTTAGAGAGATGATGAAGCATTCCATTTCTCCTTTCCCATTCTCCCCATTTTCCTCCTCTCTCTCTCTCACCTGTTGAGGAATGCGGGGGCGGAAAGGAGAATAGGAAAGGAAGAGTTTACTTTCGAATCAAACATCCGGACAAACAAAGAAAGCGTGCCTATTTTTGCTAATACCGAATTAGGAAGCGAATCTTATCCACGAGTTCGTAATTCCCGCTTCACAACGAATAAACTCCATTTTATTACAAAAATAACTGCGTCCTCCGATGCAGAGCTGTGCGTTGATACTTTCGCTCGAAACTAAATATATTTACCCATGACACGTGCGAATATGTGAAGGTCTCACTGCCGCCGCGTGGTGTTAATCGCGGCTGAAATTCCATCTGATCGGCACGGTGTAAATCACGTGCCCGAAATTAGCGAGCTTTCACCTTCCGTGTTTTCGAACAATTTGTGTCGGTTAATTGATCGTGAACTTAGGCACCATGACTGTGTTCCTTTCAGTCTTTCTATTTCTTCATTACGTGGACATCCCGATGCTTTAAGCTATGCTATGGTTAAGAGCGGATGTTAGTAGACTTTTCTACATGATGGGCCGCATTAGCGGTTAAGTATTCTTCGGCGGGCTATATTATAGTTTATATTGGAAGTTAACTAGAGATTCTGAGGTTTCATATAAAAGAAAATCAATTTTAGATAAGGTATTTAAGGTTATTATTTCAGTATTAAACGTTTTATTATCATAATTTCAATGAAAAATAGAAACTTTTGCGTTACACTACTACAGAATGCTTTTTTATCAAAGCTTCGCGGACCGCATAAGCCGCGCTAGGAGCCCTTAGGTCCCCCATCCCTACTTTATAGATACGATTAAAAAAAAATTTTGCGTGTTATGTCTAACATAATAATCGAACTATAACACATTTGTTGTAAGATGCCTATTTGTATTATAAAACTATTTTAAATTAACATTTTTCATCCATATTAGATACAGAAGATACTAATTTTTCTAAATTAATATTTACATAACCCATTTTCGAATACTGAAATCGAGAATAATTAAATGCAGACCCATAATAGACGTTTGTTAAGAAAAATATCTTTTACTATCGTATGAAATTTTCAACCACATATATGTTTATGATATTTAAGTTAAATAAATAAAGTTAAAAACTTTGTAGCTCAATTCCACTTTATTTCACATAAAAAGTTCACACAACCGGTTTCGACTATGAAATAGTCATCATCAGGTATACAAATATGTACAACAGAAAGCTACACGCAAATATATATATATGTGGGATCCGGGTGGGAAGGAGTAGGGTGAGGGGGGGGGGGGGGGAGGAAGACGAGAAAAAGAAGGCCAACCGTCAAATCGGAAGGGGTGGGGGAGGTTAAGTTACGTTATTGGAGGGGGGGGGGGGGGGTAGGTATAAGGAAGGAACATAGTGAGCAAGGGAGAGCGGGTGGGGGGAATGAGTTCGTTGATGAGGTGTAAGAGTATTTCAAGTTGTTCTTTGGTTGCGAAATGGATCACTTTGGGGGTAAAACCGGAGGAGTGGATATTCTCTAGCAAATGTTTAGCGAAATGTGACTTGGGGGAGGTTAGTAAAAAGGATTTTCTATGTTCAGAAATCCTCACGTGGAAGTTTCTTCCTGTTTGGCCAATGTAAATGGCATTGCAGTCGTTAAATGAAATTTTATAAACATCACTCTTAAACAAAAAGTATTGAATAAAATCTTTCCCAAATTAGATGGGGTGAAAAAGGCCGGCCGAAATCTATCTTTAGGGAAGCAATTCGCAACCAACGCAGGGATGTCATGAATACAAGGCAACTTAAACCAACGGGGTTTCTTACCAGAAGGCGGAGTATTAAAACAGCGTTCGATATTTAGTTTCCTCTGTTTTCTAAATGGGAGTGTGTCAATTAGTTGATGTGGGAAACCGTTAGCGGTGGCTATTTGTTTAATAACATTTAGTTCTTTATCAAATTCTACCTGTGAAAGGGGGGTGTGTGTTAGCCGGTGTATTAGAGCGGGATAAGCTGCGTGCTTATGTGGAGTGGGGTGGAAAGAAGAAGAGTGGATTTTGTGGTCGGTATAAGTCGGTTTCCTGTAAATGGCGAATTGTAAGCCGTGTGTGTGTGTCTATGTATGGTAAGATCAAGGAAGTTTAGGGAGTGATTTGCTTCAATCTCTTGAGTAAATTCAATGGACGGATGTAGGCTATTGAGAAAAGATAGAAATTGGTCTAATTGTCTGAAGGAACCTTTCCAAATGCAGAATATATCATCTACAAAGCGGTACCAAACAACAGCATTATTAATAAGCGGGAATTTAGAATTAAAAAGCTTACATTCAATAAAGTCCTTGAATATGTCGGCCAGGAGGGCTGATAGAGGAGAGCCCATGGCTAAGCCTTCTTGTAGGTGGTAAAAAGTCTTGTTAAAAGTAAAGTAGTTTTGGGAAATACACACTTTTATAAGATCGCTTAGTTAGCAAATTACTTAATCCGTGACCGGGCAGAGGCGATAATGACTTAACGTTTATCATTCGTCCTTCTAAATTTCTTTGTGGAAATTTTCCTTTGATAATGATCCATAGGGCTAACAGGATCTTGATTTTATCAAGCGTTTTGAACCATTTTTTACTTATGTATATTCGAGTTTGAAAAATACGGACAGTTTTATGGACTAAAAGCGTACTGTTATGATAAATTACGTGCAACGCCTGTTGCACCGATTTTTTGCCTTTGTCTCCAGGAATTACTTGGCGCCACACGTCAAATTTCATTTCCTTGTATTTACAATTTCATGCGATGGAATGAGATTGAATCGGTTTCAAAATAACCGCAAAGGTATTTTCAAGGACGATTCGCATTATTCTCCTGGAATTAACCGCGTAGCTGCTGTAAACTTAGAAATCAGGGAAAATAGATATATCGCAAAAGGTATAAAGATATAAATCGCGGATCGTAAAAATCAAAACTATAGTGTATTCGTTCAAAGATATGGGTATAGTATCTTAGAAGTTTTGTGCAGTGTTTTACCCACGTATTAAAACAAATTTATTATATAGCTTTCGCAGCGCGAAACTAAGATATTATTTAATAATTATATTACATCAATTTAACAAAATAAAACGGTAAAAATAATGCGACATGAAAATGAAATATAACTTCTGAACGGAAATCTCTATAAAAGATGGATAAAAAAATTTTAAACAAAATATCCTCTGAAACTGAATTTATAAAATGCGTTTGACGAAGAAGATAGCAACTGAAAATGAGCTTACCTAAAGAAAGAAATATAATAAATGTGACTCAAAGAAAAAATATTAATAATGGGCCCTATGGTTAATCAATGTAGATAAATGGAAGAACCTCTTAATATAAGAATATTTTTTTAAAAAGGGAAAATACTCACATGCACTCCGGAGCGCATGTATTTTCTTTTTTTAAATATTTTTTATGGTTATTAGGAGGTACTTCTATTTCTTTTAATAATAAATGTGGTTTTAAAAATCCATAATAAACTGTTAGTTCAGATATTACGAAGGCACCGTTTTTAAATGAGGTTTTCCGATGGAAGATTCCAGTTAAGAATATGTAAAGGATTACTTTGAGAAAAATTGGTTTTTATTGGGAGTAAATGGAAGAAATGAACCGTAGTCCTGCTTAAATTTAAGATAATCGATAATAAATTCCAGAATAAATACATAAGCATCGAAAATTGAAAAATTAAGTACTTGTCTTAGTTACCTACAATGGCCATAACAAGGTCATAAAATAAAAATTAGAGGTACGTTTCACCAGCAAAGCAGCCTTCTTCAGATTTGATTAGCGAAAAGTTGGTTCTAAAACTTTAACGTTTAAGTTTTTTGATACCGAAGTGCTTATTCTTGAATCTGTTTTCAGCCGTACGACGAACTGGATGATTTTCTAGTTAACAGTCGATCATGACTGCATGGATCAGAATTTCAATCTATTACATTTGTGGATTCACATTTAAAAAATCGGTACAATATACATTGTACAAACTTTCTCATGTAGATACTAATGCGTCGTTTAGTTATCTTTAGAAAAATATGAACTATGTAGAATTATTATAAACATCAACTTAAATAACTAGACGAAATTTGATGAAAATCGTATTAGCCGATTTTTTATGAAATCCAGTTGTTGTTAAAGTTGCCCAAGAATAAACTAGCCTTATATTCATTTTTTGAGAAATATGAAGTAAGTAGTATTATTTCAGACATAAACTGAAGTAACGGCACGAAATTTTATCAAAATCGTTCTAGCCGTTTTTGAGAAAATCAAATTATTGTTAAAGTTGCCTAGAATAAACTAGCCTTATATTCATTTTTTGAGAAATATGAACTATTTGGTATTATTGAAGACTTAAACTCAAGTAACTATACGAAATTTTATCAAAATCGTTTGAACCGTTTTTGAGAAAATCTAATTGTTAAACTTTCCTAGAATAAACTGCCCTTAATTATTGTGAAATTTCAATAATTTCTTCATAGCTTCTATTCTGCATGATAAAGTGCCTAATTACGAGATTTTAATCTTTTTTGCTCTACCGTTAAGGCTCTAGAGCCGCGAACAGGCAGACCCACAGACAGACGGCATTGCGAAAACCACTTTTTTGGACTCGTATATATACACCTAAAACGTATTTCCATAAAAATCTCGAGATCCAATTTTTTCGCGATAACAATACTTTCTCAATATACTTCGTATATGAGAAAGTAAAAAGAAACATCATGTAGACGACGTATGATGATGATTTTTCTCTCCATATCATTTAACTGTATTTATGATCTACAGGTTTTGATGTTGCTTTAGCATTGACTTCTTTTAAATAGCCTTTTTCATCTAATTTTTCTTTTGATATCATCTTACCATTTAAACATGTTTTCGAATCACAGAAATAAAGTCAGTTTTTGAGAAAATTCATTTATCTATGAAAAATTACATATAGGGTAATATTATTTCTATCAGGTAACATTTATCCGTTAATTTTGTTTATATTTAGAGAAAACATCTAAAATTCAAGTATAAACCAGTGTTTTCCAACCTGGGTGCCGTGAAATGTTCTGAAGGGTGCAGCAAAAAATATACTGTTTTCCCATTTTTAGCCTCATTCTGCATCGTCGGCTTTCAAAAATGCAAACCAGAGTTAAGTCGACTTTCATTCGTCGCAAAGGCACTTGGAAATGAAAGGAGATATGGAGATTGGGGTTAGGGGTTCAACTTCACCACGATTATTACTGACGGTGGATAGAGAGGGGTGCCTCCAAATTCTGAAAAGTCGCTTCAAGGTGCCGCGACTCTAAAAAGGTTGGGAAACACTGGTATAAACTGACATTCCTTTCTTTCTTGAGAATTTTCCACGGAATATTTTCATAGAGATATAATTTATAAAGTAAAATATGAAAAAATATTTATCGGACTGTGACACATCACAATTATTTCACGTACATAGTAATTTGCACTTGATGCCTTGAGAAGTCAACTTATTTTCCGACCAGCGATGGAAGTTTCGTCATCGCTTTTGTGTTTTTCTTCGCTCTTGTATAATTGCCAGACTATACTGACGAGAGAAACCATTTCTAAAGAAAGCTTTTCCTCGGGGAATTCCCCTTATTAATCGCAAACGCGTCATTGAGACGCCCGACAAACTTCCCCATCTTCATTTTCCTCATCTGCGGTACTCCTCTCGTGAACCCTTTTCTAAAAAAAAACATTCGCCTTCCGGATGCGATAATTACATTAAAACGATTTATGGGATAAGTCGAAAGTAAACGTCAACGCGGACGAATATATTTCATTTATGAATCATCGTAAGATGAGAATTATCGCGCGTGTATGCTAAACAAATACTTTTTTTTTTACAATAAAGCATAAGTAATTACGTTACAGAACGAAGAGTAAAGGATTTACGGAGTCAGAATATCCAGTAAAATAAAACACTACAGATTCAATCAGTGGCGCAATCAGGGGGGTGGCAACTAGGCATTTCCTTCCTCCCCCTAGATGGGAGATAATCTCAACAAAAGCATAGAGTATGCGAGCGTCAGACAGGGGCGGATCCAAGGGGGGAGGGGGGGGCGATCGCCCCCTCCTTGGAGAACCCCATTGCACTCCACTGGGCGCTTTCTTAAATTCATTCTGCGCAAAAATCCTCAATTATACGCCGCAGATTAGTTCTGCATAGCAAGGGAAAGAAGGATTCTGATAGGGGTAGGGATTTTCAAAATATAGGGCAGTTGGCAGGGGCGGATTCGATAGGTGGAGGGGCGATCGCCCCCCCCCCCCCCCCCCCCTTGAGAAGTTTCTGGATCCGCCCCTGGCGTCAGATGGAAACAAGATAGATCGAATTTGTGCAAATTGGAATCAGTACCTTTATTCAATGTCTTCCATCGTTACACGAAGGTTCTTGCAGACGAATCAATAAACAAGTGTTCAGATAAAAATGTGTTGAATATTTACCCCACTCCCCAAACTAAATTTCAAGCTGCGTCACTGGTTTCAATGGATGTGGAAGTCATTTGCATCTACGTATTACTCTGACTAGCGAATGGCAGGGGGTGCAAATCATCAATGATTCCCTAAATATTCTCACTTGTAGACTATAATCTTCTATTATAATACCAGATTGTTCTCAGCAGGGCTAGGCGACCGCCTAGGACTAGGGCCCCGCGCCTCATAGGAGCCTCGCTCCTCATGAGCCTCGCGCCTAAATAGAAAATATGATGGTGAGGCGCGCTCGAAACATCATCTAGAAATATTTCGCGGAGGTTTATTTGGAGAATAGAGTGTAACGATTAAAAGAAACAGATCTGGAGAGAGGAAGAAAGAAACTGAGCATGTGCAGTCACGCACGTAATGTCGTCGTGAAGAGAATAAAGAGAAATTGAAAGCCTCTTGTGTCAAGGTTAAAAGGTTTTGCGGATGTGTTCGAGATTAAGTCGAACTATAAAAAGAGATCGTCCTCAACTAGCCCCATTTCTCATCTGAAAATCCGAAATGAAAACAGAAATTAATTCCACCGCTGTTTTCTGGACGTAATTCGTACATCTGACGGCAGGATGTGAAGTCCTCGCCAGATGTACAATGTTCGTCGGAGGGCGTTGAGGAGTTAGTAAATCAGCAGCTTAATATTAGAGGTGAAAAAATGCTTATATTGACTTTGAAAAGTCCAAGCACAAAGAACTAGTCATACACTATAGATGATGAAGATGATTGTTGTAAAAGAGGATTGGTGTTTTCAAGGACTTGATCAGTCGGACTTCGCTGGTCCTCGTAGGTGGTTCGTCGTTCCCGTGAATCGCCAATAGCTAAGTGGCGTTATCGCAGTACATTTTATTGTATTCCTGAATCATTATCATAATTAACATCGTTATTCTAATCGGGCTCTGGAGAGGATAATGATTCTGATTGGTCATTGGTATAAAGGTAAGGGATGTGTAGAGACGGTTAAGGGCTCCTCTTCGGAGGAAGCTGCCTATATACAGATCCGTCATCCTCAGCGCCCTATTACCGCAGGAAAAAATGTAGGCCTTAACCGGAAAACACCATCAGCACCTCCACTAAGAAACCTTTAAGAGTTGGTAGTAGAAAAGACAGGACAAGCGGAAGTTCTGTCTGCATCATCCTGTCATGTCATTCTAATATGACTAAAGTAATTAGTTCAGCGGAAAAAGAAATTTCTTTGTGTCTTCAGATGCTTAAAAATCAAATCGGTTCAGCCGTTAAATAAATCACTTTGCGGCTTCGTTGAGTTTACGTCATTATCATAGAATAAGTAAAGTGGAAGTATACTTGCGAAGGAAATAAGAGGAGAACGAGATAAAATAAAATCGAGGATCGGGAGGAGGGATGTCACATGTGGATAACTGGATGTCGGGTCCTGCCGCGTGGGAGTGGTGTGAGGATGTGAGACCGGGGCACGCGCGTGTGTATTGTAGAGGTAAAATCCCCCTCACGCACTGCTTCCACAAAAACAGCCCCGACCTACCTCCCCAGATTGCGAACGGTGTATTTTGGGAAGATGGTTGAGGATGGAGAGAGAGCGAGAGAGAGAGAGGAGGATAGAGAGGAAATTGAGAGGCGGGAGAGATGGTGAAGGTAAGAAAGAGAAGAGATTGGGCTATAACGTCAATTTTCACGTTGCCAAATCTTCCCGAAGTTCAGCCATTATCCACCAAATTACAAAAGCTTTTAATTAGAATTTACTGCGTGAATTACTTTGTCATGTCTTATAGTGGTGTGAGGGTGTCACAATTTATTAAAATATGAATGTGCTTCCATGTAAGTATTTGGAAATTAGTACATATTCGTATTCGAAAATCTTCCTTTTAAAATTACGAGCGTTTGTGTAGAATCGGTCTAGACACTGAGTGCACACATTTATTTCAGGTTTTAATCAGTAACGCAAACAGCATAGTCTCGAAAAGCGTGTCCTATGTTTCCAAAATTTGGCGAGCGAAAAATCTATTCAAGACTTGCGATAATTTTCTTTAGAAACCATAAACGATGGAATGCAACGATTAATAGAATTCTGAGGCAACGTGTTAATCGATAATATTTAGTAACTTTATTTTTGAAAACGTATTTATTTATTTTAGGCATAAAAGTGGGGTCTCTGGAGCACCCCACCCCTTTGCGTGCAGCTCTGATTTTAATGCACTCCCTTCTACGATTAATGTGTATATATTTTCTCAGTTTTACACTTAAGAGAAAATCATTTCCATGTGTATTGACGTTTGCAGTGGTTTAACGACAAAAATGAAAGGAAATTGTTGCACCGTGTGATAATTGAACTCATAACCGATTACTCGACTAATGAGGAGAAGGTTTATTCCAAAGTGACATTCCACTGACTGGGATTGCCAAAAACTCCAGATAGAACTCCTTTACTTTTGTTTTTCAGCTAATAGATGATTTTTCTTCGTTTGAAAACTGATATCCCTTTCTGTCGCTTTGGTGTCGAGGGTGCTATAAAACCAAACTGACAGATAGAGCTCGTTTGGCAGTCTGCTGAAGTCTACTCATTAGGCTTTGAGTCAATTAACATTGACGTTTACGACGAACTGAAGATTCGTTTAATGGTTCATAATTATTAATTGAAAATATATGCTTTTGGCATGAAATATGATTTTCAAACTTTACTGAGACGATTGAATTTTAGGTTCAAATAATTTTTATTCATTTTATGCATACGTCGGTAAAAGTAAGCTCACGGTCCTTGTTGTTTGCCTCCTATCAACTAAAGGACGGTTTCTTTTTCTGGTTAGTTGCCACAAAAATACACGAACCTTCTAAACTGCTGCTAACAATCAGAAAAATAAGGGACGTAATGAAAATTCGATATTAATTAGTAATAAACACGCCATCATGAATATAAGGTTATGTTATATTCAGAAAATTCAACAGAAATGGAGTATTCAACTTTTATAAACTAAAGAAAATAACAAGAGAAGGCTCCACTTTGTGAAATTAAGTTATATTGCAGCGAAAAGAAAAGAAAGAATCAATTGTAACGCAATTTCACTCTATTAAAAATATTTAATCGAGAACAGATTTTACTTAAGAAAGTGTTCTCAAACGAGGTGCAGCAACTGTTTTTGTGGGTGCCACGAGAAACGACATTAAATAAATCTACGTTTTGGAAATATTTTGAGGTAATTAGGGCAATAATCTTTCCTCTACAAAAACTGGATGGTGATATAGAGACAAGAAATGAATGTCCAAACAGTGATTTTCAAGGTGGAGGTGCCGCGAAATTCTGTTTAATTTTGAAAGAGTGCCGCGCTGACAAAAGTGTTGGGAACCACTGCCTTCGAATGTTGCACTTGAACGAAAGATAGTCGTGATTAAAGTTATTTAATAAAGTGAAATTTCACCACCAAGTTGTTTATTTTCTTCTGCCTTTATATTTAATCAATATAATATTTTTCACTGAAAGTTGTTTTAATGATTTTTCCTCATATCGGCCCAAATCAATTTTTGACGATTTATAGTTTTTGACTTTAAATCCACAAAAAAATCTCGAAATTATCATTTGCATGCCTGTAAATCATATTTAATAATAATCGTAAATCAAAAAATCTTAAATCCTCACGTTAAAAAGTAATTAAGAGTTGAATTATGGAAAATATTTTCTCATCCCGAGAAAAGGTAGTAAGTAATATTCGCCAAAAAAGTAACGTTGTAGATGGAAAATGATAGTAGAGTGTTAGCCTACCAATACAAGAAATTGGGGTTAAAATCGCTTCCCCTCTATTGCTGTTTGCTGTTCGTCATCTTTACTATTCATACGGTGACTTTAAAACACCGCCAGTGATATTTACGTGCCAATCACAAATAAATCTCTCGGTTTGTGAACGTTGACTTTATAAAAGAAAAGAAAAAGTATGAGTAAATTAGAAAAAATATTCCTGTACAATATTGAACGCAGCGCTGCTTTAAAATAAAAATCTGCCCATGATAAATAATATTCTTAAATAAAAAACTGAAAGACGAGGAATTCAATTTGTTTGGTGATATATTAGGTCCCTGACCTGGGAATCCTTTAAATTTCCCCTCCTATCCTATGAAGCGCGTTGCATTGGTTGCATTCCAAGTTTTCATCGCTGCAGTAACCGCAAGTTTATCATTCCCATCATTCCGCGTGCACATATAGAGGTAAGCGGAATCGTTTTTAAGGATAATAGAGCAACGACCCCATCTTTCCCTTTATAAATATTGACGGGAATAAAAACGAACCCTTGAAGAGAGGAGACGAATTCATTTGGACGTCGCACAGAGGCAGCGATGATCTTCGGTCATCGTAATCGCGCTCTCCTTCTCTCGTGTCCATAAAAACAGACTCGGCAACTCTTTAGAGTCCCACGAAGCTGAAGAGAGTATTTTTAGAGCGGTCTTTCTGCCGTGCCACCAAAGGGGTCTTCTCTAAACGCCTTCACTCCCACCTCCTCCTTCGAAACGACCTCATGTTTGCTCCAACCCTCTTTTCTCTCCCGTTGCATCTCTCCCTCTCGCTTTCTTTCTTTTGTCCATGTAACCTAGCGCCTATGAGGACCTGTAAATAACCCTTTTCTGTCCATTGATAAAAAACTTTCAAACATAATACATTTATTTTTGTTAGTTTATAATTGATTCCGTTTATATTCCAACTTTACCGTGATTATGAGTTTTTGAAGAAATCAACTACTAAAAATCTGTTCGTTATTTACCATATCTTTTGCAAACCCATTAATTTAATGGTTCCATAAAACATTGTCTCATAAAAATGACTGATAAAGGCAACAATTATGGATAAAACCAAAACCAATGTCTTATTCTGTGTCATTCTCATCTAACTTATCTAAAATACAACTAAAATAATTTTACATGCTTTCACGTTTGTATTAAAGTGAGGAAGGAAACTTGATTAATGTCAAAGAAAGATGTCGACTTCTCCAAAACGATAAACGATTCTGGAAATTGATTAAATCGGACTATTTTTTTGTAGTATTCTTAATAGTCATATTTATTATGAAACATACTTCGTGCAGCTTCTTTAGCGAAGGAATTTTCGTCAAACATAAAAGTATGTTGTCCATTAAGGCAGCGTTTTTCAAAGTATGTCCCGCGGCCCAACGGTGGGCCGCAAAACGTTTAAGAAGGGCCTCAAAGATATTTTGGCGCAAAATTTTGGCAAAATAAATAAATACGGACTGTTATATAAATTGGATTATTATCTATGTATCTCAGAACAGACGAATTACAAGTAACGATTTCAACGCATCGTCATTCAAACCCGCGGCCTCAATATTAGCAGCCGGTTACTACTCTACCAAATCTCCGGACGGCATTCAGACACTTCCGCCCCCTCGTGGTTCCTTTGTCAGGTGAACGAAAGGCCTCCGGCCTCAGTAACACCATCCCTCTAACCTCCTGCACTCGTCCCCAAAATATGAAACCCTCTCTCCGGACTCGAAAAAAATATTCCTTCCTAAACTCCTATATACCCATACCCGTGGTTGAGCGCACCTTGCCGTTTTAAGGGGACCGGTGGCATTATGTTTGGGGGACCTTGCAGCATTTCCCCGCACCTTTCTTGCGCTCGTTGTGCGCGGGAGAAGCTTCGAGAATAGAAGAGGGTGTGCGGTGAACGGGAAATAAAGTTGCTTTGTTAAATCGATGGCCGATTGTTCGAGAAACCCGGTCGAAGCACCTCCTCTCGAAAAAGGGACGAATGGGTAGACTTTGTTGCCTCTTACGTTTTGGAAAGTTTAATTTCAAATATATAACGATTTATTCTCTTCGATGCAACATTGTTAAACACTGTCACCTGATTGAAGTTATTTTGTATGCTAGTCGTCGGTTTTACGGCCAGGTTGAGGGAGTATAGTGATTGAGGATTATGTACAATGTATGCAATTTTGAGATGGTAATAACAGAATCCCTAGGCAACTGAAGGAATCAGACGTCGCAAATTGAGTAACAGGTCAGAAAAATGAGGTGACAGGAAATACTTTTTTTCTCAATTGAAAGAAATGTTCCCTTCATTTTGCGATTTTATTGAAAGCGAGACCGAATTGGATAATTTTTCAGCATTGCATAGGTTTGAAAAAATTATCGATCTATTCGTTTTGAAAAAACAAGCTGAAAAAAGAAATATCAATTTTAGATTTTTGGCCAAATTCATTTTTAGGCGCGTTTCGCTTCCAGCGTGAGCGCCTATTGTCGTCGGTCTGTCCGTCCGTCCGCATGTTTGTTATCGGCTTCTGCCGAACGGATTTTCGTGAAATTTGATATTAAGGACTTACTATCAAAGATAATAAGAAAATCGCAAAAATAAAACACGTAAGGCAATCAGGGGTACCACTTTACTAGTGACAAAAATGGACTCCTTCATATCTCGTAAAGTATTACTCATATCAAAATATTTTTCAAATAAAACTCGTAGAACTAGTAAAGAATGGTATTTCTTTTCCTATACATTTTTATCGTAGGAGTAGCCGTTATCAAGAAAATCAAACAAGAATGTCTTAATTCAAGTTGAACTTCGAAATTTTCTTGCATGGTTACTTATTAATTGTTGCTAACATAAACAATCGTACAAACAAACGTTTAATTTCTTTACGTGTGCATGCAGTATTTTTACATAGGAAGAAAACGGATTATTTATGATGAAGAAAACGCTATTTCCCTCACGTACAGATACATATATAATTTCTTTCTAATACTCCATTGCACGAAACGCGCCCATTTGTGATACACTGTACACTATCCTAACTTGTTAATATTTAATAATTCTACCGCAACGAAAACAAACATAGAATCAAATATTTCCAAAAATATTTTATTTAAAAAAATAGCTTTGTGGCAACTACTATATACATGTGCGACACTGTTATGAATTTTTACAACGATGTATAAAGCCGTCCAAAATGTCGCCACGTACTAAGAAACGCTATTTACATGATGAACTCTACATTTATGATCAACCGAGTTTCAGTTTTGTTCATTTAAAATTTATGTTTTTCCACGTAACCTGCCTTGTTAGTTATTAACTTAACCCTTTAACGGTTTCGATATTATTGCGTTACAAGACCGTAGGTGCTACACTAATTCGAAACTTTTCAAATTTCACGATTACATAATTATGCGTTTTGCATTCGACTATAAACGGGATATTACGGCAGTTGTCGTTAAAAACCTGTGACAAGCAGCGGAGGCGTAATATTACCTCGGTGGCCGTTTCAGTGTCACGTGAGCTGAACGTAATATCCCGTCAGAGACCGTTAATGGGGTTAACTTTCCTTTTAGGGGTCATCACGATTTTTTTAAAGATCAATCAGGGGATCATATCAATAGTTTAGAAGATATATGTAAAACGTTTTAGTTATTTACATTCGTTTTCAGAAATGATCGGTGAAACCTCTTCCTATTAGGAGGCATTTCCTGCCACACGCATTAGCAGACTGCAGGGTGTAATCGTAAAATGTTAACTGTAATTAATTGATATGCGATTTGCGTCAATCGTACCCGATCACCAATAATTACTGCTCGAGGGACTGCGTTCATGTCTGCGTGGCGTTAGCCGACCCGAGCTTTCATCCTCCTCTTCTCTTGTTTTTTCTCTTCGACACCACCCATTCCACATCCTCTCTCTCTCCTCCCCCACCTACTATCTCCTATTCCTCTTTTTCTTTCTGGCTGCTGCCCTAGTCCTCCGCCTCTCGTTACCTTGCTTCCTGGCCTCTTGAGTCTCCTCGCGGAGAATAGAGTGAAAGGGGGAATAGCGATTGAACCAGTGACCACGCCCTGTGAATTGAGAACGAGTTTGGTTCTGAATGGCTTGAGAATTGCCTCCGAGCTAGAAACTGTCAAGAAACGAAGAAAGCTTTCCACTTCCGCCAGAGCGATAGGTCACTTTCACTCTTAAAAGTCTCGTTTGCGTCACCCACGAATTGGTAATATTCCAGTAGATAGCTAACGGGTGTATATGTTGTTTTTGTTCGTCTATTGAAGGATTTCCAGAAAGTTTATCTGAAACTGAATAGGTGTTTATTGACCATTGATTGAGTGAAGTAGGAATAAATAGCCACGAAAATGCAGTAAATTGATTTCCACGGCAGATAACTATAAATCACATGGTCTATTTGAAGATATTGCAATACGTCATATATATATATATATATATATATATATATATATATATATATATATATACACACACACACACACACAGGGCCGATGGGTGAGGCGGC
Source organism: Uropetala carovei (assembly GCA_036926305.1). Classification (NCBI taxonomy): domain Eukaryota; kingdom Metazoa; phylum Arthropoda; class Insecta; order Odonata; family Petaluridae; genus Uropetala; species Uropetala carovei. Next base: position 1,407,990 of record JAXCHB010000250.1, read on the forward strand.
GAGGCAACCGCCTCAGGTGCCTCTCGAAGGGGGGCGCCAAATTTGACAAAAATGGAAACCTATCTAAATAAATTCATAAGGCCAGCGAGCGCCATATTATATCTCGCCTCGGGCGGCAAAATGTCTGGGCACGGCCCTGTATATATATAAATGTGGCAACAAGATGTTGGAGGAAGCCCATTTTTTTTATTTATTTATTTAATCGAAAAAATCCATATAAATAATGGAAGATTAATGACATTCCATGATTGAGGAATTTAAATATTTTTTTTTCCGGAAGCATTAAATAGGTAATTTAATTAAACCGTGTAATTTTATACATTAACTTAATGTAGTGAAATAATGGTTTAAAATCTCGAAAAACAATCAGTAATTAAATATTCAATCATTATATTATACTAGCTGTTCCCGCGCAATCTTTGCGCGGTGAATGTTCATTTGATTTATAAAAAATGATGAAGTATGTAAAATAAGTTGATCTCAATAATTCACATTTAACTCTAAAAATGCATTTCCTTACACAGTAATTGATCGCGAACTTTTATGTTTTTCTTTTTATTCAAATATATGTTCTTTCTTTTTTATATAACAATCAATGCAACCGTTTAGGTAGATTATCAATGAAGAGAAGATAACTATGTAATGTGTTTAAAAAAATAACGTGTGTCCCTATTCTCATTTAATTTTAAATTTATGCGTGAGCCTATTTGCGTTAATAAACAATATGGATGTATAATATAATGGTCCTACTTAAAAAGAGATAAGATTCCAGCATTCAACTGCTTGGATTAAATCGTTAGAAACACTTCCCATACGCAGTTAACTGAATTATTATCCGTAAATATTTATGTTGACATTACTACAGCAATAATTTCGATGCTTAAACGAAGTGCGAAGCGAATAACGCTATTCTTTCACCTATATGAAGGTATAATTGGCATTAATTGAATCGGAGGCAACAATGACGGTCGCCTTGGCATCGTCCGGAAAGAGTACGAAATATCCGTAAAATTTCGAAATCAATTGCGTATTTCTGAATGATTCGACCGTGTAACATGTAAACATCGCTAGAATAAGATATATAGAGTTTTAGCCGTCGAATAAAGCAAAAACGAAGAAAATCGGTCCATACTTACGTGTTTTAATGAATGAAGGAAAAAAACCTTGCACTCTGAAAAATCGAAAATCCCATGTAAACTTATGGAAAAATATAATTGTCTCCTGGATTCGAACCCGGGACTTCATGAAAATGAGAATAGTTTTCTAGGGGCCTTCCTAGCTTGTAGAAACAAAACGCAGTTTACCGCATATCTCTACGACGAACGGCTTTTGAGATACAGGGTGGGACGGACGGACATCCGGCTATTATAGATATAGATTCGAATTAAAATCCTCGACTAATAGTTATATATAAACTATTAACAACGCCAAACGAAAATTGAAGAAATTCAAAAAACCCTCGGTTTCAAGTCGATACTATTGTTATCATATCGAAACGTGTTTTTAATATGATCACGTCAAAGCTTATTATGACACTAAACTAAGGGAATTTAAAATGATATACAGCAAAATAAAAATTGAAAAGGATGTATTATAATTTTCTAGATTATTTTCAAATGAATATTATAAGAGACAACTTTCTTAATGCAAATGCAGTGAAAATTAACTTGAATAAGCTAAAACCATGACGCTCGTACTGCTCGGCGATGCTTTGCGCAGGTGCGAGAAGCCAGCAGCGAGTGGCGACCTCCACGTGTACTTCGCACTCCATACGCTAACGCCATCTGTGAGAGTTCTCTAGTTGAGCGTCTGGACACATGTGCGTCTGGCAGGCTGAGCAGTGGGATCGAAGAGCCTGCCATGTTTTCCGATTCTGTCGTGAGGCTGAGTACCGTGTGTGTGGACTTCTTATGTGAGGTGAAAGATGATGATGGACCTTCAGAGTAATCAAGGGACCAAATTTAGACTGCAGAGTGTTGTGTGCGAGTGTTGACGATTGAATATGTGAGTTTTCTGAGATTATTTTATATGTAGACGGAACACGTTTGGGAGGCTTTTTTGACATTTTCTCTGCGTTGAGTGCTTAAAATATTCCGCAATTGTATAATAATTAAGGGAAAGTTTAGTTAATGCGATCGGTGGCATTTTGGTGACAAGTTAAGCCGTGGTTTTTGGATTTTATTCTTGGTGTTCAACCACGCGGTCACTACTGCGCCATGAGGACAACGTAACATATTGTGTCACTGAAAAACTCGTGTGTATTGATTGATTGTAGTCTTACAATCGTTCGTATTTGTGTTACGAGTAATATCAAGAACTCCGAATAGGATTTTAATTGTGTCTATCTGTGGGATTGAGAATTGTCGCTTCTCCGATAGTGTTACTGCGTCGCATAACCTCGTGTTCCGGTATTCGTTGCGAACGGCAAGATGGCGACCCAAGTTGCAGCTCCGTCGTCGGAAGTAGCGCAAAATAAGGAAAACGCAGGCGCTTCGTATGCGAACGCGGTTCTCAATTTCAAAAGTATGGACAGCAACAAGGAGAACATTCAAGAAATGCCTCCCCATCAAGTGACAAAGGATCATGTGGGGAAAGAGAATTCGAAAAGCAAAGGTACATCTCCCAAACAGTCGAACGTACACACAAATGCTGCATCACACGGTGAACCCAATTCCTCGGATTCCGTAGCAGGTAACAACGCTAAAACCTCGGAAAAGACAGATACTAATTCGGTAATCGTGCCCAATGGTGCCACGAACGGATCTTGTTCTTTGAGTCAATCGGAGAGGGGTGGAAGCAGTATATGCAGCACTGGTAGTCTCGAAGGAAGAGATTCGGAAAAATCGGAGAGAAAAGTGTTCGTGGAGGCACCTTTGCCGAAAGTCAACCCGTGGACTGTCAACAAGAATGCTGCTTCGGTAATCACTGGGAAGCCTGTGGATGCGAAAACATCGGCGCCCCCCGCTGCAGCTCCAGCTGAGAAGAGGGTGCTACAGCCACAACGGCAGGGGAGAGTCGGTGGGTTGATGGTGGCTTGCTCACTTGCATTTTTAAAATGTTTAGAAATTAGCAGTCATTTTTTGAGGTTAATTTTGTTTTCTGCAGCAATCTTAATTCAAGATTTTCCTTTGAGGTTTTCTACCTGTCTTTTGAACAGTGGGCAATTCTCAATTTGTTGATAATTATGACGTAAGATTTCAATTTTTTTAAATCTTCATCTCGTTAACTCTCTGCATTTTTTAAATTTTGTTTTGCCAATTATCACTATTGCATAACATTTTTTTGGGGACTTAGGTATGCTTTGTCTGAATTGTATTTAGTGTAACTATTTATTCTTACTGACGTGCTTTGTAGAATGGAGTCATGGAGGATTTTTTTAGTCATCTGCAGTTTTATTTAGTCCAGTTTTTCTTTTTCGTAATATTTTTATTTACAAAAAACATCCTGTTGTATGTATAAACGGACATATTTGCAAATGTAATTTTATTTACTTTGAACTCTTGGATAAGTAATAAGTTTTAACTCTAGCACTAGATTTTATGTATGACAGCGTGCGTAAAATAGTATTTGATTCAGCTTTCGTTGTTAGTTGTTTGCGTTTGTACTAATATGAAGGAAATTGATTCTCCAATCAACATTTTGCGCATTTGATATTTTTCTCATCCTTATCATTAAAAATGCTTCGTATGTTTATCCATGCGTTGATGGTGCTTATTCGGTATTTTTTGTATCTGTAGTCAATACTTAAGAGTTAATTTGTTTTGCAATTAAGATGTGGTTGAAGTTGTTTTCAAAAGCTCCAGTGCCCAGACAGATGTCGTTTAGATTATGCTGTGTAAGATAACTAATGGCTGTATTTCATGATCTTGAAGCATCATGTCGTCATTGATAGTACTTTTGGAGTGTGATAATGTTTTTACTGATTGAAGCGGTTAAGGGTCATTATTATGATTGTTGCAATATAAATGGCGGAATACCGTAGTGGTTGTTCGTACGTTAAGTATTTGAACTTTCTATTTAATATTCGAGACTCACCCTAATATGTTGTATAATGTGTATAAAAAGTCCCTTGAATTATTTCCAGTTGTTTGTTCGATTTTTCTAAGATTGTAAAGCTTATCGCCATTTTAATGAATGTTCTTTAGATATAGTCTGGAGTACCTGTGGTGAAATCACTTATCTGCTTACGTTGGCGGAATTTATAATTTAGCGATATTGTATGGAGGCACTCGACGTATATTGATAAGCACTGGAGGAGTTGTTTTTTTCGTTAATTGCGAAGACCCCAGTTTTCTGTTAGGAAAGTTTAATGCAAAGTTCGTTTTATTTCCGAATAATTTAAGACTCCGGCTTGTGTCCTCTTGGGAATTCGAAGCGCGCCGTTGCGAAATCTTTTCTGCAAGACGGTGGCTCCGCCTCAAGAGGCGACTTTACAGCGATCCGCCGCCGAATCACTTGTCCGGGATGACTGTCGCGGCTCGTTCAATGAAACGAAAAAGACATTTCGTGAAGAGGTTTCTGGTATTGTGTATGTGCGAGAGGACGCACGTGGCATTTTACGTCGACGCGTATTTAAGACAACGATCGGAAGGTAGATGTTTTTTGTGAGAATACCGAGGGAAGTTTCTCTCGCTCTACCTATCGTTAAATCTTTCTCCCTCCATGCCCTTGGGATCGCTTCTTCTAGCACATAGGCTGCTTGATAGTTCCACTCCTGTTACCAAGGATCGTGGTAGACGCTTCCTCTCCTCGGGAACCCTCCCCCTCTCTCTGGGACCGTCACGCCCCCTCTCACCTCTTTCCCTCATGCCCCGTCCCCCATGCATAGCCCCGTTTTAGTGCCCCTTCGGCCGGGATGGTGCGTTTGGGAGAGTTAATTGCTTCGTTTATAAGCATTCTTTCCTGTGTCGGTGAGGGAGGACTCGGCAAACGGGAAGGATTTAGTTGTTTTTTCAATCCTCATTCTATCTACCTTTGCCGTCGGTTTTGGGTTTTTAGGATTCGATTACCGCGCCTTTTTTTGTCTATATTAGTCCGCGTTAAATATCGTCTCTCTCTCTTCTTATCCCTTCGCTTTCATCGCTTTTTTATTTTCTGGAGTTTGAGGTTACGTAATGTCTACTCTTCTCCGTCATCCTCTTTCCCTTTCCTTCGACCCGCGCCGCTAGAAGTGTTTCTTTTTGATCGGAGGGTGAGGATAGGGCCGCTTTTTGACCTCCATATTCCCGGCGGTTATTTTTTGTCCTCTCCCTATGTTTTTGATTTTTTTTAGTTTCGTAACGACAGTGCGTAGTTCGAACTTTTTGTGTCCGAGTGAGGTGAAAGGTAACCATATTACTTTCTGGTCTTGTAACGAAAAGTTTTGCGTATTTTTAAATGTCGCTCTTCGATGAAAATACTTTGGTTTACTTTAATATTTTGTGAGAGCGTCCTTTTCCTAATCTATTTTGAAAAGGCGGTTGGGATTTTTTCGCCATGACGTTTTGCGTCTAGTTTTGCGATCAGTCTGTTTAGTCTTGAGTGACAGCGTGCGTCTGTCCTTTGGTTTTTAATTTTATCGGTTTTTAGGGAAGTTAGGACACCATTAAAACCGGAAAATTTATGAGCGATGAATGGCGGATCAAACAAATGGAAAGTCGAGTATTCTCTGGCAATTCGATTATTCAATCGATAATATAGGAAGTGTTTTAAAGCTGCTTTTCCCTGCAGTAAAAATTCTTTTAAGCTTGTCAGTACTTTTTTTGGGTTAATTATCATTCAAAAAGTTATTTTTGCACCAAATGTTATATCAAATTTGAGTTGCCAGGAAGTCCCTTAGTTTGTTTTGCCATGTAACGCATTTGATATGTTCAAGTAATGGATGTGAATTAATGCTAACGATTTGTAGCGATTTAAAGTTCATTGGAGTATTGGTTTTCGAGTATGTTGTCAACCGGAGGTTACCGTGTATGACCCAGTGCCGTAACTAGGGTATGGCGAAGATGGCATTTACCATAGGCGCCGTTTGCAAAAGGCGTCAAACGTTCCCTTAAAAAGTGCCAAAAGTTCATTTTTCTATAAATATTATTTTAATACTTAAACGTTAATTTATATGTAATAGAAACGCCACTATTTATTAAAACGCAGAAAAAAATCCTGCATAACCAAGGTTTTTCCTAAGATTTTGTCATAGGCGCCATATCGCCAAGGTACGCCTCTGGTATGACCGACTGTATCACAATATGTACTCATAAAACCTAGAAAATCCGAAGCGAAAATGTCCGAAAATTCTTGGTAATGGTAATACACGGCTGGCATTTCATCTATGCGGCTTCACGTGCTCGCGCGCTGCACCAAAAAGACGTCGTGGCTTCCCTATGGGGCGCACATGTGGGGTTTGAGCTGAGATTTTTTTTTTGCGAAGCAACAGTTATGGTTGGTTAAAAAGTATTTCCGCAATTAGATTTTGGATCTGCACTTTATTTCACGGTAACTTAGTGCTTTCTTTTGACGATGTTGTCGTGGAGATAATCTGCTGGAGTTGAATGAAATATATTCCCCGACGTCGTGTTATGTCACGTTTTCCATGAAATTCGTGCAATTTGTAGTTACGTGATGTGAAAGAATGGGTATTCGTCTGAAAACGCGTCGTTGAATGATCGTTAATCTATAATATCCGCCCCACGGAAGGATGGCTAAGTTGCTACAATGTTTCAAACGAAATTGTTAATAATTCTTAACGTTCTCACATAATTCAATTCCGTTAAGATACTCTCTGTTCGTCCGATATTCTCAAGTATTCACGGCGTTTTTTTTTGCGAAATTTATAAGGTGGTCGTAACGAGGCAGGTCTCCAAGTGGGCAGAAATCATTTATCGAGGGGCGAAAAAGAAAAACGTTCGATCGGTCTAATTTTTCCCTTTTCCTACCAATCCTCGTTCAATTCCCTTGTTTCCGTGTTAATTGGAGCGGTGTCCGAAGTGGATTACAATTCGATCGGAGAGAGAATGTTTTGCGCCCCTTTCGGAACCTGTTCATTGAGTGAGGATATCCGAGTAGGCCTCTCTTTCTCCCCGCGACTGCGTATAAGGTCGGCCTATCGGGTTCTTTTTCTTTTTCGAGTGCCCATTCGGTTTCGTGCTTTCTTCCAGCCCTCTCGTTTGATCGAGCGCCCTTTTCGCGCAGTCCTCTCGTAAATCTTCCCCCTTCCATTTAGGGAAGGCGGTGGAAACGATTTTTCGTGGGCTTCTCCGTGTGTGGCGTAGCGAGGACTTAGCGTACATGTCGGGCTTTCTTTTCGCCGTGAGAATCCGCCAAGAAAAGGGTAAGAAGGCCCCTCTCCGATATCGCTGGGGACATCTTTAGGTGGGGAGGACTCGTGTGTGTGGTCTTTCGACCTCTCGCGGGCTTCGCCGCTGTATTTATTTTTTTCCAATCCTTTCGCATCCCTTGAAAAAATTAGATTATGTCCGTGCGTGTTTTCCAAGTACAAGACAGTCGTAATTGAATTGGACCTCTCTGACGCCCCTTTCTTTGCTACTACCTGATATCCTTTTCTTCCTTATTACCTCCATTTTCATCATTTTTCCATCACTCTTATCCTTCCCTCCCTCTCCTTCCTTTGTTTCTTACTCCTCCACCATCCCTCTTCCCTTTCACATTTCCCTTCCCCCTCCTCTTCTTACCTTCCTCCCCCTCCCTTCCTCCCCCTCCCTTCCTCCCCCTCCCTTCCTCCCCCTCCCTTCCTCCCCCTCCCTTCCTCCCCCACCCTCCCTCCCCCTCCCTCCCTCCACCTCTCTCTCTCTCCACCTCTCTCTTGACTCCCTCTTCTATCTCCAGGATACTTTTTTCCGTGTGCCACGGCGAAAGCGTGCTTTGTTACATTTGGATATACGGCGCGTGTCCGCGTGTGTCCAACTGCGAAGGTGTTAAGTTCCTTTCGCATCGTGCGTGCGCGCGCATGTGGAGAGAGAGGCGTGTTTCGTGGCCGTGTTTCGGGGCCGAGTTTCGTTTGATCCGCTGGCGCTGGGATCGAGCGCATATCTGCGCTGCCTGGACGTAAGGGCGACTTGTCCCTCGGTGAGTGTGTCGACGTTAAAAAGGTCGCGGTGTTCCTTTGGGCCCCCGCCTTTGGTGGTGTCTCTCGCTATCCCAAGTGATGTCGTGTGATATGATGCAAGTCGTGTTAGGCGTTGGCGGCGCGATAGAACCGACAAAGATATGCGTGTTATTGTGTTTTATTAATTTGTTTAGCTTCCATTTACGTGTTTCGGATGAGGATTTAACTGCGTGTACGAATATCACGCGTCGTTTCCTTATCTTTTGCCGGGTCCGGCGCTCGTCTTGCCCATTTGTTTATCGCTAGGAAGTGTGACGTGTTGTTCGGTCGAGATATGTAAAGATATGAAAGATTGATCCAATATGCGAATTTTTTTGACGGGCTTCGTTCTGGAGGAGGTGAACGATTTTCCTTACCCGAGAATTGCGTTTCTCTCGATGCATTGTTGTCAAACTAGCATTCCTCCAGTCGCGATTGTTATACGCTGTTTCCCAGTTTGTCTTAATTGCTTTGTAGATAACGCTGGCGGTTTTTTCTTTGTCGGTGTACGAGTTTTCCTTAACGTAGTTATTGTTTTAGGTTATCTATGCAGCCGCTTTAGATACCTTGGTGTATTTTACATAGTGTATTTTTTCTTCTTTCCCAATTCTCTCCGCCGCGATATTTACCCATTCTTAGGCATTTCTGTTGTTTTGGAAGTTTTGACGTTCTTACGAAATTTGGCTATAATTTTGATTGTTCCTCGTTTTCATAACTGAATTACAAAATTTCGATTCTGCAACGATCGCCGACTTAAACTCCCTTGTGACCCTAAGGTAGAAGTGATCGATGAAACGGGAGACGTCACCTTTGCGGATTGCTTTGCTCGCTCGGCTTCCTCGTTCGTTACGTGGCTGCAAGAGCTCCTTACCACTCGCGGTTATTTAAAAAAAAATTCCTTCCGATGCGGCCTCCTTATTAAAGCAGATATCCCAAAACTAAAATCGTCCGTTCTTATTATAGCCGTAAGTTGACTCATTGAGTGTTTATCTTCGGAAGGGCCGTGCCTAACATCTCTTGCTTGCTTTCATGGCGCCTAACAACGTTGCTTTGCGGGAATGTTTCTTTTCCAGTCGTTTTCTAGGAATTCTCGGAATATCTTAAATGTCCTTGCGAATTGTAAATATTTGCGCGTGTGTATTTTTAGCCGTCGTTCCAGCCGGATGGCTATAATGAGTGGACCTCGAAGGTTTTTACCGCATTTCCTTCCGCGGCCTAACCACCACCGGATACGTCTTCGGCTCGTCGTGTTCGAATCACTCGTATAGGTTTGTTCGTGCATTCATTCATTCGTTACGTGCTGCTCTTCGCTTTTCCTTCGCTGTATCTCTGCCCCCCTGTATATACTGTGAGATCCCTTCCGTTCCCTCTCCGCTTAAAGGTCGGCGGTTGGTTTTGGCCGTTGGGGGAGAATAAAGGGTATGGGTACCATGCGAGGTGCAGTTTGGGAAGGGTGGGGCTGTAAAAATAGGGGAAGAGTCCCCTACGTGAGAATTTCCCCGTGCTACGTTTGTTGATGTTTTTCCAGTGCAGACCAGGGCCTTCTTCTCTCTGCCTTCGAGTTTTTCTCCTTGGGTGTGGATTGTATTGTGTAACGTTTTCCCGCATTCTTAAAAATGTTAAAGGCAATTCCAAAATTTGAGCCGGTTTTGGGTTCGGGACGCTTTTCCCAGCCGCTGGAGCATATCCTACTTGTGTTGTAGAAAAAATAATGCTTCGTTATTTCTAAAAAATTAGTTTAGTAACGGCAGAGGTGACATCGTTGGCCTGCCTTTTTATATTCTTACAGCTGATTAGGATTCATGTGGAAGTGGTTAAGATTCTACTAATGACGTAACTTGTCGCTTTTGCCCGTTATATCGAATTAAATTTCCCTAAAATTCGCGTAATCGAAAGATAAATCAATTTCAGTGCTTAACATTTGAATAACTTGGAATGCTTGTGAAAATAGGTTCTTTGAAAATTTAGGGAAGCCCCAAAAAAAGCTTTTAAGCCTTAAGATGTAAGGCACTTGCTTTTTTCCCTGATATCTTAAATAACTTTTAACCTAAGGGAAAAGTGGAATAATATCTCAAATTTAGCCACCCTCTTTTAAAATTCCGGACGTTTCAGCGATCAAGCGGGTGACCACGTGACAAGAGTTAACCCCATGCGATGTGTTTTATTTGTACGACTCGCGATGTTGTTCTTAACGATTTCGCCATTCTCAACCGAATGGTTTCCCTCTTACCGAAAACTGCTCACTGCCAGTGTGCTCTTCCAACTTGCTGTCTACTACTGAGTTTTAAGACCCGGAGAACTGAAAAATTCAAAAGCGTTTTATGGGTACCAAAGGAATTTTTTTCACGCATGCACCCGAATAGACGTATTTTCACGAGCGGTTGATGCTCTTTTAGCTGGTTTTCTTTTTCCTAGGAATCTATTTCTGATACGGGAGAAAAATCTAGTTCGCTTGACGGCGCGTAATGGCAGTATTCCCAGTCTTAGCATTTTACATAATCGGAGTTGAATGTGTAAAATGATCAAACTTAAGTTTCCGTTTAGTAATCGAGTTTCGGCGAAGTGAGGTCGGTTTTGATAAAGTTTGTTTTCCAATTTTTTTTCAAGCAACGAAAACGCCGTTCGCGATATCGGACGAGTCTTTTGAATACGCCTCGACTTTTTTTAAAGTGTACATATTTTTATCACCCATTTATTTACTAATTTTCGCAGAAGCCATACCAGCCAACGCCGCTTCGAAATAAAGGGCGAATGTAGTCTTCCATCTGGACATTCGACTTGCGGCATCGCGTAACGAAACCCGCAGACCGAGTGAAAAATTTAATCTCAAGGACTACAAGACCGGTCTTGGCCGTCGCCGCCATTGCATATCCTCCCTAGTAACCAGAATCGTCTCGGCTTGGAAGACGCAGGTGTTTCTTTTTATATCGAGGAGAAGAAAGTATTTACCCGTCGAGAGCGTCTTCACGGACGTAAACCGGCCAGTCGTATATCAACGTGGCGCTTCTTATATAGCAGCTCGTCCTGGCAATCGAGTAGATTTAAACTTGGGGAAGCTCTTTTGTTTGTGTATAGCGGTGGAAGGGTTTGGGGGTTGTGTGCTGATGTTACGTCACGGTCTGCGTGATGGTCGTGTCCTTGAAGGATAGTGGTGTAGTCCGCAGATTGGTTGAGAGGCATCCTAGCGGATGCTGAGTGAGGGTGGGAAGAGGGGGCGGAAAGGGTAACCTGACAATCGCTTTGAAATTTAAAAGCCTGGGCAAATACCAGCGAGGCGATTTTTCGATGCTGGAAGGTTTTTTGCCGCACCGAATGTCGTTTGGAATGTTGCCGGTGGTTGTGTTGAATGCAGTTAAAATCGGCGAGGTTGATGTATGGCAGAGATTATTGTAAGCCAAGGGTCTTCCTCAAACAATTTTTTAAATCTGTTTGAAATAGGGATTGATTTTTCTTGTTTACGTTTGGTTTCGGTAAATGTATATTCGTGGTCAGGACGACACCTGCTGCCCTTAACTAAATTCATTTATTGGCTGCAACCGCTTTTTATCAATTTAGTTAAAAGTCGTTGCCTTAACTACTTGGTTATATCCAGTAACGTGTTTCCGTTTGGGGAGCTGGGTCGCTTATTTCGTATATCTGGTTCACCCATGTTTTTTCTTAAAAGGATTCCATCCAACAGTCACATCTTCGGCGAGTGTATAAACCGAATAAGAGTGACATTTATACGTGGTGTAATTGCACAGCTCTTTACGTAAAAGGTTTGTTCTCAATATTTTTCATAGAAGGCTTGAATAAATCTCTTATTCTGATTAATAATTCAAATTTGTTGTAATCTTTCGTTTTTCAATGATTAATTTCGAGGATGAACTAGCTAATTAAACCACAGTATTTAATACTTGCAGCTGTAAAATTTATTTTAAAGTACATAGTAAGAAGTTAGGTCGTATCGTCATGCTTCGTGATTACCCTTTCTCTGTAGCGTTAAAATTGATGATATCGCCAAGTTAATAAAATTCCGCCGCGTTGAAATGTCGAATGGTTTCATCGCCGTTTTCCGTTGCCTTCGGCGCTTGTTTGTCGCTGGCCGAGCGTCACTCTCCTCCGTCACCTTCTTTTGTTTTTTTCTCCTCGCGCCATTAACTGCTCGTATGCCTTATAATCCCGTGGGTCGCTGCGGCGTCTTTCGCTGCCAGATAACGGGAAAGAATAATGGCTGCCGATATCGCCGTGTGTTTTTCAGCGATAGCGACTTCCAGTTGAGCCGCTACGCCAACCGATCCTATTGGCCTGTCTAGCACATCCTTCTCTCTTTACCCCTTCCCTCCCGCTCCTCCCCCATCCTCTCCCTCCCATTCCGTTCCTCCCCCCTCCCACCCCCGCTCCTTCCCACCCTCATTGGGTCGTAAGGGCGACTCTAAGGAGACCCTTTCCCCCCCTCTCCATTCCATCTGGACGAGGGCTACTGGCTGAAGATAACACTTATTTCCTCGCATTCAGATCGACCGACTGTAAAATTTCTTGCGCGAGTAAGAAAGCGTGCACTGCGGTGATTATAAAGTAGTAACAATTTTTCTTCTCTGGTTAAATGCGTAATAAAAAGTATTAAATCGAGTCAAAATTTTGTTTTCAGTTAATGGAAATAGCGCATTTTAACGACCAGTGTTTAATTTATCACGTGGCATTGGGGGCTTCTCAGCGCATTTTAACGAATGATTTTAAATAAATAATTCGCAATCGAGATTACAGTTAGATTGATCCTGCTCTTGGGGGAATTCGTGAAAGGCGGTCCATGCTGGATCGTTGCGCCCCCTCTTGATTTTATAGGGAAAAGCTAATAAAAGATGCAGTTACTGTTAATATCTATAGAATAAGAAATTTAACGATAAAAAAAGAAAACCTTGTAACTTCCTCAAAAAAAATTGTTACGCTAAAAAAAAGCCTTTTTTAGTTACAAAGTTTTCATTTCCGTAGTTAAATATGCTTATTACTTACAAAGTTCTGCCAAATTCCTTAGAATGTAAAACTAATGTAAGAAGTGCTACGTTACGCACGCGCTCCATTAACTTGCTCGTAAACTTCTTTGAAGTGGTATTTCATGTCCCGTGGAGCCTCTTAAAAGCTACCCGTGAGTGGTTTATGCTTAAAGAGCGTGTTTTAAAAACCATAATTACGGTTGAAAAAGTAAATTTGCGTTTTCAATTGCTTTTCGAAGTTTTTTTACTCGATTGTTTGGATTTCATGATGAGGTATTTGTCGCGTGTGATGAAAGTTTGCGGACTAATGAAAAGCGCACCCCCTCTCCCGTTATTTTCTACTTGATTTTTATAATTTCCGCCTCATTAATTTTTTCGTGACGCATAGCCTCGACAAATACGTGAAACGGCTCCGTGTTAACACATTCAGTAGATTCTCTTATATGTTGAATTTATTTATAACGCATTGGCGAGTCTCAGCTGTAATATCTTCATTCTGACTCGTTTATGAAAATCATTTCCCAGTAACCTCGTATTTATTTATTTGTTTGTTTTTTTATTTGTATTGTATATCAACATCAACGCTCGCTATACGAGTAACTCGGGAAAGAATTGAGATAGAAACTCTAAATTTGGCAGGAATGCTCGATTCACATATTTTCAGATGATGACGACAAAAATTTCGAAAAAAGTCCTGAGTTCGACTCCAAGGAAGACATTTACATCTACCATATAGTATATAGTATTTTTACGTGTTAGTATATGGCATACACTAACACGTAAAAATCGGATTTTTGACGTGTAGGATTTCATTCATTTTGAGGTTAAAATTAGAAAGAATTGACCTACGATCTTAGGATCTGAACCATTTTGAGGAAAAAATTACAAAGTTTCTTATTCTGTTCATCTTTTTCCGTCCACAGTTCGGAATCGCTCACGTTAAACGTTTAATTCACAGATTTTGGGGGATTCTTGCCATTTTAATGGGATTTTGCCTTGCCTACCAATTACATTGTTATACCTCGATATATTATTTCAGTTCTTATGGGTGTAGGTACTACATGTGCTTTGAATGCTTTTAATACGAGAGACAGAGAGAGAAGGAAGACGATGGAAATTATTTTCATAGCAACCAAGGTAAACAACATTCGTAAATTATTATATTGAATATATATTCATTCCCTTTCGCGGAAGAGCTCTGCATTGCAACAATTATTCCAAATTTATTAAAGTCTATATTCCATAATTATTACTCATGCATGTAAACAAACGCATTATTATTAACAGTTATAAGACGATAAAGATAAAAATAAAATTAAGTAAAAAATAACTTTTTCTGGGCAAAAAATATTATTCAAAAATTTGTATGCTTCGTAAAAGTGGGTGGTTTTTCCTCTTCTAAATCTTATATTTCATCTTTCTCATAAATTAATCCTTATTGTCGGCTTAACTTATACTCATATTAATGTACTCATATTAATTCCACGCACTTCTACGAAGCATACAAATTTTTGAATAATATTTTTTGTCCAGGAAAAAATTTTTTTTCTACATTTGAGTGCAGTTTTAAGTAAAAGTGTATATACACTAAAAATGTTCTTTTACTTAATGTTATTGTGGTTTTATTTCGTAATTACTTGTTCGTTTAAACGCTTATATTAACATTTTTACCTCTTAGTTTTTTAGTTTTAACTTTTCGTCTTCAAATTCCCTTTCCATTTTAACGCATTTGTCTCAACGAAGTTGGAAGAATTCAGTCAATAGCTCCTTAGTAATTTGTCGCTTAATATCTCCATTCATGGAATATAAACCTCTCTGAAAAGGCAGGTCTTGCCTCTTAATGGCTAGCTCTGTAACAAAGTAGAGGTAGAATAAATAATGATGCTCCACACGGCATTGCATTCACAATTGTATTTGCCGCACTAAAGTTTCATGACAAACATCCTAACTTCTGATTTTGGATTATATATTTTGCTGGAGTTGACCAAGCACTTTCTACCAAGTTAAGTACATATTCATTAATTCATTTCCTTAAGTGCCGTTTCTTTATTCAAAAGAAACCCTGGCCTATTAATTAAAAGCATCATGATTCATGACGTTGCGGGATCTTGCCCAATTGGGCGAATGACGTATCCGGCATTGTTCGAAGTAAATCCGTCTCGGTGGTCATTCATGGTTTGTATTTGGGAAATATATCAACCAACTTCCGAACAGCAATCATATTCTTTCGTAGGCATATTAAGAAAATGCATAACTTATTATTAACGCCAAGATCAAAGTCATGTTCCTAATGGATAAAATAAATTCGTTATTATGGTTGTGAATCGTCGTCTGTTGTGGTTTTGTTCAGCGGAGGTAATGTGGAAGCTAACTTTAGAGCGCCAAAACATACGGAGGAAGGCATGTTATTTTACGGTAGCTAACTCTTTATCCTCGGAAACACATTTCGGAGGAAGCCATGAGTGTTTACGGCCGCTTACGCGCTTCACTTGCGTAATTGTCTCCGTTGTGTTTATTGATCTGGAGTGCGCGTGGGCGGAGGAGACGTCTTTGTTTCTGTTTTAACGCAGTGCGGGTCGGAGAGCCCTCGAATTAAAGCCCCACCACGACAGATATATTCCTTTTTTTTAAAGAGCCCTCTTCACGAGCGATGAGTTGTTTTAGTTCGACGATGTGCCTGGGAGAGTTCATTAGGGGGCACTTGCTGCAGGCTGCCTTTAAAAAGGCACTGTGTTGCGTCATTTATTCGAACGCTTATAAATAAACTAAGCTGGCAAGTCCTATTTGTAAAGCTCCTGTAAACAACTTAATCGGTTAAATTGCTTTCTTCAGCTGTTGCTTTTGTTCAAATATATGATTTTAACGATATAATCAACCTCGTCTGATTAATTATACCTTATTCGTTCGTTATGCGGGTTTAGGTTGCCTCAAATGGTTATTTGGTACATTCAGTAAACTTAAAATCGTACTTATTTTGAGCGAGTACGTGGTAACGAATAATAGTACATCAAACTTGATTCAGAATAAGGAAAGGCAGTAAGCTTAGCAAATTTTAACGTGCCTTTTTTAATAAATACGCTTAGAAGTTTACGCAAGAAAAAGGAAAGGATATATTTTGAATTGTCGCGATAAAATGTGACTGAGAATATTTAGTTGAATTAATCACACAGTTTTTTAATTTGTTGGTTGCCTCGCTTATGCCGTGTATTTTTCTTTTACAGTCGAAAGCACTCTTAATGACTGTACATAGTTACTATTTTTTGAGAGACTGAAATATTTCTATTTCGCAAGGCGAACGCAAGCAGGAGCATCGCCGTTTCGTTTTGGAAAATATTTCGAGGGCGCCCACTTCGGAGGAGAGGTGCTTACGATCGCGGAGGGGAACAAACTACTCTTCCACGGGTCGTATTTAGCGTGTCGATCGTATTGGAGACAGAGTCCCGTGTCGTTCGCACGAGGACCTCCCTCTATGCAAGTCTGTTTACGACTTTTTTTGCGTCTTTTATTTCGTGGATTTCGTTTTAATGACGAATAAACTCGGCGTCTTGTCGAGCGGTGCAGTATGGATGCGTTTCGAGGAGTAACAAAAGGATATCCGTTAACCTTTCGCGTGATTCTCGTTCGGAAGCCGCATCGAAATCGACGTGTTAATGGCTTCGTGAGTGACGTCTCTCGGTCCGGCATTTATTGAGGGACCGAGGTCGGGTGCTGTGCTCTTATTGTGTTTTTTCACCTCGCGGTGTCGAGAGGGCGGAATGGCGGAGGGAATGGAGTGAAGGAGGGATGGGAGAGCGAGGTGAGGGAGGGAGAAAAGAGGGGTCGACGCTCGACGTCTCTCCCCCTCTCTGGGCGACTGAAATAGCGAGGCGCGAATTAGTGACCCAACACACTCCTCCCTGTTGTTCTAGCTCTTTTTTTTAAGGGGGGAGTGACCCTTTTGCCCGTAATGGCTTTCGGGAATCGGTGTCGGTTTGTTTTTCGGCCGACTTCGGTGCGGAAGAATTCTAAAGAGTGCGGTCAAAGCAAAAAGGACGAACGCAAGTTACGGATATGAAACGCTCTTCTAATTTTTTGTCCTTTTATTTTTTGTTTGCCGGGTTCTTTTTAGTCCTATTCTCCCGCAGTGTGGCTTTTATTTCAAGTGAAAAGCGTGGATTCTGCTACTTGTTCAATACTTAATGGATAAGGTCGTTTAGATTCTTACTCTGTCGACTTTTATATTTTAGTAGTTTTGCATACATAATGGCACATTTTAGTTTGTGTTGAATTATTTTAATTCAGCACGGATGGATTTTATAGGTGTTAGCTCGTTTTGTGAGCAATTCAGCATTGTTATTGTCATAAAATTTATTACATTTTACAGTGGATTACGTTTTGGTGGAGGCCTTTGTTCCGTTTGGAATGTCATTCCCGGGGATGGTTTTTTTGTTGCCGGGATAAATTGTAGGTGGTCTCTCGAGGCATTGGTCGTCTCGACCCTTTCAAACACTTCTCACGTCACGGCTCTTTCAGTTTACCGATTGGAGCGTGCCCAGTATCTTAGAATAGGGTCCCGAAACTTTTCGGTCCTCATTATGCCGACCGAACAGACGAGACGTTTCTCCCGTTTCCATGCCATCCCTTGTCTAGGAAGCCGAAAAACACTCCCGATGTGTTTAGACAATGGGAGGGAATCTGTGGAAATAGCTGCGGCGAACGCCTACGTGAGAGGGCGCGTATTTTCGCGAATTATTCATCGTGTCAGAAATGTAAATCTTTATTTTTGATTTCTCAGTTTTCGGTAAAGTTACTAGTAATTTACTAGTAATGTTGTCTACCGTTTTTTGTTGTCTTCTATTAAACGACTCGTATAGTCGACGCAGATCAGTAATTCTCAGTTTTCAGGAAAAGTACCCAGAAATGTTACCTACGTCTGGAGGTTTTAGTTAATATTATTTTCATTTCTTTGATAGTGAGGTTTTAATGCGTGGCACATTTAATCTATTTAAACGCGATAAGCCTTAAATTTACAGCGCGCGATGCCCCCGGAAGTGTCTAACAACCATGTACATTTCATCGAGTTACACCTGACGTTGAACTCGTAATCCTATTATCGCAACGAGACAGTCCGGCGACTTAATTCCATCCGATCGAAGCTGAAAAGTAGTGTTTTTGGCGTCGCCGCCTGCGCGCCTTTGCCCGCCCCCAAGCATCGTGGCACCCTTTTGTGCGCGGTGCCATTTTGTTGGTGTGCATCGATTGTTGGCCCATCCCCTCCCTCATCTCTCCCGCAACTTCACTTCCTCCTCCCGCTCCCCTTTTCGGCCTCCTCTCGTCCCCTCCGACAGTTCTCCCCACGGCAACCCTCGATTCCTCCTTTCCCCTCGATCTGGAAGTCGGTGATGACTCAGAATCCGTGGGTTATAGGGAGAGTTGTCGGTGGTGGCGCTATTAGATCTGCAACGGATTATCCCGAATTTCCGCTTCTGGGGGTAAAGTAAAGATAGCTAGCCGATGGACATCCCTTGTAGTCGAAGGTTTGATGCGAGGGGGGAGGTTCGGAAAGAGTAGGAAAATTGAAGGGGAAACGCGTATTATTCGATAAATGCTGCTTACCAAAGAGAACGTTTTCTTTAAAAAATTCAGGGTTATTTGAGGAGGAGACTATCCGCAGCGTTGAAATGTAGTTCCTCATTAGACCTTTCCATCCGTGAATACATAATTCCTATAGCTTCAGTAGTTTGGCTACAATACCATTTCAAACATTTTGAATTTTCCGAATTTGAAGCCATTTAGCGGAAGATCTATGTACTACCTGGAAATGGTAATCGGTGGAAAATTCATGGAGCTGTCTTAATTGAGAAAATTCCAAATATTTCTTAAGACAAGGAAGTTGATTGCCCAGAGGCAGAGAGGTAAGAGAATAAATACGTTTTTGCTTTTAAGAAGGGTGCAAAAAATAAGATTTCGCGCCTGCTTTATTGCCTAAAATAGCTTTCTTCCCGTCGCTATCCTGTCTTCTGGAAGCGGGTTACCGAGGTCGCCGATATCTCGACAATGATCTTTTCCAGCGCCTGCGCCGTAAGTAGGCATTATTTTTCCCCGCCGATGCTAATGAATCCTCTCAAATGAGTCTCGTCAGGTCGTTGCCGCGGTCTCTTGATTTCTGTTCCGACGGCGGAATGGAACGGCCGTGTTGGTTCGTCCGAACCTTCCATCCAACAACACCCGCGCGCTTCCCCTGCTGCGTTCTCGTGCTATGACGATCGATACGAGAGGTGTTCGAATTCGTTTGTTCGTGGTCGCGCGACGCGACGTCATGGTTATGCATAGGACGTGTAAAAGACGAGAGGCGCCCTCCCGCGGCGATGCTTAAGTGCCTTCGATTTTTCCTCCCTCTCTCTTCCCCCCCCCCCCCCCCCCCACCAAATCCATCGTTTCTCAATTGCCTCTCGTAATGGCTGTTGGTTAGGCTCGAGTTACCTATAAAAAAAAAAGCCGCTCGTCCTTTGGGTGATGGTCTCGTCTGGGGCGATTACTTTTTGGAAATTGATGAGTGGGAATTTTTCACTCAACACGTAATGGGCAATGATTGACGCCTTGCGTACAACCGTGCGTTCGTTTTTTTATTCGTGGCCTTCAGGAACAAAGGAGAACTTATCTCAAGTAAGCGTATAATTACAAAACCCTACACGTACAGTAGGAGGATGCCTGTAAATCGAATTCTTCTTTCCCATCCGTATTCTCGTTAAAATTAAATTCGATAAGTTGTAATTCAACAGAATTGGTTGTTTGCTTGGCGCGAACTCGGCTGTCTCCCTTTAAGTCATTCTGTGACTTTTTCCTTTGCCAGCTCTTCAGGAAATGAAATGTTTTCCACCCTTCCTCATTATTTTTGCCCTTCTGTATTTGGAAACAGCATTGACCTTAAACTCGAAAGGTTACTGCGAATTCAATGTGGATATTTATAATTGTCTTATCTGAAGAAGTCGACATCTTCGTGATGAAAGAGGAAAGTGCGTGGTATGGAACGATAGTGTAGATTATTGCATTTGTCGCATTCGATTCAAGGCTGTCCTAGATTGCGACAAGTTGTTGTCCTTTTGATGGTAATTGCGTTTGTTTTTGCAAGTTGATCGACTGGAAAAATTTTAGTCGATGCGTAAAATATTATGGACTTATTTTTCTATGCTTGCTAGCGATACACGATTGATCTAAATACAAAGGAAAAGTTAAACTTCAAATAATTCGAGTTAAAGACGTTTGATTAACAGGGATTTGACGACAGTAGTTGCGCCAAGCGCTCTCTGGAGAATATTTGGATATAATTTGACTCATTTTACTCCCTACCACCTACTGATGTGATGGATTGGAAGATTTAGATTGCAAACGTTTGCCCCACTTACCTCGTTTTATTTTATAAGTGTTTTTGTTTGAGATGAAAGCTCTAGGACAGGGCTTTCCAACCTTTTCGCTGTGGCGAGCACCAAGTTGTATCGTAGAGTATCAAGCGAGCACAAAGTGATCTTGGATACGTTTGGA
Source organism: Uropetala carovei (assembly GCA_036926305.1). Lineage (NCBI taxonomy): Eukaryota > Metazoa > Arthropoda > Insecta > Odonata > Petaluridae > Uropetala > Uropetala carovei. The sequence continues at coordinate 1,428,561 of JAXCHB010000250.1, forward strand.
AAGAAATCAACCGAGCAAGTTATTGGTCATAATAAATGGGATATTAAGAGCCGTAGAAGAGCACAGTCAGGCTTGCAAAGAGCACCATCAGGCTTCTAAAGAGCACAGAGGTGCTCCCGAGCACCAGGTTGGAAACTCCTGCTCTAGGAAGCCATCGCGCCAGGAATATCACTCTTAACGACAGTGGCGGGTTTAGACACACTGAGGCCCCTAGCGCTAAACAATTGGGGCCTCTGCAATCTACATATATACTGAAACCTCACGACTACCCCTTTTAATAAATTAAGTATCGCTGTGCAAAAAAAATTCCTTCATGGCTTTCAAAATGAGATATAATATTTCTGAGATTATACTCAAAAACTTTTTTTGGGGCTCTTTGCTTCAAGGGGTCCCTGCCCCTTACATCCACCACTGGTTAACGACTGGAAATATTTAATTTCCTGGAAACACGAACGTTTTTGAAGTTTTTCAAAAAACTTAATTTCATTCGTGAACTCGAGGGAAACGGCTGTCATCTCGCGTTTGTCCTCTCAACCCTCCCCCGTAATATTTATATAGTCCTATCACGAAAACCTCCGTAGCCGATTCGATTATTAGGAATCGTCAGCCAAGCGACGGAAGGCAAAGAAAGATATTGCATTGATAGCGATATTTCTGTTTGATTTTCTCCTCAAAACCTTCAGTTTTGGCTACTAGTCTCGCAAGCAAAGCGTGTAGGTAAGCCTCTCAGGGTTTTGGTTTCTTGCCAGCGTCGGCCGCCTATCCTACTCGAGTGGGAGCCTCCTTTCTCCCCCTCGGCCCTTGCTCGCTTCTTGCCCTCTCAAGCCGTCTATTCAACGCCGCGTCGCAACAACCGACCCTTCCTCTCCCTCCCTCCCTCCCGCTTCCGCCGTGCGTATGCCCCAGGGCCTCCTTACGACCGCGGAGTGAGACTGGTAGCCCTCCCTCCTCTCACCTATCCACTCCTTTCTTCTCTTACCTATTCCTTCTCCTAGTCTTCCCTCGTCTATTTCCGTCATACATCCTCCTCTCTTAGCAGTGAGCCGTGTGACTTAAAAATGCGCTCACTGACCCCTCCATCCCGCGAGACTCCGTTTCCCTTCCTCACTTTAACCAGTTTCTATTCGCCATTGTTCCGGAAGGGTATGTTTAGTCCTCCCCCCCTCCCCTCCCCACCACCTCCCAACTTTAATATGGGTGTGCACGTATGCGAAAAGATTCAGCAAATGTCAATGGGATAATGTGATTCGACAGTCAAAAAAAAGATACTCATCGTCGGATTCATAGCGGATGATGATGAGAAAGGGTTTGGAGAATAAAAATATTTATCTACATCTACATAATACCTTGCAAGTCACTAGATTGGTGGGTGACGGGGTGTAGCGCCCCAAAGCCTACCTAATAACTTCTTTCGCGGAATCACTCTCCTATCATGATCCCGTATGGTCCTTGGGAAAAACGAACTCTGATATCGCTCGTATTTTATCCTCGTGATCGTGCCTACCCATGTAAGTAGGTGCCTCTAATATTCCTGAGACCTCCTCTAATAGGACTTCCGGACTAAATTTCTCCAGAAGCTTTAACCTAGCGCTATCGGGACAATAGACAAAATATTGATGTTAAGCGATTATTTTTTGGGTCGTCAGTATTGATATTTTCACTTAGCACGGTTTGTGTATCTTGCGTACAGTATTTGAACCGCTGATGGTGTTTTCGCTTTCGTCCGGTCTGTTTGCCCTTCAAATCCGATGGCGTTCTGGATTTAACTAGAATTTGCTGACCTTCAAACGGATGGGATAATGGGCTTAATGTTTTCATTTATCAGCGTGATAAATGTGTTTATTGGCCGTGAAATAAAATTTATTCCGTAAATGTGCCCTATTTTGTAGGCGATTTTCAAGCAATGGAATAGTATTTTTGCATAAATCCAAGTGACGAGTTTGTTGTATTTCTATTATAACCTTTACGAAAATGGAGCCTCAAGCTTTTCGAATACCTTTAATGTTTTTACACACAAACAATAGCTTTATGAGATATAACGATATAAAATGACGGAAGTATAGTAGCATGTTATTTAGATGAGTAAATGGCATAAACATAGCAACGAGATTTATGAATAGCATAGGAATTACTTTTTAAAACGCCTTCCTCTTTTCAACATTTATGGCATTGAAGCCCTAAAGTTGTAAAATTCATTGTTTGCGTTTCGTACGCCAACAATTTTCTACCGACTTAAAAAATCTAATAGCGTTTTATTTAAGTCGCAGACAAATTCTTGTCTTATTTTAAAGTGTCGACATCATCACTCAAAATACTTCGTTTATCGAGCTCAACGTAGTTACTTGCGCCGATGTTAGTGTTAGCGGATTTAATCTGAATGAACAAGCGAATTGCCATAATGGTTAATTTTGAATGAATTTGCGACGTGCTTTTATGTTTAAACTCGCTGGAGTGACATCGGCCGCCGGTGAATCTGCGCCTAACTGATGACTTGGCGAGAATATTCCAACGAAGTTTGTGCTCGGGATCGTCACTAACCGGCGTTTTTCCTCGTACACGGTGACAAAGCAAAAATATTGCCAACCTGCGAATATCGTAGCAAGATATATTATACCTTGCTGGCGTAAAATGACGTTCGAAAAGGAAGTGGAAAATTCAGGGAAGCGGGGTGAATTTCTTTTTTAAATTCTCCGCATCGTTTATATTAATGTTACGGAGTGATTTCGTCAATTTGTCGCAGGAATACCATGTAGTGCGTTACGTATACGTAGAGATAGGAAGTTTGTTCGTCCGATTGGTCATCGGAAGCAGTGTCTGCATTTCGTCGGTTACGTAATAGCAAACTCTGGATGAAACCTCGTCGTACGTTGGGAGTCGAGCGTATTTACCCTTCTCTCACATATCGACCGTGTTTACCCAGCATATCGACCAGCATTCTTGGAATTTAGTTCCAAGTATGTAAAGGACTGACTAGACTCCTTCGCCCACTGTTTCGGCTTCACTGACGCCATCAGCTTTTCTTGTGCGCACCTTTGCGAGCTGCTCGCCGAAGCCTTTCCCAATTCCACACCCTCTTTTCCTATTTTCCTCGCTTAGAAAATCTCCTTCCCGCGTCCTCTGTCACACGTCACCTCTTCTTGTTTTTCGACTACCCCTTTCATTCTCCTTCCCATTTCTCCCTCTTTATTTCCCTCTTCCCCTTCCATTTCTCCCCTCCTTTTACTCCCACTTCTCCTCGTGTCGTCACGTGGCAAGAGACGGAGAAATATCTCCATGACGACCGAGTGAAGAGCGGACGTGGTTCACTTGTGTGCGTGCAAATATCTCGCATCGTACGAGACCGTCCTCGTATCCAGAGTAATTGTTTTTGCCTCTACGGCATTCGGTTGGAGTTGCCCGTTTTCTGGGTAGCTTTATTTTGTCAGAAGTCCTCGTTTCTTTTGAGGTGTGGCGAACGATCGTAAACCTGTCGCGAATGTGGTTATTTTAATAATGGGAGGTTTTTTTCCGAGTTGTCGGTCTTCAGATGCTGCCGAGACGTATTTCAGAGAGGAGAGTTATCGCATCGTAAAGGAAAACCTGTGCAACAAATGCGCGTGATCGTATGTTGCCAAGTAGCATTTTTCTCGTTTCTACTCGAATGGTAACGTGGTAAACGATGAAACTTCATTTATATTTTATTTAACCTTAGAATCGGTTCATTTTTCTTTTGGCGAGAATTATAGACCTATTTTCGTGATAGCTTCTGATTCCTTTTATCCGTATGCCGTTGTTTGTGCTCGGTCGCGCTATAGCTTAAAGTCGTTCCTGTCTGGTGAATCCAAACTAAAAGCAATCTCTTCTGATTGCTTGGGCGATAAAATGGGCTACTGGCGACTGGCGGTGCCTTTTTTGGCGTAACTCTCGCAATCGGCTCCTTGTGCTGCCGTTCTAACATAATTTTCTCGACTATATCTTATAAATTCGTGTGAGCCATTTCACGATGAACTTATATTAATGATAAAAGGCTGAAAAGGATTGAAGTAGCGGATTAGAATGCTATTTTCCGTAGTTAAAATTGTTATTCGTTATATTTCGAAGTCGAATTGCATAGAGTTCTTAGGAAAATATTTTTGCATTGCACCCTTATATAAAGGGTAATATGCTGGTTACAATGCAAATGTGGACGTAAGGGTTCGCGGAATGGGCCGTTTCGAAAGCCTCCATTATTGCCATGCGAGGAAAGGTCACCCCGTGGGATTCACGGATTATATATATTTTGGGTTGATGCGGTAGTTCCGGCGAGGGAGGATGAGTCGCGTTATTATGCAGACAGATGATGGGGTTAGTTTTAAGATTAAAAATCCTCTTCCTCCTTGGCCATTCCGTTCGTCTCGCCTCCTCTGTTAGATTTCAATAAACCAGTCACGCCTCCTTCCCTCTCTTTCTCTCTCCGCCTCCCACACACCGCTACGTATTCCAGCCGAAGTGTTAAGAGGCATCGTCGCATAGGGAATGTGTTCATTCATTCGTTCCTTCTGCCGCCGTTTTGCCTGGCGGTGTTCTTTTTATTCACCACGCCATTCGTGTCTCCCGTGGGATATTCTTTCCTGCTTTCGAATTTGCTCCTCATTTGTCCTAGTCGTTCTTTTCTCCAATTCGTTCGTTTCGTGGCATCTGTGATCTTGGCTCCGCCTGCCACCTTTATTCTGCAAACGTATTTTTTCTCTCTCCCTTCTCGGAAGTGTCTCGTTTGGAGATTTCTTTCGTATGCTGCCTTCGCATATTTATCTGGCTTCCTCCCTCTTTAAGTTTTCTTGCGGGATTGTCTTTTCCTGCTCGGTGGACTTTTTCGTTCTCGCGGAAGACGTTGGCGATGCCGTATTGTGTCAAGTTTTGTTTAAATTCTTATTCTTTCAGCATTTGTTTAAGCTGAGAATATTTCAGGCAATGCCGTGACTAGGGCGGGCAAGCGGGGCATCTGCCCCGGGCGCAAATATGCAAGGGGCGCCAAAAATCCAAATGGCAACTAAATAAACTAGAGAAAATAATTTCTTGAAGGGGGAGAGGGCACATATTTGGTTGTTTGCCCCGGGCGCTAAAATATCTAGTTACGGGGCTGTTTTCAAGAATACATTCTTGTGGGGGTGTAGCCAGGTAACCAGTAAAATAATTTTTAAGCGAAATTTTTGTTATCGTTATTATTTAGAAAAATGTTATTAGTGTAGTCGGTTATTTAATGGGTGTTTTTCTTAGTCTATAGCAGAGGTGGGCAAACTAACTCCCGCGGGCCGTATTTGGCCTACGAGAGCATTTAACGCGGCTCGCGCAGCTTTGATAAAATAGCGATCCGTAAAATTTAACACAATTTCTTATTACTTTTGTTAAAATTATGATAATAAAACTTAATTTTTTTAAATTTAACCCAAAAATCCTTTTTGTTCTTGTTTTTCACTTATTTACGATGCCTAAGCAAACAATTTCCGATTTAAACGCTAATCCGGCATTGGCACCTTTAAATGCGGCCCGCTGAAGAATTCGCAAACACCGATGCGGCCGGACATTCAGGAAAGGTTATCCACCCCTGGCCTATATCGAACGTAACATTTTTTATGGTCTTTTAGTGCACGTTGGAAACACTATGCGAAAGATAATTTTTAGAAATATTGACTGTATATTGCGCTTGGCTTCTTTTTTTCTGGGTGGCCTTGTAAAATAATCTGATATCTGTAGAGGATGGCTAAACAAAAGACTCCAATACCGATAACGAGATGGATAACGGAGAGCTCGTTTGGCTTGACCGGTGCTCCACATTATCTATCCTAAAGCAAAAGGTTTCGCGAATGTGAATCATTAACTTTTTTGGACATGGTCGTGAACCCTGAGAGAATTCGATTAGGCTCGAAATGATCCAGTGGTGTATCCCCGTGTATGAACGAGGTCTATGTATTAACAATAGAATTGGTGAATCTCTGATTTTTGCAATCTAAACTTCTCTAAAAAACACGGAGAGGATCTCTATTAGACTTTATTTTATGCGTTCGCTTTATGACTGAATGTGAGGTTCGTTCCTATTGCATCAGTTAAAAAAAACCGATCGCGACAAATTAGACTAATTCCTTCTGGTTTTGTTGCGTCAATGTTAGCTTCTTTTCTTTTGCATGCTTACCTGTCACGACGCACGTGCTTATCAGCGCGAACTACATAATAAAAATACCCACTGATAACGAGTATATAGTAATCTCGGATTTTGCTAACCGTTTGATATACCAACGGCATGAGATGAGGTTCTCTTGACGTAGACTGGTGCTTGAATTTTATGTAACAGCAGATATCTTCCTAATGGCGGGATGTTATGATATTATATAAATCGGACTGTTTTCCTTTAATTAATAAGTAAAGATGGCGTTAGCTTGTTAACGTTATATAAAGTCTAGGGATAGTTAAATTAATTGTACGGAGTAGACTTAGGTAACATTTTCTCTTCCCTTCCACTGCCGCCTTTGTATTGAATGCTTTACCGGCGATGGCCTCGATACGCTTTGCTCGCCGCCGCGGTTTCTAATGGGCGGCGGCGGTGCCTCCGCAATCGAAAATACCTATAAAACTATTTTCACTTTTTACTCTTTTGGAAGCGTGTAACAAGCGTGCGATGCGGACGTGGACTTGAGATGTTGAGATGACATTTCCGTAAGTAAACAATCATAGTATAACCTCGGCGAAACCATTTTAACGCTAATGTTAAAATGGTTTCGTCGAGGTAATACTATGATTGATTACTTACGGAAATGTCACCTCAACATGTTATTATAAAAAAAATGTGTTGATAATGGCGCCAGAAATTTTTTCTTTAAGGTGATTTCGATCTCTGAAATCAGATGCGTTTTTTTCGTCAAAATTTCGGGCTTAACGTTGCCATTTCTTGGTCGTTAGAATTTTTTATCCGATCGCAATTCAACTAATTGCTAATTCCCGCCGGCCGATTTAATTGTTTAGATATTCGCATTCAAACCTCTTCGTTTGTTCCAACCAATATCCTCCCGAATGACGACGGAACGGAAACTGCGAAACGCCGGGTGCGGAAACAAAAGCGTTTCGGTAGCTGAAGAAATAAGATTATACGATACGAAGGCAGGCGATTTTCAACGGTTTTATCCAGTTGAACTTAGCTTGGTATTCAAGCGGGAAGAGATATCGGCCTCGGTCGATCAGAGTTCGAGTTATAGAGGTTTTGAGTGTTTACACCAAGGGTACGCGCCGCATTGAGATGGAATGTTTTCGTTTGTAGTGTGTTCCGAGTGGGTGCTCATGGACCCGAAAAATACATTTCGGGTTCGTTCTCTCCTTTTTTTCACTCGTCGAGCGCGTTTATTTATATTTGGCGTTGGAGGCGAGCGCCTCCGATCGGGGCGTGAGCGTTCCCGCCCTCCGGAGGCGGCTTACGTGAGCCGAGGCTCGTAAGGGAGATAACGCTCGTTTTCCTCCTTCGCTCTATCGGAACAAAAAATTGCTTAGGACTTTTGAATGTTTTGAAAGCTTTTAGAAGCGTGGAAGATGAGGAACGTGCGTATTTGTGGTCTCGTGATGGATGCACTTTCTTAGGGTCGTAATTTGCGTCGCTTTTCCACTGTTTTCGTCGTCACGCTTTACCTAAAGAATCTCTTGCGGTTCATTTGTTTTCATGCCTTCTGTTTATTAGGCTTCGGGATCTTTGATAAAATTCTGGCTCGGTAGTTTATGTAGTTTGTGTTTTTGGCGATGTTAGGCACCTGCGACAATGGTAAAACGGAGCTGTTGGACATTAGGTTATATTCTCTCTGACCGATAGAGTCGATAAATGTTTTAAAAGATAATAAATTCCGAAGGGATTTCATATAAAGATGCTCGTTACACTCGTTCAGGTGAATTGCGTTAGTAGATTATCGCGGTGTTTCTCGTTTCCACGATTTTCATAAAAGTGAGCGTGAATTAAGTCAAAAAGTCTTCTCAAGGCGTTTCATTCTTTCTTCCCATATTTTTCGTAACGAATGCAAATCACTCGTTTTCGAAATCAGGGCGAATTTGTGAGGTAAAAACTTTCGTTGCCGATTTCTTTTTACCTAATAAAGCTTAAAATATGTTCACATCTATTATATATGCCATTTTAAAAATCAACACTAAAACTCTATTCAGCGTTAATTCTGTACGAGTGAAATCTGAGTAGCTCGAAATCTAGTTTGCCGACGCTTGTTTTTCTGCGTTATATCCAGCTACAGAATCGACAGTTGCGTAAGTTACTTAGACCAGCTCAATCGCCAGTTTTATTTTATATTTACCATATTTTAAAATTTAGGACCCACTATTTTTCCCTCTTCGAATGCCACGTAATTCTATAGCAAATGCTTTAACCACTTCGCTAGTTTAGGATTCCTAGAACCGGTGTGTACACTTTCACCGTTTGCCTCGCGTCGCTGATCTTGTTTGAGACTGTTGCCATAGCAATCGACTCGTTGGCAGGTGGCCGAGATCTCGTAACAGCTTGCTATTTTTTTGTTCGTTGAAGGTTAGATAATAGTTCAGTAAATGTAATGCGATGTGAGATATATGGCCACCATTGTTGAAAGGTTATTTTTCGTTCTATTAGTTATCTATCAGCAAATTTAGTCGCCTGATTCGTTATGCGAGAAATATATATATATATATATATATATATACATATATATATATATATACACACACATACATACATACATATACATTAAAGCAGTGGTTCCCAAACTTTTTGACATGACGCCTCCCTTTTGGTTTTCACTAAGCCGTCATGCCCCACCATCTTTTTGATTGAAATAAATGTAGCCCTTTGCACTCGTACTTATATCATTATTCATGATCAGCTAACTCGTAATTATTTTACCCATGTATCTAGTACATGTTGGGAAGATTGAAAAATAAGTTGACACTATTTCAGCAGAATTTTGACATTAAAAATTGTTTTTTTTTCCTCATGGTCTCGCGCTCCTCCAGTTTGGGAACCACCATATTAAAATATTTGTATTCGTAGCAGTCGTTGATGCAGTCACGAATCGGAAAATAACAATCAGTGCATTCAGCATTTTATGCAAACCTTGTTCTCGTACGCATTTGGGATTCCATTCTATTTTGAAATAAAACAAGTTAAAAAATAACTGCAAAAGCAGATTCCAAAAGCACTTTTAGAATGTTAACGTAAATTTTCGGAATCTTCGATTTCCTCACCGCAGTTAAGCAGGTGTAATGTGATCTTTATCCCTTTTCGAAACTAAATTGAATGTATTTACGCTTCACTTTTATTGCTGCAAACGAAACGAAACTTTGCCATTCCCGTATGAATAGTTCAGTCCAGCTAAAAGGCAAACGATAAGAGGGACGGATCACAAAATCAATAGGTTTCGTGTCTGTTACCATCCGAAACTATCCTGAAAAACCTACCTCCTCATCTCTTTTCGTTGCTTCAAAGTTTCGCTCCCGGTTGGACAAAGTAAAAATTCAAGCGATTTGAAAAGGCGCTTAAACAGAGTAAACAAAAATAAACAAGAAAATCGATCGCTGGCCCTCCATAGTTGAATACATACGATGACAACTATCCTTATTAATAAATAACGCGGTAAGCTGTTGCAAAAGTTGTATAAAAATGATAATATTATCGATTCTGAAACTGATATTTCATAAGGGGTTCTTTAAAGTACTGCTAAAAGGCAAACGGAGAGAGGGACGGATCCTAAAATCAATAGGGTTCATGTCTGTTTCCAGCCGAAACTGTCCCCAAAGACCTTAGCTTCTCGTTGCTTCGACGTTATGCGCACAGTCGGACAGGCTAAGGGAAGACAAGCGATTTTAAAATGCGCTAAAAACGGTTTATGCTTCAATTAAAACGTATAGGCATCTAAGTACATATATATATATTTGGTTTTTTATGCTTGTTAAAATTCGCCGTTGGCGATGTGTGTGGTTTTAGCATGGATCCACTACGAATGTTCCCACGCAAATGTCTTAATTGTTATCTTGTTAATTTATGATACTGGAAGTCGTAAATCTAGCATTATTTGTTTGACACAAATACTACTTGCAGAAGAAATGATGCTGTTTCCAGAATTATTTTTATGGTTTGTTTCTATTTCAAATTTTTACCCCCATCCCACTCGATATTGTTTTTCTGCTTACTCGCCCTCCAAAGGAGAAAATTTATTCATCGTTTGTCGCAAAGTTAACTTCCGGGCGGCGAATAGACGGAAGACCTCGGAGGCGCTCGTGTACCCATGACCTAGAGGTAGTAATGGAGTCCAAGAACTTCCAATGTTCACAAATTTTAAGCGGACGCCTTTAGCGGAACAATGCACGTCATTGGAAGGTTTTTTATGGGACGTAATTTCAAATTTCAGCTGACCATCCTTGCGGCGACTGTTTGGGAAATACATATCGAAAAGATCGATCGCTGTGACATTTTTTACAATTATTTAAAGTCGGTAAAAACTGAATGTTATTCCCTTAGTAAATATGAAAAAAACTCAAGCCGGGAGATACGTACGTAGTTTCAATAAAAAAATGAACTATCAATCTCCTATTAGGTATCATACCACACTTTGGTCCACGGACTACGTGTAGGAGAACCGCGATTGTGATTAACAAGGCAGCTAAAAGCGAGAAGGGGTTGTAATTCAGGTTCTATCATACAATGTCTTCTAATAATTTATGCGCTAATGTCCAGCGAAATTTTTTGTAACCGTCTTAAAGAGCTTATAATGTGCTGCGATCCCTGTAAACATTTATTGTTAATGTTTCGAATCTTTTACATTTATCCCGGTTTGTGAAAACTTCTCGTTCTTAAGTTGACTTAGTGGGGCTTCAGTTCGCTAGGAAGGCTGTGGAAGGACTAGATTGTCGATAGCGGTGAAAGTTCACGTTCTTTTGGGGAAATTTAATAGCAGTGGTTTCCAAACCTGTCATAACCACTTCGCCTCTTTTACAAAAAATGATTGCCACGCCACCTTCTTTCACTCTTGTAACAATGAGCGCAATGGGATGTTAACATTAATTACTTTTTTGCCTTTCTCGCTAGTTCGATCTTTCGCCATGTTACTACATTATAAAATTATAATTATTAACCAATACCGAAAAATTGTCTTATTTGTAAAATTTGTTCTATTAGCATAAGTTCGTCGAATATAATGGTGAGAGTATTTTTTAAATCGTTTGTTCTGATATTGTGGATATTCCGCTTCCTATCATATTTTTTTAGATAGACTTAGACTTTAGATTGTGTGACCTTTTGAAACACAAGACACTATCAAAGCTTCCAAATTCGTTGAACGATATTTTCCTAAACTATTCGCAAAGAATGGAAAGGAAATTCCACATAACTTATATAGTTTCTTTAATTTGTATAAGAAAGCGCAGTGGCTAACAAGAATATTAAAATTTCTTCTTTCGTATATCATTAATTGCCAAAGGAATCGCAGATTCGAACTTTCTTGGATTTGCTCCTCTAATTTCCACGCTATGATTTTTGTGCACCTAGTCATTTGAGGTTTTTTTTAGGTCATTCCTGAAATGGGACGTAGTGTAGAACAAAAGGACTTGTAAAACGACAGCCCGAACAACAACAACGATCGTGAACAAGCTTCGGTCACGAAGCACGTCATAGGGCCGCTCATAACGCTTTGTTTTCCGGATTAAATCTCTGCGCCATTCCATATAGGTTTTTGGATTCCTACGCTGTAGGTAGGAAAGTTTGGAATTGTGACATTCCTGAGTCTAGAATAACAGGCCGGGGGAATAACGGGGTCATTTCTGCTCTCATTCCACCATTTTAATCACGATTTCGTGTCTCCCCCTCCCTCCCAATCTCTCTCTCCTCCCTCGCTTTCGTTTCGTCGGAATCGGAATGGTTGCAGTCCACGAAACTGGTTTCGATGCTACGTATTAAGGAATTCGTTGCCCAAATCTCGTCGAAAGAGTTCGGAGGGTGTCCGCACCTTCTTCATCCGTTTGCCGTCTCCGCCCTTGACCCACTCGCTGCCCGCGTAATCCACGGAAGATTACGCAAAGAATCTTCGAGGGGTATCTTTTTTTTGTGAGGAAAGCCTTCGTAGTGGGCGCCTTATCACTTTCGAGATTTTCATTTTTTTTTCTTTAGGAAACTTTCTATTGTTTGGTATGTTTTTCCTGACGTAAGGTTATTATGGTGGAATAGGATTTTGAAGGCCTCTTTCATAGAATTTCTTTATGTAGAACACTTGGAAATTTTTGGGGATTCTTGTATGACCGCCGAACTGTTTTATTAAGAATAGGGCTTAGGGAGAATAAATACGCAGCATAACTCTGAAAGTAAAAGAAATAATGTAAAGGAAAAGTCAACTTGCCGGAAATTCGATGTAGCTTTTGTAGTAAATTGTTCGGGTTATCGAAAATGCGATGTATATAAAGTCGACTTAGTGAGATAAACTGTATACATTAGGTTGCCGATACGATTTCGCTTTAAAAAAAATTTGCTTTGGAAGTGTACATTTGATTTTGTTTTTTTAAGTAATTCATGTTTGATTAATTTAATTTTTTGTGCGTTCTCTAGTGTTTTGTTAACGGATATGTTTAGTCCTAGACGTCTTCCGGGTGTCTATTTAATTTTTACCCTAAAGAAAATATATCGCAACATATCGCTATTTGCTTTACAGATCGATGAACGTTTAAAAAAAAGTCGAACTGGAAACCTTTCGCCGACGGAAAAATTCCCTCGCGATTTTTTTTTGGAAAGTGAGCGGCGATTTTTTTCTTTTTCATGTTCTTGCGCCGAAAGGTAACAGCATTCCATTTCTCAGTTTTTTGCTTTTATTTCCGTGAGTACTAGTTGATTGACGTCATTTTTAATTGCGACGGAGATAAAGAGAAGGGAGTGGCGGTGGCGCCGCCTCGCCCGCGCACACACGTACCCTCTCTCCCTCCCCCCACCTCTCCCTCCCTCCCCCTTTGCCCACTTCGCCCCATGCTTGCCTCTAAATGCGATCTCTGCCATGTCACCGTTCCCCATACTTGCCTCTCTCACTCAGTCTACCTTCTATCTCCCACTTTTACCCCACAATATCTTTTCCCTTCTGCACTAACCGCTATTCTTCCAACCTTTACCCTTTTCTTGCCCTCTTTCTCACCGATTCTTCTACCTCTTTATGTTTACCATTTCGCTTCCAACTTTCCCCTGCTGCTTTTCCTTTGCTCCCTCGTATGTACCTCTGGCTATCTCCTCTTCCTCCTTTCCCTCCACTCATCCCCCATCCTTGAACCCTTCCTCTCCCTTTGCCCCTTCCCTTCGCTCATTCCCTCTCAGCCCCTCTCTTTGGAGAAAGTTTTCTCTCACTGCAGTGAACCTGATTCCCCCCTCACCACGGATGAATAGAACCGTTCCCTCCTTCCCCCTTTTCTCCCCTCCTCCCTCCCATTTCCCCCTCCTTCCCCCCCTTCCTTTTTCCCTCTCCACCCTTCCTTTTCCTTACGGCTCCCTCAACCTCCCTTCTTAGGCGCAACGGATAAAATGAAACGAGACACGACTGCACGGCGCTAAGTGCATGCGAATGAAAGCCGCATCCACGGAACTAGTTGTGTTCTTCTCTTACAGTTGTCCCGCTTGACATTTTGGTTGCAAGTTTCGGGAAGAAAGTTTGTTCTCGACTGTCGCCGTCAAAGAATCTCGCCGTTTTGCTCGTGTCGCAGTTTTCGGACGGCGTTAAACGGAAGGGAGAAAAGTTGAAGGAGAAAACTAATTTTTTTGTTAATGTTTCTTTCGAAGGGGCTAAAGAGAGAGAAGGCTTTTTAACGGCATTTTGTCTGCGGAGGCGACGGATGTGCCGATGCGTGATTGGCGGTCCCTTTTGGGGGGTTGAGCGCGCTTGCTTGTTGTTTGCTCTCTTATTTTTCCATCTCACTCTCCCTCTCTCCTCCGCTTTCAACTTTTACATCTTTCTCTTTGCTTTCCTTTCACTCAACCAACCGAGGTAGGGTTCGTTCAACTGGCGACGAGCTTGGTCACAGCTACGCAAGCAGGTCAAACCTAAGCATTTGTTGTGATGTCGTCGCTGCGGTAACCATTACAGCTGTAATCAGATGCGGGAAAGGGGTTCGGATGAAGGGAAACGTTAGGTGTCGAGGCTTAATCGAGGAGAATGAATCGACGGTGGCCCAAGCCTAAAAGACGCGAGGCTATATTTAGTGAGTCTGAACGTGGCAGGGATTTATGCGATACCTTTAAAATTGCCATTGTGGTAGTGTTAATTTTTTGTACAAGTAGTTAGCGTTATTTTGCGTCTACTGTTGCGTTTCTATTTCTCATTTGTTAATGCCGCTAGTTTTAATGTTGTATTTCAATATATAATTTTATTCCCGCCCATTTTAATGTCTCTAAATAGCCTTAATGTTTTGAGCGAAATTTTACAAAAATTTAAAAGCATTTTTGTATTCGATTTGTGTCACCATGCGCATTCCTGTGATTGATATTGTAGCCTGTTTTTCAATTTTATAACGCAGGATTTTAGTAGATTTTGTGCCATTTAAATGTCCGCTTTGGGTATCCGTAACATATTTAAAGTTTTGGATGACATTTGCCAGTTAGCCATGTAAGTTTTTTTTTGCATACTTTCGTAGAGATCGGTTCTGCGACGGTATTTGAATATTGAAATTAGCGTGCTTTTGAGTTCGAGATATCCTTTTATCGATTTGCTTATGGAGCAGAAATGTTTTCGTCGATACATGAGGGCGGAGTCTCCGAGGAGAACTTGACTGTTATTCAGGCGGTTGCCGACTTACTATCATGTTAGACCTAGTGTAGCTGTTTGTTCCAGACGTTGCAAAGCATGCCTCCATCGATGAACCCCAGTGCATGGCTTATACAAGGTACTTTTTCGCCCTAATTAGGCTTAACACTTTCGCGGACAGTCGATGATTTCCGTATTATTCTAGAAATGAAAATGTACATTTATATTCTCCAATAGATTTTGAAACTTGTATAAAGACAGACATATATGTTAATGCTTTACAAGAAATTATCAGTAATTACAAGGCATGACTGCTATCACCGTCTTGCCCCTAAACAGTATTACATGACGACGGCTATAGCCGTCTTGTCCGCGAACGTGTTAAATTAAAATTGAGTTTGTAATGGTATTTAAGTTTCTTATTTCATAAAAATAAACTAAGTATAAACAAAACGTTGAATTGCTTACTGATCATCATAATTTTTACCCCATTAGAAAATATCTTTTATTTGATCCACTGGTAAAAATTTTAATACAATTAATCAATTAGGGTCCATAACTAGCATATTTTATTAGATAGGAATGTTGATGTCTTCGCACGTTAATGTGAAACCCCCAAATAATGAATGTGATAGATGGAGAAGCAAAACGCCATTCACTAATCGAAATAAGTGGTAAAATCACTTTTTCGCTCAATCTGAAATGGACCTTTTATAATAGCCAAACTCCTATGCGATATCGCGCGATTGAGGCCTTGAAACTTGAGATTGTTTTCGGCTACTATAAGAATTCAAGGTTCTAAATGACTGCCCAATGGCTCCCGAGTGGCCTTAGAAAACATCAACCTTTCTCTTGAAGCCCGTTGATCCCAAAGATAAAGGAACGCTCGTCAAAATTGGCATTTTTTCTTTCTAATTCTCAATACTGATCACATGAGCTTATTGACATGACAAGGGGACCATTTACAGTGTTTTATTTCGATTTAAGTTTTAAGCAGTGGAGCCAGCGTTCAGTTGCTGGATCAATCTTAAACGTTTTTAATGGAATCTATTGTTAATCTAATAGATGTGGCTTTATTTTTTTGTGCGACGCAAGTTTCCTTTCGCTGGTATTTTTTCGGTGCTCATCCAGGAAGTCTTAGATGGACGTTCTATTTAGGAGGAGGAGGAGGAGACGATGGAACAGGAGAGACTACTTCTTTTGCTGCGGTTTAACGAAAAAATTTGAAATTAAGGATTCGGGGAATCGGTTCTTGTCGTCCTTGGCAAACGACGCAGTGCGAGGATTTTTATGAATATTTTTTCCTCTTATTATCTTTGGCCTCTAACTAGAGATTATTAATAAAAAGTAATAAAACACGTTCTAGCCGTATTTCCTTTTTCCGTTTCTCGTATCTGCAATTGCTAATTTTCAAGCCGTATCTTATTGCGTTCCGTCCTAATAACGCGTCTTTTTACTTTGTTAAAAATTGCAGCCGGTGAGAAAAAATTAAAGCATTCGTATTGGAATTGAAGGCTGTAGGTAGCATTCTCTCATTGTGGGTTATCTTTCTTCGTTAGCTATTTTCTTTTGTTTTAATTCTCAGACCCAATTCCCATCCAACGTGTAAGCAGTACGCTCTTGTTTATTTGGCTTCCGTCATTCATGAAGCATGTAAATGCCGTCGAGGATGGCGGACGACCAACTTCGTCGTCCGATCCATCATTCCTCTGCAATCCGGCGTGTCTTAAATTCCTCCGTCTCTTCGTACCGCCAACGCTTACAGTATACGGCTTAGGCTTCTTGTAAAACATCAAATTTGAACCGAAGTCGTCGTTCTCTCGATTCCTCGATATTTGAAAACCATGACCAAATCCGAAGGATTGGACGTCGCCCTTTCGGAAGGAATTTTGAAATGAGCACATACAGAACTACCTTGAAAGCCGGCGATTATTTTTAAACAGACGTGAGACTTTCCGCAGCATTCCCGGAAACTAGTCTCGTGTTAATATGGCAGGTGTATTTGTTGTTCCGTGAACGTTGTCTTCATCGATTTGCTGTGGATTCAAAAAGTGAACGGCCTTAAATGCTATGATGTGTCTCCCTTGCGACATCGGACTGTCGGCGAGTTTAGTAGACAATGAGTGTTGGCGGCGTGGTATGTATGCATTAACCCGTGATGGAATTGTGAGAGAAAGGGGTGGGTGGTGGGGAGGGAGTGAAGTCATTATAGCGTATTTCCCTTAAGCGAGTCCCACTTGAGAAATCCGAGTTTCGGTTAATGAGGAATGCGGTCGCTTTCTCTGAGTTTAAATAATACTTGCATCCCGTTCGTAATTTGTATTTTCGCTCTAGATTAGAACAGTATTCCGAATGTTGATTATTGTTTAATCGTTGTAAAATTTCCTTTTATACTGCGCTTCCAAATGTTGATGATCATAAACAAGCGGTGGAAGAATTACGGAGCAAATTACATAAGGTGCTATACACAGATGGTAGATGCGGTGTATTGTTGGTTGCCTACATCTGTACAATTTGTACTTTTCAGCTATTTTTCCGATCGCTCCCAGCAACTGAATCTAGATTCGTTCAATTTTAGCGTTTCTAGCTCTCGTGTAGACTAAAAACATGCCGAAAAAAATGGCTTCTCCGGGATAACAGAAATATTGCCTATTGTATGCAGACTGACGGATACAAACGGAATATATGAGCGATTTAAGAAACGGACTAAAATGAGGTGGAGTCGACGCAACACAAATACATGGAAAAAACAACGCAAAATGCATAACTCTTTCGACGGCAACTGCCAGAGTAAAGCATTCGAATTTAGCTGGAATTACGTATACGAAAAATTGGTACGCGTCCGTAGAGGCGGCTCTTTTCAACTGCGGCCGGTATTTTTCGGCGATGTTCTCTCCGTCTTCCGCACACTAACCAGCGCAACATTTGCGGGGTGCTGGGGAGGGAGGCTGGGGAGTGTGGAGTGGTGGTGGAGGAGGCTCCCGCCGTAATCGATAGAGTAGTGTGCAGTGGATGGGGAGAGTGGGGAAGGACGGAGGGAGGGGGGGGGTTATGGGTGTGGTACGGTGGAGGGCAGATCGGAGACGGGGAGAAAGGGCGAGAAAGGTCCTTAATCTGCGCTGCTGCTGCTGCGGCGGCGGAGAGGGCGTCTGGTCGGCGACCTCTCTCGCTCGAGAGGGCGAGAGAGAAGGGCTGTGTGAAGGGTATCCAAAAATGCCCTGAAGGCGCATACGCCGTGACGCGAGCGAGACCTCATTTTTCCACCTCCCTCCCTCCGCCACCCGCTTCTCACTCGAGTCTCTCTCGATTCTCTCTCGATTCTCTCCCGATTAGTGAGAGAGCGGCTCTTCTAACTTCCGGAGAGCACTCGAGAGCAGGGCGGCTGCGACGGCGACGGCCTTTTTTTATTTTAATTGTTTTTTATTCGCCCCCGCGTTCTTCTTCTCTCTCCGATCGTCCTTCGTCTTGGTCGCTCACCTCGTTTCGTCATTCGAACGCGGATGTTCAAGTCGCTTCTGCTTGGATCTGCCAAACGTCGCGACTTTTTATTTATTTTTTTAACGGCCGCGGAACCGAAATTGTCGGTTTGCGGTGGCGAGCGTTTTTGGCAAACCGTCATAGGGATTATTTACGTTTGTGTCGGACGATTTTTTTAGCGGCCTTTTCTAGTCCGTTTGGGTTAATCGGCGTAATTAAGTGGGCGCTTCGAAATGGCGTTGAGGTTATTCTCGATATATTCCGTTTACATTATTCGTCCCTCCCATGGGTTATGTCGCTGGCTGTGTTTTCGTCGCCAAATAGGGTATTTTCGCGTTTCAAATAGGCCATTTTGAGTCGAGTGAAATTGATGAGCAAGGTTTAAGGCACCCGGGTTGTCGTCGTAAGGATTCGATCTTGCTCAAGGATAAGTGAGCTGTTTCGTAGATTACCGAATTCCATGTAAGTTGCGCAATGAATGCATTTTGGTTGAAATTGTTCACTCGTTGCATGCTTGAGGTAAGTTTTCCGTATTTATGGTGAAATAACGCACGATTCTTTAATTTACGTTATATTTTTTTAAAACGAGTCTTCCGTAATTTTCTCCCCGATTCCGCTCAAGTTTTTCCCATCGCCATAATTAGCATTCCATCGCTCCAAACCGTGTTATTGCACCTCTTGACAAAGAATACTTAAATTTTATCATATTAAGGACATGATAATTACACGAGGCTATTTAAAAGATTTTTTCTTTTCGTCTTGAAATTGTCTCATGACGGGAAAAAAATTTTTAATATTAAATTTTATTGACTTATTATCATGGTGTGTGTTAGAGTTAATGAGTTGATTTTTTTTATTACTCTTGTCGAATTTTATATCCGCCGTAAGAGGACGTCCACTTGAGAAATCTTTAAAACGAGTTAAATCCTTTTTCTTCTGAGAGGATTTACAAATCCTCCAGTGATTAATTTATTAGCTTCTTCGATTTAATTTAATTTTCTAATGTAATTTGGCTTTAACAGAAATATTCTTTTTAAGTCGTATTGTTGACATTTTTTTTCCACTTCATATTTTCCTGATTGTCGAATTATAAGTATCCTCCATTCAGCGAAGTTCGAAATAACAGCCGGCGTTGGTTACAATTCATTCCATTCGATATAAATACACACTGATTATTTGCGCAGTTGGCGTTAATTCTGACAATTTATTTTCACGTCGTTAGGTAAGACTATGGTATCTTTGAAACTGATTCATTTGGACGTTTACACGCCCTTGAATCAAAACGTAATAAGTTTTATTTTGCCCGGAGTGAAAATAAGTATTTCTGTAACACGCCGCATTACGTAACGCCCACTTCGTTTGAATTTCTGTATCCTCATGCAATGGCGCAACGTTGTCTTATAAATGGGGATATATTTTGAAGGAGTTCAGATTTTATAAACGTACGTCCTCGTAACCAACTCTACATAGCGTTTTCCAAAGCATTTTTAAATTGAATAATTTAGCTGGACTATCGAATTTGCCCAGTTAAAGCATTTGGCGTACTTATAGCTACACCTCTGTGTTATGAAAAATTCATTTTTACTGTATTATAATATTACTGTTATTATTTAACGGCAAAAATTTCGTTGACATTTCTCAAGACCTGCAGTGAGATCTCAGCAAAGACGACGACAAACTTAAAGATTTTATCCGTTGTTTTGACATGAGAGTAAAAAAAAATACGGTTGTTGCTGTTTGCATGTTGCCTTCTGGTTTTGATCGGCAGCATGGCGCATTGGCGGTCGCTAACCTCCAGCCGCAGTGGCGACGAATGGAATTCTTTTGCCGCTTCCAGTAATTGTAGCGACATTTCGTTGCAACTTCTCTTCGCCCAAGACCGTCTCTGCGCATTCGCGTTGAGGAAACTCTAGTTGCATTACGAATTCCGCTTGGAAGGACGGTTAGAGGTCATTGCCAGTGAATTATGTTTCCTATGAATCCCCATATCGAGATTTAAGAAGTGGAGAACAATTGAATTATGGCCTCATTAAACGTCTTTGCTCTGCCGTGTGCTCTTGTGGCATATCGTTTTGTCGGGAGATTCGGGGGAAGGTCGTTCCGTACTCGAATGCACTTGCGTTTACGTAATGTCTTGGCCCTTTGAAGAGTCTTTATTTTTTAAATAAATGTAAAAATATGTAGGATATAAGCAAAATAAGGATGATTTTCTTTGGCCGAGCTGAAACAAGTATATTTCTACAAGCTGTACCCCGCGTAACATAAGTTGATCTAGCAGATCTTAAAGGTTCTTAATTAAACATTCAGGCTTTTTTTTTAACTTTTGTTTTTTAATCGAAGATTTCTCTAAGACACAATTTCCAATTTATGGGTTCTTTCCTGACACTACATTAAGTGAATCAAACGATCTGACTCCTGATAGAGCAACATATAATTGTCTATGACTAAAATCAGGCTTAGGTAGGTAAAGGTATTTTATCAAATGTTTGGCCTTGTGACTTATTGATTGTCATTGAAAAAGCCAATCGTATGGGGAATTGTTTTCGTTTGAAACTGAATGGTAAAGTTGTGTCTGATGGAATGAGTGAGATTCTTGGATTAAGTACCGTGTCTGAGTTTGCTGCACCGATCACTTTTGCTTTGATTATGTGTTTGTATTCGAGTAACATTAAGTCTTGTACCATTACATAGTCCTCTCAATGGCATTAGATTTCTAAGGAGTATGATAACGGCTCCTACTTTAAGCTTCGGTTCATGAGGAGGCATTCCGGTTGGAGCTGTACCCATGTAATGTTTACACGGATTTCTTTCAATTAATTTATTAATAATAATGTGAATCCATTAATGCTGCAAATGACATCTCCATAGAAAACTATTCTATTAAAGACGTATTTTACTATTTTCTTGCATTATTGATACATCTCCCTCTCTCTCCCCCTATCCCCTCCTCTTTCTCGCTCCCCCTCTTTGTCTCTCCCCTTTCCCCTCTCTCCCTTCCACCTCTCTCTTTCCACCTCCCTCCTTTCCCCCCTCTCTCGCCGTCTCCTTTTCCCATTACCCCCTCTATTACTACATTCCTGCATAACCCTTCTTCTCCCCTATTTCCCTCCCTCTCTCTCCCTCCCTCTCTCTCCCTCCCTCTCTCCCTATCCCCCTCTCTCCTGCTTCTCCCTCCACCTCTCTCCTGCTTCCCCCTCCACCTCTCTCCTGCTTCCCCCTTCCCATCTCTCCTTCCCCTGTCTCCCTTTCACCTCTTTTCCTTTCCCTCCCTCTCCTTTTCCCCTCCCTCTCCCCCTCTCATTTCCCCTTACCCTTTCTTCATTTAAACGTCTTATAAAACACGTTAATTTTACGCTCGTAAGCCATTTTCGATTTTACAACAATAGGACATTTCTTTAAAACGATCCAGGTCCGGAGCTCAGATGCCATTGTTTCGAATTTATATGAGCAAATGAATAAAAGCCTGCACATCGAAAAGTCGAGTTGTTGCATACATCTAAGCCTTTTATAGATATAGACTAGCAGAACTGCCCGTTGAATTTCAACGGATTTAGTGAATCTAAAACTTCGACCGTGTAACATGTAAACATCGTAAGAATAAGAGAGTACACAGTTTTAACCGTCGAATAAAGCAAAAATGAAAAAACCTATTCGCAATTACCTATTTAGATGAATGAAAGAAGAAAATCTTGCACTCTGAAAAAATCAAAAATTACGTGTAAACTTATGAGAAAATCCCCTTTCCCCTCCCCCAAATTTTTTATCGCCATATAGCCATGTTATCCGCAGGCTAAAATTATTTACATATGCGAAGTTTTGTGACAATATCTTCAAAGGTTTGAAAATCACAATTTGTGGCAAATCTACGTCTAATTATTTAAGTTACGTAGTTTTAAAAAGTTTGTTTTGGAGAACTCTTTGCCACGTATTTCTTTCTTCGCTACTTTAGTTTATATTAGGTATATATTATTTCTTTTAGTTTATATTAGGTATATGTATATTATTTCTTTTATTTAATATTACGTATTTTTAGATAAAATTTTCCATTGTTATAAATTTTAAAATTTCTCGTTTTCATGCAGTTAAAATCAAATATTTAATCCAATTCGGCATGAATTCGTATTCTTGTAATTGAGTAAAAATTCGTCGCTCGGGAGTATTCATTCATTCAGAAAAACTTTGTAGAAAGCATTCAGATAGAAATGGTGTAAAATTTTTGCATAGCTTTGGAATTGATGTACTTATTTTAGTTCCCACGTGAATTCTCGGCTCGCCTTGCACTTGTTTTATCGGCAAAGTGATACGATTTGTGCGCAGAAATCCTCCTTGGGAGACTGGTGTTCCGCTTAGGTGGATTCTCCGCTTGCTCGCCAATTGCTGGCCAAGTTGGCAGCCCTTCTTCGCGAGGTCGTGGTCTCCTAAAGCATGACCATTGGCCGATCCGCTCCAAGGGCGAAAGGCGCGTTCGTAGTAATCTTCCATCTGAATAGTCCACCCTAGTTGCACATGCCTTTTCTCTCCAATCCTTTCGGCAATTAAGCAGCGTCCTTAATTAGTATAGAAATATTAGCTAATTATTTGCTGGAAATTAATTATTGCTCCACGCGCTGTTGAGTTACACTTCAATTTTGCACGGAATAATTAAGTTGCTATGGTTCGATATAGGACGTTCTCTCATCAAATTTGACCAATAAACTACACTTACTCCAAGTGTGATAAAACAGATGTCCTTTCCACCTTCAGTGGTGGCAATACGATATCGTTAATTTCCTTAATTTTTACGCTCTGCTCGTTCCGACCTTGGCGTTTATGACCGGCATGCTCCCAATCCAGAACCCTATTTTTTAATCGTCGAAAGGTTTTCCCTAAAATGCCTGACTATGAAATTGGCAATTTTAGATCGTCAGATAGATTAGCTTCCTTGCATTACCAGTCTCGTTTTCGGAGCATGAGCGTTTGTGCGCTATTAATAAGAAAACATTGAAATATATTTTGGTTTTAATTTTTTTGGTTCGCATTTTACAAATCAGAAACATATTCCCTTAATTTCACTTAGTTCGGTTGCGTAAATTCAGTTGCTTCTTATTTTTAGAACTTTACTTAGTGACGCTTCCGTACCTTATTGTTATAACAAGAGAAAAACTTTCTGCTGTGATCCAGGCCATAAAAGTTTGTCATGAAACGTTAGGCGTTTAGTGAATATGCTGTACCCGTTGGTTTAACTTCATAACTGATTTCTCTTCCTGCGAGAGGTTCTAGTTTTTGTAGTGATTTTCTACCTGAGGGAAGGCGCAAGGGTATTCATTGGAGGGAGGGGGTCACTATGCGAGGCTAGCGGAAGAATAGCCACGCCATGTGTCCTCTTGCCGGAAGGGGATTTCGAAGAATTGGACAGAGAGGAGGAGGGAAAGAAGGGGAGGCAAGAGACGTCTCCTCCAATCGTATTAAGCTGTGTGTGGTGGCGTCCTGAACGCTTCGCTTCGTTCTCCCGCCTTCCGGTCCTTATTCGTTGTCTTCATTGCAGATTGTAATGGTCATTCTGCGTTAGTATCGTGTTGCATCCGTAGTTTGTCAGTATTTCTGTTGAGCTATTCTGGCACTATTCAATTTGTAATCTGTTGTTTGATTCGTGTTCACGAAATAGGAAATCCGAATTCGTAAATGGAGAGGTTTTTGGAGAACATAATGTTGGCTGTGTCGATAAACTTTTCCTCCCAAGTAGTTTATCCAATAGTAAATAAAAAAGCGCGAGTCCGTTGAATTGTTTAATAGGTGCTGTATCCTGTTAATTAATAAGGTAGAAACGTTTCCCAACAGTTTAGCCGCCTCTGTGAGTTTTCCCGCGTTCGCGAACCACGTGGCCAAATCTCGTGATTTGGCCCCAGATTCGATTGCGCCATCAACCTGTTGCTTTCCTTTGGTGCGAGGTGTTCGGCGACGAGATGCCGTCTACACGGTTGTCACGGCTAGGCAAATATCTGAGCTCTGCATCGTGCATCGGCGGCCGACCGCGTAACAGGAGCCGGCGTATGGCTGTTACAGAATCGTCCATGTGGGCGGAATGGGATTCCGGGTGAAGGAAGGATGCGTGGTAGGGGAAGGCTAGGGTGTGTGTGGAGTCTGTACCCCCGATCTGTTTCCGGCGTTCTCTTGGGCCTGGACCAACTCGGCTCCAACCCAATCTATCGAGGCTAGCAGCTTTTGGTTCGGAACAGTCTTCGAGGTCTATCTAGCGTGTTGAGATCGGTGTTTTGTATCGTTATAAGGAGGCGTGGTTTTGTGTGTAAGGATTATTTTTCTAGTAGTACGGCGGAATAAAAATACATCCGGAGTTTTGAACTCGCTTTTTCCTGTATTTTCAGAGAATGGGACCGCCGCTCCTGCTCAGCCCACTATAGTGAAGGCCAACAAGGATAGGAGGAAATACAACCACAAGGTGGGTATTCTTTGCAGATTGAGTCATGTGCGCCGTGCTGATAATGCTTTGGGATATCCAAATTTTCGGACGTCTGCACTGTTCTGGATGTTATTTTATTCCACGACATTGGTATTTTGGTTGAAAACCGGGTGAGGCGACCCTCACGGCTATTTTTATGGAATTGTGCTCCTGTGTCTCGTGCATTGAGAGAGAAGGAATTCTTACAAAACCTGCCGTCACAAGTGTACTCGTCAGCCAACGGTGTACACATGTATCGTGTGATGGATTACAGAACTTCTTTGTAACATCCTATATCCGGTGTGTACTTAACAAATACTATTTAAGAACGGTGGAATCTTTTAGTTTCAAGGATTCATTAAAATTGAATCAGATAATTTGGGAAGGAAATATATTTTATTCATTTCAAGAATTTCCAATTAGGTTTTAGTCACCCGAAATAAAGTATATATTTTATAATAAATACACTCCGCGATATTTGTGACAAATAATTTTTAATGTGTATTACGCAGTTTTATCTTGCGTCGTTTTCATTTTAAATTTTGTACAGCGTGCATAGTTTATATTTGTTGTTTTTGATAGTATTAGTAAGTCTATCCTTGTCAGCTCAGAACACTATCAACTGAAAATTAAATTCAAAATTTTAATTTATTTTCTTTATTATTTTTATGCAATAAGTTTTGGTTTGTAAATGGTGTAGTGACAACTTCTGAAAGGATAGTGTGTGTTAGGAGTGTAATTTGTAAAATTAATCACTGCTTTTGGTATTTGTTTTCAGGCAAGTGATTTCACAGACATGGATGATTGGCCAACTCTCGGAGAAGTCCATGTTCAAGAGGTGAGATTTGCGAGGGTTTCAGAAAATATATTCAAATTATGCATAAAATAGCAAAATTTAATGAGCAACATGGTTTAGAACAGTATAAGTGGCACATTGTAATATGCTTGTCACATACTGAATGATTAGGTGCATAGTATGTCATTTTTGAGAGAACTTTTTGGTGTTGGGAATTACGCATGTTAGCTACTAACTTTGATGTACAGTTGCATGTCTATTTTGATACTTTTTCATGGAAGGCTATCTGATGAAAACAATGCCCTTTTCACAGTCAGTGAACTTGATTGATATCAGAATTGCACATAACTTTAATAGGCTCCTTTTACACTAGTTCCATTAATACTGTTTATTTTTATTTACTTTGAGATTTTATAATATAGGGAATTTTGAATTTGTATTGAAACCCATTTCAGAAAGTTTTCATCACTTGGTAGTTGAAATTGATGTTTTGCAACGCTATTGACACTTAATTATTGTTTCAGATTAACACGAAATAATTATACACAATTTCCCACTGCTGAAGCATAGTGAAACATATCAAGAAAGCAGCCAGACTTCTGGAGGAGCTGTATCCTTACCACAGGATTTGGGTTGCTCTGTTGTAAAGATATAGTTTTTGTTTTGAAAATAAGAAAATGAGTGATGTCAATTTCAATTTTTTGTTCATTCACATTGCTTTCACTGAAAGATCAGTCAAAACTTTCTACTTAAATTTACAGCATGTTTTTTCATTTTTTGAATTCTTGCTCACTTCTGGCTGAATGTAGTAGCATTTTTAATTTCTGTTGATAGTTATATTAAATGCATCTATGGCAAGAGTTTACTACTTTGTTTCACAATGTGAATGTAGTTGGTGGTGGTTTTCACAATGATTATATGGATTTTACCCTAGTTTGAAGAAGTAAGATTTTAACTCGAAAAATTTACTTTCAATTCTTATTTTTATCTGGATTGTTTGTAAATTTACGAAGTTTACAGTGAATGGATTGAAATAGAAGCACTTCGTTAAACATGTATTATCACCATCTTTCAATTTTGTACCTTAGTTTTTTGAACTCTTAATTTCGTGGGCAATTGGTTTTGGTAGATATTTTCTAATTGGATGAAATACATATATCAACTTCGTACCGCCGAAGCAAGTACTATGTGTATCAACATACTTACATTTGTATATATACTCCTGAGTGACAACGGGAATTAGTATTACAATTTATAATTGTTTCTGGTGAAAGTGTATACATTGCAGAATTCTTGTTGAATCTGCCAGAGTGATTAATCATTATCTAATTTTTTATGAGAATCCTGACCTTTCGGTATATTTACTACTGCTTATTACATTTATAATAATGAACTTTGCAGTTTCTGCATTCATGTATAGCATTTTAAGCCATTACTCACAAGGCAGATGGCTCTCACCTTTCATGTCTGCGATTCAGAATTCTCTGCTCTGACTCAGAGGGTTACTATTTGTAAAAGTTCATTATTTTTTGGCACCCCTTTTAAGACCAGATGATCTTAAGTCTCCTGTCCTAGGGAATTAAGTTGCACTTGTTTATAAAAGATCAAGTTCTTTCCTGCCACCTTAAGAATCCATCAAGGGATTCCGTAGCTTGATATCCATTTCAAAGGAGGCAAAGTAGGGCTTTCTGAAAAGGCCAACATACTCTTTGCTTTTGACAAATTGTTACTGAAATAATTTTTGAGAACACATGGGATCATTGTAACATTTAATACAGGCTTAAGCATTGCAACATTGAACTTTTTTAAATTTATAAATTTACCTAGAGCTGTAACGTCTCAACTTACATCAGAAACATGAGTGCCATGCATCAAGTTGTGACTCTACTTCCCTTAACTTTAAATCATTTATGTTTAGGTAAATAAGTATCCTACTGAAATAGCCTTGAATTTTTTCTTCAAATTCAAATGTACTTTTGTATACATTCAGTAATTATAAATTAAATTCCAATATCTCTTTAGATAGTAGGGGTTGCATGCATGATTTTGTAGCCATTATGCAAGTTCATCTCAATCCATATAATGTGTAATGTTAATGTTTTGTTTATCATTAGAAGAAGATACCATCATCATCTACAACAGTTACACCTAAAGTAAATGGCCACGAGAGGGTTTCGCCTGCCATGAACTCATCTGTGCAAATGAACAACTCGCCCGTACTGCCTCTTCAGAATGGAATAGGTGGAGATGAAGCCCAAGCAGATGAGAATGACCAGAGCGATATTCCAGAGAATTGTGGGAATGCCCACTCGTCAGGATCATCTGAGAATGATCCAAAAGAGAAGAAGAAGAAAGGTAAAGCTCAATATATTGGATTTTAGAAGTTTGGTTTGAATGGAAATTTACATGCTTGCTTTTATAACATTTTCAAATAAAAAATAAGGCAAATTCTTATTACGAGAGGCAAATGATCAGTTGACGCAAGGCATTTTCAATAAACTCATTTTTGGTTAACGGATGTAAACGTGAACAGCTGCTGGAGGACTTTGTGATAGTATTTATAAAGAGGGCTTAGAACTGTACTGGGACAACATCAATCGCAGAGCTGTAACTGGCCAGAAAATGAACTATGTCAATATACCTACATTACTCGTAAGGAATGGTTTTCAAATGTTTCACCCGGGAGGGAGATATGGTTCCAGTCAGGGTGCCGAAGCTAAGCAATTGCATGGTAACTCAGTCATTTGAAAACTGCTTTGTGTAAAGAATGTCTATGATTCAAGTGCTATGTAGTTCATTTTATTGTTACGGCGCTGCGATCGATGTTGACCCAGAACAGTTTGGTTCCATAAAAAGAATTTTGTGACTGCAAGGCTTTAAAATTTTCTAGAAAGACGAAAGTACAAAATATGCTTGCGTGCCATTTCATGCATCAAGGCAGTGATGAACTGAATTTGCTGTGAGTAATATTTTAAGAAATGCTCTTTTATGCTTGCTCTGTTTTAATTCTTGTTTTTCTCTTTAAGCAGTTCTCAAACAGAAATGGGTTCCTCTTGACATCAATCTTTCCAAGTCCAGAGGTAAATCATACAAATCAAACAAATTCCATGGTGACAGAGGGAGAGCACGCGACAGGAATGGGGATTCTGGTGTGTATGAATTATTACTAACTCATTAATAACCTGAATAAAATTTGGTCACATAACCAAATCATCACTTGATTTGATTATGCAATTCATGATCATCCCGCATTCACAAAAAAAGTGTTAAATCCTTGTAAAGTATTTTAATTCCATGGAAGGGATTAACTTAGTGGTTTCTGAACATAAGAACGCCATGGCCCTGTTCACCTAATAAAGCTGTTCTTATGCCCTCCTATCTATCATGTTCAATCACAGTTCAGAAGCAATACCTACTGAACCTAAAATTGTCATAACCACCTTAAGAAAAAACTTAAATTAGCATAAATGGTACATTTTAGGTACTTGGGCTAGAACTTGCAGGTCTCACGATTAGGATGATTACTCCAATTAATAATTTTGCATTGTTGAATAATGTTCCACATTCAGTGACAATTTCATTCATCTTCATTTTCACAAAAGGTCAACTATAGTAATAGCAATCTCGCAAAGATAATTTTTCATCCAAGTCTATTTCCATGAAATTAGCATTTACATTGCCTTAAGAAATTGCATTTTTATAATTATACATGTTCCATGTAAAGTTCTACCAAAATTCAAACAGTTGAGCATATAAAGCCATCAGCGCATTTTGCGTAATCGTCTGCAAAGTCAATCTATGCAAATAATGTGATCACTCAAATAATGTGAAAAACCCAGCCTTAAATAGTAACAGAGCACAGGTAATGCTAAATTCAATATTCTAGCCTTTATAATTTATTCATTAATATTCATCCTAGGTCAGATACTATTTACTTTACGAAAAATATAGTACTATCATTTGAACGCAACAGCAATGAGAGACGTGCTGCTATCTATGGGTGACTACGAGATTTAACCATAACCCAAATTTTCCTCGGACTCTCATTTAAGCCGAGTGGTGATTTTTTCATGATAGATTTTGACAAAAAACATTGCCTTATATTTGGGCAGATATGGTATTTTTTCCCTTCGAACTGCCCCAAAATAGGGGTGTGCATGGTACACAAGGGCACGGGTTACATAAGTATGGTATAAGTATTTCATGCTATGAGGAAACAATGTTGAAGAAAATTGTTGCTAAGTTGTAACTTTTCATTGTAGCATCAATTGTAGTATCAGTAGTCTTCTTACTTTCATTGGTGTTTATTGTTCAATATACATAATATCTATAGTATTTATAAGCATTATATGGCATATATTCTTTATGTGGAGTTCACATTAATTGATCTTTGCTGAGTAGCATGCCAATATTAAAATGGCTTGCCATAGTACCATTGGGCAGAACAATTATTAGCCCTTTGGGTCTCCCAAGCAGGCAACAATTTCTTATTTTTTTGTACGTGATTCTTTTGCCATTGAATTATGGCATTTAAATTCCATGTATTGGTCACATAGCCAGTTGATAATATATTTAAAATGTCAATCCATCATGCTAAAGGCCTGTGTGTGTGTTTATAAAGCACATGCATTAGAATGATTTTGTTTTCTTAGGAATATATACCCTTACATTCTTCGCCATTCCGTTGTAGTTATGTACTCAGTATACAACACCTGGTGAGCTTTTCACCCAAGAAATATTGGTATCCCTGCCTCAAAGTTTAATATGGCATGTGAAGTAACTGATACTTGAAGGCATTGTTGATGAAGATTTTCTGTTTGAAAGAAATTATGGTAATTGTCATAACATTAGTTTTTTTTGCAAGTAAAATCAGATGGTCATGAGTATTGAGTTCAGGATTGGAAGCATCAGAACCTGTTTTTAACTTTCCTTAGTCTCTTGTTTAGCATTGTAGGTAGTTTTCTACCAGTTATTTGTTGCTAAATAACAGTATATTTTTCAGATTCTTACAGTAAGGATGATGCTGGGTGGAATGGACAAGAAGGAGAGCGAGATGGTTCATTCTACAGAGGCAGAGGAAGTTCAAGGGGAAGAGGTAGGGGGAGAGGAGGGAGAGGTGGACGAGGCGGAGGTAGGGGTGGGAGGGGCGGGGGCCGAAGTGGCACCGATCAGTCAGGGAAGTTTGTCGACTATCCGACTGATTACACCCAGGTTACCAAGTATGCGTCTTTCATGATGCCTTATATGGGGACATATTACTACAATGGAAACAATGGTGGTAGTAATGCTGTGACCACTAATTACATGAGGCTGGAAGAACCCACGCTCAGGGAGTACATTAGGAAGCAAATGTGAGTTTACCTACTTAAATATTTTTTATTTATAGTCAAAACGTATTGATGAGAGATATGTTGCAGTTGCAATGATAATTGGATTTTACATTCTTAGAAGTTAAAAAGCCAAATCATCTTTAGCCTCATTCTATTATTTATTATAACTTTATAATATAATAATCCTTGCAGATTATTAAGTTGTGTATTTGATGTTAGAATACAAGTTAATTGCATCATCTTTGAGATTTGCCGTAATGTTAATCTGTTTCAAGATTTTAGTTTCCTAGATTTCTGTGGTTTGTGATGATGATAATCTTCTTTCCCCGACATAAGGGACTGCACGTGCTGATATCCGAAACTCTGAATGAACCATTGCTGAGATTTTTGTTTTTATAATTGAATGAATTTACTCTTTATTTGTTGCAAATGTAATGTTATGAAAAAACTAAAATTCGTTTTTTCTCTTTATAGTGAATACTACTTTAGTCAGGAAAACCTTTTGCGAGACTTTTTCATGAGGAGGAAGATGGACGCTGAAGGTTTTCTTCCAGTAACTCTGATTGCCTCGTTCCATCGAGTGATGGCGCTGACATTGGATATTACACACATAATTCAGGCAATCCAGGAATCAGAACTACTTGAACTAGTCGATGGTGTCAAGGTAATTGTAGTTTTAGTGCCTTTTCCTTCATGGTTGTTTGGTGTTAGTTTTTGTCATTCATTAGCTTTTATCATAATCAGACACACCCTTTTGACAATGTTTACTAGTTATTTTCTCCATACATAGTATAGAGGATGTAGTCTTATAAGGGGAGTCCACGACATTCATATCGCAGATTTTCTTCAAATTTTGCATGGTTGGTAGCAGGCCATGAATAATGGAATTATGTGAAGTAAGAAAAAACAACTCTTGCTCGTTCTTGAGAAACACAATCTTAAAATGCTAAAAAATTCTTATGGCTTGATATTAACCGTAGGTATCAGCTTACGGAAAGTATCTACGGTAGACTAGTCAGTAACGAGTCGGACTATGAGCGCAGACATTAGCTATCTGCCGTGGTTCAAACCCAATGTATTACAAATTTTTTCAAGGTATTTTTCCATTTTTTTCATTAACTTCACCCTGATTTTTCAAAAGAACATTGACCATTTTAATTATTGCCTTTTTCGGAAATTAAATTAAAAAGCATTTTGTTCCATCACTCAATTTTGAGGCGTACCGAGCATATTTAATCATGTCATGGAAAATCGACACACTCATTTGGTGATGGATGAGTGCATAAATTTTAAGTGTGTCTTCCCGTGATGCTATATCCCGTTGTTCCTCCGGTAGCAGTGAGCAGTTCTGCAGACGTTTGATTAAATTCTTACCTTTCCTGAAGTAGGGATGTAGAGCTAGGAATCAGAGAAGAGATTGGATGGTAAAGCCAGGAGAGGGTTGGGAGGGAGTAGGTATGCTCATTAGTAAGGTTGAGGGACAAGTGGGAGGCGATTTCCATGAAATCTGAATGTTTTGAGTTCTACAGAAAACTGATAAAAGATTACAATGCATTTCTGTTCAAGAGGGGTAAAGTTGGAAAGAAAGAGCAGGGTTACTATCCAAAGTCATCTTGTGTCTTCAAGAACCCACAGGAAAATTTGGCCCCGTCGTTCAGAAAAATGTAAATAAGTTGGTTGAAGATAATCAAAATGTTGTAGTGACCTGCTCCAATTCTGGGAAATTAATCACGAGAATTTGCATTCCTATTCTATTGTCAGAGATAAGCATTTTCTGCTGCTGGTAGATTAATGGGAGGACAAACAAATTCATCATTGTACGACAATGTATTTGTCGACAGCAACAGTGATGCCTGTTGCTAAAAGTGATACCTTCAAAATGTATGGCTTTATGTCAGCCGTGCTACCGGCAAGTTAAGAATTTCATTAAACGTCTGCAGAACTGCTCACTGCTGCTGGAGGAACAAAGAGATATAGCATCATGGGAAGTTGCTATTAAAATTCATGTGCTTGTCCATCTCCAAATGAGTGCCAATTTTTCATTACATGATTAAATATGCTTGGTATGTCTCAAATTGAGTGATGGAAGAAAATACTTCTTAAACAATGATGTTTGCTTCCCTTTAAAGCTTCAAGGAAGTTGCTGCCATTGTGGGAAATGCACATTTGCAATTTGCTCGTGGTGTTGGCAATCTTTCTGTTTTGCCTGCTTTTATGATAGGTAATCTTCATGTTAAACCTGGTCCTCTATCATTTCCCTACCTCAAACCTTTATCCTATCATTTCTCCTATATATAACCCAAATCATAGCTGCACCTATGTTTTCCTGCACTTTCCTCATTCCTGAGTACTATTCCTACTAGGGATTGCAATCCTGGAGGAATTTCACGATCCCGGGATTTCGGGATTCAAAATTTCCAATCCTGGGATCCCGATCCTGTTTATTAAATTTTATAAAAATATTAAAACCATGGTTTTAGCTGCAGAAACTAATGTTTTATTTATCCCATTTCCATAACGGATATAAACTGCTTCACTGTAATAAATGAAGGTAGAAAACAGCAACACAGGTGAAACAATAATAATAAAACTATTAAGAGTTAAGCAATGTTTTCTCGAAGCTAAATATTATATACAGTAAAACCTGGTTAATTTGAACCTCTATATTTCGAAATTCGACGTAATTCGAAATTTTTTAACACTTGAAAGACCGAAAAAGCCAATTTCATATAAATGTGTTTCAATAATTCGAAAATCTCTATAATTCTTAATTCAAAAAAAAATTTTGCCCGATTCTCGGAATATCAACGCATTTTTGTCGACATAATTCGAAATAAAACTTACCAAAAAGAAACTAAATGAAATTTACTAAAATATTTCTGGCACTATGTCGGCTGGTTTACAAACATTGTGCGATCGTGATCATACCGACTGGGCGTTGGGTATTGTCACAAGATTTGGTCCATTCCCTCAATTTATCTACTGTTTTGCGAGTTTTGTGTGGAAAACGAGTTCCAATACTCCTTTGGTTCGATGTTTGTTTCGTATTAGATTGTATTTTTCATCATTGTTAGTTACTAGTTTAAATAATATTCTTAGTTTAATAACTGCAAGAGAGACTATATTTAAATTTATTGCTATAAAATATTTTTTTTTTAATATACCCTCCAATGGCTCCGGTTTGTTGTGCATATAAGACTTTTGCTGAAAAAATGTCTTTGCTGCAAGACATTGACAAGAAGTTAGAATCGAAAGGAAAGCTGGCCTCAAAGTGTGGGATTCCGAACTCGTCTTATCTACAATTTTAAAGAATCAGGCGAAGAGTGAAGAAAGTTTTTCTAAATTTAAAGGGAGCGCTACATGTCGGCATTCACGGCCTGCGAAAAACGAAGACCTCGAAGAAATGTCCGATTTTTTTTCAGAAGTACGAGCGGCGAATTTTCCTGTGACAAGCCCGATGCTCATTGAAAAATCAAGAAGTCTTGCGAACGCTTTGAACATTGAAGATTTTAAAGCGTCCTATCGGTGGTTGGATGGTTTAAAGACGCCACAATATTGTTTGTCTCGCAAAATGTGTGATGCCCAAAAAATTAACGAAGAGGAAGTGACGACCTGGCTGCAAAGTAATAAACATGTTTGGAGAAGTACGCGCTCAAGGACATTTTTAATATGGATGAAACGCATTTTTTTTCAACATGTTGCCCGATCGTACTTTGGCTCTCCGAGACGAAAAATGTCATGGCGGCAAACGTAGTAAGGAGCGGCTCACCGCCGCGCCGTGCTCTGCACAAATATGGATGGGTCGAATAAAGAAAAACTTGTAATCATCGGAAAATATGGCAACCCACGCTGTTTCAAAGGTATTAATCGGAATTATTTGCCTTTAATTTACGAGCATAACAAAAAGGTGTGGATGACAACAGACATATTCAAAAGTTTTTTAATAAGAATGCAAAGACGTGTGGCGGTGCAAAATTGTAAAATTTTGTTGACACTAGACAACTGTTCTGCTCACCATGTGGCTCAGATAAATACGCCCAATGTTGAGTTGCTGTATTTTCCGCAGAACACAACCAGTGTTCTGCGGCCACTCGACCAGGGCATCATTCAAAATTTAGTGTCATTACAGAAAAAAAACTATTGTCGTCATACTTGGTGCAAATTACATATGGATGATCGTAGGATGATTTACGAAAATGGACGATTTTAGACGCGTGCCAGGCCTTGTCATCGGCGTGGCAATTGGTGACTCCTCAAACCATCGCCAACTGTTTTAAGAAAAGCTATCTTCGCAGCTGGCAGAAGTGTTCCAAGGTACAGAAGTGGAGGAAGTAATCGACAGTAATGTATTGGGGCCTGTCAGTTCCGGAGACATTGTTTCCTTTGATAATGACTTGGCTACGTCGGTTGTGTATGACCCCACGATCGACGAATCAAAAACCGTTGCGAGTGATAGCGACGAAGAAGACGATGTGGATAATGTCGATGCTAGGATGGATGTGCAATTGCCATCTAAGGAGGATGTTTTTAAAGCTTAAGATACCGTGCCGATGAATATCTGTGAAAAAGTTGATGCCATTATGCAACACATTACGCTAGGGAGTGCCCTGAAATTGAAACGGGAAAATAACCAACTTTTTAAAATAAATTTAAATTAATATTTTATTACACACTTTTGTTTATTTACTTTTAAGTTGAAATAAGTGAAAGACATTATTAACATTTTAGTGGTTTAATTATATGTTCATATATGTTTCATTGTTTAAATTAGTAATCCTAAAATTGACTTTTATTCATCGACATCATATTTTGAGGTATGCATGTGTAGTACATCCTTTTTTTCTGTGTTTTAATATGGTGTCATATTCTTTTCTTTTTCTGTAATTTATATTTGCATTTTTTAAATTTGATAAATCACGCTTTTTTGTAAATTTCGAATTAGAGGTTCTTCGTAATTCGAAATGCTTTTTCTTTGGTCCCGTGAATTTCGAATTAACCAGGTTTTACTGTAGTACTTTTCAAGTAGTCACGACCTTTTTTAAAAAATTCGAATGTTTCTTTTTAAAAGTTATTCTTTTCATCGCAATCTTTTTCAGTAAAAAATCTGATGTGTCCAACACATGACTTTCTCCATATTTGGGTATAGATATTTCAATTATTATGAATAGCATTAAGAGGCAAAATTATTATTTCATATCGTAAAAGAATACAGTCCTCCTCATTGTCGTAAATTACATATATTTTGAATATGTTTACAGAATTCACCGCTGCATGGTGCTGGCGCTGTATACTGGAATTAAGATAAAGCAAAATATCTCCGAAATGGATGGTTCTACGAAAATTTGTTTCAAACAAAACTTGGAAGAAATATTATTCTCTACAACTTTGGTCCTCACAAAGATTACAAATAACGATGTTTTTAAGGAGATATTTCACGGAAACCGAAAAACCGGTCATT
Source organism: Uropetala carovei (assembly GCA_036926305.1). Classification (NCBI taxonomy): domain Eukaryota; kingdom Metazoa; phylum Arthropoda; class Insecta; order Odonata; family Petaluridae; genus Uropetala; species Uropetala carovei. The sequence continues at coordinate 1,464,790 of JAXCHB010000250.1, forward strand.
TATAAATAATTCCTAAACAATAACTGCTATGGAAAATTGTTTCAAATGAAAGTTGTAGGAAATTACATTCTCTATAACCTTTGTATAGAATTTTATATACAATAATGATGTTTTAACAGAGAAATATCGCAAAAACCGAATCGGGTTTTGAATAAACCTCGACTTCCGGTTAACCGTTATTGTCCAAAAAATAATCAGTTCTTTGTGCTCATGCTAATGTGTTATATATGAAATTTAGTAACGATATGGCAAGTACTTTTTGAGTTAGAGCGCCCACAATAACACACACAGATACATCATTCCGAAAATAGTCTAAACGTGTTTTATGGACCTCAAAACGTGTATTTCTGTTGAAATCTCGAAGTCGATTTTTTTCATGATCACAATACTTTCCCATTACTTCGTATGGAGAAAGTAAAAAGCGTTGACTTCTTTTGAAGCACTATAAAATTCTATTATAAAAATATATGCAACTACAAAATCATCTTTGCCAAACTATTTAAAACTAAATGGATTAATGAAAAAGAGAAATTTAACTAATGGCATAATGATCTTGTCTTTGTAACATAATAATAGCAAAAAAATAAAGCAATAATAATAAAAAATCAAAATGACTATAAGATTATACGATAGAACCCCAAAACCATTATCATTTAGAGATTTAAATGTTTTGAAAGTATGTTCTTAAAAAACTAAGTGTATCTAAAGTAGTGATGGGCAAAACCGACTAATAATAATTGACTAAGTCGTTTATTTCAAAAAACCGACTAAATCGATTTTTTAGAATTAGTCGATTTAATTAGTCGTTTCACGTCCGAATGAATTCAAGAATGACTAATTCGAATAAGATTAGTCGGATTTTGTAGTCGTTTTCCAGCGCTATCTGCACGGCAAACTAACGATATTAGTCGGTTCAAGATTAGTCGTTTTCCAGCACTATCTGCACGGCCGTCTAACGAATTTATTCAAATTTTCTATTTTATCTGTCGTTTTCATCCACTACCAATTCACTTGTAAACTGTATAGTGTAAGATACATAAACTATGTAAATGACTATTAGAGTACTATAAAGTTAATTTTATTGCGATTCGGCTTATCATCTCTTGGGGTTCTGCGGGAAAAAATATTTGAATATAAGGTTTCCGTGGCCAAAAAAGTTTGAGAACCCCTGCCATAGGACAATCAGGGAACATAATAGGAGAGTTTCAGTCAGAACAGAGGAAAATTAGTGATACTTTGGTGCCTTGCACCTCCACCCACATAGAAACTGGTATAGAATATTTTGTCTTGCATTTTTTGTTGCTTTTAAAATTACTTACAATTACTGTAGGACATTCTAGTAATTTTGATATCTTTGTATAATTCGTATTGTCTTATTTCAGGTATTTTTTGCATCCCTTTGAAATTATTTTTTCACATCATATATTTACAAATTTTGTGTGTGTAACTACGTTTCATTGTTGTATCTTTTGTAAGTTTATATGTATATATCTTTATATGAGTTTATACGGAAGATTGGGGTTTAAAGCCTCAACCTCACCCATGTAAAGTAGATTAAATAACTAGGAAACTAAATTATATACTCCTAACTACAATTCATTTTTGTATTTTTCTTTCAAAGTTCTACAACCGACTGAATTAATTAGAATAACGTTGCTGTTCAGATGAGTTGGTACTACCAACTGAATAATATCGTTAGACGGCCGTGCAGATAACGCTGGAAAACGACTAATCTCATTCAAATAAATCGTTAGTTGACTGTGCAGATAGCGCTGGAAAACGACTAATCTTAACCGACTAATATCGTTAGTTGGCCGTGCAGATAGCGCTGGAAAACAACTAATCTTATTCGAATAAATCGATAGTTGACCGTGCAGATAGCGCTGGAAAACAACTAATCTTATTCGAATAAATCGATAGTTGACCGTGCAGATAGCGCTGGAAAATGACTAAACTTAACTGACTAATATCGTTAGTTGGCCGTGCAGATAGCACTGGTAAATGACTAATCTTAACCAACTAATATCGTTAGTCGGCCATGCAGATTCTGCTGGAAAACGACTAAACTTATCCGACTAATATCGTTAATCAGACGTGTGGCACTGAAAACGGACTAATAAATCGACTAATTAGTCGATTTTTTTGGTCAGCGATTCGACTATCAATCGATTTTTTCTATTAGTCAATTCGCCCATCACTAATCTAAAGTACTATCATTCATTCTTGATTTTGTACATAAAATGCCAGCGGCCGAAAATGCTCTTTCAGGTTCAACACTAGTTGGAGGAATAGAGAGTAAATAACCATAGAGGCATTGCAATTTTTCACCTCTAAAGCCACCTTCATCGAAGAGATTCATCTCCTTTCTGATTGTTGCAATAACTTTCGTAGAACTGGAACAAGAAAAAAGTTAGGTTTTTTAGACTCTAAGCTACATTTTATAGCAAAATTAAGTTCATCTTCTCAACTTTCTGAAATTAAAGATTGATGAATTTCAGAATAGTATTTGGTTCATTATATCTGGCAACTCCAAGACTTTTGTTTCCTGGTGTCTGACTTCTATTTCCATGTCCACAGTTGCACATGTTGTAGTACTCTGTTCAGCTAATCTAATTAAGGTTTCTTTAGCAAATGTCCTTATTTTTGCTGCTGATGGCACTAAAAGTAAATCGTCCATATTTTCTTCCAACACTTGTGGGCCGTTGTGAAGATATTTTAATACTTCTGAAAGTTCAGATCGTCTTTGTTGTATGTGATGGCATAAAGAATTTTCCATGTAGCAACTTAATTCTGTATTAACATTTTTTATTTTCTCCATCATAAATTTTAAGGCTGTATCACACGTCAAAAGATTTGCATCTCTGCGGCAAATAGCTTTCACTGTATTCGTTAATGGTTGCAATGTGGCAAAAATTGAAGCTGCAAGTTCAAATTCATTATCACTGAATGAGATATCAGAATTTAAATTGATTAATGATTTCATTATGCACGATTTTAACATGAGAAATGTTAAACAACTAAGCTATTCCAGCAAGTTTTGGTATCCAAAATAAGAGATTTTTCTCTTCCGAATAATTCCTGTACATACTTCTGCAATAATCGTTCATTTTTTGTAGGCGACTTCCTAAAGACTTAAACAGTTTTTTGGATTTTTTTAATCAGTGATTTTATTTGCATGTTTGCTATTTCCAGTGCACATTCATTCTTTTCTTGAGGAAAATTCTTCAGAATCTTCATCGAAATAATTTTCATCGTCACTGGATTCATTTCCTTCAGTGTTTAAAAGTTCAATTTCTTGTTTTTCTATATCCTCACCATTTACCACAGTTTTAGCATTTTTTGACTTGTATAAAACAACAGCAAGTTGTATACCATGAGCAAAACAAAGTTGTTGAAATGTTGGTACAGTAAAACCTCTATCTTACGAACCCCTATACCACGAAGACTTCTGGATAACGAACAGTTGCCGATGGGCCCTCCACACTCATATATGAAATATCTAGCTACGACCTGTCTACCATGGACTCCTGTACTACGAAAACTTCCAAATAATGAAGGAAAAATTATCACTTTTACTCGTATTTACCTCTTTTCAACGAAATTTCCCTCTCAAAATATTTTTTTTTCAGTTACGTACATGTGGAAAATGATTAAAAATACAGTGCACCAATTAGCATCAAGCTTTCAACAAGCAAATCATAGCACTTCTAGAATGATGACTTATTTCCTGTGTTTCTGGAGCTCTCACACATTGTTTGAAATGGAAAATGTTATGTTAGTAATGGAACGGAAATGTTTACGGAATGGAATGGTATCATTGGCGCATGTGACGAGCTGGAGTGGCGTTCTGGCTCATTTCGAGCACTGCTGTCGTGCCATTGACTGGTGTGTTCAAGATTGAAGGTGTAAAATTGCGATAAGGTATTCCTCTGTGAGAAACAGGTGTTAAATATCAATTGCTCAAGGTATTTTAGTGATTTATGATAAACCATGATGCTAACCTTTGGTTCTTCACTTACTGATCTTCATTTGTTGCTGTTCGAGTTAAGTTTGCAGTTGATGACTCAATGTCATCATCCTTTCAGAGACGGAGTTAGAGGGTGGTTAAGAATTTTATTGAAAAATATTGATGACATTAATAAAACAGAACATGTGGGTTGCAACCTCAAAGAATTCACGTAATAAAAAGTTGCAGAGGATGTTTTCGGATGAAACCTGCCAATCAATGCAAGAAAGATAATATTTTTGACTTGTAATTGGTGCTTACCACCATCAGACATTGCAAAAGGAGATGAAAGTGATCTTTTTTGCCATAAAAAAGCATTATAACGATGTTGTCGGTGCATAAAATCAATGTCTGGCAGCAAAGCAAATTAAACCCTGCGAACACATTTTGAATATCGTCCACTTTTATGTGATATTCTTTCTTGAAATGCTGTAATGGGCGTACTTTAGTACATAATTCTGTTCAATTATGCCATTTCTGTCCATTTGCCTTCATTTGGATAACCCCCCTGCTTCCGTATAATCTAACAGTCAATCTGCCCCTGATGTTATGCAACACCCATTAACTTTCTATCAACGAACTTCCTAATAACGAATAGATAAAAAATTGGGTCTCTTGAATTTCGTTAATGAGAGGTTTTACTGTATTAGCTTTACAAATTTTACCATTACACTTGCACAATCTGTAATAATAGCAATGATATTTTCTAGGGAAATGCTATACTCCTGCAATTTCTTTTGTAAAAGGTCAATGCGTACTTCAGAAGGCATATTTCCATGGACTCTTACTAATCCCAAGCTCCATAACTTCGATCCTGGACCCGAATAATGAAGATTAATGTTCATATATCTTCTGTTACGCAGAGATGTCCAGTTAAGACGTCAAGAGTTAAGCAAAATTTTCCAAACATTTCCTTATGGCTCTTAATTTCAGACCTCAGCATTTCCTTGATTTTCGTACAGTAACCAAATACCAAATCTCTAATAGAATTCTGTGATTTTGGCATATTTTCAAAGCCCCTAGCTCTAATGGCTTCCTGTAAATCGGGAGAAGTGCAAAGCACACTGAATGGCAAACCATCACGAGCAGTCATTCTCTTAAAGTATTACAGCTAAGGTGTTGTCAGTTTATCAATAAAAAAATCAGTGATTTTCTCTTTAATTCCGATACAACCCTCAGAGTCACATTTTTTTAAAGAGCAAGGAACCGATCTACACACGCTTCGATGACGTTGGTGATATCCCATTAGCAGATGGCGAATGAGACATAATGATTGTGCAGTTGCTTGGCTTTCTCGTGAATGACAGTTGAACTCAGCAGGACTTTCTTGATCGCTTCTTCACTTTTCTTAATCAGTCTTATTGTGGACTCGTTCACAAGAAGTAATGTACCAACTGATGAAGCAAATTGATTATGCGCAAGCCTATCTAAAACTTCAATTTTTTTCTCCAAACTCGTCACTTTTTTGCCCTTTTTACCGACCTCTTTCATTTCAATCACTTTCTTTGGGGCCAAGATTGGGCAATATTACAAAAAAACTATGAAAATAGCAAATGCTTTAATGAAAAAAGAAGGATTTTGTATGTGCACTTCAGGCGGTCCTTGACTTTCTTGCGTTCAATATTCGTACAACTCGCACATTAATAATAATAATATTTATTTACAGCTGGTAATCACATTGTAGTCACATCACAGAATGTTTCATTAATCACAAAGTAATTTATTATCCAACTCATAGCCTGTAAAATGGTATTGGGGTTCAGCAACAGCTGGTCTTCCACCTCTTCCAGAAAAGACACTGCCATAAACAAAGATAATTTCACCAAAAATACAAAAAAATAAATAGACATAAACAAGAAACAGGGAACTTAATACCAAGATATAATAACTAAAGTGAACGACTAGATTATGGTAAGGAGGGAAGCATTGTGTTACAAACAGTACGAATAAATGTAACTCTTACAGTAATAGAAATTTCTTGAGAAAAAAGAATGAAGAAAAACAACGATAAATTATAATAAAAAGATAATAATCAATTACACTGTGTGTGTGATAACCTTAGGATAATACAAGGGAACAAGGACCCAAGATAGCATAGATTGACACCCCTGAATTGCCTTTTGTGCACCTATCAGACTTTCGCGCCTCAGCTAAATGACGAATATTTCGAGTGGTGCTGGTTGCCGGCCATCAGTTTCCACTGCATTGCCATCTTTGTCTGTACAGCAGTTTACTTGTGCAATTATTTAAATATTTTATTGTATTTTGCCCTATCTCACTATATTATGAAATCGACGATTGTGTCTAAAAGGCCCCTGCACAAAAAACTAAACATTTATACCAAAATTAGAGATTTTATGATATATTTTGGCTCTCTGGGAACAGAACCCCCCCCTATAACATTAAATAATGGAGCAGATTTTTGACTGTGAAGTGCGATGCTATGGGCACCCAGTGAGAAAGAAAAATGAAAAAATACTTCATTATACACACCGCCTTTTGTGCACCGATCAGACTTCCTTGCGTTAGTTAAATGACAAACGAATATTTTGAGTGGTGCTGGTTGCCAGCCACCAGTTTCCACTGCGTCGCCATCTTTGTCTGTACAGCAGTGTTTATTTGTGCAGTTATTTAAATATTTTATTGCATTTTGCCCTATCTCTCTATATTATAAAATCGACGATTGTGTCTAAAAGGCCCCTGCACAAAAAACAACATTTATACCATAATTAGAGATTTTATAATATTTTTTGGCTCTCTGGGAATAGAACCCCCCCTTTAACATGTAAATAATGGAGCAGATTTTTGACTGTGAAGTGCGATGCTATGGGCACCCAGTGAGAAAGAAAAATGAAAAAATACTTCATTATATACACAGACATCTCGGAGCTACATAACCAATAAAGAAGATACAAGTTCGTTAATGGTATATGAGAGATGCAGCACTTGAGCTCAAGAGCTGAAAGAAATATTAAACTGCCCCAAAGCAGTACTATGGGAACTCGAGGGTAAAATTAGAATATGCTTTAACGTAAACAAAAACATCTTAAATGTAGTCAGACTAAACTGAAATGAAGATTTGTTGAGGGTACTCGAGTATGAATGTGATTAATGCCTAAAGACAAGCAAAGAAGCAAAAGATCTGGCCCCTTAACAATGGAATTTGAGAGTGGTACATCATAGGTCTCACGACTAGGACAAAAGTGATATTGTATCAGCCAAATATTTTACGCCCCAGTTTGGAGACCACTGACCAAAAAAATGATATCCAACGGAAGTCGTTGGACCAACTGATTTGGTGTATAGAAGCAGACAAAGATCCGAATGACGAAGCCAGGGATTGTGAATGCTCATTCATTAACAAAACATTTTCGGTTCGTCTATACATAAGCTTGAAGCCGAACAATGCCAGATAATTCTTTAGTAGCAATTAACATAAATACTATAATAATATTTTCAGATTAGTCTCGCTATAGAATTGAACCATTGATATGTTAAAACCAAATCTCAGCGTAAAAATGACTAATATAAAATATGTATTTATAAATCCCGGGATTTCGGGACTCTGATATTTAGCAGGATCCCGGGATTGCAATCCCTAATTCCTACCCCAACCCATAATGATGGCCACATAAGTTAGTTGTAGTCCGTTTTAATTATTTCCTTTTTCGGGAATTATTTCTGAAAAAGGCAATAATTAAACTGACTTCCATTATTCACGGCCTGCTACCAGCCATGCAAATTTGAAGGAAATCGGCAATATGAATGTCATGGACTCCCCTTGTTAGTGAAAGAATCATATTTGTGATTTCAACAGGAATGCAAAAACTATTAATCAAATCAACACAAGTTTATAATTCAAGTTTTAATTTCAGAATAAAGATTTATTAGATTTTAGATAAAATTGGTTAGCTGGAAGTGGACGTTTATTCTTTTCAGTTTTCTGTATTTGTCTAATATCTCAGAACTTCACTGCATTACGCTCTTGTCACTATTAATGTTGTAGGGTATAATTTTCTACAACTTTGAAACGTTTTTACATAGAATGGATTGTTATCCATAGCAGCAGGCAACAATTTTGTTTACTTATTGCTTTTTCAATGTGAGAAACTTCCCTGTTTAAAAATTATTCACAAGTGTTATTGTCGATAATTATTCTTAAGAATGCTGATGTTGAGAGCAACTTTAAATTATTATTGCAATTATAGGCATTTGTTCCTCTTCATAGAGAATCATAGAGACGTCGGATTTTGTGTCCTGTTGAAAAATACATAAAAGATATGCCTGGTCTGTCCATAATTCAAATACTTATAAAAATTGACTCGTTTTGAAAATAATTGCTGTAAGATTATATAACGAAGCAAATGAATCCAAAAAGACTAGGTTTATGGAATTTTATGCAAATGCTTCATAATTTTATTCCATTCTAGGTTCGAACCAAAATTGATCCATTAAAATGGCCGATCCCAGACACAATACCACTACTGCTGCCACAAGTTGTGGGTCAGACAGCTAATGTCATTGGAGGTCCTTTGGCTCTACCCGTACATCATCAGGCAACCGCAGCTACCATTCCTGAATTTCAAGTTCCATCAGCACCCAATGGAATCAACATTTTCCCTACGGCAATAGCAGAAGATTCCAAAGAGAAGGAACCCAAGCACTTAGATAATCTTAATCCAGAAGTTCCAGAGTTTATTCCATCCTGTGCACATGAAGCAGGAAGTGCATTGGCTGAAGAGGTTTCTATAGAGTCTGATAGGCCTGAAGAAGCAGCAGAAGAGAGGCTCAACATAAAACTGCCAGAAGAACAAAAGGTGGAGGTTAAGGAGAGTAGTGCCCCTCCAAGAGTCACAGAAAGCACAGGTTTGCACACTATCTGAATATAAATGTATTTTTTAATCTAATTAATTTGCTCTCTGTGCAATACAATTTCTTAATGCATAAAGATTGCATGTAAATGAAAAATTTCTCATTAAGAATTACGTGTCAGTTAATGTTTTATATTTTATTCTTGCAGAAACGACTTCCTCAATTAAACCTACCGGTGAAAGTTCCAAAGAAAATGCACCTGAATCATCCCAGAAAATAGCTGTATCCCAACCGAAGACTCCAATTTCTCAAGAGGAAGAATTATGGAAAGAAGTATGATTTTAAATTATCATACTGTAAATAATAATAAAATTTGCAATGATGATAATCTTCTTTCCCCGACATAAGGGATTGTATGTGATGACTACAGTTTTTCTGAGCATATTATTTGAGATAAATCAGTTTTACTTTAATGTTGTAAGTTCTGTATAACCTAGCAGAAATGTTTTAAATATAGTTGTGCACTCAATTCTATTATGTAAATTAAAATATTTTTTGGTTAGGATACTTTGAAAGTTAATAATGTTTTAATTTTTGCATAAGTTAACCTACTGAACATTGTCATTTTAGAGTGTCTTTGTTTAATCAATTTGATTTTGTTTTTATTGCTTTTTCACTCAGGAGTTTTGTGTGTATTTGTGACCTTACCATTATGTTATTTTTCATAGTATTTAAGTTTTTGGATTCTGTCTTAAGTTATTTGTCTTATTAGGTGAAAAGGAAAGTAAAGCCTCCTCCTAAGGACAAAATAGAAGAGAAGAAGGAAAAGGAACAGTTTGAGGATCGTGAGGAATTGGACTTCCAGTTTGATGAGGAGCTGAATGTGCCAACAGGCAAAGTGAATACCTTCACTGACTGGTTCGTTTAATTCCCGTTTCAAAGTTCTCTTGGAATTGGTTATTCTAGTGTAATGTTACATCCTTATACTTTCTGATTAATAAATTTCAGTACATTTGATTTTTTAATGATGAAATTTTCTTTAGTATTGTATTTGTTTGCATATTAGCTCTTATCTGGTAAATCATAATTAGTTCTAACAATTCATCAAATGGAAAATCACTAATAAAGACTATAACTATACATAGATGTCTTTAATTAAATTTAATAATTCTTAAATGTTATTTATGAAGTGTTATGGTGAATCATCTGTAATCAGTTAGCACTGTACTCACATTGCGCAACATAAGGAACAACTCAGTCGAAAGAGACAAACATGCTAAAGTTGAGAAATGCTCAGTGCAGCAAATATGCAAGCAGAAAACAAGTAATCAAAATTTTTTGTAGTTTCTACAGCAATTGACATGCAGCACTTAGTTTATAGTATATGCTTTGTTTTTCAGTTTTGAGAAAAACAAGACTGCATTCATAATATAAATTTCATTAATGTTATTGATGTTATCAGTGACATTCTTTTATTTGTTTTACAGGTCTGATGATTCAGATTATGAGCTCAGTGATCATGAAATCAACAAGATTTTAATTGTTACTCAAACTTCCCACTCCTCAAGATATCCCAAGCATGAAGGTTACGATAGGACAGGAGACTGGACCACTCGGGTAAAGATGACGCAAGATTTGGAGCAAGCAATCAATGATGGACTGACTTACTATGAGGAAGATATATGGGGCAAACATGAATGGGTATGCATTATTTTCATGTTTGCTGATGATTCGCATTTTTATATAGCAAAATGCCTAAGTAACTATGATGAAAAAACTTCTTTCCCCGTCTGAGCTATCTGTGAATGATATCTAATCAACAGGGTTATTACTGAGTATCTTGGGCATTTGACTGATTTGAACTTAGTGTTGCTGAATAGGCTCATGTAAAGTTAGATGTTTAATTGCAAAAATGTATTTTCCAGTATTTGATGTATGGCTCAATGCTGGAGTCTTTTGACTGGCCTGAAGATAGTCATGTGCATAATTTTTGTAATTGATTGTTGGAAGAATTTTAATTTTTCCAAAGCTTGATTTATGCCTTTTCCAGTGTCATAATTCACTTCATTATATATGTTTATAATTTACAGAATAACGGATTAGAATAGTCTGGGGTGGTTGGTAACATTAAGTAACTTTTCAGGCGGCCCAATCCCTAGGTAGCTACAAGACTGTTAACGTCATCACTCAGGAAGCGTTTGCAAAAATTGCTCCAAGTCAACCTCGTGTTGAAAACCCTGAAGTGCCCCCACCACCACCCATATTCCAGTGTGAATCAGATGGAGAGGAAGTTGAGGAACTGGAAGTCCAAGAGGTTTGTATGGGATTTAATAAATATATACATTTCCAAACAAACATGATGCCTATTGTCTGTGATGAAATATTCTTTTTTCCCCGTCTGATTATAATGAGGGACTAATTCAACAGGGTTTTTACTGAGAAAATAGGCATCATGTTAACCATGTGATGCAATGTGCAACATAAAAAATACATGATAGTCCAGTGAAATTTTGAAGTTAACCTATTTTGTCCACAGAAATCATATTATTTGACATTAGACTTGACTGAAGTTAGCCCATCAATAGTAAATATTGAACTCTGGGAAGTAATGTATTACCTAATTACTCTTGAATATGGTTTGAAATTGAAGATTAATGTTAATGGAAATTATAATTAACCTTTAACATACGACATCTATAGCCTTCTGCATTACCAGAGGGCCAGAGTTAAATGCTCAGGATTCTGGTAATTTAGCTCTTAACTTCATTTTAATGTACATTGCTAAAGAACAGAAACTTTTAAAATGAGCATTTTTAAGAAAAAACATCGGGTTTTCTTAGGATTACCATATTGGCCAGAATATAACGCGACCTTGAATATAACGTAACCCTAAATATTTTGAAAGCTTTTCTAGAAAAAACTCAAAGGAAAATGAAAATTTTTAGATTTCTCCATATTAAACATCTAAAATTTGTAAACGTATTAAATTATATTAAGCATTTCAATACATATTTCTAAATATTAATAATGTTCTAAAAATCGAGTTTTCTATCTTCCAAAAACATTGTTAAACCCCTTACAGTAATCCCTCTGTTTATGAGCTTAATTTGCTCATCAAAAACTGCTCGTAAGATGAAAACTCATAAAACAAATTAATTTTCCGGTACATCCCATGTTACAAATTTTATAAACAATAGTTACATCATTAAAGTTGGGATGCCGTGACATTCTGCCCATTCAAGAAGATTTGGGAACCGACAACATCTGAGAATAGGTGCCTGGAAAAATATCAGTTTGCGAGAGGAAGTATAAGTGGAAATTGGCTCGTAAATTGAAAAACAGGTATTAATTTGTGCATCTCGTATAAGCCCTTTTCGCCATCCATCATTTAAAAACTCATTACAGTAGAGGAAAGAATGCACTGACACACCGATAGCCACAAATCAATGAATACCGAGTGGTTGAAGCTGGAGAACATGTACGTGAAGTTCAGCCGGTGACTGTCCTTAATCCCCTTAATCTATCTTCGCCTTAGATGCTTTTCGAGTACAATGTAACGGGTGAGCCTTAATGTGTCTACAATGTAACGAGTATGTAAAAGATATGCATATACACTGTTTTTTCGAAACTTACTAATTTCTGGTGTTTGAGAATCACTTGTGCTCGAATATAATGCGAGTGCTACTTTTAAAATTTCAGTTTTTGGAAAAAACATCGCGTTATAACTAACCTTAAAGTATGCTATGTAATAATAAATGTATTATATGTAATGTAAGATTTGTGTGTAATGTTTTTTAATATTGTACAGGTGGTCCTCGACTTTCGTACGTTCGACATTCATACAACTCGCACTTTTGTACATTATACATTGACACCCCTGAACCGCCTTTCGTACGCTGAATTCGGACTTTCGTATGTCAGGGAAATGACGAACGAACATTTCGAGTTACCACGTGGTGGTGCTGCCTGCCAGCCAACAGCTTCGTCACCGTCGCCATCTTTGTCTGTACAGCAATGTTTATTTGTGCAATTATTTAAATATTTTATTACATTTTGCCCTATCTCCCTATATTATAAAATCGTAATGGTCATCATCATGGTCATGCATAATGCTCTAATTTTGTGAATAACTCGATTAGAAATAAACTTAGAAGCCTGAAATTTCTCAGGATTTCAGTGTTAATGAATCTTTACGTTATGACTAAAATATTTCGAAATAGGTCACGGGTTTGACTCCAGAGGATGAATGTTGTTACCCATAAGGTAACACATAAAAGTCACATTTTTGGTTTGAAGGCTTTCATTCTTTTACTCTTTAAAATATCTTAAAATTGTTATCGACGTGAAATTTGCGGTAAAACACGCCAAAATGAATGAGGATTCTTATTCTTACCATCAAATACTCGATCTCATTCTAATTTGCTCATATTTTGAATTTATATATATAGAGAACAAAATTAAAGAACGTACGAAATGCTAGAAATATATCGTCGATGATTGTGTCTAAAAGGCGAGGTGTAGTGATCGAGGAAATGGAGAGTTCTTTAAAATTATGGATTGAGGATCAGCATCAAAAAAACATTCCAGGGAGTCTTTCAAAAATTCAAGGTAAGGCTATCAGTTTGTATGAAGAATGGAAGTTCACAGGTCCGTAGAGCCGTTGATAGGGATACAGCTTGCTACAGACTCCTTTATTAAGAGAAGAAGAAGGCTGGTGTTCAACTTTCTCTTGACAAATTTTTCAAAAAAGTTGATAAGACGCCATCAAAGTCAGCATCACAATCTCCTGCTCATTCCCCTGCTCTAAAAACTAAACATACCATAATTAGTGATTTTATAATAATTTTTGGCTTTCTTGGGAATGGAACCTCCATTATAACGTGTCTATTGTTCGACTTTCATACATTTGACTTTCATACACGTTTTCAGGAACACATTATGTAAGAAAGTAGGGGACTGCCTGTATATGTCATTGTGGGTCCTGCTAGACACTACTCAGCCAAAAACAAATAAATGCTGTAGTCCATTCAAGGTGTGGTCATAAGTTTAAGGTTAATATTAATTTATTTGGAAGGCTGCTGTTGAAAAGTGGCACCTTCAAAATACTTTTGATTCTTGCTTTTTCGATGAATCTTTGTAGCCAATGCAGTGAATATGTTAGTATTGCAGTATACAGGTGAATCCCGCTTAACGCGGCCCTGGCCAACGCGAATTTTATTTCAAATTAAAATTTTTTAAAAATATACATATATGCACAGTGTGACCGAAGTCTAATATCTTATGATTTTTTTAATTTTGCACTAATCAAATTTCCTAAAATATCCTAAATATTGTGATATTTCAGCAGTGTTGCATAATATTGCATCGTCTGGTGGCCAATTTCACTCTTTTCCCTGTAAATTTCACTTGTCTAACACAAAAAATATATCTCCTAAGGTGGAAAACATTTGAAAAATGGAAGAAGAAATATGATTCATGCTTCAAGTTTCTTTGGCATAATTGGATTGTAAAGAATGTTTTTGATGATTTATATTTTTGAAATCTATAATTTTCGACAATTACTTGATTACAATTTTAATTTACGGTATTAACATGTCATTATAAATAACAATAAAACAACACTACACATCAAAAAATTATATAATTTTGATCTACATATGAAAAAATGTGGTACGCGCAGAGGGATCTTAATGTTTGAATGCATATAATGTATAATCTTATATAATCAGTGATGAGCTGGAAAAAGGTTAAGAACCAGCTCTCTGAAAAAAGGGTTAGGAAATTTGGATACAGTGGCAGGGGCACCATATCGCTCTATTTTAGTAATGCCGTTCCGCTAGCTTAACAAGTGTTAAAGCTTTTTTGTCTTACTGTTTACTAGGTAATTTTATAGTTTGTTTAATAAATTACGTTCTAAAAGTCCGGTAGAAATATGTTTTACATTGAATGTGGGTCCAAAAATACTATTTGGCAAGTTATTTCCCTCTGGGTGCCTAAAGGTTATGGTTCCCTGGCAAATGCGGATTTTCGCTTAACGCGGAGACCTCAGGAATGCATCCCCCGTATTAAGCATTCTCACCTGTACTTCGCTATTTTTTTAAAATTATGAACTTAAGTTATGCTAATGTAATGAGAAACAAAATGGGCATCACATAATGTAATACAATTTTTTGGCAGAGGTTATCTCCAGTTCCAAGCCAGAGTGAAACTGCTACTACTGCTTCTCAACCTGCTCAGGGAGTTCCCAAGCATCAACAACAACAACATCGTAATCATGGACCAAGAAATAGGCGTCCAAATGCCACACATTTCTTTGCAGTGGTGAAGGATGAGGCCCTTCCTGTTGATGGACAGACTCCACGGAAACGAAAGACGAGGCACAGCAATAACCCACCTGTAGAGCATCATGTAGGCTGGATCATGGATGTTCGGGAACATCGGCCACGCACTACCTCTGTGGGGTATGCATAATCTTCAGTGTTCTTCAATGTATTAACTGCCATCATTTATTTATGTAAGAAAACCAAATAAAATCCCTTTGATATTCTTAGAATTTCTGTACTAGGTTCATGGAATTCATTGAAACATGTTTGGATATCCTCAATATTGATTTGGTGATTATAACTTTGCACTAGCTAGAGCCTTTATTCCGTTTACTGGAATACAAGGTGTGGAATTAGTGCTAAATTATTCTGGGTGGTAGTATGTTTTGCTTGTTTAGCTTTTATGTTGGATAAGCTTCACAAACCTTCCAACAATCTTGAGATAATATTATGCTATGATTAATGTATGCAAGGATGTGTTAGTTGATGAAAGCTAATTGTCATTCCTTACATATTTTTTGTTTCCATTTTAAAATTTTTGATCATTGACTACATTTATTCCAAAACGGTAGAAATTTCTGGCTGGCATTGATATTAATATGCATATCATTCCTTGGTAGTCTATTGTATGATATTATTGCACTTAACCTTGATTTGTTTGCCATTATGGGAATCAGTATCTTTTTGTGCGTGTGTAAATACAGGGTGGGCCAAAAAAATGTACCCAATTTCAAAATTTCAAAAAATTGAATGAACTAGGATATGAATGTGAAACAAAAATCAATCAATAGATGGATCTTTCAAATTTATTTTCATCAATACAGATTTTCCAAAAATCTTCCATCATTCTGAGCACAAATGTGAATAGGTGCAGTACAGTTGCTGATTGCAGCCTGTAGGATTTCATGTCTAATATTGGCCATAGTTGTTGTTAGCTTATCTGAGACATTTTGAACCTATGACAAAAAGGATTTTTTTTAATATTTGGCTTTTTCCTGATTAATTAACTTTATTATTCAATCTTATCTTGTATGTTTATTTTGTAATCTCATTTTTAAATCGGTACATTTTTTTGGCCCACCTTGTATATATTAATTAATTAAATGTAACATTCCAACAATTTGTATTGATTTCTTTTGCAATTTGAGGATATGCAAAAAAATTATTGTAGCAGATTTTGAAAAACTTTTGAGATACCGTATCTGCTCGAATGCAAGCCGATGTTTTTTGTCAAAATCTATCATGAAAAATCACCCCTAAGCTTAAATGCGAGTCCGAGGAAAATTGGGTTATGGTTAAATCTTGAAGTCTCTCATTATCTTTGCGTTCAATAGATAGTACTATATTTTTTGTAAAGTAAATATTTGACCTACGATGAATATATATAAAAATATCTTGGCGAGATCGCTTGCGTAAATTGATGATTACGCAAAATACGGTGACGGCTTTGAATGATCAACTATTTGAATTTTGGTAAAACTTTACATGGAACATCTATAATTATAAAAATGCAATTTCTTAAGGCAATGTAAATGCTAATTTCATTGGAAATAGACTTGATTGAAAAAATGTCTTGGCGAGATCGCTTGCATAAATTGACGATTACGCAAAATGCATTGATGGCTTTAAATGCTCAACTGTTTGAATTTCGGTAAAACTTTACATGGAACGTGTATAATTATAAAAATGGAATTTCTTAAGGCAATGTAAATGCTAATTTCATTGGAAATAGACTTGGATGAAAAAATATCTTGGCGAGATCGCTATTACTATATTTGACCTTTTGTGAAAATGAAGATGAATGAAATTATTGTAACTGACTGTGGAACATTATTCAGCAACACAAAATTATTAATTGGAGTAATATTTCAAAATGTCAACAACTACACCATTTCCGACTCATTTATTCGATCTCGAATAATGTATTTTAAGATGTACATGAATACCTGGCACACTTCAACATAAAATCTACGAAATTTACGTTTTTGCCAAAAAATTGTGGAAATATTTGGGGGGGGGGGGGGTGGGGGGTCGGCTTATATTCGGGCAGATACGGTAAGTATCAAATGACGATCCATTAAGAGAATTTCCTTAAATGCTAAATGGTTCATAAAAAATCTTGCTGTCCTTTGTCTCTCTTGTAAAAGCATCTCTTTATCCTTTTACTTAAGGAGTAGCTGCAGTGGAACTAGCCCATCGGAAAGCCAACTTTCAACCAGCTATGGGAGTGCCCCTCAAGCACTACCCAATTTCCAACACCCTTCACACTCGATGCTCAAAGAGAATGGATTTACTCAGCAAGTTTACCACAAATATCACTCAAGATGCTTGAAAGGTTTGTGCCTTGGTTCTTTGATGTTATTGTTTATTTACTTTTATTGATGGAATGTTTATTTATATTTTTATGTATCTTGCAGAGAGGAAGAGGCTAGGAATCGGTCAGTCCCAAGAGATGAATACCCTGTTTCGTTTCTGGTCATTCTTTTTGCGTGAAAATTTTAACAGGAAAATGTATGAGGAATTCAAAACTCTTGCTGTTGAAGATGCTGGAGAAAATTACAGGTAAGATTGGCATGCCAAAGTTATTTTTCTGGTTAGCACTTAAGATATGGTGTTGCTGCTGAGCCAGAAAAGTCAATTGTGTACAGGAAGACAATGTTTTTTTGGGAAGAAAAGTTTTTATATTACTTTGATTACATTTTTTTATACTATTGGTACATTAGATGTCTTGATTTAAAAAACTAGCTGTATTATCACCTGTGATCTTTGAATTCATTTGGGGAATAACTTTGATTAAAACCAATCAGTTTGATATTGCACTAATATAAGATGTATTTATGTTTTTGAGTATAAAAAGTAAATTTTACCTGTATAATGTTAAATCTTTCCTTCTGTATTTGGTTGATGTTTCATGGTCTTAAAATTGATTTTTCTATTTTGATTTGTGAATACAATGAGTATAAACAGCATAAGCCCCTTTTCCAAGTGTAGCTTTTTGGTGCTGCATTTTTCTTGGCTTATGCTAAAGTAATTGAGAGGATTCGCTAACACCACAAGAGTTGTTGCTCAGTGAGTGGGGTTTGATAGTAGACCTTTCTACAAATGCTTTTCTTGTGTTAGTTTTCATAAAAAATGTGGTTTTAATACACTAATATATATGTTTATATAACGTGCTGTCTTTTAGGTATGGCCTAGAGTGCTTGTTCCGGTTCTTCAGCTATGGTTTGGAACAAAGATTCCGTCCTGATGTTTATCAAGACTTCCAACAGGAAACATTAAATGATGTTGCAAGAGGCAAGTAAAGCTTGAATTGGTTCTTTCCTTGAACAAACAGTAGCCTAACATATTTTTGATGGGGAAATGTGAACTATCCCTAGTTATGTTTAACTCTAACAATATCTTGTCCTTTGCAAGTCATAATAAAAAATATTTTACACTTACTAATCAAATTTAACTAGGGTTCTTGGTGTGTATAAATAGCAGTGAGTTTTGTATGATATTTAGCACAGTGTTTATAACATCATTGCTAATAAAGCAATGTTGTATATACTCGACTGTTTCTCCCTACTCCAAAATTCTGTATTGATCTGTTATACACGTGATTTCATATTACTTATTATATGCTGATCTTAATATAATTTTTTGTATTTTGTTTGCATCAATCATAGAAGACTAAATTTGACAATAAAAAGTTGTGTATTGTTGGTCAAAGGTCCTTGGTTATATTTTAGGAAGTTCTATAATATGGGTTACTACTCCTCTTCTAAAATGACCAATCAAATTTGGAATGTTCTATTTGTGGTTTGATTTTCTCAATGGTTAAAGTTATTGCACGGATTATTTTCAAGCTCATAGTTTTTGTAGCTATGGAGATGTACATCTAAGTGCAAAATAAATTCCTCCCTAAGCCAAAGGTATTTTAGCATATGATTATTGCATGATATCCTAGGATGAGGGAGAGACAAGATTTCTACTGAGGTTAAGAAATTCATGTTCAATGTAACATTGTGTTGAGTGTTTGCTTTATATTTTCACAGGTCATCTTTATGGTTTAGAGAAATTCTGGGCTTTCATGAAATATTACAAGCACAGTGGGAAACTACATGTTGATCCAAAACTGCAGGAATGCTTATCTAAATACAAGAGTATAGAAGACTTCCGTGTGGATGCTGTAAGTTATTTCTTTCATTAACTTTTCTTAGTTTATTCTTTGGTTATGGAAGTGTTCATAATGTATCTTTGATGTTACTACTTCAAATATTTTCTTAAAAGTTGGCTGCTTGAATTTTTCAACATCTAGCATAATATTTAAGAATATCAGAATTCTGAAATGGCTTAATCAGGTTAAGAAATCAATTGTCATTATTTCTTCATACCTGCAAGAAGTTTTTTGTGGCTTGTTTCCTATTGTCATGTAACTTATGATTTCCATTTTATTGATACTTGTGGCATGGAGGAGTTATTTGACTTAAATTTCATCTTTGCCAGCAAAATGTACAGCATAGCTTTAATATTGGGTTTCTGACCTGTTAATGTATTGTAGCTGTAAAGGTTTTACTAAAAAGGTAACTGATTCAAGAATAAGTTGCTAATATATGCAATAATCTTTTTGCATATTGTAAAATAGAATATTGAAAATGTACCGTATTTACCCCAATCCAAGACAACCCTGAATCTAAGATGACCCCCAATTTGGATGACTGTCAAAACAGAAAAAAGATTTTATGACCGACATAACTACAAAAATTTTAAAAAAATCTACAAACCCGGGAGAAATTTTTATTCTTCCATGATTTTCTTGAATTGTCTTTTACATTAAAAAAAATAAAATTAGTGCTCGAATTGCATCGGAAGGCTATTCCAGATGTATAAAAATTAAAATAGAAGCATTCTAGTCAAAATATTATTGCAAAACACCTGGTCTGTTCCACATGACATGTAACCAATCTCATTAGTTCTTCAGACATCCAACCCTTTTATTGACACCTACCGTATTTAATCGATTGTAAGCCGACCTTTTTTTACCTTTTTACCATCTCAGAAATCGCCACTCGGCTTAGAATCGGGGGCAAAGAAAAGTAGTCATTGAATTTATGTCCGTAGTTACATTATAACGCGAGATATAAGTCTATTAAAGTGGAAGTAAACTGTCTACTTTAAATATATGCAAAAAAGAATCAAATTGACTGAACACCTACAAAGAAATAAATGATGTGAATAATACGTGGCGTGTCAAAGTTGTAAAAGAATGCAGCGATCGTATGCGTAAGGAGCTAACACTGAAACATGATAGGTGGAGGAGGAAGGGCAGGGGAGGGCAAATGCTTCGATTCACGAGTAAAATGAAACATTGTGTTAGCTCCTTACGCATACGAGCGCTATCGCTGCGTTCTTTAAGACTTTGACGCACCACGTATTATTTACATAATTTATTCCTGGAGTATTATTATATTAAGATCCCGGGGCATAACGGTCAAATTACTTTTTTCGTAGAAGTTGTTATGAATAAGTGAATAAATGTATTTTATATCACCGTAATTTTAGTTAATACTTTAACCCTCTCACGTCCTGGGGTGTGGGGCACCTGCTGGCATTAAAAGTCTGGAGAAATTCAAGATGGCCACCTAATGGGAAACATTAAATAAAACAATTATACATTAATCTCCAAAAATATATATTTTGAAAAATCTCTGAAGTAGGAGAATTACTGCAAGATATATTAGATTGTTCGGGGTTCAAAAAAATAGCTAATTTCCATCGAATATTTTTAAAAAATTCTTCGTATACAAAGTTAAGAAAAATCTGCCAAATACGATCTAAATCTCGTGTTTATATGGTATACTACGTCATTTCCGAAAGAGAAGCCATCCAGTCAACGTTTTTTGAGGTAAATTTGAAAGCGTATTTTCCGATTGGTCCCACGATCGGGAGTATAAAAATTTACGGGCATTCTCGGATGGTTTGGTCGCGAGAGGGTTAAAATCAAATTTTTTTTCTTGCGTGGCCTTGTGAAAAGTGTGGGTCGGCTTACAAGCGATTAAATACGGTATTATTCCACTAGGCCAGAGGTTCCCAAACTGTGGTTCACAAACCCCCAGGGGGTTCGCGGCAAAAAATCCATAATGGCAGGCAAAGTTTTTGGTAAATCACTTAATTTGGTCCTTGTTGGCATTTAAGTTTTTAACAAATTCTATACAACAACTTGTTTATTAAAATGCAAAGTAATCCATTAGTTAAACAATATTTATATCAAACTTTTATTTGAAGCACGAAAAGAATGTGTCTGGAGCTAAGCCTATTTTTCAGCCTTAGGTAGGAAAATCATCGCTCCCTTTTCACTACGTAGAGGAGACTTTCGTAACAACGGAAACTGTATAGGTCTTCGTATTTGTAAGCAATAAGGTGATAGGTCTTCTTTAAACAATGCACAAATAGATATTATGGAGGATAATTGTAATGCACTCTTAACGAAAGAGACAGGGACGAATGTTGAGACATAATATTGTAAGCAAATTGTAAAAAAAGTAAATTTTATACTTCTGGGCTTTGTTTTAAATCTCAAATTTTCATGATAATTCTTCGTAATTTTATATGCAAATAAAAATTATGCTGCTCCCCTTACTACTTATATGACCACAAGGTTACAAACGCAAATAAGCAACGGAAAAGTATATATAAAAGGTGGAAATAATGTTATAATAAATATTGTATACTTAAATTAATAAATATAAAAACTTTACAATATATATTCTTTAATAATTTATATTCGGGTAAGAAAGATAATCCTTGAAAATTTTTATTCTTAGGAGGGGGTGTGCGATATCTGGATCATTATAAAAAGCGGTTCACACGGTCAAAAAGTTTGGGAAATACTACACTAGGCAAATATTCCTTGGGCAATTTTTTTCGCTTTAGTATCAAATAAGGTGGTAATTTAGTCCCATCGGCCAAAACCGCCAACATTACTGTAACTTGCACTTTTCCATTACCTGTAGTTTTTATTAGAACCGATTTACCACCTTTTTCATTTACAGTGTAATTAGATGGCATGCCCAATTACGTATTTCTGATATGAAAGAAGCTTTTCACTGTAGTCTTCCGGCAGTTTCTGGCAGAGTGAAGTTTGTCGCCATAAAGTAAACCCATTTCGTCGCATCAATCTCACACACCAACCTTTACTGTCTTTGAATGCCTGTCGTGGTATATTTAGTCCTCTTGCAATTTCGTCAGCTTTAAGAATAATAGTTTCATACAAAACTGGCATTCCATTTTCCTCTGGGTACGCACAAACTCAACAACTGGTTTTTCTATGTCAAGAAATCGACCACATTTTGGACCACTGTGCGATTTCCTTGTAGATTTAGCATTTTCAAGTTCTTGTTTTGATAGTTTCCATCTACGCACATTTGCCTCAGATACATTGCATTTTCTACTTGCATCACAATTATTCTTTCTTCAGTTTAAAATTTGCATCATAACTACATCTCATTCCTTTTAATATCTTTCCCTTTGCATTTGTACCTCTTATTTCTACATGATCTGCCATTTTAAATTCGAGGGCGATGTAGGTATTTTAAAATAGGTAATTATTCCTGAAGAAGCTGATGTTGAGAGCAATCATATTCATTGCTCTATAGGAGAAAGTAATGTGCTTGGCACATCAGATTTTCTTTAAATGTGCTCTCTGCTTTGCCAAATTTGTTCATTTCCACTTAACCCCACAAGCCCGGATGAGATTTATGAGAACCTACCTTATTCGCCTGATGAGGTTTTTTTAAAACACAGGTAAAGGTGAGAAAATTTGCGAAGATTTTCAAAAATTCATAACTTTGATGTTTTATTGTTATTTTGATGAAATGTTTTGTGGATATACATAAAAGATGAAATTTTTAAACAGTATCATTTGAAATATCATATGTCGCACACAAACATTGCTGCAGTAGAAGCGAATAAATAATTTTCCGGTGCACGTTCACGGTTTATATTAACTTTCGGAATCGCGAGAACTATGAAATGTATTGACATGAAATCTTATTCTAAAAACATGCAAACATTACTGAACATTTATTCGCTGAATGTATCTATCTAAACCAATTAGGTAAAAAGGTTGTCGCATGTCAACTTTTCCATGTCTTGACTGGAAATTTTTAACTAAGTCTTGTATTTATGATTTTTAAAAGACGTTTTATAAATAATATAAATGTTTTAGTTGTGCAGTCATCATTATTAATCATTACAGAAGTCATATAGAAAAATTGGTTACATTTCGTTGATTAGAAGCGGAGATATGGAGTTGTATTTATCATAAGATTTTAGACACAGAATACGGAAAACTTTTAAAAGTTACATATTAGCTCACAGCTCACAAGTCCTTTCCCAATTGTTTTAGAAAATGTACACATGCGTAATTGGATTCAGCATGAAATTTACATTATAGCATCGTCAACATATCTCTTGTAAGCGAAGTCTTTGAAAAGATACCGTGAATCATATCCGAGGGTGACCGTTTCCTCGTCTACATGCACTATATGGGTCAACTTGAGAAATCGAAACTGCGTAGGTCCGTGGAATACGAAAGACAAAAACTGTGTATTATTATTGTTATAGATTGTTCATAAATTGCATTTATTATTATTGTAATCAATAAAAATGTATATTTACGTCAAAAATTGATTTTAATGCGCTGTTTTATTTAGTTTCTTAATGTTAAATATCAATAAAACATACTTACCTATTGATTCACTAAAATATCAGCCATGTTACGGTTTTGAGTTAGCCTTTCATTTTAACACGCCGTTTCGAGTCTCTGGGGGACAGAAGGTCTTGATAGGTAAACATTGCAAACAATACAAATAGCGGAACAAGCCGGTCTTTGAAGGATCGCCGAAGATGAAAGCTTTCTTGGTGAATTGAAAAGCGATTTTTAGAAGCATCTGAACTGGGTTGTGTTTATTTAGTATATAGGAGACATATTTCTTTCTCAAGCGGCCGACCTCTTTTCTCACAAGGCTCCACAAAGATACAAGAGTAAAGATTATATTTCTTCTTCGGGAAAGTGAAAAGAGGAATCGTAATTTCGTGGGAAAATGAGAATTTCATCGCAAAGTTTCACGTTGATCATAAAACGTTAGAACAATAGTAAAAATACAGGTCTTGCATTACTGAAGAGGCCAAAGCTTCCTCTATCAAACTACGTATATATTATTCAGATGGACGAATATGCCTTCCGCATTTAGACAAAAGTATGTGATTGCACTCCAAATTTTCAGCGCAGAAACAAAAATTTCACTGCAAACTTTCACGTTGATTATAAAACGTTAGAACAATAGCAAAATTACAGATCGTGCATTACTGAAAAGGTCAAAGTTTCCTCTTTCATAATATATAAAACTTATTTATATATACGAAACTCCGTTACGCCAAAAGGCGATGAAAGGTTCAGGCGCACAGTACTTTCGTAAAAAATCGAGTGCAAACTTTATCGTACATTATAAATTATAAAAACACAACAAAAAATACAAGGCATACATTACTAGAAAGGTCAAAGCTTCCTCTTTCAAGATATATAAAGATTATTCAGATTTAAGTATGTCCCTTGCGTCAAAAGACAATTAAAATTAGTGCTGCCGCTCCGTAATTTTGTGGCAAAAATGAAAAATCCATCTCAAACTTTAATGTAGATTATAAAATATAAAGTCATGCATTACTAGAAAGGCCAAAGCTTCCTCTTTCAAAATATATGAACATTATTCAGATTTAAGTATGTCCCTTGCGTCAAAAGGCAATTAAGATTAGTGCTGAAGCACCGTAATTTCGTGGCAAAAATGAAAATTTCGTCGCAAAATTTAACGTAGAATATAATATACAAAAACATTACTAAAATTACAAAACATGCACTACTGCAAAGGCCAAAGCTTCCTCTTTGAAAATATATAAATTTTATTTAGATATAAGTATCTCTCTCACACCAAAAGACAATTAAATGTAGTGCTGACGGAGGACGTAATAGTACGTATGACGGCGAATGGGACAGTTTTCGGAGGACATAATAGTACGTATGACGGCGTCTACGGGTTAACTGAAAAATGTGACAACAGCTGTTGACTTCCTAGAATACCAACTTCAAGATTCTGCCCTTTTCGTAGGTCATATAACACAAACTCTTAAAAGAAATCGATATCAGCTTAGTTGACAAAAAAGCTTCTTTTAACAATTTAAGAGATGTATGAGATGTGCTGTCTCTTATCTGTGAATTATGTAGTTTTGAAGAATACATGTATTTTTGACCAAACAAAGTGAACATCAGAAAATTGGGAAAATCTTGAAATACTGGCTTAAGATTTCAAAATATTATTGATTGTGAAATCCACAATTTCCATTAATTTGCAAACTTGCAAAGCCAATGCTTATACTTACTAATAGCAATGTTGGCTATGAAAATGGAGAGTTTTTAGCAACTTGAATGTTATTAAAAGTGCACACAGGTCTGCACTGAATGCTCTTATGCATTGTTCATTCAGAAAATATCTTGCAGATTTTGAGCCAACAGATGCCGTGAGGAAATTAATACATTTTGTCTCATTTTGTTGAGTCATTATATTGATATCATTAAAAGTGAAAATTATTTTAACAATTTCCTAATCTTGTGCTGTAAATTAGGCCTATGGTTACTTGTTTTCACAGCATTTGTGCTATTTACTGTATATTTAAAACTTGAATACATGTTTTTTTTAAAACTTTCTATGCCAATACAGTTGATTTGTAATGCAAGATAAATTTAAAATTCATAAAAAGCATGATAAAATTTAAGTTATGGGTCTATGCATAAACAGCATAAATACTTTTACTTAAAATATGCGATGCAGATGCTGAAAATATTGAAATCATAACTTGGTACATTTCTCATCAAAAAACCAAGATATTTCATGTTACAGGATATTTTGATGTCGGTAACAAGATTTAGAAAAAGATTGGTGGCAGCCCTGATTTAATATATTTTTACAGAAAGACATCTATTGAATGTTAGTCTGGGGATGGTGGTGTTATTACCTTCTTGTCAGTAATATCACTTGTTGCAGATAATAATATGGTTTCATTGACAAATTATGATAGCATTGCTGCTTAATTTTTTGTCATTTGTAGTAAGTGATGTGCAGTAATTCCTTCTATAACACGCGAGATATGTTCCTGGAAAACACCATGTTATTGAAAACAGCATTATAGGATGTCCTTAACCTTTATCGGCCAACTGTCGCCATTCAGCAAAGTAGAATGGTTCCATGATTCGGATATCGCTCTGTCATGCGTGATTCTCGTATTTTCTATTCTACTTAGTGGATAATGCTTAAAAAGTTTTCTTTTTGAATATTTAGCGAGTAAATCCTTGTGATGCATTTTTACAAAGAAATTACGATCTAACTATATCCTAGATCCACGTTTTTTTCTCTCTGAGAAAGTAGAATGACATAAGAAAATGTAGGGAGAAAAGGACAAGGATATCCATTGCTGAAACATCAATGTATACATTTGTGGCAGTCTGTATCTCGGGATTTCCCACCTTATTTTCCTACCAAATGCCAGTGGAAAAGAGAATATCTATGTACTTCATTTAGGTTTATTTATAAATGTTAAATTGGATTAAAATGATCATATATTTTTTTACACATAATCGATACCATAAAATATATTGACAATTTGTTTCCCGTTAAATGCTTTTTATTTGAATAAATTTCAACTATTACGTCAGGAGATATTTCTCTTTTAACTTATACGGGTTCTTTGAGCTCCGATACCATAAAATACACCCGACCGTGAGGGGGTCCCTGTGTAAACGACTGCCATACAATAAAGGTGAAGTGTATGGGAAATAGATAGGCACCCATCAGACTAATTTTTTACATTAAAATTGAATAGTAAACTATAGCATAATATATTAATAAATATATTAGAGGAGTTGCATGGCTGTGCATTTTGTTTGGGTGATTCCAGAAAAGGAAATTGTAAAAACTTCAGACCAATCCTCAACTTTAAATAGGATATGACCCTAGGATCCTATTCACATGGTAGTGTGGCATGCTGAAATTGTTCTGCATCTGATAATCTCACTTAATAATCTGAGAAATGTCTTCAATAATTGTGTAAACATGTACGAAGACCTCGTTCTAGGTTACTGTGATCACATTTTGTAAGTCACATATATATGTAACCATAGAATAGGACACCACATTACTATACCTGTTTCTGCAAAAACTGAATACATATGATTAATAAAAATTCAAAACAAGTGCCTCTCACAGAGCCACTTGAATGGGCTTGTTGATTTAATAAGTCTAAATTTTATTTCTCATAGTAGTATATAGAGGAAGTATGTAATCCCGCAAAATATATATGTCAAGATTTTGATAGAAATGCATTTTAGGTGTCCTCAAGTCCAAAAGTGATTTTCTTCATTTTGTGTCACTTAGAGATAAAATGATTGAATTAAATCAACTGATATTATGCATTTGGCATATTATTATCCAGAATAGAAGATATGAAGAGATGAATGATATAGCACAATAATAAAGGGTAGTTTATTCTTGTTAATTTTCAAAAAATTTCTATTTATTAAAAAAGTGGCTATGATGATTGAGATTTCACTTGTATATAAAGCGTAGTCATAGCAACATTATTATATAACTATTTAGCATCCAGTAGTAATGCTTCAGTGCCTGTGGCTTTGGCAGCCCACATAATACTTGATATTTATGTATCGTGTATTTATTTATCAAGTTTGATTTTCACATATATAAGGTTATCAATATATTAATATCATTTAAATGCAGATGGAATTCTGTGGTATATGAGACAATTTGTGCAATGTATCTTGTACTGATTTTATTGTATTGCTTCATTGGAAATGAAGTAGGCGGTGGCATCCTATGTTAATGTTTTTAATGGCTGGCATACTCATAGCGGTTTTCGTTTCAATGGATCTCTGCCTAGTTGCCTGCCAATATTAAAATGGCTTGTCATAGTACCATTGAGCAGAATTGTTAGCTCTTTGGGTCTCCCAAGCAAGCAACACTTTCATACTTTGGTAATTCATTCATTTAAAAAAATCTTTCATGGGGTTCTGAAATGTTCTCTCTTTTGGCATTTCCCTATAATTGGGGCAGCACCTCATGTTTGATATCGATCTTAACTTTTTTTCTGTTATGTAAGAATATGCTTTGCAGTCAATCCTTCCTTTTTTACGTTTTGTCCCTTAAATCCTTGGCTCTCTGCTATAAAAGCATTACCTTGAGTCAGAGCTGGAAGTGGTTGTTGATAGTGTGGTATTGGGCTTTTCAATATTTCTGCCAACCTTCATACTCCAGCTCAAGGAATGTCTTATTTTATGCATTTAAAGTTGATAAATCAAGAATACTTGGCCACAACCTCATCTTGTGTGTTGTATTGTAACATCTTACTAAATGATGTATGAGATGTACTTCCATCATAAGAGACATCACAATCAAGAATGATTCAACTTTCGTGTTCATTTTCTCACATGATGAATTCTTCTTTGGTTAGTTTTCTTTGGGTATGAGAATAGCAGTGCAATGTATTCTCTGTTATGGGGAAAAGTTTCACTTGTTTATAGCTGCTAAGTTATAGTCATAGCAGCACTTTTGTGTTTAAATAAAGTAAAGCATGGGGCTTGTGGATTGGCATGGTGTCTGATATCCAAGACCTATTAACACTGGGTTTCCATAAGCATGATGCCAATGTTGTGCATATGTAATGTTTTACTTCCCATTCATTTACAGCCTGATGACCATGACAGGCGGAGAAACTCAAGTGGCAATCGGCCATTTCCGAAGAGGAATCGCAGTGTTTCTGAAAGCCAAAGTGACGCACGTGCCAGACAAGGCACAAGTAGTCATTTTGGGGGACGAGGGGCAGCTGGGGGCCTGGGGTCAAACATCTACCTGCATGGAAAGCAAGGAGGGCGGATAAGAAGAATATCGGATGGGGCTGACTATCCAGATCGGTCGCATTCATTCAGCGAGTCTGCTCGTCCCCGAGTGACGTTCCTTAATACTCCCCACTCCATCGCACCTGCTCCCAGAGGTCGTAAGCCATCGGGAGGTGCCATACCAAAAGAGAGGAGTGATAAGAGTCAATTGAGCCAGAAAGAGGGCCACAGAGAAGGGGTAGCTGGAGGTCAGAGGGGTGCCGTTGCAGCTTCGATGCCTGCAGCGGCACATCCTAGGAGCGGGAAGTGCGGCCCACGTTCAGTTGCGCAGCAACAGGTCGGGAAATCTCCAGAGGGAATAACTGTTTCCAGCGGCAGTGGCAAGAACTGAACTGCATAAAAAGACAGCCACTTATGGATGGCTTATTGAAAAATCACAAAAAATGTAAATTTTGGTTGTTGAACAGCTTACTGTTATTACAGTAAGTAACAGGAGCACGTACATGTATTCGTGCACTCCTGTGAAAATGCACGAAGTTGAGGTGTTGCGTTTTTGACTGGCTTGCTGTGGCGTATGGCAGATGTGATTAAATCGCCCTTTCCATACTGTCTGGGCATGGGGCGTGTCGAAACACTTAAAACCCAGTTGATCCTATATTAAAGAATTTCGAGTCTTCTCCCATGCTTGGTGCATTTAGTACAGCTGAGTTTGGTGTATGATCTTGCTCCAGAGTTTTTAATTGATGCTCTGGCAATTGCCGTAATATGCAGTGCAGTGCACTAGTATTGACGTGGCGCACGGTTGACTGAAGCTGGCTATACACCCTCATTCCCCAACTGTTGGAATACATATACGTCTAAAAGATGGACGGTCGTTACATTGGTGCTTTGCTCAATTTTCATGCAGAATTTTTGACTTGATGTTAGGTTCTCTTTCATTTTTGGACTTGATTGTAGAACTTTTTGTGGTGTAGGTTTATGATTTGAAAGAATGTGATCACACCATAACCTTGTTACACATCTGAGGAGAAATTTTTTCTAATTTTATACCAGTGCTGCATTTTTCATTTGTTAGGTCTTCCAGTGCAATAATAATTGTTCTAACTTGCTTTCCATGTTGTGGCGTAGTGAGGAGTTTTCTATTGTTGACAGATATGGTGTGGTATTTTTTTGGTTTTCATGTCCAAAGAAAATGTCACGCTTTGAGGAAAACTGTTTTTGTTGTCCATAAATGAGGATTGTCAAGGAGCTAGTTTTCATTTGCTATTTATGGTAATACAGTGCACTAGTAGTAATATTTTATAATGCAGAACGAAGTCCATTTGACTGGAATAAGGGCCTTAGTTGAGTTTAATTTGTACTGTCTCAGATGAATAATTTTTTACATGAATCCACTTACCTCAAAATTATATTATAATCGTATATGAATGGATTATTGTGTTTTCCAGAATGTTGAGGGTGGATGAGAATAACTTTAATTTTTCTGGACTGAGTGAATGTGCTTGAGTGACTACTGTACAAAAAGTTTAAAAAAAAATACAGGGTTCCTTTGATTTGTTGGTTTGTAACCGAATTGTTATTGCCGAAGAGTCCTAAAAATTTTTTTTAATGTAGACATTTCCCTCTTCAACACTTATCGTAAATCATTTACTGATTGAGGGATATTATTTAGCTTGTTCTTTATGTCATTTCCCTAAAGTAAGTACTATTTTCCAGAGTTAATTGCTCACCTTGTATATATAATATAAATATACTAATTTTTGTGTTTTTGAAAGCAATTTCCTTATCTGTGTAAATTTGATTGCTTGGAAACTTCGTTTTGAAATATTTTTGGCAGCCCTAGATCATTGCTGTCAGGCATGTGAATCCATTATAAATATATATTTGTGGCTACTTTCTGTAATTTGTGTAATCTGAAACCGAATGACTGTGAATGGACGATATGCTCTTGAAGGAGTTTCAAATTTTTCTTAAGATCATTGTCAAGGTGATATATCAGTCAGTCATGCGTTATCTCATTGTGGATAATCGTTTGCTCATGTCAGTTCACCTCTAAAAAAAACTTGTGTGATTTACTGGTGTCGATATATTTTTGTCACCAAGGTGATTGTTTATTAACCCACTCCTATCCTATGAAAATCTGAATGTGATATTGAAAGGTGGTCGAAGGATAATGTAGTTGGTTTTATTGGGCATAATTTGTATTGTCTACCACTGATGCAAGTACCGATTTACATTTAAAGGGATGCGAAGTTCCCATTTTTGTTTTGTATCGATGACATATTATTTCCTTTTTGTGGTAAGGTGGGGTTTGGGGAGCTGTTGGGTATATTTCTATTTTTTGTGTGCGTTAGGGAAATATTGAGTCTTTCACATCAAAGTGGCACTGCTAGCCTAATGCTGTTGAATTAACTATTGTATGAATAATCCGTGGGTGGATTAACTTTGGCTTTGTTAGACTATATTTGGAGTGTTTGGCTGGCAAACTGAAGATCATTGTTTGTCAGAACCAGTAGAAGTTAAGCTTTGATGGCACCGATTGGATGTAGTTGAGGGGTATGTAGAAAATGATGAAAAACTCTTGATGGTATCTTTTAAAGTGGCAATATATTAGGTATCTTTAGCAAGAACAATAATTAGCTACCCTCTACTATGAAAAAATCTTATTCTACCCCCATGTTAAGCAGGATTAATATACATGGAATTTTGGTGTATGTAATTTTAATCTGAAACATTGTTCCCCAGATTGTAATCATCATTGTAAATATTGCAATTTATTTTCCTAATGTGGGTGATTTATTTAGGAGGCAAATTTTATTTACGTATGTGCTAAGAGTGCCTTTTCATGTATATTATTTGGTAATAATTAAGTCCAAATTATCTTTGGTACCAATGTTTTGGTGTCATCCAATTCTTGTAGTTACTGTCACAGTGGTTCATTTTTTTGGCAATGTGCGTGGGATTGTAAATAGAGGCAAAAAGGAAAAAAAATTGTACTCCAGTGTGTGGTGTGAGCCAATGTATTTGTAAATGAATTATATCTCTAGGACTTGAGTGACTTGAGTCCATTAATCTTCCAGAATTATAATATAATGCAACTTTCATGAACTGCATGAAGATACTTTAATTTACTTACCTTGGTCTTTTTTGCTTTCACGCAATCTAAAAAATTTGCTCATTCTTTTTCTAATGGAAATTCCTGTCCTGTTTATTTATAGTCATTTTTCATTTATTTTGCGATATTGTACACAAACTTAATGTAAATACTGACAACTTTGATGTAATTCATTATGGTGGGTTATGCTTTGAAGGCAAATATTGAACACTGAGAATGAGCCTTTTTACTTGATTTTTTTTTGACAGGTTGCTCCATCCCATTTTGTAATTGTGATTGTCAGAATGATTTAGAAAAGCCTTAGTATTTGTGGTTGGTTAATGGTAGATCTTGATGGTTAGTCAAACAAAAAACCATTTGAAAAAAAAATTAACCACCTATTTTTTATTTCGTGTGTGTTATTGCTATTATCTGTGTTATGGAAAGTCATTTTAATGAACTTGTGAATATTAATAAAAAAAACAGTAATCAGCCTTATTGTGTTCACAAAATTTTTCTACCACTTGCCATATATGAGAAGACATTGTGAAATTGTCGATGCATTTAGAAGCCTGAATTGATGTGTCAGCAAACCTCATTTCAACTTAAAGTGTAGATTTTGAAATTTGTAGAACTGATTTTGGTTCAGTTTTACATCTTGTTGTATTCCTCTAATAACTTGACCTTAAGAGTATGGTGTAGCTAAATGATGACTCCAGCTGTAACAGTTGTTGGGCCCTCTTATTGTGTACACAACTGCAATTGAAGTTTTTTCTGAGTTATGATGGACATCCCCATCCTGCTTTGTGATTAAGGAGTCTGCAGGGAAAAATGACCAGTTAATGTATTAATATTATTAACTTTCATTTACACATTTGTGAAGTTATATCAAATTTTAGGCAAGCTTATTTGTATGTAGTGGTATATTTTCAAGTAAACTGTGAATCAATACCAGAAAACTGGCTTTAGTATCTATATGAAAATGTAAGGAGCACCAGTAGCTGGTGTAGAGATATTTTTTGAGGCTTTGACAATGTAATTGAGATTACACATTTAGGAAAGCCAGAACTTCAATCAAGGTTGTTTTTCCTAATTTACAGATTTTCTTTGTTTCATTTTTTTTGTGATGCATTATCTGCTATTTTGAATAATGATTCTTGTGGCATTTCTAAATACTACCACACTTCAAATTTAGGCAAGTGCTGTATTTTTCGGATGAAAATTTACTTCGGAAATGCCGCATTGAATTTGGCAATTTCAAGGAAATGCCTTTTGTCTTTTGGGTCTGCATGGCATGTTAAAATAATGCAAAATTAGCATTACAATTTCCATCGCTGTTGGATGCCGTATGCTGGTCTTTGCACGATGATTTCAGTGCAGTTATTGGGGCTCTATTTTAGCTAAAGGAATCCTATCTTTGTCAATTTAATTAGAGGAGCTGACCTCATAAGCTTCGATTTATGAATAAGCATTTCCTTGATTTTTACTTAATACTTCGGAACGAGTTTGATCCCTGATGTGTTTTCAGAATTAGTGGGTGTCAGGGCAGGATCTTCCTTCATTTTAAAATGAGTAAATTATTAATGGCTTCCGAAGATCACATGGGTGCTCGCGAGAACCTCTGCAGTAGGGAGATTGTCACGTCATTCTACGCTGCAGTCAGTGAAGTATAATGACGATGGGCAGCAGCATTCAAATTCTTGCTGGCTTTAGGATTTGCTCAAGATAAATCCTGTTCGCGTTTTCTGGTGAATCGGCCTCTATTAGGGCTATTATCGCCGTCACACGACTATAGAAGGCAGGAGGAAAACCAGGTGACGGCATTAGCCGAGTTGACGATGAGCACCGAGGAGCTCACCTGCTTACGTCCCTTCCGAAGGACCAAGAGTTTTGCGCGGTCTCAAACCACGAACGATTCGTCTGAAGAATCCGACCGCCGGATTTGAACGAGGAAGAGCTGTGCGGAAGGCCACTCCGCAACTCTTACATGCATCGTTCTTGTCATCCCTGATAAGGCTTTCTTTTCTTTCTCATATACAAAGTACGTATATTGAGAAAGTATTGTAATCGCGAAAAAATTCGATCTCGAGTTTTTAATCGAAATATACGTTTTAGGTTCACCTGAGTCCGAAAAAGTGGTTTTCGCAATGCCGTCTGTCTGTCCGCAGCTCTAGAGCCTAAACCAGGGGTGCACAACATACGGCCAAATGTGGCCCGCCGACACCTTTTGTTTGGCCCGATTGAATCTGGGAGTAACTCAGCTGATTAATTCCTTTATATAAAAAATACAATTAAAATTTGTAAGTAAATTATATTTGTTTGCCACATTTTTTGTCATATACAAATTGCATTTACAATTGGTTATGGTAATTAATAAATCGACAATAGTGTAGTTAAGTTTTTATTATGGACAAAATTTGCAGTGTGGCCCTCTTAGGTCCAATCAAGGTCGATTTTGACCCGCGTCAACTTCTGAGTTGTGCACCCCTGGCATAAACGGTAGAGCGAAAATTCATGAAATCGCGTACTTAGGCGTTTTATCATACAGAATAGAAGCTATGAAGAAATGGTTGACATTGCACAGTAATTAAGGGCAGTTTGTTCTAGACAATTTTAACAATTTGATTTTCTAAAAAGTAAGAATTTAAAAAAATTGAAAAATAAAATCTTTTTGCTTTATAAAATAGGCGGGCTTAAAAGGATAAAACAAAAAAAAATTCCTACTTTGTTCGTTATAAAAGATTGTGGTGTAATATCCTTTGCAATACTGTTGCCTTATCATTTACGTAGTAATTTCGCTTTGATCGGAGGTTTTCACGGTTGAGCTTGAATAAAAAATTGGCACTATACATTGTAACAAGTTTATCATATTCTAATGCGTCGTTTAGTTATCTTTTGAAAAATATAACTACTAGCAGAAATACCCGGCGTTGCCCGGAGAAATTTGGTTCAAATCCGATCGGAATTCTAGATGATACATGGTATTTAAGAATTCACTCGGCCGCCGTTTTGAATAAAACGTACAGAGAGAAACAAAAGCCATCCACAATCGTATGTACCAAATTTGATTCAAATCAATAGTAGGACTTGGAAAAATACGCGTAGTTTAATGTTTAAATCGACCGCCATTTTGGATGAAGTGGACATACAAACACTAAAACCCCGCGTCGTCCTTCCCCTTATTGCCCCTTATTATCCTGCCAAATTTGGTTGGAATCGGTTGATTGTGGGCGTGCATAAAGGAGCCGACAGAAAATGGGCTGCCATTAGCGTATAACGCTATTTTGCTTTTTTACATTTAATATAAAACATTTGGGATTAAAAAGTAGCCTACGGCCTTTCTCTTTGTGAAGAAAGTGTGTTAAAAATTTTATTACTCAACTTTAACGGTGTGGAAATGTATAGATGTACAAATAAACAAACATAAATATATAGGAGATAGGTATTAAATCCAGAAATGCTAAATGTAAATGATGCCTTGAAGCAATATTGCATAATTTTCAGGATAGCTCGGCAATTACGATAATTGAGGGGTGTGAGGCAAAAACATGGTAACCCACGAACTTATCTATATGCAGTTAGGTTGCGTACAGAAAAGAAAAAAACTTCAATTAGTATGATTTTGGAAATGTATCATTTGTTGTAGTTCATATTTTGTAATTTGCGTTTATTTATGATTTCTCTTACGGGTGCCCCCACACAATCCCCAATTTTTTTTGTAATTCTTGCTTGTTTTCATCTTTTAAGTGCGAAAATGAATAACAATAAAAAATAACGAACATAATAATAATTTACCTCAATCGCTTTCTTACAATGATTGATGCCAAAGTTGGTGATATAAAACATAAAGATAATAAGATAAGAAACCTGGTACCGGCATTATCGTACTCTTTTTCGAAAATACCATGGAGGACCAACTGCTTTACGTCCCTTCCGAAGGATGAAACGATTCGCGTGCTTTCTTCTAAACACGTAAATGGGGGGCCGCAAGATCTATTGAAAAAATCCCACTTCCTCAGATTTTGAGCGAGTATGCTCAGCGTAGCAGGCCAAAGCCCTCGCCACGGCACTACATTACGCAAGCTTTGAAATTTTGAAGATACTTTTATACCCAGAAGCTATCCACCGCAGCGTGAGGAATAAAAATACTTTCCCAAATGAACCATCTACTGATTACGAGTTGTCAATTGTTTTATGAAAAAGTTCAAATTTGTAAAAGTAATAGTGAAGATTACAGAGGTATAAAATGATATAATAGAAATAAGCTAAAATTTTCATACAATTAAGCGTTATAAATTCTCTCGTCATATATTGGTCAAAATGACAACTTATGAATCCGTATTTCTCGCTATCATTTATAACGTCGAGGCAGATCAGGCACTACGTAATATATATCAGGGATGTTAAATACGTGGCACGCGTGCCAGAAATGGCACGCAAGCAATTTTACTGGGCACGCGGAAGCTTGAATTTTCTGTATGAATTATGAAGTTTCTTAGAGAAGGAGTAAACTAGTGGCACACGAAAAAAATTCTGATTCACATTACTTTCTTGGCACGCGACTCAAAAATCATTTGCCATCCCTGGTATACACACACACACACATACATATATATATGTGTGTGTGTGTGGAAGTGATCGTCCTCTTTTCTTGTGTGAGCTCCATGTTAATTTAAGTATGCGAATGCGATGGAGTGGTGAAGAACGGGTTAATCCTCAATCAACAAAATTGTGTTTTATATACACGTATGATAAACAACAGGCATAGTTTTTTCAAAGTAATTCTCAGAGTACTCGTAAAAATCTGATTTTTTCTAGGTTATGGCTAATGTAAATTTCTAGCGGGCGCTTTGGCGCTCTCAGACATACGGCTAACGAACACAGATGCCGAGTTTGCAGACTTAAATTAAGGCTTCATCTTATAGAATTACTAGAAGAATTTCCCGTAGACGAATATCGCTAAACTTCCGTCTATTTGTAAGCTTCATTGAAGCTAATTGTATCGGAGGTAACAATGACGGCTGTCTTGGCAACGCCCGGAAAGAGTACGAGAAATCCACAAAATTTCGAAACAAATAGCGTATTTCTGAAAACTTCGACCGTGTAACATATAAACTTCGCAGGAATAAATAGTATAGAGTTTTAGTCGTCGAATAAAGCAAAAACGAAAAAAATCAGTCCATATTTACGTATTTTAATGCTTGAAGGAAGAATACCTTGCAAGTCAAGAAATGGATTCATACGTGTAATCTTATGGAAAAATGTTAATCCCCTATATTGGGCAGCACTGATTAATCCCGGTTGACCAAACCTTGACCATTCACTAAGTTAGGATGTAAGGAAGAATCGTACCAAATTTGGTTTTTCGAGCTTTTATCGTTTAGGAGTAGTTCCATGAACAAACCAACAAACACACGCTTCAAAATATATTATAGGAGATTAGAATTTATTTAGATAAAATGAAATCTTCCAGAGAACAAGATACATTTTGAATTTTGCATTTGGGTATACATAAGAAGAGAGGGAGAAGAGTTAAACAAAACTTTTCTTTATCGCTCACATAACGATACATTCATGTATTTTTTGACGAATCATCAAAAGCACATCCACTGCCTGAAAAATATAGATTAAAAAAATCTTCATTGTGTACTACTTTGCGTTAGCACATAGGCTGGTACAAACAAATAATTCTAACATTTCTTTGACATGAACGGAAATTTATAGGTAATTAATAAAATTTGGATGCGTGAATCGAAAATGTACCATAATTAAATATCCATGTTAAAGCTGACAGAAGTAGACGATAAATATTTTTCAGGCCAGCGTGATTCCTTTTGTAGCCCGTATGCAAATACAGTTTTGGGACTTCGAATTATTGTTAAACAGGAAATTGCTTAAACTTCTGATATTAAATTATATGATGTTATTTCTTCACGTAAGTCAGACATTACTACAAATGATAGTCTTTCTCTGCACAGAGACGAACGTAAATACTTCTTTATCAGCTTTAATTTAATGACAGCACGTTCATCAGATCATACTGTAACTAGAATAGTTCAAATTCGGCGCAGAGTTGTAATTACATTGCAGAAAATATCGATAAAACTGTTTTAACGAGAAAATTCAGTGACCGCAAGGATTCAATTCATTAACACTGCTTTTCTGTAAAACTTTCTTCAGTTACATTACTTTTTTAATTCGTATAAAATATTTCCCTTACAATCATCTATTATGGTTTGACGTGTCAGTTTAAACTACATACTCTGCAGTTTTCATGTTTCTTCTTGAGGATCCTTGCATTTTTCGCAAAAGTGCTTACTTGTCCGTTAGAACGTTGCGTCATGAATTTCCCACACCAAAAAAATGCCAAACTCATAACATCGCATTCAATCCAGTGCGTCAGTGGTCGTAAAAAAGGAGACTGCAAAACGCTCACGTTTTTAAAAGCGATGGTAAAAGGAAAATTAACGACTTGCAGCCGACCATCACGCGACAGTTCCGCGTTTCGCCAACAGAGGCCACATTGTGCTCGGATTGGTAAACGCCTATTGCTCCAGGCATTACCCCCGACACTAATACCCGCATAGCTTTGTAACGGTTCGGGATTCTATTTCTTACTTCCTTGACTCGCACGCTCAACGCACGCATGACTAATTGCACTGTTCCACAAGTGTCGTTATCCCCGAAGCTCCATATCCACCACCATCCTTGCTCACATGGAACGACCCGTGCCTAACCTACGCCACTATCGAAAACACTGCCACTTCGCATTGCTCCATAGTTGATCAGTTGAGATTCAAGGTTTATTAGAATAGAATGAAAAGAATTATTGGAAAAATTTCACGTAAGAATTGGACGTAGCCTAACCATTTTGGGCGTTATTTTGAACTGCATGAAAGCACTAAACATTACTAAAACTGTAGTCATAGCTATAACTCCTTGGAAGTAGTAATATGCCACGGTACAGCATCGACTGAATGGCGTTGATGTTGAAACACGTATTAGTAAAACTCCGTAGAATGTAATCTGTAGAGTTGCTTACAATTAGCGTTGCAGGAATGTTTTATGTATTTTCTCGTTCAAGTTATCTTACTAAATTTAAAAAATCTGATGTGGCCAACACATGACTTTCTCCATATTTGGAGTATAGATATTTAAATTATTATGAATAGCATTATGAGGCAAAATTATCATTTCGTATCGTAAAAGTATACAGTCGTCCTTATTGCTGTAAATTATATTTTGAATATGTTTACCGCTACTTGGTAGTGGCGCTGTATACTGGTAATTAAGAAATGGATGGCCTAAGAAAATTTGTTTAAGACAAAACCTGGAATAAATATTATTCTCGACAACTTTGGTCCTCACGAAGATTACCAATAACGAAGTTTTTATGGAGATATTTGACGGAAACCGAAAAAACCGATTATTTATAAATAATTCCTAAACAAAAACTGCTATGGAAAATTGTTTCAAATGAAAGTTGTAGGAAATTACATTCTCTATAACCTTTGTATAGAATTTTATATACAATAATGATGTTTTAACGGAGATATTTCGCCAAAACCGAATCGGGTTTCGAATAAACCTCAACTTTCGGTTAACCGTTATTGTCTAAAAACTACTCAGCTCTTCATGCTCATACCAAAGTGTTATAATTGAAATTTAGTAACGATATGGTAAGTACTTTTAGAGTTAGAGCCCCCACAATCACATACACATCATTCCGAAAATAGTCTAAACGTGTTATATGGACCTCAAAACGTGTATTTCCCTTGAAATCTCGTAGTCGATTTTTTTCATGAAAATAATACTTTATACTACGTAATGAAGAAAGTAAAAATAATGAAATTTTATTACGTGTTATCTCAGAGATAATTACTACTTTCTGTTTCTTTTGAGGCTAATAAATGATCACATTCAAATAAAACACTGTTGTGTTTATTATTAGGAACAAAAGATATGGTCACAGACATAATTCAACTCAATATTCTCATTTTTATACAGGAACGAAAAAATACGACAAAACACATTGTCATACACAAAATATGGTTAAAAATAAACACTTACTTAAATATAAAACTTAAAACATAAAAAAACCAAATGAGAAATAAAAATTAATATTATTAAACAGTAAACATGATAATATAAAGTTGTTACGTGAAAAGAATATAGCATGGGAAAAAGTCACACAAACGGGTGCAATATGTCTGTGAGATAAACCTTTGTGAAAACGGAGCAAGCACACACTCAATCAAGGTCGAACCGACTCTGATTAGTGAAACAATTTTATACAGGAAGGTACTCATGAGGAGACAGACGTCGCCTGCCCCACTTCTGAGAGATCAACAATGTTGCACCCTCCGTATCTCACAGATGCATTGCACCCGGCGGAGGGTTAATGGGAGATGTAAATGTCTTCCATTGGAATCGAACCCAGCACTTTTTTCGAGATTTTTTTCGTCACCACTTTATCATACATATGTGAATCGAGCATTCTTGCCAAATTTAGAGTTTCTGTCTCAATTTCTCTGGAGTTATCGATAGAGGGGGTGGTTAGCGTGCCTATCTCCCAGTGTTATGGTCGCGGGTTTGAATCCTGCCGAGGGAATGTCAAAATAAAAATATCATTATTCGTATTTTTTCTAGCGAGCGGGTTTAGCGTTACACCCGACAAACAAACCAACCAACAGATCGCGGAAAATATCTATAGAATTTCTGAGCTATAGAAGCATAGGGGCATTCGGTGTATGTTTGGTGCAGTAGAGTGTACATCGCTTGGCAGAAGGTAATGGGGAGTTTGATGCAGCTAGGGAGGAATATGTTATAGCGGTAGTCAAGTGCAAATTGGGTGGCATAAATCAGGGGGTAATTTCGTGCGTTGGGTGGTCTATATTGAAGGGGAAATCAAGTGTTTGATTTCGTATAAGCCCTAATAATTAAGAGTTTGTTGTACAAGTTGGTTGGTATATATTCCAGCTGATTTTTGATGAGTTTTTGGTGGCGCACACACGCACTCGCACACATACACTCTCTCACGCACACCACCCTCTCTATCTCACACACGCACACCATCCTCTGTCTCTATCACGCGCACGCACCCTTTCTCACACGCGCGCGCGCACGCACCCTTTCTCACACACGCGCCCGCACACACTTTCTCTTTCACACACACGCACGCACACCCCTTTCACACACGCACGCACGCCCTCTCATTCACCCAACCCATCGTTCTTTCTCTCCCACTTACACGCAGCATTTTTTCGCTCATTCACTCACTCATGTACACATTCCTTCACATACTTCATCGTATGCACTGGGACACCAAAATATATTTTCTCGCTATATTTTGCCGTAATATCCTCAGGCTATCTTAACCCATCGATACGGCTAAAGCGACCACGTAAATTAACCTAATACATCTCTGAATATTCCATTTACTCTTCTTCTAGATACTTCTCAATCTACAACGTAGCAGCGAAATTATATGAACCATGTTTTCATCATTTTATAATTTCTTTATATCAACCTGTAAATCATTTATTTATCCTCTTCTCTGGTCACTGATTAGCAGGTATAACATGCTCTTATGGGCGCCAAATTTGAAGCCCTCGTTCGCTTGCGTGTTTTCGGATACCGTTGTCGTCGCCAGGTTGGATGGTCTTGGTTGGGCAAATCGCAAAATTCGACGCACGATGCGTAGAGGATCCCTCATGTAATTACAGATACCTCATATGATGGAGAGGTATTAAAAACGTTAAAAAAATGTATCGCAGGAAAATGAATGGCGATTTTAACATAAAAGATAAGCCATCAATGTTTTAATTCATATCACTGTTTTTTGAAATATTTATTAATTTTCCTTTGGTTTGAGGCCGTATTGTATTTTGAAATATGATATGAAATCGAATAATTTCGCCATTCTTTGACTACCCTGTCACCTACATCAGTACATGTCATAACTTTATTCGTGTAAAGCAAGCGCTCTGAAGACCTCTTTGCGAGCTCAAGAAGGCTCTACTCATCATCATCTCTCTCGATCGCTGGAGTTTCTTTGGGATCAGTCGAATCTTAGCGATTGCTAGAATATCCATTTAATTGTCAGGAAGTTGCTACCATTCAATCGTCGAAATGTGCCGTATGGTTTAAGCAGAAAAATATTTCTTTCCTCAGAACTTGCTATTAGCAAATTAAAGGTTTTTTTTGGAAAGTGCAAATGATTTATTGTATTAGGAATTACACTTCTTGTTAACAATAAAATACAAAACCAAAAACAAGCTACGAAAATACTGCGAAAGTAGATATTATAAGAAATATTGTAATATATAATAATTGTAATATATAAGAAATATTAGAAGTAATATTATTCTATACAACTTTGGTCCTTACGAAGATTTCTAATAACGACGTTTTTAAGGAGATATTTGACGGAAACCGAAAAAACCGATTATTTATAAATGATTCCTAAACAACTGCTATGGAAATTTCTTTCAAATGAAAGTTGTAGGAAATTACATTCTCTATAACATTTGTATAGAATTGTTTATGCAATAATGATGTTTTAACGGAGAAATATCGCAAAAACCGAATCGGATTTGGAATAAACCTCGACTTCCGGTTAACCGTTATTGTCCAAAAACTAATCAGTTCTTTATGGTCATACTAAAGTGTTATATATGAAGTTTGGTAACGATATAGCAAGTACGTTTTGAGTTAGAGCACCCACAATTACAGGGTCTCAATTCTCCAGCGTCAGGGGCCCAATAGTTTAGCGTCAGGGGCCTCAGAATGCCTAAATCCGCCACTGCTAGTACATCAATATGAATGTTTGCACAGATGTACGCTTGTGCAGCGGGAGCACACATGATATCTGAATTATAATTGAAATAGAATAATATTTTTAATAAAACAAATTATTTATTCTCAGAGGCGTTTAAGTATGTATAGGAATCGAGTCATTGCAGATAGCAATCCGACTCGCTTCCCGCTCTTCCAATTCCTCTGAATCTAGAAGCAATCGACCATTTCTCACACATTCCTTTATTTTCGTCGCATCAAAGAGACTTTATGCACTTCGAGAGTTAATGTGGTATATCATGTCTTCGCCAAATTGATGGATTAAAAAGTGAATATTTTTCGATCTCGTCACCAGAGCGTTCATGACGGCGAGAGAGCGTTCCTTTCATGCTTCGCGTCTACGTGGTGTCTCTTATTGCACACTCCATTTTTCATCCAAATGCTTAGCTCACTGACGTCACCTAACGAGAGATTTAAGAACTAATATGATGCACTGTATATGATATATGGTAGCATCGGTCTCTCTCCTTCAAGGCCTCTGAGAAGTTAATAGAACATCTGATTGGGTCATTGGGATGTAAGGAGTGTGAGGGAGAGATAGAAAGAGGGTCAGAGATATGCAGAGAGGGAGAAAGGGATGTGCAAACGTATAGTTCCCTAATTGAACGGATATCGGTTACAAGAATGCTCGGGGCCACAAATCAAAGCAAACAGCTATTCCCATTCGAAAACGATAAGGACCAGAATGGAACGATTGAATTGCGATTATTGCTTATGGAATATATGGGCATTAAATCAAAGTCCTCCGAGCACTTTAGAGCGCAATAAATATCCAGCGCGTTTGCCAGGTACATTAAGTGTATTAGCAGTGGCGGAATGGTGACGCCGTGTCATTAACCAGATCGTATCCCAGTAGTACTACTTTTCAGTTTGTTTCTCTATGTTCGACATTCCTGGACGCCAAGTACTTTTTCATGTAGGCACGGACATCGCGTTACGTAAAATGAATTTCAAAATTTGGATTTCTAAAATTTTAATAAGAAAGTAACTTCCAAAAATAGACAATTTATAGCAAATTGGACGCCAACGTTTCTCCAAACTTTCAGTCTATTTTACGATAAATGGAACAATAAAACTTCTGCAATGGGAGAAAAAGTTGGCGACAGCCAAAACCAAAGTGCGAGTGTAATCGAGAACAATTTCAATATAAAATTTTAAAAATACGTGTAGCCACAATCAGTTTGATATGAGTACAATTCTTTCTTGAATTCAAATCGAAACTAAGTGCTTCAAACAGTTAACCTCACATGCGAAGTTAGAGAAGGAGAAAAATTTTGAACTTGACCGGGAATCGAACCCGAGTCTTATCCAACTAAGCTATGGAGCTAGTCTGATTATCCATTCTCGAATTGGGATATTTAATGTGAAGAAAGGGTTAACTTAGTAAACCTTATCCCACTAGATGTCCTCACTGAGGCACAGCGGTAAACACCCCTACTTCATCTCAGAAAGTGATACAGTTGTTAAACAATCAGAGTGTATGGGTGGAAATGTAACTTCAATTCATAATACGCTGAATTTCATTTGTCAGATATAATTAGTTACATAATCATTTAAAATACGGCAAAGGAAAACACGAAAGTTAGTGCGACTAAATATAAAGTAAAGACCGTTTCTTGACCTGAAAATTTAGCATTCGCACGCAATTCCTCGTGATTAAAAATGGATCCTTTATTTCAGCCTAAACGAAAAAATTGATGAATTCATACCTGGGCATTATTGGACGATGAACCTCGTTGGACAGTAGTTGAAAAAAAAGGGAGAGCCCGTTAATAAGAGGCCGCCGTCTCGTTCGCCCTTCTCGGGTCTAAAAATACAAACATTTTAATATCAGTTCTCTGACTATTCAAGAGAGAAAAGAA
Source organism: Uropetala carovei (assembly GCA_036926305.1). Lineage (NCBI taxonomy): Eukaryota > Metazoa > Arthropoda > Insecta > Odonata > Petaluridae > Uropetala > Uropetala carovei. The sequence goes on from JAXCHB010000250.1 coordinate 1,509,683, forward strand.
AAACTTCGCAGATGAAACTTCCTCGGGGGGAGTTATTGGTGAGAAGGAAGGGAGGGAGGGAGGGAGAGAGAGATTGGGGAGGGAGACTGTTTTAGAAGGAATGTGATACGGTAGTTAGCGGAGTTTCTTGTCACGTGGTATTCCTCTCTCTCTCTCTGGAGATGTACGTGTGAGGTTAAGGAGTGATTCGGGGCAAACCATCGCTTTATTCCCGAGGGACTCAAGATGACAAGAAGGGAGAAAGGGGTGGGAGGCGGAGAACTACGGAAGAGAGGTCTTAAATCACTTCCGGAATGTATATTTCCTTCTCTCTTTCCTCGAGGGACCTTTTGTCTTTTCCTTCTTCCACCATCAACCTCCACGATGTGATTCCAAACGGCGCCAAAGCCAATGAGAACAATAGTAAATGCTCAGATCTATGTGTCGGAATCCATCGCAACTAGTACCAAAATGATTAATTTGAGTTATTCATAGAGATGTTGAACCTGTATCAAACTTCTGTCGAAAATGAATTATAACTTTTTTTAAAAGTCTTATCTATATTATGTGTTGAGAATTTTGTTCTTACTCAGACTCCGTACCTTCACAAAAATTACAACTTTTTTATACTAACCGCAAATTTAACACGTTGTCTAGAGTTTGATCATTCGGGATAATTTTTTAAACAATCGGTAAAGGAATCGGATTTTTATAATTGTCATTTACATGTAATTGAGGATTCGGTTTAAAATAAATGTAATCTAAACCAGTTTAAATTGGGATGTGTAAATGCCAGTTTAGTTTAGTAAACCTATTCTTATGCATCCAAAAATGTAAGGTATCATGAGTTTTATGCAGATTTATAAGTAAATAATCTTTATACTTGTAAGTAATAGTCTGATACAGAGAGGCAAAGATAATATAATGTTTTTGCAAAGCCAATGTATGGGTCTACCAGGAAATAATAACCTTTGACATCGAAAATCAATGTATCATAACGAAGAAAAATTAATCGTCGCGTGGAGAAGAAATATCGCAATACCTCAAGGTTTAATGCTACGACAAAACGCATTCTCCATTTATTTTCTCAAATGATCCATGCACGAAAAATGACTAAGATTTTTAGGTCGCGTTCGGATGACGCGAAGCGATTCCTCAAACCATTCACGTCTTTCTATCCTTTCCTCTCTCTCCCTCCACTCCCCTTTCCCCCTGCCCGTTCTCCCATCAGTCCTCACCCGCCCTAAGAGGCCGCGACCCCTTCGGCAATTAGAATCCCTCCGCGTATCCCTCTCTCTTCACTAATTGGCGTGCCATCTGCACCCACCTCCCTCTCTCTCTCTCCTCAGCACACGATCTCCGACCCTCTTCCTTTTCACTCTGATATCGGAGAAAGAGACCCCAGAAGGCGACTCTCTTTCTCGTTTTAAATATTTCGAGATGGGCAAAAAACTAACAAGCCCTGAAAATCCACACGACCCAAACAGACGCCCAAAGAAAAAAAACGGTCTCGTGTTGTTTTTTTCTTCCCGAAATGAACACTGCCTTTTAGTCTTCGATCGTAGGGCGGACCTCCTCCAACGAGGAGTCGTATATAAAGCCATCCAAGGATTTTTTAAAAATGACAACCACACGAAATGAAACAATAAAAAAATACCTTTTTGAGTATATTGCATCATAAAATTTCGGTTATTTTCTTAAATGCAATAACAAATATAAGCTATCAAAATAGTACTGATACGCAACAGAAATTATGAAAAAATATCCGAAAATATTATACCCTATTTACTCGGCTATAAAACAATATTTTTTAAAGCTGGGAGTCGTCTTACATTCGCGGACAAATGAATAAATAATTGTGATATGACTAGTCTATAACGGTTTAAATCACATTAATATTTGCACAGCACATTGGGACGACCATTTTTTAAAAATTTAAGTAAAAATACATCAAGTAATTTTAATTAATTTGCTTCATAATAATGAAACTTTTTCTTCGAAATTAACTTCTGTTGAGGTGTTCGTTTTATATTCGAGGTCTTCTTGTATTTGGCCAAATACGGTTTATATATTAGATATCTATAAACCAATATATACATACTATTAAAATTAATTGAAGTTAAACACAAACATTTTAGCGCAAATTTGGGTGCTGTTGATCTCAGAAAGATGGATCGGTATCGTGTCTTCCTTTTTAATAATAGAGTCGCGAATCCTATCGAGAGCAAGGGCATTTGCGCTTTTCACATTTTTGTAGATTTGCTTTATCTGAATTTAAAGTTTTTAAGAAAGTCCAAGTTGTTATAAATAAACCGAATAAGTGTTAATGTATGTGCATTCGACATTCCTAAAGCGCTGGAGAAGGTTGAAATTTCGATGTAGCGTATTATTTTTTTAAATTCTCTTTAAGGCCCTTAAAATAGAAAAATAAAAACTTTACCTTAGATACCATAAGATGTGGACCATATTTATTCTTAAAGTATCAAAAAATTCAATGCAGTCCTTTCATTTGTCAGGAATATTACCTAAGTTTCAAATTCCATTTGATAGTTTTGATCATGTGGAGAAATGACAGTAGCACATTGATGCAATGAATACTTGGCGATCCACGTTTTGTAATCTGATCTATTAGGTAAGAATTGAGGACTTTTGTTGGCGTTTTGAGGCTATAAATGCATTTAAATAAATAATGAAATCGGCATAACCGCACGGTTTATTGGATTTCAGAAATATCCTGTTTCCTTAGAAGTATTTTTTATTAAATTGAAGGGCACGCAATGTGTCCTCTTATCAGTCTATATTTATAAATGCACAGATACTATCGTTTTACTACTTATGATAGTAGCGATAAGTAAATAATTTTAATAAAATAAAAAAGTATTTTATTTATATAAATCGCATAGAAACATTTGAAGAAAATATTAAAGGAAATAATAATATAAAATCAGAGCACTTATAGTATTAATATATTGCATTTTAATTATTTTATAGGAATCTTACCAAAATATTTTCAGAGCTCCTTGATGATGGATTTCGATCTTGGAAGTACATACACAGCTGTCTTTCGTGGCATTGGGCGGAATAGCTGGATGGATTCATAAAAAAATAGGTCGGGGCCTCATAAGACAAAATTGTCCCTCAGAATTTAACCAGAGAGTGAGAAGTGTAAGGAAAATTACTGTCGTTTGGAGAATCATGCAAACTTGGATTAATACCAAGAAATTATCCCCTATTTTAATGTAAGGATTTCATCATCAGCGCAAGGGCGGATCAAGAATTTTTCCATAGGGGGAGCCGTCGTCTCTTCCCCTTCTTGAATCCGCCACGGCCTACGACCCTTTATTCTGAAAATTCCTTCCCCTGCCAGAATCGCCCGTCGTGTGAAATGTGTGATGTTTGGAGTTATTAAAAGCAGCTCGGAATATCATTCCACTAGTACAATGAATTGCCAACTAAGTTTGCAATTGCGATGATCTGATACTGGATATTAGCTCTTCGTTGCATTTCTTTATCGAACTCACTTGCATAAGTTACGTCATCGCAATATTTTTCGTGAATGGACTTTACTGTTTGAACCAAAAAACAGTAAAAACTTGCGTAAGTCGTTAATTTAACGGCCGATTTCAATATTCGATACAGGCCATGTTCTACGTTCGATAGTTTTAGTTTTTTAAAACCGTATTTAATCACTACTTGCCGGGAGGAAAAAAACAAACGAACAATTCATGCCGCAATATCGGACCCACTCGTAAAAAAAAAAACGCGGGAGCGAAATTGACGTTTTAGCAATTTTATTCCGGTCGTTAAAAATTCACATGGACGAAGTGAGAAAAAATTTCATTGCCATTGAGAAGGATTGGAGGCGGAAGTGGATCATTTAACTCTGACAAGAAGTCATCTCCTCTTCTTCTTAATGGCTCCCTTCTCTCTCTCTCTCTCTCTTTTTTAATCCCCGCTCTCAATACCATTTCCCGCCTCCCTCCCTCTCTCTCTCTCTCTCACACATTCCCTCTCTTTCTCGTCAGTTTTCTCCCTCTTCTCTTAATCCCGTTCCTCTTATTTCTCTCTTTCTCTCTTTATAATCCTCTTTTCTATAATACATATATCCACACCTCTCATATCACTTTCTCACTTATACACTTACCCAGTACCGTAGCTAGGGTATGCCATAGGCGCTGCTTGCAAAAGGCGCCATACATGCCAAAAAAAGGGCGGAAAGTTCATTTCCCCGTAAATAAATATTATTTTAATACTCAAAAGTTAATTTATATGTAATGAAAACGCTATTATTCTTTACCAAAACGCAGAAAAAATTACGTAACCAAGGTGTTTCTTAAAATGTTGCCATATCGCATAGGTACGTCTCTGCACATACCTTATACTTAATAGCGGTTTAAAAAAACGTTTATGTTTGGTTCGTCCGTCTGTCTGTCTGACTCACTAACTCCTAAACGAAAGCAGACAGAGACTTCGTTTTTTCGCCAATCTATTTACTTTTATCTCGCATATATTTTCTCGGTTTGTCCCTCTATATTTCTATATTTTTAAAACCACCATTTACTGTCTGATTCAGTGGCTCTTTTCTTGTTTCCTCCTCTTCTTTCCTTCTTCCTCTTCGCCCTCCCTTCCTATCTCTCCTCCAAGTCTCCTCATTACCGCCCCTCCTTCTCCCAACCTTCCCAGGGCGCATCAATCCTTCTCTCTCCCCCACCCTAACCCATTCAACAGGGACAAAAAAGAGATCGTACGCTTACTTTAGCGCGCTCAATCACGCCATCTCTAGTCTCGTGGCCGTGTACCAAACAGTTGCGGGCCAACGCATACGCATGCGAGTGTAATGCATCCGTAGAATGCAATTTGTGTGCCCATTTTTTGTGTTTGTCCTTCTCGAGACTAGTCCGCTTCTTATGCTGCCTCTTATCCCATCTTTTATTGGGCCTTCGTCAACGTCTTTACTCTTTTCGATTCGTTATTTTTATTTGGCCTGGATGCCGTGGGTTTTCAACCGGAGATGCGAATACCCTTGGGATACATTAAGGATCTTCAAGGGGTACGCCAAATTGTTAATAAAATAATAATTAATAACAATATGTTTTCTCTCACATCGGATTTCATGCATCAATTCGGAATGCACGCATATGAAGTTATATCCATGTTATAAAACTTTGTCGGCAATTCTTACGGATAAAGGGGCATAGTAATGAAAGAATTATCTCTTAAAAGAAACCTGCTCACCAAAACGTAAATAAAACCCTTAATTGATATTTGGGTTTCTTACACGCTTTAGGTGGTGCATGTCAATTTAGAATTGTTGGGAAAACATCCTAAAAATAGTAATTTGTAGGGTTATTTTCAAGAAATCCGCATTTTTTTGACAAGTGTCATGCATTCAGTTATCAATTTAAAGTGCATTAAGGGATAAGCGATTATTAATATATGCTCAAAGGAGTACTTCTGCAGGAAAAAGTTTATCTACGGTTTTGCATTTAGTCCAGTATTACGGAGTTAATGTTATTTTCCCCAGTGTGAATGATCTATAGCTGGGGTGCTTCGCCTTTTCACATTTAAGGATCATCCACCAGACGTGAATATAACTACAGAGAACCATAGTTCTTTTTTCTATAGTTGAGATTTTCATAAGGAATGCGAGAGCGAAAACCTAGTGTTTCGTGTTTATGGAAATGATTATATAATTATATAATAGAATTGTAATAGTTTATAATAAGAAAAATCACAGTAAGTGTTAAATATATTATAAATTGTGCTATACAGACATTTACGAAGTGACGGGACAAAGTATTTAAATACGGGACAATCCTGCAAAAGACACACGGATACTCTAAATTAGGTGCAGTTACAACGACTTTAATTATAATATTTACGGCGCAAGTTCTACATAAATTCGAATTTTATTTTTATTAAAAATAAATTATTACTTTCGGGCATACAGTCGCCTAAGTCCAGAGTTCGTAGGTCGATTTTAACCTCATTCAAAATGTAACTTAAACGTCAGCTGCACTCAGACATGGACAGACAGACCATTTCGATTTTTTATATACCGTTCGGTGATAATTTTTTTACCAAAGATTTATGGTTGATAACTATACTAACGCAAAATATACTAATAGAAACTACAATACAGGAATTCTCTAGCATTTGATTCGTTGAACATAGAAGTAGTTTCCATCCGGATGGTACACTTGTTATGGAATCAACGAAAAAGTTTCCTTTGCAGTTTCTCTCGTATATGATATCTACTAATAACGTTGCTACGTTTTACTATGCATTAAAAATTGCTTGATGTCTCACAATAATTATAATAGGAATATAACATAAATGGAATCAAAATGTATGCGAGTATTCCATGGGAATGTCAGATTTCAGTTTTGAGAAAATGAAACAACGCTCTTAAAGGTTTGGCATTACCCATATAACCCAGCGGTTGCAGAATTTCAGAGGCAATGTTTTACGTATCTAATCTATAACCTCTTAATGGACCAAATCTCAAATTTATCCACTATACACCCATTATCAAAGTTTATACTAATAATTTTTTCGAGAAGTCTTTTTTATAAATCTCCGATTTATTTCCACATTTGTATTGATGTATTGGTCGGAAGAAAACTTATCAGGAGCTTTATAATTTGTTTGAGCTAAACAGAAACAACACTTTAAAAAACGTGAATGAACAGTTACGAAAAATTACGCGTTCTTGTGCTCAGTTTTACGAAATATAGGAAAAATGAGATATTCCTGACGCATGTTCACTCGAAATGCCCGGGTCTGTCATCGCAAGAATTGTGGACTTTTAAGCGACGCCTCTGGTTTCCGGAGTGTTCTCTCTTCCGGATGGCGACAGATGACAAAACGGTCGGCTCCGTGTGGACAATGACGGCGAAAAGTTGGAAGTTGCGAGGGAAAATTTAGACGATCGCTTCGCGCGTATCCAATGGCCGTTAGAGGATACTATCTCCATCCGAGTCACACCCACTCACGGACATCATCAACGTCTGCATATGGACGATGGACAGATGTCCCGCTTTGGAATAGACGGCCCATATCTATCTCTCTCTCTCTCTCTCTTTCCATGCGAAATCATAAAAAGAAAAATTATTCTTCGATTAATGGAGAGACGTGAAATCATAGCGTGGCGGAACTTTTTTGTGGCCTTCGATTCTCTAATGGATGAAGAGAGTGAATGGCTTATAAATCGTATTTTGCATCCATTCGATGTTTTACGGAAAACTGAGAGCGTTATGTGGCACAGAATCATAAGTCGACGACGTAACTCCTAAGTCTTCCTTAAACGTTGGTTTGTCACTTCGAGAATATGGAATCTAGAAGCGCGCCTAAATGCAAATCGTAGCTTTGCCATAAATGTACTGCTGCATCGCAAAAGGCAACAAATGTGTTAATTTTAAATTAACCACAGGAAAAAACATTCTGTACAAGAAAACTATCTTTTTGTGTAAATTCGACTCTTTAATTAGTTAAGGCATGAAATCAAACACAGTGTAAATTTTCGCTTTATGTAATTTATTTCGCGGCCAGTTTCACAGTAAAAACTTAATCATAAGGAGATTTGAAGGAAATATTAAATAAATTTGTAATTTGCATTTAAGTTTGATTACATTTGTATTTTACTTGTATGGTATCGTTTCACGATGTGACACTTTCTTCATTTAACTATATATTATTCCACCTTTCGGTATTTTTAAGGTTCAATCTGTCTCATCCTCTTCATCTTCTCATTGGGTTCTCATTTTCAATATGCAGTGTTTTTAACCTTCCGACCTACGCATTTACCTCTTTCGTAGCATACTTCTGTGACCTTTTTTTAACAGCCCGTTGCTTCTTAGAGTTGTATCCAACGCTCTCTAGTCCTACTGTTATTACTATAATTTATATCATCTTCTGTATTAACCTTTTCCAGATAGTAACACGCTATAATTATAACGACCTTATCTTGTATTTTATGATATAATGTGACTTACATGGATTGCATGTTGTGGATTGAATGTGATTAGTAAGTTACTAAATTAAAAAAAAATCTAAATAATCCTTTTGCTGTTTTATGTAGTATTAAATTCTTATAGAGTATAGATTTTGTGACGCTGCAAATTCATCTTTTCATTTCTATGAACACGGAGTGATTAATGTAGATATAAATAGGATACATGTGAATTCGTGACTTTATTGTTTTATTTCTTTGATTGAAAATTAGTTCTCACAGGAATCTCCTACTTATGAACAATAAAATAAGTCGAGCATAAACATTTGGTAGGATTTCTGAAAGTAATGCGAAATATAATCCGAATATTCAAGACCTTGCCGCAGATGCTTCCTAAAAATTAAACTGTGGCGCTGAGGAATGGAGAAATTGTTCTTTAGTGAAAGGAGAATACAATGCAGATAAAAGCAGTTACTTATAAACCAATGGAATCGGTACCAACATTAAATCAATCGAAAAATTAAGGACTTTAAAAAGATTCAATCAATTTCTCCTGCAAATGGAAATGCCACGTTTTGCATAATAAGTTTTGAACTCATATATAGGCAGTTCTGAAAAATCATTACAAAATTTTGATACAATGAAAATTGATTTTTCAGCAGTATAATTAACTTTGCTCTTTCGTAAAAGGTAAAAGGTGGACGGACGTTTTGAATTAATTAGCAAATGATATTTCTTCCTTTATTTACTGTTAAAAGTTATTATTTACGCCTGCAATATTTTTGGCATTGTTTGGAGCTTCTTCATGGTGAACCTTCATTATCATAGTTTCATTTGCATTGCTTTATTCTATTCGCTTGAATGACTTTATCAAAATTAACTTCATATTCTTTCTTGTATATACATAATTACCTTTTTGTTAAAAATTAATAGCAAATATCGACTCAAGTTGTGATCTATAACAATGATATTGTTTAAGCGCACTAAAAAAGTTGTAATCCTCTCCCAAGGAACACATCTGCTTTCTATCCTTTGCCTCAGCAAGTTCCTCTTAATAAAAAGCCAAATCCTCGGAATCGAATGAAACAACTTCCAATTCTGTCTTCGCACTCACCAAACCCGTATATTTTAGATTTTAGAAAAATGTGTATTTTCATTTAAATTATTAGATATCCTAAACTCCTAACGTGTGCTAGGGGTTGCAATCTTCCTAGATGCAGTATAAATATGACTGACCATATTTATAGGTGAATGAACACTGCTGAATAGCGTAATGTTGTGAAATTATTGGAAACTGAATATCCACGGACTAGATATATTTGAGACGTGAAGGTGACGTTAAATAGAGGGAATAATATTAGTACAGAAGAAAACGAGAAATTTTCGGTACATTAGAAGAGTAGGAAATGTTAACGAACGTGTTTAAAAATAGACGGCAATTTTTATACAAATGGATTGTTTAAGATCGTCATCGAGGGATTATTAGATGAGTTGGGAGCTATAGCACCCGCATTCAAAGAATTTGCGATAACGGAACACTTACGAGTAGATAATACAGCCATTACTTTCAGTTAGGTCTCTTTTTTATTATTCCCACCGAGTAGGTATAGATAAGACGGACGTTATCTTTAAATATCGAATTTACGAGAAGATAAAAAAATCCATCAACTAGCGTTCTCTTAGGCGTCGTGTAAATCAGATTTTTAAAGCGAGCAATGGCTGCGTTCCATCACTTGCATCTCTCTCGCACGTCGCCGCTTTATTCTGCGAAGATCAAAATTTTCCCGACCGTTTACGCCAAACCGATGCGACGTTTGCTTGCGCCTCTTTGCGTTTCGTCTTTCACGAAGTGATTAAAACAATTGCTATCGGCGTACGTCGGTGGCTCCGTTCGGATCAAAGTGAGATTTCACCTGGAGATCATCAGAGGGGGCGCGTCAGGAAACAAAGGGACTGGAGATTGAGCGCATTCCGACGAAGACGAGTGGGCGAAAACTTCGAGGGAAAGGATGGGGGGGGGGGGGGGGGAGAGAGGCGTTCGAAACGGAAACATAATCAAGCTAGAAATACTCATAGCGTGTAAAAAACCGGACAAAATTTTCTAAAATTAACGTCATAATTTGGGAATTCGTGTCTACCTACCCTAAAATTATCCACTGATGAGAGTGTTGTTGGGATTCGGCGATGGTTATCCCCGTGAGACGCAGCTTAAAAGGGGAGAAAATTGAACTCTTCTTCTCCAGATCGGATTGCAAATTTACGCAATATTTCCAACTCAAACATTCTTATTGTAAATTTATTTCAGTTTGTGTTTTGTAGCCCACGTATAATGTACCAATGTTATTTTTATATTACGAATAGCCATCGAAACGTTTCCATCTTTGTTTTTTATCTGTATTATTCTATCGCGTGGCAGCATTAAACAATCAGTAGATGAAACAATTTAAATTTCTTAGAATTACATAATTGGCAAAAACAAAGCTACTTATTCTTAATTCTTAGGCCACTTCTGCTATCAAATTTGGCATTGTTATGTCCATGCCCTCTTTCTTAATAAGAGCTTACGATCCACTGGAAAACCGATAAACCACCATTTGTGAACGATTCCTGTATTCCACGCAGAAGTATGATTCTGGAGGTTAGTTTCGAAAGAAAGAGAACGAAAAACTCGCTGATGGAGTTCGCAAAACAGCAAACGAAGCGGATTGACCGTATGGCATCGAGCGGGCGGGGAAAGACTGCGTAGAATCAACTAGTGAAGACGAACTCAACTGTATCTCCTATACATCGGTCGTCAAGGATTTCACAAAAGAGACCAGTTTCTTTTCATTTGAAGCTAGTCTGATTATGGATAAACTGAGTCACTATTCCCTCATTAAATGTTTTATTCTTCGATTGCGAATTACTGCCGCTTAGGTCTTGAAGCCCTTAAAGAGGGCGGAACACGATTTGAAAAAAAAGAAACGGCACGCTGTTATAAAATCGTTTCCCTTCACTATCTCTATGAAATTTAAAACCATGCAAATAAGGCCTCGAACTCAATCTACATGTTACACGCGCTTATCTCTCTCTCTCTCTCTCTTACTCATACAGTTACTCACTCTTGAAATAGAAAACCGCGCTATTATGGATTTCGTCAAAAAGCTTTCTCTCGCTCGTCCCAAGGCCAGTGACAAAACTTCTTATCACTCCAAATGAATGACGTTGCTTAAAAAGTGTTGATTACAACAAATTTGTAACTTTATGCTCTCTTGAACTAAAATTTCTGCATGATAAGGTAGATAAGGCGAGGGAAGTCCAGAGCGCAGTGTAAGGCAACATTCCCAATGACTTCAGTTCTTATTACTGTTAAGCGAAATTGACGAAAACTGTAACGGGCTTAAAATATCCAGTAACTCCATGGTACACTTCATACGTTGTAACATTGTAATTCTACCTTCCGGTAGGTTTTATATGCTCCCAACTCAACCTGAGCTATCCGAAGCCATTCTCTTCGAGTTCTCACATCCAAATACTTACTTGTAGGGCTTGATATTTGCTAAGTACTGCTATTATGGAAAATCGGCTGCGGTCTATAAACATTTCAAGTTTTTGTGAAAGTTTCGGTAAATTGGTATACGTTGTAGTGAGGTTTTACTGTATAACCGCTTCGAGCGATTCAATTTTCGTAAAAGGATGAGCCTACTCTTAGAGAAATACGCAGATCGTGGCAATTGAGGGGTGCTTTCAAGAGAGAGGAAGGGGAGGAAAAGAGGGGAGGGAGGAGAGAGAGAGAGGGGAAAGGAGAGAGAGAAGAAATATAGAAAGAAGGAAATATAGGAGAGGGAAAGAGACGGAATTACATGCGACTATTGAGCCACATTGAGAAACCAAAGGGATAAGGTAAGTTTTTAGGAGAAAGGGCACGGAAGAGAAACCAGAGAACGAGAGAAGAGAGGAGGAGACTGAAGAAGAGGATACCGTGGGCGTGGGAAGGGAGAGGGGGAGGAGAGAGAGAAATAAAGAGAGAGAGAGAGAGAGTAGATAGCAAAGGAAAAGAGACGATCGAGTTAGCTGGGCGTGTGTCGGTGGGCAAAACCGGCTCGTAAATCCACCGATGCCGCCGCCCTCTTTCATGTGAATTATACGACTCATTTGACGAGTCGGTGGGAGTTTTTGGGGTCGTGAGGGGGATGTGCGTGGGAGGGAGCGGGTCGGAAAGCGGAATTATTATTGGCAAAATGGTGTGAGGGCTACGAGGGGGCGGGTTTTGGGGGGGGGAGGCGAAAAAAGATGAGAAGGGAGGTTTTTAGGTGGACTGGCGCCTGCTTTTGAGGGAACGGATGATGGGGGTAGGGAGGGAGAGAGGGGGGAGGAGGGGGGGGAGGGGGGAGGGGGGAGGGGGGGGAGGTAGAGCGGCGCGGTGGAACTTCCCTCTTTGCCAGTAGATAAAACTGAAGGGAAAACATACACGCATTCCTCCTGCAACCTCCTGCCCCCTCTTCCTCCCCTTTCCCGTGTTCACTCCCCCGCATCATCGTGCCCCTCGCTCCCTCCCCCTTCCTCTCCTTCCCCTCCCTCTCCTCCCTCTTCCTGACGAGAATTTAACGGCCCAGGGGCCATGTGGCGGCTCAGGAGTCGGCAGCGAGGTGTAACAAATGGTGATGAGTGAGAGGAGGAGAGTTTGTGTGGAATGGGCGAAAGGAAGGAGAGAGAGAGAGAGAGGGAAGGAGAGACATGTAGGAAGGGGAAAGAATGGAACAAAATGACGAAAAAATTCCGAGGATATAGGGAAAAGACAAAAGGTAGGAAGTGGCAGAAAAACTGAGCACGATGTATTAACATGAAAGATATGAAATAAGGTTAATGAGCGATAAGGAGAGGAATGGAGAAAGAGGAAAGAGAGGATAAAGTAGAAAAGGTTTCAATCGACAGACAGACGTCTTTATTCTTGTGAAATCGAGACTATTTAGTCCCCTCTAATATTTAACCCTTCCTATTATATTTCTGGTTATGTTTTAAGATTTAAATGAATATATCAAAATGATAAAAAATATATATAATATGGAGTGAGTAAACATAAAAACCGAAAGGAAATTAAATTGAGAAAAAATAGGAAAGGGAGATTTAAGAGAGGGAGAGACTGGAATGGAGAGGGATGATAGCGTCGCATGATAGATGAAGGAGGCAGGAATGGAGAGCGCAATAGAGAACGCAGAGAGGAAGGGACGGACAGAGCAAACGAGAAAATTCGGAGCGCTCAAGTCCGTAAGAGAGAGAGAGAGAGCGAAGGTGGGGAATTTTAACCTAAGTGCTCCATAAAAGGGTGTGAGAGAAACTACATCTTCATTTTTGAGAGGTTTGAGACGGCGTGAGAATGTTTCCCATATATTTTTCGTCGAAATTCGGTACAGGAGATGGGGGGAATGAAATTGTCTCTGCGCCTAATCACCTAATTGGAGCGAAAGGGTTGTTCTTGCTTTGGGGAAGGCGGCGGCGGCTACGTTGAATTTGAAGCGATGAGTTGGGATTAAGATGGTCGAATTCTATTTCGCGTATGGCATTTGCCTTGAATTTTCTTCAATTTCGCGAATCTTTTCGGTATCGTAGCGCGTGGAAATATCCTGCTTTGGATATTAATACATAGAATTGACCGAAAACTGAATTCGAAACGCCAATCAGAAAGAATTAGGCGTCGAAAATATTGGATTATTTTTTTTTCGTCGCACCTCAACGTCTCGTTAGTTTTAAAGAACGTGCCAAATTTTGATAAAATAAAAAAATCTTATTTAAACGAAGGCAAACATCCAAGAACAACATAAAACTGTTAGTACAAATAGACAAAATGCTTCCAAGGTGGAAGGTTGAGTATAAATTTCTGTTCGTAAACACAGACAAAAGAATGGCTATTTGTGATCCCTTTCCAAATCAACAATTTATAATTTAATGGAGACTTACATTTTATCCCAAACTCTTCTGTATGATCCATAAAGATCACATCCAACTGTCGATGACCAACAACTCTCTCCTTGGATGATCAAGGTAATTCCTGTGGCCATAAAACGTTTGTATAAACCAGATGTGCATTTGAGCCAAATGGTCTTCAGTTATATAAATACTGCGTGTATTTGTTTGTAATGGAGTCGACTAAATCGAAAAAAATATGTATATTTTTACTGATCCAAAGCGTCGGTTCGTAGAAGAAAGATTTCTTTAAATCCCCGTAGAATTAGATAGAATTAGAATAGAAACATTCAAAATGTTTCTAATTTTGACTTTGGTCATTTGTAATAATCGTCCGGTTTAAGATTTTGATAATGGCAAAAAATATATTTCCTTCAGGTTTTCTTCTTTAAAAAGTTGTTTGCCATAATATTTTTGCTTAACATTTTTAATATTTCACAAAAGATCTTTATATTCATTTTATAGATCACATTGTGATTATTGTGCTTGTTATAATATTTAGGATTTAAGGAATGTGGAGAATTTTAATGTAAACCATCACTTTTCAATATAATGTTATTTTCATATGCTTGATAGTCAGGCATCTCTTTCAGTCATTTTATTCTATTTTTCTTTTTTGCGATATATTCATATTTAATTATCTTTTTGCTCATATTTTGTGTATAGGTAAGGTGACCAGATATTTTTGACCAAAAGGGAGGACATATCCTGAATTTTTATACAAAAAGGAAGGACACATTTCATTATCAAAAAAACTGTTTATATGCTTAATATAATATTTCTTCAAATAAAGTAAGGATTGTAAATAAGTACATACATGCATTACAGCAGTCTCATGACAGGATATTTTTTATTTAAAAACGCTGTAAGCTTTCAAGAAAAAATAAGTATCTCTATATAATTTTAGAGACCATTTTTTTACAGTAAAATACCCAAATTACATAATGACAAATCACATTGATCGAATGTCAATTTCTGAAGCTCAAAGGAGAATTGCACAAATTTTAACATAAGTATTTAGTAATTACAAGTGTTCTACACATTTGAGAAAAAAGTCACAATGGTTTTGTATAGAAATATTTGTCATTTGTGTGGATCTTTTCCAATAGATTGTCTCATTTTAAAGTAATATTTCTGAGAATTGATCACAGCTACAATCCATGTTAACTTTTATCGTTATGATTGAGGTCAATATTTCCATAGAAAGCCTGCTCTTTCCACTACCCCACGCATCATTAATTAATGAGAATACACGCTCAACACTGGCATTTGTCCCAGGTAAACTTAAGGTCATTTCAACCAATATCTTTAAATTAACACAAGGGACATATTCGGTTTTAAAAAACCGAAATATTTCCACCCATCTTTTGTCAACTTCAAGTTTATTTTCAGACCATTCAGAAAACATTTTTGGGGAGCAGTAGGTAATTGTTTAGTCTTCGAACCTCATCAAACAGCTTATTGTCACCAATCTTTATGAGAGACACTTTATTCGCAAATTTCGCTGCTTCTACTACTTTTTCCCACTCTATTGATTTTCTTAATAAAGTCCACTGAAAAACATTTATTCCATTCAGAAAATTTGTCCATTTGATCAAGTAATCTAGGCAATTTCTGTAGAATAGTTGAAACTCATCCATGAACGCTCTTCTAACTTTCAGATTACTCTCTTCTTGTTTCTTTAATAAATTAGCTACACTGACTGGTATAAATTTCATATTTAATCTGGAATCCAATTGATCATTAAAACTGTGAAGAATTGACGTTACTTCAGCTGTGCATATTTCGTTATTTTCAATTTGCTGTACATTTGACTGAAAAAATGTTGCCTGACTATGCATGAAATGCGGAGTAGGTTGGGCTAATGGATTTTCGAAAAAAATCATTTAGAACCTTGGGACAATTATATAAACTTAAAAAATGCAACCTTAATGGTTCAAATAATTGAGTAACACTTTCTATGGCCGGCGTTAAGGCCAACCACTTGGTTTTCGAATAACCTAATAATTTTTTATATTCAACTGATACGTCATCACAAAATTTCGCTAGAATTTCTACTCTCACAGTGAAACGATTAAAATGTAAGTATATTTGTGGAAGTATTACTTCTACATCAATAGCCATTTGACTTGAGGCGATATTGATTGTATTAGATATTACATGGGCATGGCATCCTATTCCAATGATTCTACATCAATATCCGTTTGACTTGAGGTGATATTGATTGTATTAGATATTGCATGAGCATGGCATCCTATTCCAATGATTTCCTTTTCAAGCAATCTCCTAATTTTTTGTGTATATTGTTTTAACCTTCTCGATTTAAACCTCCAAAATTGACAATTGTGGTGTCTGCCGACACTGCAAAAACCAAAGTACCTAAATTATTCTCATCAATTACTTTCATTATGTGATTTGAAAGCAATTCTGATGTTTCCCCTTTTATAGAACTTAAATTTACACATGGAAGGACAAATGGTTTAGGGAGGACAACTATTGAAAAGGGAGGACTATCCTTCCAAAAGGAGGACGTCTGGTCACCTTAGTATAGGGAATATTATGATAACTGTGAATACATATCAATATCGTTAGTATGCAATAAATTACCAGTTGAAAATATCGAAAAATAGGGAGGGTATATTTTCCTTGGTTCAGTAGTGTTCAAGAATATCAAATAGAAGTAAAGTGTGATTTCTTATGATTTGATTCCAATTTCCTTTTCATTATTTGTATTTAAGTGAGTTATAAATGTCTTGGAAAACATTACAATAAATTATGCTATTTTTAAACGGATTTGAAATCATTGATCCGTGTTGAATGCATTCATCTTTTAAGTACTTAAATTTGCTGCTGAGTGTAGAATAAACTCGGTCCACCAACGACATGTATTAAAGTCTGATTCGTAAAGAATATGTAATATATTTATCCTTCGAAAAATACGATTAATTTAAAAAGTTTGGACGATATTCAGTTATGAAGTCAATAAGTCTGCAGAATTCTGAACTTAGTTTTTTCCTGTAGTTTATACTTATTATTTATTTTGGAAAAATTCCAATCCGCTCCGCATCTTTTAAAGAAAAGTTAATTTATTTCCATTTCCCCATGCTAAAATAGAAGTGAAGTTGATTATGATGTTTTATGATCCTGAGTTTCAACGTTAACAAACGCAGAATTTACTCCTTTCTTTGTGGGAGTTGTTCCAATTCGGTTAACGAGACACAAAAGCGACATAGCAAAACAAACATCAACATTTAAGATCTGTCGAGTGACGTAAACTCGTGTTTAAAAAGTTGGACGTTTCCCATTGACTTTTACAAGGGATTCGCGAATGATACGGCATGTATGTTAAAACTCGTTGAAAATGACGATCGTGCAAGACTATTTGATTAGTTAAAAAAATAATTCGCAGTCGTATGAATTCGTTTCGAGATGAGTTATTGAATACGATTTTCCGAGTCTTTGCTAGGAGTGCAATATTATTTCCTGAAACTCGGCCAGCATACAAGGAGAGTGGCGGCTATATTACCACCAATGAAAAAAGAGAGAGCTTCGCTTTGGTTTCCTTTGAGATGAGTCATTCTCTCTCCTCCAGGGGAATAATTTACGTGCAGCATTCTTTAAAGACAAATGATTTCTTTTAACGATCACGTTAGAAATGGTTCCGACCACCTTTCCATCTTTTGAGGGCTGTAAAACAAGATTAGCTCGTTTCATAGACGGCTTCCTTTATTTTTATTTTAATGCTGGAGATCGGTACGTCATCGGCCAAGGTCTTATCAAACACGATATTTATTTAGAGTTCCACTATTATATTCAGGTTATTTTGAGTTTTTTCTTGAACTTTTAGAATGGAAAATTCAGCCTCCAGCACTGTAAAAGGTTCTCAATCGATGGCGAGAAAGTCACGGAATAGTTGCACTATCGTCATTCTACGTAGGTGCTGTAACCTGGGAGAAGTCTTTGGCGAATGAATACTTCATGCTTAAACAAATGATTACCTTTCTTTCAGATGACCATCGCACGTAAATAATAACCGTGCGGGATTGTTTCTTTGATACGTGTTGTCTAACATATGTCATGAAACCAGAACTTGATCGATTGATGTGAAGTTGTTACGATAAAGTGTACTTTTAAAGAAAGATTCTCAGTAAATCCGATGGATTAGAAAGCTGTTCAAGGTACAGATTTACTCCTGTGAGCTTAAGTTTGCTTTTCCTCGAAAGGATAAAAATTCCTCCTCCTTCAGTTTCTGTCGGACTCTTTTTTTCACTTGCTTATATAGATTTAAGAGAAGAAATAGTCCGTTTGTGTTCGCATCATTCATTATCCGTGCTAATGCGATTAAATGTTATAGGACACATTCTACGCACTCCTTTGTCTTTAGTTTGACCGCTTTGAGACTCACTCAAATCTCTTATTTTCGCTATAGAAAGAGATCCTTACGCGGAATCATCCACTGCACCGCATTTTTACGTGGATTCTTTGAATCACCGAAGTTAAGATGAAAGGAATACGAAGAATTACTTACAAAATCAATAAAGCAAAGAAAATAGCAAACCTTGAACCATTTTTTATTACCTTTTATTTAAAAAAAAATAATCAGGTAATTTCTGTAAACGCCGTGATACTCAGACTGTTCTTCGGAGGAAAACATTACTACTATTCTGAGACCGGGAAGACTTTTATCACACTAAGGTTTGAGCAGTGCCTTAAATCGTTTTTCCAAAATACGAAGCGCCACCTTCCTCACATTGAAATTCAAGTAAAGGAATGTGGCTTAGGATGCGAAAGGATGACGTGGAAAGGGAAAGAGAGGGAGAAGGCAATCGGAGGGATACAGGGAAGGAAGGGAGAGGGAAGGGACGGGGGGGCAGGAGATGTGGAGGGGGGGGGGGCTCCCAATAGCACAGGGGGGCGTCTGCGCATTGTCCAGCCTTCGAGAGGATTATCTGTTGTGACATCCTCTTGGATGGGCCCTGAGAAGGGAGGATAGGGGAGAGGGAGGGATGCGAAGAGGGGAGGAGAGAGGGGGGAAGGAGGGGAAGAGAGAAGGGTTGACAACGGATGAAGGTGCCGGAGGAATTGGCGGAGGGTTGCGAGAGTGAGGAATTCCCATCGTTGATCGTTTCCATCCGATGGGGATTCGGCCACGCCCACCTCGTTCGGGGATACACACGCGTGCGCGACGCTTTTCTCCTCTCTCAATTTGCGACACCAATGCCTCCATCACGTCTCGGGAAATATTCTCTATCGCCAAAATTTATCCGAATAGATTTTGTTTTATTCTGATTCCTCCCATACGATAAAAAGTAGCTTGCGTTTTTTTTATAAGCGATGTGTGAATTACCACCGAGGACGAATAAATCGTAGTAACAAGTAAGAATTTTTAAAACATTCAAAAATAAAATTTTTTTCTTTATAAAATAGGCAGCCTTAAAAGGATAAAACAAGAAAAATTTGAGATTATTTGTTCGTTATGGAAGATTTTGGTGTCATATTCTTTTCATTACTGTTGCTTTACATATCATTTACGTAATAATTTCGCTTTGATAGGAGGTTTTCAAGGTTGAGCATTTAAAAAATATTTTGCTATTAATTTTTTATCCAAAATACATTTACTCCAGCTTATGGAATGAGATTATTACGTAAATGATATGTAAAGCAATAGTAATGAAAAGAATATGACACCAAAATCTTTTATAACGAACAAATAATCTGAAAATTTTCCTCTTTTATCCTTTTAAGGCCGCCTATTTTATAAAGCAAAAAGATTTTATTTTTGAATTTTTTAAAATTCTTATCTGTTTTCATCTTTTAAGTGCAAAAATGAATAACATTCAATGAAAAATAATGAGCGTAAATAATTTACCTTAATCGCTTTCTTACAATGATTGAGGTCAAAGTTCGTGATTTGTGGAACTTTGTGACTTCGTACAATTCTAGTCAGTTTAAACCACCCTTCAAAGGTAACATACGTGTTAAGCAGTCACCTAGAGAGCATTGGCCTGAGTATGAAGTGAAGCAATGTTTTTTAAGATCGTAGTTAATTGTGATAAGCATGTGCTGGAGACATCAGATTTTTAAGATCGAGTAACAAAAATATGACATTCTTCTATTTAAAAAGAACTTTGGCCACTAATCTTACAATTAATCCGAGAATAAAAAAAACTCCCAATCGCAATTGCATATCACTACACTCACCGTGAAAATGTATTTAACTTTCATCTGAAGTATTTTACAATTTTTTTTACAGAATAAAGTTTCTACTTTGTTTTTGCTTTAACTAAACCTTTACGCCTTGTCCGGATAATGTGTAGTTTAGTTTTAAATATCTACTTTTTTGACGATTATTATTATTTTATTATTCGCTCAAGAAAGAGGAATAGCATTCTGATTAACATCTAAGTCTTCGTGCGTTACCATTGAATGTAGTATTCATGTTCGTTCGCGGCTTGGCAAACCTTCGGTTTGGATGACCCCGGGCGAGGCTTATTTGTATTCAGCTTAATATGTTTCAAATTTCTCTCATTTCCTTCCATTACAACTGTTTCTTTCTGTGCGGCTTTAGGTTGTCGTGCCACCAAAACCACGATTTGCCATCTCTCTGGTGACAAGAAAGATGGCATGCCCTCAATGGAACCGACGTTTCCTACGAGTGTGATTTATTGCGAGTGCGTGCTACCGTTTTCCGGGATCTCTGACAGGTGTCGCTATTGAGGAATTTGTGTTCGAGTCCTCTTTCCTTTCCTCTTTTGCTCTTTATGATTTATAGATTCCGGTTATTCCTTGGGCCCCGGCGCGGCTGTCGCCATATTCGTCATCCTTTGTTGTCATCAACCGACTACGGCTCTTAACAGAAGATTTTTTTATTCAGTCGATGGTTCGCTCGTTTCTCCATGCTGCGAAAGAAACTAAATAAAACTGTAATTGGTCGACTTCATTAGATTGCGTGGAAAATACAACACACGTAACTCCTATATTCACCGTTTTTCTATCCATTCTGTAAGGGACCTCATACTGTAAGGGGATTGTTTATAAAAATAAAACTAATAAAATATTTATGCATTTTATGGTGATTCGGTTTAAACTGTATCTATGATAGATAATCATCACCCACACTCTCTTCCGCTTAAATTTTTAATTTTGATTTAAGATATTTATTTTTTAGCATACAAATTTTGTTGAAGTATCTTTTCGCAGAATATATGACATTTCGATGTATATCACGAAATATTCTTGTTTTTGTTACTTAATATTTAGTACGCCCATATAAATGTTGAATTTAAGAAGATTTCCTGCTGTGCCCTATCAAAAAGTCTTCAAGTTTTTAATGATGGCTATTCTTTTAAATTTTTTTATTATTTAAATACCTGATAATTTCTTCTTGATTTAGTTTTAATGGAATATCTACGCTAACATAAGGATAATTTACAAGTACACGGATGAAATATATATATATATATATATATATATATATATATAGTATAATGTTATTTATTTGCACATTCAAGCAATATTGATTATATTGATTTATCTGACAAATAATATGCAAATATTCGTTTTGCCAATCATCGTTTATCGTTTTTATGTATAAAATGGAATATTACCAGTAGTAGCTATCTCGAAGAGACAGTTTTGTCGCGAATTTTAAAACGGAATAATATGAGAGGCTACAGAAAATGACGAAATAGAAGTTGAAGGGAAGAATTAGCGTGGAAGAGACGGGAAATGGATTTTTATGTTTGAAAGGTACGCGTGGAAACTAGAGTGCAACCGTAGAATAGTAGTATCAAATTACAATAGAAAATTATAAAAGGAGAATATTTATTCTTGGCATGCAAGCATTTGGGGCCCTTTTCCCCAAAAATTAACCTTTAATCGAGTTTCCTATCTTTAATCTATTACTTAGCTATTCTCAATGAACATTTTATAAATATAGCCATGTTTTGAAAACGGGTTAATTTTTTCATAAAGCATGTCTCATATGGATGTCGTAAATCTCCATTATAAACAACGATCTCAGCAAACCTTCTAAGAAAATAAACTTTAATAGTTTGCTCAAGGGTTGAAAGATCAGAATTTACATTACTAAAAAAGTAATCTCATTTTAGGATGACATCAGCCGTTTTTTCAGTTTATTATTTAAAAAAACTAATATAATCTAAAATGAGTTAATTTTTTCATATTTTCTGCTAAAAATAACACAATCAAATAGAAATGGATGAAAAATACGATCCAATCAGAGCTTGTAATTTCTACTGGCTTTTCTCCATTACGTAAAGCGACTTCAATCAAAATAAATTCCTTTGGACGCCTTATGCATGTCTTATACCTTACATATGAGTGTTGTGGGGACATAGATTTATATGGAGATCAATAAAATGTATATTATCCGTCGATTTGGATGTAAAATTCCCGCGAACTGGTTGGAACGATATTGTATAGCTATTCTTCTACATCATTACCTCCAAAATTAGTCTCTCAGATAAAAGATTTTCTTCCTCACCCTTTCGCCCTATTTCTTGTCTCCCACACACACACACACGCGCGCGCCTTGCCCTATACACACACAAACTGTGGGCCCTTTTGCCCTTCCCTCAACGCCCATTACGTTCTCCTTGAACTCCCTTTTCATACACATACACACAGCACCGCTCACGTGTTCATCATATTTATCCCGTGTTTTTACAACACGGTTTTCCTGGGTCACGTGCTCCAACAGGAAGTTCCTTCGCCCCTCTGAACGCCCCCTTCTCCTCCTCCGAATCCTTTTCCTTCGCCCATTCCACCATTCACTCATAGACGTGCGCGCCACACGACTCCTCATTCACCCTGCCACGAAAAGCGTCAAATTTTAAGAGTTACTCCATCCTGTTTCCGAATATTACCTATATGTTACGAAACTTGATTTTTCTTCGATTCTTTTCGAGCTTAATCGTTCGACGGGTTTATTCGTAAATCTGTCATTTATATTGTCCCGTAGTAGGAATATCCTTGCAGTTTTATTTACCAATGGAGAAAACTTTGAGCTTTTTATTCACTTGTCATTAAAGATTTAGACTTTCGTTGTATTAACCAGCTTATGGCTTTCTATCCTGCAAGGTAGCGCATCACAGCTCAGGGTTTTAATTTCTCCAGGTCGATTAATGATTTGCTCGGGTCATACTGAATGATTTGCGGGGAATGAAACGTTGAGAGTATTATAACTGTACACATTGCCACAAGACGTCTAGTTAATACGAGCGACATTTCCTTCCTATATTTCCTTTCTACTTGAGCCGAGAACTTCTCGGCCACTCTTCGTATTTGAAATAATTTCCATGGGTTCTATTGAAGTGGAGTGGCTGAATATTTATGTTTCCAATTTAAAGTACGCATTTTGTGAATTTGTTTTTGACCACAAGGCGAGCTCGATAATTCTATCTTAAATGGGGTAATTAATTACAGCTTTTGGAACCCATTGCAATAAAGCTGGTTTTAATGAGTAATGGTACTGTTTTCCTTGTGCCAAGTCTCTTTTTATTAAATTTTTTATATAGTGTTGAAACATGCGGTGTAGTTACCATGATACATATAAACTTCTTTTTGCATTTCATTGAAGAAGCTAATATAATTCCCTATCTTTCCGCTATAAGCCTGAGGTTCGCTCCAATTAACACTATATCTAGCATCTTCCTCGTAGTTGAGAAGTGACATCCACTTCGCGATGCAATGGCGTCTTATTTTTGTCATAATAGAAAAGACCTTAATCGCAGGTCACTTCGTCAAATATAACCCCTGTCTCTGAATTAGTTTGTATGCTGCCGCATGCTTATGAATGCATCTCGTTCACTGTAACTGCCTGAGAGTAGAAATTACCAGGAATACATCTATTAGCCCTCAAGAAACTGCTTCCCTGGGCAATTGCACGTTCTGCATATACGGCAGCGCCATTCTTGTGCCGAACCAAAGAGAAATGGAGCGTTACAACCTCTCGATTTGGAATTTGTGGCCAGAACGCAACTTTCTCTCTTTTCCACGACCCGTATTCTAGGTCATTTGGCCTTTCTTACCCTTTATTCCTTTTATAAAATAAAACGCGTTTCAATAAATTTTTGTTTTTCCCATATTAATTACCATGGAAGAAGTATTTATAAATGAAATTTTATACCACACTCATTCTCCTGTCAGATTCTGCTAATTTTGATGTTTAAGAACTATTAGTATAATACCTCGTCAACACTTAACGTTTATGCATTATTATATCTTCACAGTGTCACTGTCCCGCATCTGCTTTTCTAATGAGAAAGACATATACCCCTTTAAATAATAAATTTCCTTGAGCTTTCTGTTACTTTTGTGGAGCATGGTTGACCATAATTTATTTCATAATCAATCGTTTCGATGGTCTTTCTATTGCCAGGATTTTTTTTCAGTGCTTGGTATTATGCAGAATTTTCATAGTATTCCAAATTGTCTTCATTAACATTTCCCTAAACATTTCTCTAGAATTCCTCATCCTCCTTACTTAGCTATCATCATCATCATTTATCTTATTTATTTTTGCCAATTTTTTCACTGTCCTAAGTTTTCTCACATTTCAAATTCGTGTCATTAACTTCTGTTCGTCAAATAAACAACAACGAAATTGAATGTACCTATAATTTGTAATTAATTTAGATATAGATAATTTTGCCATCATTTATATCACGATATTAACATCTCTTCCTAATATTCGGCGCAGAAATGTGATTAGAGAAAATAGCTGTATGGGATACACAGGAATCATATTGATAATGCTATCAGTTCAATTCCGAGAGATATGTATTTCATTTGAGAAGAAAAATATCAGGAGATTTTGAAGAAATATCAATTGACGAGCAAAAACTACCGTGCTAGCATCTTTGCTCGCCATTTATACGGCACATTCTCCTGCGTGGACCGTTTTATTGGCGAACGTCAATGAATTCGCAAGAAGTAGAGAAACAAGAGGCGTTTAGTCCGGAGAAAAACACGTGTTAGATAGTGTCTTCCGTTATTATTTCGAGGAGACTTCCTCCAGATGTCTGCTCTCCTTTCATAAGCATACAAGATGACGCAAAGACGTTTATCTTTCCCGAAGACATTCTGAGGCCTTCAGTGTACGGCATGTGCAATTTGTGTTATTTTTTGCGCGTTGGCGAAATTTCATAATTTTTTGGAATATAAACCGTTCTCACCGAATATAACGGTAGACGTAACGTCGTTGTGAATGGAGGATATGTGTTCTACAGTAACTCGTCCTAAAACGCTCATTTTGGTCGACTTTACGTACTGAATTCACGTTCGCGTTTTTTTCGAGACGCGATAGGTGCCCCTGGTAGGGCTGCATCTCCACGGTGCTCTCAGGTAATCCAGGTGAGAGTGTTAGAGGATAGGTGCGTTCCCAATCTTTCGTATTTCATTCGAAAGTTTCTCCTCGGTGAAAAGACGAATCAGTATTAACAATAATAATTTCAAAAACAGTCGCTTTAGTGATATTGTTATTGTTCATAAGATTGACGACGGAGACAAGCGAACGGCAGAAGAATGAGGCAGATTTTACTTTAAAATCTCGAACTCACGCCTTATAAACGAAAGCTATTAATCAATACGCGTACCTCGTACGTGAGAATATCAGGGTTAATAATTTTTCTCCTCACTTGAGCGTTAATGAATGGTTTAAAAATCGGTGGTTTACAACTAAGATTATCGCAGTGAAGGTATTTAGTGCAAAATTGATGTTTAATTTGAAATATTTTCTGTAAAAAATTCGCGCATCCTTTGCAAAGATAGTATTTACCGGTAAATGTATTTAGTCCGGGGTCTTTTTGCACGCGGTCGTGTTGGTGGTATTGGAAATGTAATGTAAAAAGTAATATGTATAAATATGAATTGTTTGTTTTAATATGATCGTTTTTCGTTTAATCGTTTTTATATCAGTGCAAATTTAAAATACCCCAATAGCACCCGAAATTGCTGATAGGAGTACGTCGATAATTTTTTGTTTAATACGATCAGTGCTTGCCGCAATGATTTATATTTTGTATTTTTTTACAGCTACTTTACAATAATCAAAAACCTCGTGAATAATCTGATAGGATAGGCATTTGAATATGTTAACATTCATTTCATCAACTAGCCTATACGCCATAGCAAATATTTGAGGAATGTAATTCGAAATGTTAGTTTCACGACTCCCGTTATGTTATTGGAAATCCTATGTGCAATATTTTTCCGTATTACATTCGCTGTCTTTATTCATTTTTTAATTGGATCTAGATGAAAAATTAGCTTAAAGTGTCGTGTGAATTATATTTTAGTGGATAAATATAAAACATTATCTGAGTTTACTCTTACGTTATTTTGTATCATTTGTAGACAATGGTATATTAACATATTTAACTAAAATTTTGAAACCGTGTCTGTTTCTTTTATTCCTATATGTATTTTGATGACGTTTTAAATGATGCATTCATTATTCTTACTTCGTCTTCATTACACTTTCTTTCGGTTAAAAGTATCTTATAAATAATGGCTTTTAGATTTTTTACCTTCTTACATTTTTACCGTTCCAGAACACTTTTTAAATATTTAACATTTTCACGAATTCTTTTAGAAGTAATTCATAAGATATAATAGGAAAAATTATGTCGATAACGGTTCAAAATTACGACAGAAAACCCTGATTTATGTAATATATATTTGTAATTTAGTTAAAGTGAAGTGATTATTCTTTAATGGTGTAAAGTTTTAGTGTAAACCCAAAAATCGTTTAAGCGACACAAATGTCACGCTTTTTTGTTTTCGCTTCCCAAGAACATGGGCGACGTAACAAATTCGGTGTCGATTGCGCGTCCTGTTTCCGAATGCGACGTCTTCTTAGAAGCGAGGATAGGGTTCGAGGAAAAACAGCGCTGTCCATAAAAGTGGCGTGGTAGCCTCTTCCCTCTGGATGACCACATGTGGCGAAAAGGGTGGCCGTGGGTCCAAGAGAAGGGATCCACTCGACAGGACTCTCCCTCCCTCCCCAACCACCTCTTCTTCACTTGCTACTGCCCTCCTCCTCTCTTAGACACCCCCTGCCACACTCCCTCTACCGCTCTCTTATTTCTTGCCTTCTCTCTCTCTCTCCCTCTACCTTCCTCTCTTCGTATGCGACGCATACGAAATCCTTTTATTGCTTAGTTGGCTATAACAAAAATGCTTCCGTCATCGGCGGTTACTACGAAGTGTTTTAAGACTGCGTTAATCCAAATTCCGATGAAGTGAAGCGGACAATGGATTTGTTGGTCACTTTAATTTTTTTCGAGCATGAGAAAATGAACATAAGGACGTTGCGCTTTTTAGGTAGTAGAACTACGTCGAACAATACATTGGGTTTAGAAAATGTTAAAATATTCGTCGATATTTCGATCGATCGATTGGAGGAGGAAAAAGCAATCATTGCCAGCAACTTTGTGAAGTGGGATTTTAACTTTCGCCTTTTTTAAAGATGTATTTCTGCATACCGCTTTCTACCTTATTCAAAACGTTTTTCACTCCTAACCATTCGCTGAAAAAATGTAATTTTAAAACTGTTAAGCTAAAATTCTACCTACTTAATATTATATTCTATGATAAAATTTATACGATTTTTTTCTTGCTCGTCCACAGTCATCGGTAGCTGAAAATAGAAAGAAACAAAATAACAACATTAGTAACAGTTTTACCATTTTTTTTTAGATTCCATATAATGCTAAAAAGGGTGGGATGTATTCTACCCACCACCCGATTTCTGGTTCACAGCACAATACATTTTATTTTTTGAGCATAATATATTAGCTTAAAATAAAAACCTTTCTAATCAACGTTTATTTTGACCTTTTGTTTATTTTGAGCAATCTTAACATATTATTTCATAAGCATACCTAACATCCGTCCTTTCTTGCATCTCACGAATCACTTTCCATGGAACTGGTCGAAGCATGGCTCCACACATAGAGGCATATCACAACCCTTAGACATAAAACGAGTTTTCTTTTCCCTTATTTTAGTGCTGAAAAGACGTCAGCGTCCACATACTCTATCTATCTTACGCATATGGTCACCAACAATATTGTCAACGTAATGTCATCTGTTGCTACTAAGGAAATTGATGGGGCATCCTTTTTGCTTCTTTAAGCAGAACCCTCGTATCAACTGTCTTGCCAAACACGGTCGGAAAGTGAGCTGATGCTCCTTGCCTCTTTCACAAAATACGAGAATTTATGATTACAATATCAATGAGGAAGTAGAGAATCCAATGCCACCACCTCGAAGATCCTCGTCCATTAGCATAAGACTCTCTGGACTGTTCAAAGCGATCGACACCTCCCATGATATTACTGCAATTGGCTATAGATGACGTGAAATTCACTTTTGTAGTTGTACAACAAACTTCCCACTGTCTGTTAAAATTTAAAAGTAAAGGATGTTATGAAGATCTCTCTCCGAATATTGAGGTCTCTTATTCATATTCTTCCGTGAGCATTCCATGCAGAAAAACCCATCATAATACACGTATATACGAAACTGCCTTATTTTCAATTAATTATAATCGAGTGAAGACGTATTTACCTGGTACCGATTAATTCTGATTGCAGCCACCGTTTAAACTGCATGGCATACATCATAAGCCCCCGAGGTCAGCTATTCTCTTTCGGTCCCGCCCTTTTCCCACCGCCCTGGCACAGCGAAGAGGGATGGCCGAGTTGTCTTCGGGGGTGCCAGTCGTACCCGCCTCCTCCGCCCACGGCTAAACCCGATCTCTTTAGACATTGAGTGATCCGGGTCACGGAGAAGGGGACAGTGTCCGCCCATTTCGGACGCACGTCCGTTTCCACGCAACACGTCTTCCTAAACGACAAAGGATCGACTGGAAAGTGGCCACCACTCGGCCGCGGGGGGTCAACTTCAGGGGAAGGAGGAGAGAGAAGTAGGGGGGAGGAGCGGAACTCATTAGGGGCTCGTTACTCCTCGATGGAACCGAAACTGCGCTGGCGGAGAAGGATTGATGCATTCTGACTACGGGGTGGTCGGACGAAGTCACTTGTTCGAATTTCACGACTGCTTTAGTGTTAGGATTAAGTTGCCAAAGGAGTTTAATCGCTGACATAAGATCCGAAAGAACACGCCCGTGGAGTTTTTGGGAGTGAATTGACAAAGTAATCCTGAACCCGATATAATATTTAGACTAAATAATCTAATTTTATTACTTGTTCTTCTAAAGAGTGAAACCAACGCTATTTCATCAATTGATAAAACAAACGGAGAAAATTAAAAGATGGGACAAGTAGTGAAGGGAAAGAAAACACACCGTCGTGAATGAAGGAGCTAAGACAAATGACAGGTATTTTGAAGGGATTAGTGTCGTCAGCCTAAGTTTCGTTGTGCGTTTCTTAATGAGAAATGCTTCCCCTGCAGTGGAATTTTTAGCTCTTTCACCTCTGACAGCCTGCTATTTCAGTTAGTAGCGATAAGGAAAAAAGTACTTTACAACGGATAATTTGCACATTTGGAGGAATACCTACTGACGATGACATCTTAGGAGTCGAAATGCGAATAATAGGTGAAGGAGCAAGTTTTATTATAGTAAAATTGGATGTGAACGACGATTGAGTCCCTGACCAGGAGTGACATATCCTGAAGCAGTGTGTATGAAGTATAGTCTCTGGAGCGGTGAGCCCGAGTGTTATTTTTTTTTAGTATATGAGGAGAAGATTTTATTTTTACAGGCCTTATTTTCGACCCTTACAAAGGTTATTAAGGTTATTTATGTAATGCGCAACTTTTTCTATTTTACGTTTATTTATATTTTCCGTTGCATTTCATTTAAGCAATTAACGAAATGACCGATAGATAATTTATTTATGACTCACGTTTTAAACTGACACGACTCTTTTATTAGACGTGGGAATGCGAAACGGTCCGGATAAAAACATCGATTCTTTCGAATAGGAAATATTATTTTTTTCTTCATCTTTTTGTATCGTTTCTGATCTCTGAGAGGAGAGCTATTAAATCTGCGTACGACTCCATCGCGCGTCTGTTGCTTCTTTGGACTGCGACGCCTTTCGCCCTCCGCGCTAACGGCCCCTTTCCTCCGATGGTTTACGATCCGAGATGTAGTCTGGAGAGACGCCAACACGCAAATCGTCTCTCTCTCTCTACACTCGGTGCATTAGGCTTTGTGAGGAGCGAATCCGGTCGTGCAATCTATTTTTAGATCTCCTTCGATGGGATTAAAAAAAGCTGATAAAATAACAAATTAATCTCTAAAGAGATTTAGCTGTGTCAACAATCTCGACAACACAGGTTTGTTAAATGTTTTGTGTGTTCACGTGCTCTGGCGACCGCACTGCCGCTTTGAAAAGGAAGATTAATATAGTCAAATGTTTCTTCTGGATGCCGCGTTGAATTCGCGGAATGTGTCTGTGATGACGTATTGGATTTTCGGCTCCAAGAGGTCTCTCGCGTCTTAGCGGAAATGCCTCGATTCGACATCGGCCGCAGATATATACGACGAGTGGAAATTGAAGATATTTTATTCCCACCTATAGCTTGTATCCCTCATTTGTACTCCTTTCCAATTAGGCTATTTTATACCCTGGTGCTCAACGACAGATTAGAGCATATAAAAAATTCTATGAAGTTTACTCTTGGTTGTGATTATTGTATGATGTGTGGTTTCGTCAAGTCTCAGTGCGTTCCAGATACGTAGTTGTTAAATTAAAGAGTAAATTGTTTTAAACCGATTTACACTACGGCCATCTAATGAGTTTTTAGCTCAGTAATGTCATTGTGGAAATTTGGCAGGAAATGTGATACCTCCATTATTCGACTGTCTTGCGACATAAATTTATTATCATTATACATTTCCTTTGAGTGCGAAATTCATACTTATGTTTCTCGCTTTCAAAGACAAAGAAATTTTACAGCAGGAGGACACTTTCTTTTTTATTTTTATAACTTTCTATGATGAAAACAGCGAAGATTTGAAAGCAAAATTCCATATATCGGTCGAAAAAAACGGAATTTTAAATTATGTAAAATTTTCCGCTTTTTTTTAGAGGTGCTTAAACAGTATTCCATTTTTTGTTGTACGTATTCACGCTTCGAGCGAATATCTCAACTTCGACTGATTTTAATAAAATGCAAATCTTTGATATCCTGGGACAAATCTCGCCAATTGCGTATATTGCGTTATCTGTAACTTGCGCATGAACTGATAGGTTATCGGACAAACAAACGGAAGCATATAATTAGCGCACTTTCTCCAAAGGATGTTAAGGAACGGAACGTTTTTAATTTCGTTTGAAGCGATAGGGAGCGAAAT
Organism: Uropetala carovei; assembly: GCA_036926305.1. NCBI lineage: Eukaryota > Metazoa > Arthropoda > Insecta > Odonata > Petaluridae > Uropetala > Uropetala carovei. The sequence continues at coordinate 1,540,909 of JAXCHB010000250.1, forward strand.
TTCTTTCCCCGACTACGAAAGGTAATTTTCTGAATTTTGCGTAAATAGAGGGAACGAATGCCTTTTTTGCAGTTACCGCGAGTGATTTCTCTTTTAAACGGATCTCAGTTTCTATGATTATTATTCCACCCTTTGAGAAAGTAATAAAATTTATTTCTGCAGACTAGAGTTTGTTGCACTTCGCCGTTTTTCGGTAGACACCAAATTAAATTCATTCTATGGAAATGCAATAGAACGTAAAGTGCTTCAAATCCCCAGAGTCTGAATGTCCCCATATGGAGTCCGCAATTCCGGACCCAGAGCTCGTTAGTTAGCAGAATGTATAGAGGGCGCTCTGAGATAGCCGTGGATATGCGCAGTTCCTGAGATTCGTGAACAGCCACGTTCCTTATCGATGAGCTAGGTCGAGAGCGGGTGGATGCCAACTGGCTGACTTCCGGTTATTTGACAAATTAAGATATTATTACTCAAATCGTAAGACGTCCTGTTTAATTATGGCTTCCGATTTCTAAGTTCTGAGATTTCTGAAGAGATCGACTGTGAAACCTTTCATTTGAAAATAAAGTTTTTTTTCTGTATAATAATTGTACAGTTCTGAGAGATCATGGATCTACATCATGTAATTAAATTTACCTTCTCCATCACCATTTTGCGTCCGGTTATTTCTTGTACGAGCGCATTAGAAACATTTGCTTCGATGGCTAGTAACTGAATCCTGTAAAATCTTATTATCGTGTTAAAGGACGGAGTGTAATTAATTTTTGGAAAAAGAGGTTTTCATGATTGTTTTAAGTTGTAATCAATTAAAATGTAATTATCCTACAAGTTACTGTAGGGTTTTTCGTCGATTACAAATCCTCAACAGTTACGGCATATGAAAAAATTATATAGTGTACATAATATCCAAAATGAGGGTAGTGAGAATGCGCAAATTTATAAATGATCACTTCATCAATAGAGGCGGTATTTCGCCCGTCACATCGCAGCGGTTCATAAGCACCACTTCAAACAATTATCTGAAGTGTCTCCGTCCTCTAGATAGGTTCTATTACAAAATATTATAGGTCATGCTGGCAGTTATCACCTCCATATAGGAATTGCAACACATCATATTGATGCAGATTTAAAATACAGGGTGTCCGAGAAAGAGTGGACACATTTCAAACATTTTTAGTGAGAAAATGAATAAATATACAAGGGAACGGTTTACACCACATGAAAGCGGAACTCTGAAAGCTTTACATACGCTACTTGTTCTACCGAGCGCGCGTGGATGTGCGCCTGTGCCAAATTGAGAGAAAGCTGCACTGTGGAGAACACGCGGAGAAAGAATGGACAAATTTCAAACATTTTTATCGAGAAAATGAGCAAAGCTATAAGAGTACGGTTTTCACCACATGAAACAGAGACTCGAAAAGTTTTTCCTCCACTTTTTCATATTTTAATGCACTTCAACCTGAGCCCCCTTTGTTGCTCGCGCAACGCTCATCCGGTATTCAAATGCCCGGAAAGCGTTGTCACGCATTTCAGCAGGGATTCCTTCCACAGCATGGACGATGCGGTCTTTTAAATCTTATAAAGAAGTGACTCGTTTGCGGTACGCCTAGTCCTTTACGTACCCCCAGAGGAAGAAGTCCATGGGTGTTAAATCCGGCGATCTTGGAGGCCATGCAACGGGCCCGCCTCCTCCGATCCATCTTCCAGGAAAAGTTATGTCCAGAAATTGTCGAACTGTAAAACTGCAATGTGGCGGTACTCCATCTTGTTGCAATATGGCCAGTGGATTCATTACCTGAATTTGTGGAAGTGCGTACAAATCCAGCATATCAAAGTGTTTTCCACAAAAATGAAAGGACTAATGACCTTGCGATGTAAAACTTTCAGAGTTCCACTTTCATGTGGTGAAAACCGTTCTCTTGTAGCTTTATTCATTTTCTGACTAAAAATGCTTGAAATGTGTCCACTCTTTCTCAGACTCCCTGTATAATCCAATCGAATGCCGGTGTCCTATGTCTCGGATCGGGAGGGATTCGGTCCCCTTCTCCTATCACTCACCGTCTTTGGTCACGTTGAGAGCATCGCGAAGATTAAGTGATGCGCTTATCGAATAAAAACACCCCATTCGTCGCCGACCAAATCCTGTCTGTCTCTGGGAGGGATCTTTGTCGGTCAGATTGGCCACCCTCTCCCCTTTCTCTCTCTCTCTCTTTCACTTCACATCGCCCCCATCCATCGTTGGTCGCTTTGCATTTCGCGGACATGAGAGGGCACTTTGCCCCCTCTCCCGATCTCTCACGCCCCTCGCGTCTATCACTTTCCCACGGATCCTCTGCGCCGGAAATGAGAAAAGGAAAAAAATAACAAGAGATGAAAGCGACATTGAGGAAGGATTTAAGTGGTTGGTAAGATGCGCAGCGCTCCGAAAGACAAGAGTTGTTTCAATTGTGACTCCTTTTATTCTTTTGCTGTCGGCTTTCTTGTCACTTTTTACCACTTTTCGCGATGAGAGCGGAAGCAGAAAAAGGTTTCGGACGAAATTTGCTCCGCGAAATTTTTTAAGTGATTTTTTTTTACAAAACTCAATGGGACGATAAGAAAATTGGCATATTTTATCTGAAAAAGAAAACACCGACGCAACGGGCGCACATGCAAAATTTATTTCGCAGAGCTGTTAAATTATCTAGTGAAACCATCTAGGATTCAAAGAGTATAGCTACAAATAGATATGAATCTTTGTAATGAGATTGTGTAAACAAGTTGATCGCAAAATACCCACCCAATATTGATTAGACATAGAACTCTCTTTATTCCACATTTTCCTGGTGAAATGTATTACATCGCTGAATGTGAAATCTTTTTCATCAGCCGTTTTAGATGGAAAATTAAGTGCATGACTTCGTTTTCAATTTTTATCGAGTGATTGAATTTTTGGCACCTGAAATACACCGTTTAAATTTTAAACCATCTTTATATTTAATAGTATTCAGAATACCATTGAGATGTGATTGGCTTTTTAAAAAATGTCATTTTCCCTATAACCGATCCTTCGTTTTATGATAAGTAGTCAGACTCAATTTAAAAAAAAATGAACGGAATTATTTTGAATCTAGCTTGTTTTTAATGTTTTATGCGGAGTGAGTTGAGTTTTGTAAATAGAGTTTTAGGAAATGCTTATATTTCCTTACTTTCTCTTTGTTCGTCAATTGCTACATCCAAATGTATCCCGGTACTCTTATTCTCTCCGTCTTCCTCCCTCTCTTTCCTCGTCTGACCACCTCTCTCTCTCTCTCTCTCCTTCCCTCCCCATCGCCTCTTCTCTCTCCTCAAAACCGACCCATCTCACTCGCCCCATAAGCACCCAGCCGAGACTTACTCATACCTTTTCCGATGTCACCCATACCACTCCGCCTCCTCGACCTCCGCTTTCCCCTCGCCTCCTCCTGAAATCTCCTTCCCCAGCGAGTCTAGAGAGGCTTCTTGAGCCTCTTGAGATCTCACTATCCCGCGACTCTGACTCCTTCCCTCCCTCCCCCTCTTTCCCCCTCCTCACCTCCTTCTCCCGCCCTCTATAGTATTTTAAGTTCTCCTCTCCCAACTTCAGGTTCTCTAGTGAGTCTAGTGGATTCGACTCGTCTTAAGAGAGCATTCTTTTAGGTTACGAAGACGGGAACAAAATTCATTATGGTTGCGCTGGACCAGAGATAGGATTCGGTTCCAATTTCTCCATTTTAAATTCAAATGCTGATATTTTGTCAATTGTGCGAAAATATCAGGCTCCTAATTGAATGTTATAATATATCAAAAGCTTTTATCTCTAGATCAGGGATGACAAATGCGTGGCACACGTGCCAGAAGTGGCACGCTTGATATTTTATTTGACACGCGCAAGCTTGTATTTTCTGTATAATATATGAAGTTTCTTAGAGAAAGAGTAAACTAATGGCACGCGAAAAAAAATTGGGATGATTCGCATTACTTTCTTGGCACGCGAGACAAAAATCGTTTGCCGTCCCTGTTCTAGATGGTGCATAATACGATCGGTTTTCAATGAGACACTCATTAGAGCAGATATGTTAGCCTTGAATGACTCTAATCTAATCTGCGCTCACAATAAATGACGCTGAATTTTTAATTTATCGAATGGAAGGGAAAAGGATACATAAAACACACATTTCCAAATTAAAATACGACGGAAAGAGAATGTAAGATAATACGCCGCGAGTAATGTTGAGACTATACAACACTTCTACAAACTAGGGTCTATAAATTAAGGCATGTAAGGTTATATAAATACGCAAAAAATATTTCGGAGAATTGCTTATCATTATGTTTCAAGGATATTAGGCATAAGATCCTGGTCAAAAAAGGAAAAAAATACAATGCGATACTGGTGGAGAGACTCGTGTAAGTTCGACCCAAGTTAAAAGAACTAAGGAAAGCGCAACCATAATGCGGGTGAAATTCACGAAATAATAATTCGTGGCTTTTGTTACAAAATAAAAGTTTACGTTGGAAAAATAAATATGAGAGGGCGATTATTTAACAGGATGAAGTTGAAGGTAATATAAGCAAAGAAGAAATTTAAAGATGATAATGCTAAGTTTTGAAGAAAGGATGTGTTATTAATATTTTGTTGAAAGACACATTTAATATCAGTTTAGATCAGTCTTCCTCCAAACGCATTCACTCGTCATATTCAACCAATTTTTTTTCTATAATTTTTGTCGTTTTCAAATGAAAACACACAGCCTTTTAAAACTTTGAGACAATGTGGGCCGAATTACATAGAACTGGCGATGACAAACGTGTGGGAAGTTACAAGTGGAGAAACCAACATTCGCGCTGATGCCTCACTTCCAGAAAAGAAATATTGAACGATATTCGACCTACACGCTATGACCAGCTTCACTTTTCCTCAAATACCTTTCCTTCACGACTAAATTTTACATTAGTTGAGGATGAGAACTGTTTATTTCACAAGAAGGCGCCATTATATTTGACGATGAATTTTGTTCTTCTAAAAACTCTCTATATTATATTAACGAAGAAAAATAACTTAGTTAAATTCCACAATTTTTTTATTTCACGACCGGTTTCGCTAAATAACTAGCATCATCACCTGATGATGCTAGTTATTTAGCGAAACCGGTCGTGAAATAAAAAATTGTGGGATTTAACTAACAATAAGTTTTTTTCTTCGTTAATATGAGTATCAATTACCACAAAGTTCAGCCAAATTCCTTGGATTTTACTCTCTATATTAACTTCATTTAATGGAAGTTAAGGGAAGTTTTTTAAAAAGTGTATTCTTAGAAGCCTGCGCGATACCCAAATAATGTGAGGACGACGAGAGGTGTATTAAGAGAGAGAGAGAGAGAGAGAGAGAGAGATAAGGAGGTGAGGCTGAGATTTTTTCCGAGGAGGAGAGTGCTCATCTCGTCTTGGGACACGTAGAGATTGGAGGGGTTTTCCCTTGAGGGAGTCAAACCGCCTCCGGGGGCTATTTTAGAAGAGGGAGTGAAGGGAGGGGAGGCTAGGGAGGTATTCTTGAGTAAACAAGCGGCCTCCGTGTATCTTAGATAACTCTCTCCCCTCTCCTTCCCTTCCCCCACCCTTCTCCCCATCGGCAGACGAGATGGCGGGTGGGTGGGTTGGTCAGAAGAACTTTGGGAATGGAGTGGTTGGGTGTTCTTTGCCGGCGTTCTTTCTCATTTCCCTCCTTCGACTTACTAGACTTCATCATCAGACACGACGCACTTTCTTGACGCTTCCTCCGTTTTCTCTTCTCTCCCTCCCTCCTCTTGTCTCTCTCTCTCTCTCCTCCGTCTCGGCGCCTCCTAGAGGCCTTTTGACGTGTCGTCGTGGGTTCAAACACAGAGCACGGATGTTTATCCGTGCCACTTTTCATCGATCCTTTTCGCGTCGTGGAGACGTCCAGAATTCTAAGTCCGCAGGATACGTAATGTTGCCGGAAAAATTCGAAAACAAAATGAGGAGAAATGTGTGGAGTTTTTGGGGACTAGTCAATATACTACATATACAATAAAAGGAGTTACATAAATATTATTGGTGGGAAATAAACGAAATTTCACCGTTGTCCTAGATCTGTTTCATTCTAAAGTTCCTTTCAAACGAAATATTTCATTCTGTTTCGATTCTATTCTATTTTGACTAAATCTTTAATACCTACCTAATCAACTATGGTAATTATGTCAATACTTGTACGGAATCTCAAAATATAAATACAACGGTAGATGATTGAAATGTTCGAGGATTCGAGCTTATTGAGTCCTTGAATCATCTTAAGGATTGAGATGAAAAATGCCCGCTCTTTAGAGGAAAGCCACATGTGGCCGATGTTTATTCGGTGGTTGGGATATAAATCCTTAAAAATTTAACTTCGATTTATTCTTAATATTATTTATACAATAACCGACATCATTTGCACGTATTATTATCTTGAAATGATTACTGTAAAATATGTGTACACTCTCAATGGTCTCATCCTCTTACACAGTTTTTGTGTTTTTTTTACTCGACACGAAAACACTAGCTTAATTTATCGATCTATATTGTGCTTTCCCACTTTTTTACTCCAAGAATCCCCTCACATCCACACTCATAAGTGTAAAGAGAGAGGATGTCTCAACTTTCGCTGTTCTGAAGCTCTTCGCGCCAAATACTCAGCGCGTCAACGAGTGTGTTTATCAAAAATCCACGATCGGTAAATAGAATCCCATTCCTGTCACTTCGTTTTTTCCTCCTAGCTTTTCCTGTATCTAATAATCTTATTTTTCGTTTCGTTCGCACTTACTGGTTTCTTCTCGCTTCCTCTCTCAGCCCTCTCTCTCCGCCTCCCCCTTCCTCTCTCCGCTTCCCTCCATCTCTCCCTCTCTATCCTTCTCTCCACAGAACTCTTTGTAGATCGCCGCCACTCGAGGAATGACAAATAAATAAATAACTTAGCATTCGATGCAGTTGATGCATTTACTCAGTCAGTCAAAGTGAGATAACGATCGCGGACGAGGCAATTATTTACAGCTTGTTTCGTAATTGATTACGGAAACGACGTTTCATATTGAGGCATTTCGTCGTTGTAGCTGTATCATTTAAGACTATTTAATTTATTTTATGTTAAAATGTTTTGATTATAAATGGTTGGAAATTTAAAGTATAACATTTTAAAATTTTTATTTCGTCATTAAAAAATGTATACCTGCGTCTTTTAAATTTTAACCTACTCAAATAAAAGTCCTTCTGTTTAAATTAATATCGTTTTCGATTTATTTTATAAAAAACATGAATAATATTAATTTCAAACTTTATCGTATTTTATTATTATAAATAATTACCTCATTTAAAAACTATTTTACCCTTAAAATGACAGACAAGTTGTGTTAAGTCTACTTTCCTTCCAAAATCTAATTCCATTCTATGGTAAAAATAATCACGTGTCCTTAGCTATATGTTTATATGCTCATACCTAACGACTTCGTTAAATTTCCCCTGGAATGGTGCAGGAATAAAACATTATGACTAACAAAATTTTCTAATCTCACTCAGTTTTACTGTCGATATTTTAACTACTGTCTCCATATAGATAACAGAGCCTTACCGAGATCGCCTAATTTAAATATAATATGAATCACATCATAAGGAGTCAGTTGCGAAGTTTAATTCTAAGAAGCTGTTATTATCCAAGCATAATACAATTAGTAATTTATCAATTAAAAGCTTATTTAATCTGTCAAGTTTTAAAGCATTTTCAAGAAACGTTTTCTTTTCAGATAACGCGCTATATTTGCCTCACATGTTAAAGAGCATTTAAGAACTTCAACCGCATATCTGGTTTACTATTCAAGTGAATCATCATTCCATATTTTCCAAAAACACTTATGAATATACACTTAGGCACTTCCTGAAAACAGTCGATCAACCAAAATAGGCAATAAAGTATTCCGAATATCCGTTCCGAGAACAATTTTAGCGTTTTTAAGCGTATGTGCGCTTTTGGGTCGAGAGTTCCCATGACGAACTGCCTCCGTGAATCGAATGAGTATGGAGTTTGATTCGTGTTCGTGGTATTTCATGACGGGAAAGGCGTTCTCAAGTAGACCGGTAAGTGGATGCGTAGTCTGCAGATCATATCCCCAGTTATAACCGAAGCACATATGAGCGATATGCCGTATTATTTGATTGACACATAAATTCCTCAATTGCTGTTCAAAACTCATTCTTTTGCTTCCGCACATTTACTTTCGAGCGTCTTTATGAATTATTTTCGTTGCAGCCCTCATCTTCCTCCAATCGTACAACCAAAGGCATAATTTATGGGGTCGAGACCATTTGTGAGGCCCACGACTCGCGATTTCTTAAAACATATGGATTAATTTTAAGGAGAAAAACAAGCTATCAAAATATTAATAATTTATTTACACACATAGTTAAAAATAGTGGGCAGGCATCTATGGTCTACTACTAATAAGATGTACTTGTAATTTACGCCTCTAGGAACGAGGTCCTAGGTGGTCGCCTATACTCGTCTTTGGATGTAGACATTGCGATTGCTTGGATATCCAGGATTTAAGGGGAAGGTGTCCTGCACGTGCAGTCTTGCTTAGAGGACTGACTGACCCTTATAATTATGCATATTATGATTCTTTTTTCTTTGTAGTTGATCGATTAAATATTAATAGGTCTTCGGTTCTTCTCATATAAAATCAAAATTTTAGATAGAATTAATTCTTTTAACAAATTATGAAGTATAACTATGTATTATACCGTTTTAGACGAAGGGTTTCGTAGCGTTCTTGATTGCAGGTGGAAGTTTTCACGATTCGCTGGGTTGAGAACATGCTCAACGTCTCGCATGCAACCATGTATCATACTGAACTATAGCCTAATACTTCATACGCTGCACACTTATTACTAGAGGTTGCCTCTGCGGGAAAATATTGCCGAGAATAGTTCGCGGAAGAGGGGAAGGAGAGATTTGTCTACTCTATTTCTACCACTTTGTACGTACAACAATAATCTTTTAATCTACACTCCCCATTAAATGCGAACCTGATCTGAGCACACTCGGAGCCGATGGATTGCGACCATTGGTACATGTCTCGCTCCATTGCGACCGGTTCATAGACCACTCAGGACAATTCCATAAACTCTAACGGACGATGGAGGAGAGAGAGAGAGAGTATGGCATGTGTTGTGCACGGATTGTGGCGTATGAAGAGGATATGAGAGTGCGAGAGAGATATGAAAAGGAAAAAGAGAGAGAGAGAGAGAGGAGAGAGAGAAGGGAGGTAAAAGAGGAGGAGGTAGTAGAGGTTGCGAGAGTGAGAAGAGAGTGGTGTAGTGTTACAGTCTTTCTCCCGCCCCCTCACACATGCGTGTCACTCATCAGGATTTCACAGCGCTGAAGGCTTTGGCTTCGGGAAAGGACAGAGAGTATGAGAGAGGGGAGGAGGAGGGTCGAAAAGAGTGAAGGAATATAGGGAGAGGGCGGAGGGATAGGGTGTCGGACCTCCACTTTCAAGTGGAGAGGAGGTGTGAAGGATGGAGGAGATATTGGAAGTGAGGTAGGAGGAGGGGAAGGCGGATAGATGAAGATAATAAGAATAGGAAAAGGAAGAATGACATGTAAGGCAGTCGAAATATATACTATATAGGGTAAGATTTAAATATAAGGGACTCAAAATACTACGGAAGGAAATCTTCTTTTCGTGAATTAACAGCACCTTATGTCACGCGATCGTATTCACGCAGGTTATCATACGCCAGACATTGTTCACTTACTATTGATTGAATATGAAATTTAATTTTATCGATAAGTAACTTAAATGCAGAAATCTGAATAGTATAAGTTTTGACGAGACCTCGTACAAATTTCACTACACAAATAAGCATTAATTTTATCGAGATTTTGTTTTTTTTATGGAATTTAAGATTGTTTAGATATAATGAAATTAGTTTGACTTCATCGCATTATCCACTAAATTATTTTTTTTAATTTACAGGTCATCATAGTTTGTCTAACTTTATGATGTACATAAATATCCTCTCAATCATTATTTCTAACATACATATATTCATAGGAAATTTCATGCTAATTTTGTTTCGTTTTCTAAACATCGGCCATTTATTTCACCTGTTCGTTTACGCCTTTTGCGTCTTCCCAACTCGCATGCCTATTAAAATACTAACATAAATTATATTCCTTCCATTAAAGGACATTTTCATTACGTTTTTATATCATTTTAAATGTAAGATTTTATTTTATAGGCGTGGAAGTAGTAATTTTGTCTCTCTTGCCGAAATTTATTATTAGTAACTTAAGAACACTTGAAATAATAGATGTCATGGCTGATATGTAGATAATCTTAGGTTAACACTATTTTCTTTCGAATGGCAACCTAAGAGAAAATTCCTCTTTTTGGCGCCACCCACGACGGCCGCCCTGACTAAACCAATCAAGGAAAAACCCTTCTGATCATGTCCTCTGTGGCTGCTCGAAGAGATCGGGCGAAAAACACGAGAGGCCGATAAGTCTTAGAGGGCTTTTACACGTCTATGGACCATTTTTTTTTTTCGGTTTCTTGCGGCGTCGGTCCGTGTGGAAATCCTCTTCTGTTTACGCCGAAACTTTTTTCTAACTTCTCCCCCCGAGGTGCTTCCCCTCTTTCCCTTCCCAGAATTCTCCTTCGCAGGATTCTCTCGCTATCTCTCGTCTTCCGAGTGTAAAGGGGAACACCCCTTGTGCACCTTCCTTTCCTCTTCCTACTCCTTGACCTCTCTCTCCCTCTTCCTCCCCCTCCGTAACCCCTCTCTTCCTCCCTCTACTCATATATGGCGCCTGTCTCGTCTCCTCTCCAAAGCAGTAAATTAGAGCGCTCGACCCGAGAAAGTGGATGAGGCTGTAGGCCAATATATATATATATATGTGTGTGTGTGTCTATAAAGATGAAAACACTTTCGCTATCTCTTTTGGGGAAATATGACCGCCGCAGCCTCCGCGAGAAAGAAAGAGTGGTATGGACCAAATGACTTTTTCTGGGTAGCGCTGGCGGATAGAAGGAGTCCCGCGATAGCATCCATGGGTGGCCAAAGCACAGGGAGAAGCGAAAGAGCCCTTTTTCGCCTTATCGGAACACACACGCGCTCGCATACTCACGGAGACAAGGGCCTTTCCGATTTTTTTCCCTTGAAGCAGGCAGTAAATGGCGGTTTAAAAAAATTTTAGGCAGACAGACTGACGAACTAAGAAAACATGCACAACAAGGCCGAATACTGAATCGATTGGCGAAAAAACGAAGTCTTTAGCTGCTTTCCTTTGGGAGTTAGCGCGTCAGGCAGACAGACGGACAAACCGAGCGCGATTTTTTTTTTAACTGCTAAATAAAAATCAAAGGTGCGACTTTTGGGAGGCCAGATAATTCCCGGATTATTCAAGGATCTTTTTCATCTCTGGCGTCACATCGATTGCCCCGTTACTCTCCAATGAAATGTGTGACCCCTCGTTGCTGGGCAAGGACAGGTCCGAAATGAGATGAAAATGAAAGAGTAAGTCTTTCGACGGAAGGAGTTTTAGCAGCCAGGCATTACTAAATTCGCTAATGTGTGTAAATCCAATTACGCATGCGCAGACATTGCACCCATACTCGGTTATTTGCATCATTCTGGTACCAATAGAACTTGAAGTGTAACTTTTCACAACGGAAAAAATTGATTAAAATAAGAATATGAAGGTATAGTCTTGAATCAGTCCATCGTTTGTTAAGGTCAATATTATGGAAGTTTATAACTTGAAACAATGTTATACTATCATTATCCAGTAAAACATTCAAAAGAGGGGGAGTTAATTGTGACGGATTATGTCTAAATGCAACTGGTCTCGTATGGTTGCGGTCAGACTTTAGGGCTTCATTTTTATATTCCTCTCTGGGGAAATAAAAATTCGTACAGATCGGTTTGAAATTAATATTTTTACGGTAGTTATCACTAAATGTGGCCACATTGGGTTCAACTTGAGTAGTAGCAGTAAATGGCCGATTACAATAAACGGCAGCCTTCCTAAAAATATATTTAGTTTGTGAATTCCGTTTTTAGTTAAAATAACCGGTTATAGCAATAAGCTGCATATTTTTATTACTAAATCGATGACTTACGTAATTATCTCACTTCCATCTGAAGTTCTCCAAGTAGGATCTAGTCGTTCGTTTGTGAATACATATGACATTTTCAATCATTTTCCGGCGTCATCAAACAAGTTTCTTATAAGCACAATTTTTTATTATAATGTTAAAATTCTTGAATTTCTCACTCTTCACTTTCCCTCTTTTTCTAACTTTATGTTATAAACTGTCAATATTACTAAAAGATAGGCATCACAGCAATCATGATTTCTAGTTAGCGTGCTCAATTTTCGAATTTTTTCTGTAATTTGTTAATTATTTGGCTCAGAAAAATGTATCAGAGGGTTTTAATAGCATTGTATTCACTCAGATATCAGAAGAAACTGCTCGTTTGGTATAGGTGAAATCGAGAAATATAAATTTAAAGGAAGCGTATATTAAAAGAATGAAATTAGTCTTTATGTTACCGATTGGTTACAATCCCTGAGCTACCTTTTCCGCCTGATATAATGTGGAAGGTCATGAAATATTATTGAGTGGAAAGGCAAGACGACAAAGCGAGATTGACAGATGGCTGTCGTTATGCGAATCATATTATGACTATAAATCTTCTCTGTATATTTTATATATTTAAAAAAATTGTATACTACACAAAAAACATAGAAGAGTGTATTGGATTTCTTATAAGAATATTTTAAAAATAAAATAAAAAATATCTATAATCAACACAGCTTAAAAACATGTAAAAAATAACCAAAATTTCCAAGTAACAAAATAGATTCAAATATACACTAAGTTAATATTTTTAACATTTAAGAAAGTGAAATACTTATTTATACAGAGACTGAAGCGACAAAAAATATGTTTAGAATTGAAGAAAGAGAAAATCGAATCATATTTCTTTCTACGACGAATTCGTTATTTAAATAAATACGCAGGAATGAGCTTTCACTTTACAACAGCGACATACCAAACTGCAAGCAGTTCGTAAAAGAGAACACTAAAAGAGGAAATAATGGCTTAGTTTCCAGGAGGAAGAAAATTTGTAGGGATGAGGTATGAGAGGAGGTGGGAGGAAGAGAGAGGGTAGGTTTAGGGTGACATCTTAGGAGTGATGGGAGAAGAGAAAGGGAGAAGTTAACTACCGCTGACCTGTCCTCACTCCTCTCTTCTCTCAACGCTATTCCATTTCAACCCCTGTGCTCTTCCTTACAACTCTCCCACCCTCCTCTTCTCTCCTCCTTTGCCTCTTCTCCTTCACGACCCATAACAATTCCCATTCATACTGTTCCGAAGTGCCTATTTCGTTCGAAGCCTCTCATGAGTTTACATTCCAATCACCTCCTTCTATATCTCTCCCTCTCCTTACATTATGGTTTACCTGCGTATGGTGGAAGTTTTTCGGGTAATACCCTTCTTCAGCTACGGTGAGAAGGCAACGTTTCTCTCAAAATATATCGTAGATATGGCACACATTAATTTTTGGTTGATAATCACTATCAGGGAATACATACAATTTTCAGGAATTCGCTGTTATTAAATATGTTAAAATTCGATTCGACAGAAATTCTGCATATATATTACCTGTTATATTCTCATATATTTATTTAATATTGAACGAAAGCTACAAGTCTATCGGTTCTTTTTGATTTTTATTCCTTACAGCTTAAGAATACGTCATCTAATGAAACCAAATATGACAACAGTCACCAACTAATAAACTATCAATAACATATTTCGCCTTGTAACGTTCCATAAAATCTTTTCATTAAATAATTTAAATGCATTTTATAGTAATTATAACATAAATTAATCAAACTTTATTTTTAGGTTTTTAACGTTCTTTCTGCATTTTTGTGCAATCGTTTTCCGTTAATATTACCGAGGCTCGTTCGTTTCTTATTTACATAGAGCTGAAAAAAAAGAAAAAATCTACAGAAATATGGCACTCGTCTGGACAGAAGAAATAGAAATAAATTGGCAGCCAAAAACCGACCCAACTCGCTTGTATGTCGAAAAAGCTAAACCCTTTCGATTCGAATAAATCCGCTCTATTAGTCTGCCTTTTCACTAATCGTCCCATGGACCATCCAAGCGTCATCGGGGGTGTCACCGCTCCTCCCCCCTCCCCTCCCCCTATCTCTCTCTCCGCCCCCTCTCCTCCTCCCAAACCCCATTTGGCGTGGGCGACGACTGCGTTGAAACTCGAGACATGGCAGTGGGGGTAGGAGGTGTAGATGTCGGAGGGCGGAGTGTGACGGAGGTGGCGCCAACAGGCACGCACATTACTACTTTATTACTTCACGAGGTCTCACGGGGTCAGATGTGACCGTCGAAGGCGTGCGGGGACGGACACTGCCTCCGCGGCGCCGCCCCGGCCCCCTCGGGTGACAAATGGGGCGCCTGAATAGACAGGTGCCCGCCCCGAAACCCATCCCACGCCCCCGGTGGGAGAGGGATGAACCAAACTCTCACTCTCTCTCTCTTGCCATCCCTAGTCCAGCTGCATGGAGGGGAGAAGGGTATGTAACCCTGTAACGGACGCAATGAATGGCCGCAGTTGGGCCCCTCTTCTCTCCGGTAGCGGAGTTGTATGGCGACGGATTATGGATTACTCTATGGAAATGTTATTGTTTTGGTGGGAATATAGTTCCTATCTGTCGGTACTTTGTGATTTTCGAATAACTGCCTAAAGTGAGTTCCACTCGCTTTATATATATTTCACACTCATCTCTACGCTATTTTTCTCAGTTCATAAAGTTTAAAATCAAGGGTTTTATATTCAAGTAAGAGTATTGCCAATAATAGTTGCAGACTTCAATATGTACATTTCCTATGGCTTTGTTGCATGTTGAAATGAAAACTAATATATTGTGCCAAAGGTCAACGTCTTTCAAAGCACCGATAGTGGCCTTGTACTGGATCGGAGAACATGATGATCTGGGTCGCTTTACTTGGCGTCTTCTTATATTTTTGCTAAATTTTATAATTTTAAAAATGAATAAGATTATTACTTATTTGAGTAGTTTTCTTCCAGCATCTTAAGCTTTTATCGCTAGTTTAAACTTCAGTCAGGGGAATCTCTCCATTTGGGAGGAGGGGGTGGTTTGCGTGACAGAAAGTGTGGAAAACTCCGGTTAACTTTTGTATTACTTTTTTATTATACATAAATTATCGGAGACTCATACATTTTCCAAGGGGCTATTGTTATAGCATGTATTAGGGCCTAATACTCTCAGTATTAAGGCAAGTAATTGATCCGTTGTACTCGTCTTAATACGCCGAGGCGTAATATGCGTCGTTTTTGCTGAAATCATCTTGCTCCGTTGGGAAAACCAGGGAGGCATTTACAGTTCTATGCTTAGCATCGCTAAAAGAGATGGGAAAAAGATATGGAGACTACTGCGCAGTTTGGAATTAGGCAAACCATATCTCTAGGAATGGCGAAGGTTACTCGAAATGATTGAATGGACTGTCTTTATTGTATGACATCTAAATTGGCAACTATTTATTCCCATTTTAAGTCGTTTTTATTCACATTCACTTTCTAAAATTCTCTCATCAATACTTACAGATGACGATAGTTGGTGTTTTATTATAATTCTCTAAATATAAGTCATTTATAATCATTATTGCATGTGATGTTTTGAAAGAATCTGTATGTCCAGTTGGAAGAAATTCCCATTCTTCCACGACAAAAAGAGCCGAGTTCTTAAAAAAAGACGTTTTTTTATGATTCCTTCCTGAACTTTGGCTTCTTTCAGCGAAATTCTTCGGCGTCTTTATCCTCCGGTTAATTTCATCGCTGTTGGAGGATGATAAAAATAATAAATTTTACTTTTATTTTGTTCATGCCTTCCAGGTATTAACACACGTCAGGGAGTTTTAATGGGAGATTTAGAATCTAAATCTAAATTTTAGATCTTCCACTTTAATTTTGGAAATGTTATGTCAAACTGCGGATAAATAGCAATTATATTTTTAAATAATAGGGACAGTGTTGAGTATATAACCTGTTACAATAAATTTTACAATGACAATAACTTTTTTATCGACATTAAAAACAACCAGGTTTTAAAAATAATTAACCAGATATATTTTTCTCTAATAAATCAACAGAAACAGGCATCAGCTGATTTTCTCAATTGAATAACCACGACACCAAATATTTTAATTTTCAGAACTCATTCAAAAGCATTTCGTATAAATATATAAAATCAAACACTGACATTGAATGAAATATTTTTATGAATCAAACCACTTTTTAAAAAATTTTTAACCTCCTAATAAAACTATATCACATTTTACAATATTCAAATAGATAATTTGCGTATCTTTTTCAAAGATCTTACGAGAACGCGAAATTTTATTTCCCACTCACATAATTTTCTTTTTTATTCCTTAAGTCATGTTGTCTTCAACGATATAAAACAAAGTATATTTCTTTGCCAATTTAAAGAAAATATTTGTCAGTAATTTATATGCCCCAGTGTTGAAGTTAATGTTTGTATACATACAATATTAGTCATGAGAAATATTTGCAAGACGGAAGTAATTTATCATCTTTTGACTCAACCCGTTGCAAAAAAATTAAAGGTCGATCTTAGTTTGTTTTCTTTTAAACCCGTTATTATAACTTAACTTATATCCGCAAATAAACTTTATACAGTCATTTACTCAGCAGTTCCACATCGCACCTTCCCTTCCATCACGAGCACCTCCCATACGTCCTATTGTTCGAGGAGATGTTAGTCTAAAATGTCTATATAGAGAGCGAGATAGAGGACGATATTACATGGAAGGAAGATGATATTAGGAGAGATGTGGATGTGCCAGGGGGAAGGAGGTGGAGACCCCGCCCTTTTATGGGCGGTCCTTAAAAACCGACTGGGCATGCGCCGTGGTGCTAAGGGGGCGTGGCCAGCTTGGGGGCCCCTCATCGACGTAAACGCCCAAGGGTCTGCCTCTGGCCGCACTCAATATCCGAAAACCCCGAGTAACGAAAGCACGCTTTCCTGCGCTTAGCTCCTCTGTTATTCCAACTGACGGCAGAAGAGACTTTGAAAATCGCACGAGGAGGTGCAGTGTTGCGACGTTTTATCGTAAAGACAGGAAAAAGAGTGAGTGTGTGCGTATGTGTCTGAGGTGAGCCGAAGGAAAAAAACTTGTGCCACCCATGCGGAGCAATCACGTCAATTGTTTTCCCACCAAAGGGTGTTAACGGTGTCGACGAGACTCCTTATTTTGGAGAGCGAGAGGTTAAGCGAACCAAAGTATTCACCATGAGCCTCGTGGGCAGCTACGGCACCCAGCATCCTCTTCACATGACGCACCATCACCACCACCACCTCCTGATGGGCGCCACCGGAACGGGAGCCCCGCACACCCCTCACGAACCCTTATATCCCTCTCCCTCTTCATACTACGCCCCCACCCTGCACCCTGGACCGCATTACTCTCCGCACCAACATCTCCACGTGGAGGGTGTCGCACCTCCCCACACCTTCCTCTCCACCTCCCCCGCTTCCTCCGCCGCCTCCTCGCCGCCCTCCACCGACGACCCCACCGTCAACGGCGGCACCTTCTACGCCTCGGGTGCGTGGTGCCCCCCGGCGACGCCCTCCGCCTACGTCAACTGCAACACCCCCACGCCCTCCACGCCGTCCGCTTCTGCCCCTGCTCCCTCCACGCCCACCTCCCCCGAAGCGGCTTACCAAGACTACGACTACCCTCCTGCCCCTCAGCACCAACAACAGCACCACATGAGCAGCACCTACCCGATCCTCCAGCATAGCCCCGCGCTTCAGAACCAAGTGTACAGGCACCACCAACCTCAGCAGCAGGGAGGCTGTCAGGAAGGCACCCCTCAGCCAGGCCCACCCTTCGTTAGGGTGGTGAAGAGGAGGAACACGGCGAACAAGAAGGAGAGGCGGAGGACTCAGAGCATCAACACGGCGTTCGCCGACCTCAGGGACTGTATACCAAACGTCCCTTCGGACACGAAGCTGTCGAAGATAAAGACCCTTCGGCTGGCCACCTCTTACATCGCTTACCTTATGGGTGTCCTCGCCTCCGAAGACCCGGCGTCGGACGTGGGATTCAAAGCGGAGATCATGCAGCAGCAACAGCAGGGAAAGAAGTCGTCGTCGGGAGGATCGCTGACGTCGGAGGCGGAGGAAGCGGAAGCGACGGAGGCTGAGACAGAGAGGCGGAGGGGAGAACAGGCTATGGTGAGTGCATAGGGAAGATGTTGAGATCTCTGAAAATGAATGACTTATAACCAAAATTTCTCTTTCGGAGACTTCCTCCGCTTGGGTATTGTCACAATACACTTGAACAACTGAGAGTAATTTTAATGCGTCGAAAATCGATTGGTGTTGGTACTTAAAAAGAAACCTGTAGATATTAATTATTAATTGTTATTTTTCTATCTCACTCAAGTGTTCCAATACAATAAATGATTCCAAGATGCTCGTTTAAAAAGATGTTGAATAAGTGCTTAATTTTAATTTATTCGCATTAATATAAGCAACCATAGGAAAGTTGATAAAATATCTGAAAATCATAGCAGAATGAGAATTTTTCATAAATTGCTTTCAAAATTTTAAATACAGGAGACCGTAAATGACGAGACGTCTTTCAGGATCGTCGGGAAAGCAATTGCAACGGTTAAAAATTTCAACTTGAGCTTTTACGAAAAAATGTCAATTTTTTTAGATTTTCATATATGTATTTCATGTTTTTTTATTTTTCTAAGGACCTAATTTCAAATGAAATATATTTTTTATTTTGTAGTGTTTTTTTCTTGTTAGTTTATTTTTACTTCGAAAAATGGATTAATTTGATTTCTATGGGTTAAAAATGTATTTCTCCCTGACATCCCAGTCTTAAAAGTTATTTTGTATACCTTTTACAGGCTTCAATTGATGCTTTTCCGCTGAAAACGCGTCTATTTTTAAGGAGTGTTGCATGTAATAAAAATTACTATTGAAAGTATTTTTGGGATTTGAGTTTAAATGTCAAACTGTTTTAGATGCGACTCATCGAACGCATAATCTCTCACACACACAGCTAACTGTAACAGCTGTATATGAAGTATCATAACACTCATGTGATATACTAGCCGCCCTTTGCACAGTTAAAGCCAATTAATTATCATTTTTCATTACTTTTACAAACATGTTTCTTCAGTAATTTGTTTTCAGCCATAAGGAGAGTTCGACAGTTCGCTAGTGAATTGAACATGCTCATGTTATCACTTTGGTTTTATGTTCCTTTCGGTCCATTTTCATTCAAATTTTCCATTTTTGGGTGTTGTTCGAAAATGTGTTTGCGCTGTATTTGTTTAGAGCTGAGGTCGCCAACCTATTGCCCGAGGGCCGCATGAGGCCCCAAGAACATTTTTGCGGCTCGCGAAGCTATGATGAAAAAGTGGTTTCATATTATTTCAGTAAAATTATGGTCTCACGACCTATTCAGGCGAAGTTTTAACACTAATAAATTATTAAAACTTGATTTTCACTACAGATGAGAGCACAGGATCTCTAGGTAACTTCCGATGTAAACAGCCGTCTCGCCATAGCTCCATGATTTCCAACGCGGCCCTTCAAAGGATTCAAAAGTAGGAATGTGGTCCGCCATGTAGAAAAGGCTGCCGACCCATAGTCTAGAGTCTAGAGAAATAAATATTTTTACTGGTAAAATCTTTCGAATGCTTCACGTTTTCCTATTGGTAGTAATAATGTTCTCAATATTTAGTAATAGTAAACTTCAATTTTCTGGGAATTTATTTAAAATTTGAGGAAAGGCAGCATCCTATAAACATGAGGAAAGAAATTAAATTGGTTGTTTTATGAGACATTTATCAAATATTTGTATGCCAAGTTCTGTAAACTCGATAATTGCGTATATTGGAATCTCTTTAGCGGTTGATGAAAAATATGCTACCTTCTCTTTGTTCTTCCACTTGTTATCCCTTCTTTGATTCACAGTATGCTAATGCGAAATCGAACAATTCATGAAATTTAACGAATAATTTCAGCACACACTGCTTACGGAACTTAAAATTTTCAACTTATATTTATTTTTGATTTCGAATTATATTTACCATATATTCTCTGCCGCATACAGAGAAGCTCACTAAACAAAGATGAGTACATTTTTATGTGGATCGTCGTATTATAAACTGAAATCTTCGGCCCCATAAGTTGCTTTGATTTTTTATATTGTTTTAGGAAGCCATGTCTAAGCAATTTTATAGCGCCAAAAAACAAAATATTTATGACATTATTTAGAAACGTACAATACTATCTTTGTTTTATTTCACTGATCCATATTTCAGGATAGCTTTATGAGTAGGGTCGTTGTATTTCCCGTATTATCAATACGATATAATGTAGATACAAACCTTTGTTTGCGCTATCCTCAATGTTTTGCTGCTTATTGGAATCTTTTAGAAGATGCTCAAAGGAAAACCAAACTATTCGTAGAAAAACGGAGTTTTAATGTAGTGAAAGAAATACACACGGAAAAGAATCTCAATTTTTAACTCAAATGATTTATCTATAAATATTCTAAACCATTCCATTTTCTTAACTTTAAAGTTATAACTTCTGAATCGTTGATAATAAAAGGAAAATTGCTATCGTATACGTATTACGAGCATTCCGGACCACCGACAAAGTCGGAAACACTCAACGATTACTTGAAACTTTTTAACGTCAGTGTATTTCGTTCCGTTGCAACACGTCTCGTCGGACAAACTTTAACTCGCGTCGTAAATAAACAACGGCTTAATAAAAGATCTACTCGGCGGGCTTTGGTATGATTTGACCTTTTCGTTCTCATGCCCCTCCGGACTGTGGGAAAGTTTTCTCGCTCATTCCCATCTCTCATTTCATTTGAGCACCATGCGTCACTCGAAAACAAAACAAACCCCTCTTATACTATAACACCACCGAAAGAATCCCAATGAGATTCGCTAATAGTGCAAGAGAGAGAAAAAAGAACGGGAGATATAAAGTGCCTTCAAAGATCGAAATCAAAACAATCCGAAATTGATATCAACGCGTCGTAATGTCTTGGCGACTCAATGAAGATGGTCCATTGAGCCGAACACCTCTTCCTCTCCCCCCCTCTCTCTCTACTCTCTCTCTCTCTCTTTCCCTCCCTTTCTCTCTCTCCTCCTCTCATGTGGGACGCTCCTTTCATAGAGGGCATTAGCTACGGGGCGGAAGGACTAATAGGTCGCTGTGTTTTGCGCGCCACACCAAGCGATCACTCCTCGCTCTCCTCTTCCCTCCGATGGAACAACAAACAGAATATCTGGCGTCGGACGCGCGGTTTCTGTAACGGATCGAGAGACTCGGAAGGAGTGAATAAGGAGTGGGAAGGAGGGGGAGGAGGGGGAGTGAGGGAGGTAGGGGGATGATTTTTTCTCCTTTATTCGGTTTGTGTCTGAAAAAGGGGAAACGAAGGACTCGTCTGGGCCCGAGGGAGAATTTTGTTTTAACAACAACGGGGACCTTAGCGGCAAAAAGAAAGTGTATCGGGTGTGTTGATAGATGGCAGTGCCTGCGCGGATTGTATGTCTCCCGAGGAAGAGGACGCGCAGTCTGCGACCCTTAGTGGCAGTGTGCTTTTTCTCTTCTTTTTTGTTCCTTGATTTTTTTCTAAAATCTCTTGGCTCGGCCTAAAGCGTAGAAAGAGTGTCTTTTCTATTATAAATGTCATTGTTTTATTTTTATTCATTCGAACAAATTTCACTAAATGCGTAAGTTATTTTACAATGAAATAATTATAACTATCCAATAATCAATAGTTAAAGAGTATATACCATTATTGATAATTTATGCCTGTTAAAATAGCTGTTCTATCGGAAAAAATTTAAAGGACATGATTATTTCTTTGATTTATAATTTTGTCTTGCTATTTACACAAAAAGGCATCTGTTTATATTTAGGAAAAAGTAAATTAAAATACTACTAAAATTATTTATGTAGCAGAAAAATTACTATCAATGCGGCTGAGGTCTAAAAGTATTAAATTTAATTTTCGGTATTTATATGCATTTCAAAAATATTTTTTCACGACGCCCAAAGCAAGTATCCTACTAAGATATCAATTTAAATCACTTAACCTACATCACGCTTACTGTGACAAAATATTTTCGAGGCAGACTTGTGGGTAAACAGTTCTTGTCCAGAAAACCCTTGAATCAATCGAATTA
Source organism: Uropetala carovei (assembly GCA_036926305.1). NCBI lineage: Eukaryota > Metazoa > Arthropoda > Insecta > Odonata > Petaluridae > Uropetala > Uropetala carovei. The sequence goes on from JAXCHB010000250.1 coordinate 1,563,271, forward strand.
AAACGCCACCTGTCGGAAGATTTCCAAATGCTAGAGTTCTCATCTCCCAACCCATCATAATCTCCAATAAGTGTCCCATAAAGTCGCCATGATAAGCCTAACCCTCTCATTGTTTCGCATCTGTTTGCGGTCATAAATTCCAGTCGATGCACTTTAACGATAAAATAATTGACAGCCTCCGTTAGCTGAGCCATTTAGATATGTAGGGGAGAGTCCTAGGAGGAACGCCTTCGTTCCCAACGCAGGAGGAAAAAGAACCCAAACCACTCCAAACGAAACCGATTGCGGCGTCTGCTCTTTTAGCGGATGTTTTGTTTGTCACGTGTCACGCCCCTTTTCCACGCGACCGGCTTTTCTCTCCTTTCCTTCTCCTCCTCCACCAATCTATGCCTTCCGCTCCCTGCACTGCTTCTGTCGCCTCCGGTGGCTGCAGTAGGCGAGGGAAAGATCGAAATCTTCCTCCGTCCATTGATTCCTTTGTGTGTGCGTCTCCTCTCCCCAGGAGGGCGCACCCATCTAACAGTGTTCTCCTCCACACGTTCCCACTCTGGACCAATTTTCCCCAATTATAATAGACCCGGTGACTTTCCTCCCTTATGTCACTAAAGTGTTATGGTCAGGGTATGAGATTTACCAGGAAATGTAGGAAAGGATTTCCTTAGGCAAATATAAACATATCGTGATACTATGCTAAAAAGTAAATAAATAAAATACTCCTTACAGCTAAGCTGTCATCTTGTTGGCATCCGAAACATCGGTGTATAGTTTTTAGTTTTGACAAGAGTATGCTGTAGGAGTGCTTTTTGACTTTGCATATTTTTGCGTGTTTCCTTTTGATTTTGGCTCCGCGACGGTATTACCAACGATCTGCTGCGTGTTTGTATTCTCTTCCTTTTTACGGTGGAGTATTTTTTTTATTGTATTTTTGTTAAATCACCGTTTCTCGCACCTCCAATTTATTACATGATACTATGCTAAAGCAGCATAATCTTGAGAAGATTTAATGATAAGATTTCGAAGACAAAAAAGGGTGGTATGATGTCAGAGAGAAATATTTTTGTCACGCAAGTAATTGAAAAGTACATCCAAAATTAATGGGAAAATTTTCCTGCAGTTTTTTTAAATGTACTTGTAAATGACATTTCGCATTGGCTCTTTTAATCCTCATTTATCTATTGTCTTTACTGTCTGATGTAACGCCATCCTGTTGTTGAAGTTTTCAACTCGCGTGAGAACGAATGACGAGGAGATTTTAACGCTTGTCAAGACACTGGCATTGTTGTCACCATCTTAATCTCACAAAGGTAGATGGGTATAACTTTTTTAATTTACTTCATATTTAAGAAACGGAAGTGTGTGAAAATAAATTTCATAAATTGAAACAGTAATACTATACATATTAAAAAGAGAAATAAACTTTATATGTGCAGCCAACACTTCGCGGGGATTCAGCAAGTCTGTGACTTCATAAAGTACAAAAGTTTCTTTTTCTTTTTTATTTATATAATTTCCAATAATATCTATTTTGATATAGAATATATGTCAGTTACTTGGAAATGGACATTGTGGGTCAAGTACGTAATTTCTCATAAAGAACATAATTAATAAACATTTTGAAAAAATTTTTATTGACCGATTCGTTAAAAATCTGAAATGTTGCCTTTTCAGCGGCGTAAAGTAAATAATGAACGAAAAGAAACTCTTATTAGATTTCAAAATTATTACCGACGCATACTGTGCTATTTTTATAGAATGAATATTCATAAACTTTTAGCGTTATTATATGGTTTTTTCAGTATTTATGCTCTTAACTGTATTTGAACAATTAATAATAACGCCTTGGTCGTAGGTACTTAAAGTTGAGGATTATCTCTTATTTTCAAATATTTGCCTTAGGGCAAGTAAAAAAAGTACATCTGCACAAATAAAACATGACTTAATTAAAATCGTTACATTAACTTCGAAAGATACTATTCTATCGACTAAAATGCATCAAATTCATTTTCAAAGTGTTCTTTTTCTCGTTCGAAGGAAGCCACATTGTAAAATGAACTAAAAAGTTCACTTTATTGATACATGAAATGGCTACGAGGTACTTATCGAGTCAATTTGATTGTTTGCAATAAGGATAGCTCGATTATTCTCTGTAGAAGCTATGGCCGGAATCCAATTGATAATTGAGATAACTACAGATGCACATCTATTTTTTGAGTCAACAACCGCTATAGCCGAAATGCACATCTGGTTTTCTCAATCGTCTTGTAGATATTGAGGCAGGATCGGCCCGAGGAGCCGGCGAGACGGGCGGCTGCCCAGGGCGCCAGTCTTCGCGGCGCTTACTCGACTATCTATAAATTAATTTCCGGTAAATGAACAGAGTGAAATTTCAATTGCAGTCCTATAACTTTATTCATTTTCGATCATATTTACGGAGTAATGTACAAATTAACATATACCAATGAAATATCTTCGTAAATATTTATTGAAGTGGGCGCTGGAGTAGATTCTCGCTCTGGGTGCCAAAATACCTCGGCCCACTCCTGATTGGTAATACCTTGATTGTCAATTTGAGGGCTTGATTATTTTAGGGTAAAACGCTGGGACAAATCTATATAGTTCGGTGTTCAATTATCAAAGATCTCTCGGGGGAAAAACCGTAATTATCTGAGGACCGTACTCACAGCTTTATTTTTTGGACGTTAGCCCACTTGCGCCATTGGATCTGTTTCGTTTTACCGGTCCTAAGAACCAGAGGGAGAGAGAGTATGATGTGCAAGTAGGGTAGAAGGGGAATGGGAAGGTGCGTGGGAGAGAGGTAAGGAGTGGAAAGCGCCTCTGCCTCCAGCGATGATTGCTCCACAGGCCAAAGTGGAAACGTCTGTATCGCTCTCCGAGCTTCCCCTTCAATGATTCCCACACCACCCTATGGTGTCGACTGTAATCGCTTTGAGTGCGACTCCCCCTGACGCCACCCTTCCCTCCTCCACCTCCTTCCCTCCTCCACCCCCTTCTTCCCATCCCCTCTACGCACAAATGCCCCGGGGATGTCCCTCGGGAAGCGAATTAACTCCTCCCATCGGGAAGGGTAGCTGGAGGAAGAAAATAAGGCTCCCCTTCTACGCGCAGAACAAATGAAGTTCGGCCGGCGTCGACTGAAGGCGGTTATTTATTATAATTGCCGCCGCAAGTGGCGTTGAGGTGGTGGCCGGAAAGGGGGGCGGAGGGGAGGAGGAGGTTGGTAAAGGGCCTGTGGGAGATAAAGAGGGATGAAGGATGAGAGGCATGGAGCGCGCAAATGGGATGGATGATTTTTACGCGATTCGCAAATGGAGCCAAAAATACCGCGTAAGTGAAAATCTAAGACAGCCTTCATTTCCCTTTTGTAAAATGCATATATATATATATATATATATATATATATATATATATATATATATATATTTAGCAGTTTAAATCGAACCGAACTCGAATCCCTAGAGTCTCTAGATTAATGGATTCTCGGATTTCGTTAAATGCTGAATACTGTAACTTTTATAACCTCGCAAGTTTTTATAACCATGAACGACATTTCGTCATAGTTTTTATTCTTCGTCAATTCAAACAAATGCTTAATACAATTTTATTGAACAGCAATGCGCATGGAAATATTTTTAACAATTAACAATTTCTGTATTTCTATGTATTTAAAACTAAATCTTACATCTAGTGACACCAATTCTCAAAACAACGCCAAAGCTCGCTCAGATAAAACTAAAAAGCAGTTCATTACAATTTTATTGCACCGATTTTAATATATGTTATTCTATTTTATGATACAATACCAACAACATATTATTTTTATATTGATTATTTACTGTTGATCGAAAAGTATACGTACTTATATTTTTCAGAAAAGTATACATTTTTCTATCGATAGAGGATTTGTTATTGTTTACAACAAAAAAAATCACTCATCACCAGGTCTCGAAAATTTTCTTTCGGGTCTAGAAGAAATAACTTATGTCAAAAAATTTGGCAATACTATTCTATATTCAGGTTACAATTCGAGAGAAATGCAGTTCCTTTTATTCTTAAAAATAAACAATTTTCCTAAAATGTAAATAAAATAGCTCAAACAAGAAATTGGGGAAATAGTGAGGGACGCGATGATATTTATATGCACCACGGGGACTTCGCGCCCGGTACCTACTACATAGTTAATATCTGCTCAATACTAATCTAAATTTCAAAATCTTTGCCCAAAAATCCATCTTATAGAAACATTCTACTTATTGAAATTATAACGGTTTTTCTTTAATCACCTATAAATCCAGTGACTCAAATTAAGCGTTTTAGTGAAAACCTTTTGATTTAAATAATTCGTTTCAATAAATATATTTATAAAACTTGATCTTTGCAGCCCATAAAATCGAAAACATTTTCAACCTATGAAGTCATGCGAAAATGACTAAAAAAGATGCAAGGGAATATAACCGAGGTCTAAATATGGATTATAATATAAAAACGATATGCTTTATTAAAATATATCAAAGATAAATACATCTTTACAACCATATAACGGAGATAATTATGCATATACTATTCCAGCGGCCGAACCAATATAGTTCAAATTTTAAGTCCAGCGAGTTATTCTGCCGCCTGTAACGCCGTAAACGCGTCCAGGAAATTATCACTGGCGGAGCCTTACAAGATAATCAATGAGCTAACGAGCTTTGCTATCTATCACCCATGTTTATATCCTAGGTGCTAAACGCAGACTGCGGGTTACGGAATATCTTGCGAACATTCGAATGAGAATTTATTGAATAGTTTTTCATTTTCTGGTTTTCAGATGTTTTTATTCAGCCTTCATGCCATTCGAGTCGCATTTTTTGCTCATAATTTTTAAATATTTGTACCCAAGTTACGTTAATATCAATGTTATAATAAATTGAAAGAAGCACCGTAGATGTGGGGATGACGATTTTTGTTATGGGGAAAAGTAAACAGATTTCCTCTCGCAATTATTTATTACTTATATATATATATATATTGTGACTGAAAATAGGAAATGAGAGATTGAGTTGACAAAGGGACACTTGACGGAGGGCTAGAAGGGGATTGATTGTTCTGCGCTGATAAAATCGTTCTCGGTGGGCCAACTCAAACCATCAGTCCTTAGCGATCCCATGTCATTGGGGAATAAAAAGATATAAGCCCGACACGCGCAACCATCCGTCCATCACACCTCCGCCTCCCCATCGTCCTTCCGACCATCCCCTCTTCTTCCCTTCACCCTTTATCTCTCGACCATATCCTTCCTCTCTTCTCCTCGTGTCTTCTCCTGTCCTTTATCCCTTTAAGCTATTCTCTTTCAATCGCAAAACTAGATATTCCCACGCTGTCATTAGTCCACGTTTTATGAAATGGAAGGCACACTTCATAATTCTTAGCCTACTAAGTGCATAGACATAGTACGAATGAAATTCTTATTTAAAGGATATAGGTATATATATTTTCCCGATTTATCTCGAATCCAGCGTGATTTTCACAGTCGAAATTCAGAACTCCTAGAATAATATTTTCCGTTGAAACCGATACAAATGACTACAGAAGACGGAACAATGTTTTCGATCGAAGCGAGTAAGGATAAGATAATTCAGTGCGCTATGTTATGATACGCGATAGGAATTTAAATTAATAAGATTACAAAATAAATTTGGTTAAATAACTCTGATTTCAGTAAAGCCGCTTTGCGTCTTTCTTCTTCACCTTAGAAACAAAAACCCCTTGCCTGTTAATAATAGAACTAGATCACACTTCAGTAGGTAAACGAAGTTAATAAATTACAATTTTAACCCATTTTCATTCGTCATTGCTGCTGTGTAAAAAATGTCATGCGAGAATCATGGGGGAAATCACAAGTACCACACTTTAAGAGACACAAAACTAGGGTGCGACCATTATGTGATTGAGTGAATACAGTAGTTACGCACATACAGTCTTTACTGTGGAAATATTTTATTGTTGTTTTTCAGCCGCCCATTGATGCTGCATTCTGACGCATCGTCTATCATGCCTTACTTACGTTGTCTACTTTGCATTTTTCGCCTCTGTTTGCGAACCAGAACTAATTTTTTTAGACCGAAGCACGTCGATCGAAGCGTCCTTTTAGTTCTCTACCGCAAGGCGAGGAGAAGAGACGCGGTTTTTTTTGTCCAATGGCGAAGGGAAAAGACGTAGAGCGAAGGAAAAAGTCGAAGGTGCGATTAAAGAAAGCAGTGAGCGCTCGAAAGCGGCTCGTGAAACGTGTGTCCTTTCGGTGGCACGTGACAGGAAGTGCGCCTTTTTTCTGCTATTACTCATCCCGCCTTCGCCAAATCTGCGTTATTGAGATGTTAAGAAGTAGGGCGGTGGAGGATAACACTAGGCAGTTCCCAGAAAGGGAATGTTTTTGTTTCTTGTTAAAATTTCCGCTTTTGAGGGAAACCATTCATAGTGCTTTAACCGAGGGAATTTTTTTCGCAAAATCGGTCGATTTTATTGTAATATTCTTTATCAAACTTTAGGGAATGGTTCTCTCTCTCTCTATAGTTATCAGTCTTGCGATTTGGTGGTAACAGCATCAAGTGAAATCCTTCACTCTTTATTGTCTCATATTAGCTTTCCATTTATCTCTCTTTCCTGCCAGTCTTTTAACTTCTTCATAACTTCTACAATTCATATCCTTTTTTATCTGGTCCATAAATTGCAATCTTGGTCGCCCTCTTTTATTATTCCCATCTACATAACCTTCTATTATGGTTAGAAGCAGTCCATCCTGTCTTAGAAGGTGACCGATGAGCCTATCCCTCCTTTCCCTTATTGTTTTCGTAATTACTCGGTTTGTTCTCATCATTTCCAAAACTTCTTCATTTGTAATCTTGTCTCTCCAGCTAATCTTCAGCATTCTCCTATAGCACCACATTTCGAACGCTTCTAACCTTCTTTCTTCTACCTTTGCCACTGTCCAACTTTCAGAACCATATAGGGCTAAACTCCACACGTTTTTAGCAATCTTTTCCTTGTTTCCAAATTTATATTTCCTGATGTGAAAAGATTCTTCTTTTTGCTAAAAGCCACCTTTGTCTGTTGTATTCTGCTTCTGATTTCTCTAATACATCTTCCATCCTCAGTAATTTTAATTTTGCTGCCCAAATAGTTGAATTCCGTAACTTCTTTAAGAATTTGGTTCCCCATGATTATCTTTTTGTCATTCTTGTTTCCTTTGTTTCTGCCTAATACCATTACTTTTGTCTTGCTTTTGTTTATTCTCATACCATATCTATTCTACAGTATGTCTTCCAATTCCAGCAATCATGTTGACAAATATTGTTCACTTTCAGCCAAAACAGCTATATCGTCTGCGTATCGCAACCTGTTTATCGTTTGCCCCTGTATTTTTATTCCTATATCTACCCTTTCTCTTAGTTCTTCTAAAGCTGATTCTATATAGGCTTTAAAAGTGGTGGGTGACAAATTACATCCCTGTCTAACTCTTTTCTTTATCTGAGCTTCTTCTTGTTCCCCTCCGCATCTTATTATAGCTCTTTGATTCTTATACATATTCCATATGATCCTCCTATCTCTAAACTTTACTCTAACTTCTTTCAACACTGCAAACATTCTACTCCACTGGACATTATCGAAAGCCTTTTCAATATCTACTAGTAGGGCAGCCCCGGATCTCCGATCCTCAACGCGATTTAAATAAATTGAAGGTTTAGTGAAATAATTTTGATTGAATAGGTAATTATTGAAATAAATGAAATGCAAATAATCTAAATAGTTCGGCCCTAGGTTAGATCTTCTTTGTTCCCTATTCATTTGACGTGTTTTCGTATTTCTTTGTCTTTCTTGTACTCTGAGCTCCTCATTTACACGGGCAATTCTATGAGCTTCCGCATCTCTTTCTTTTGACACAGCTAGAAACGCTTCCCATACGCAGTCAACAGAATAATTATCCGTAAATATTAACGTTGCTGTGCTTCATTAATTTCGATGCTTAAACAAAAGTGCGAAGCGAATAAGGCTATTCTTTCACCTATTTGAAGGTACAATTGATAGTAATTGAATCGGAGGCAACAATGACGGTCGCCTTGGCAGCGCCCGGAAAGAGTATGAAATATCCGTAAAAATTCGAAAACAATTCTGTATTTCTGAAAACTTCGACCGTGTAACATGTAAACATCGCCAGAATAAGGTAGTATAGAGTTTTAGCCGTCCATAAAGTAAAAACGAAGAAAATCGGTCGAAAATTACCAATTTTGGTGAATGAAGGAAAAAAACCTTGCACTCTGAAAAATCGAAAATCCCGTGCAAACTTATGGGAACATATAATTGTCTCCTGGATTTGAACCCGGGACTTTATGAAAATGAGAATATTTTCCAGGGACCTCATATCCAGTAGAAACAAAACGCCGTTTACCGCATATCTTTACGACGAACAGTTCTCGAGAAATACGCCGATATAAATTGTACACAAATGTCTACAGACGTCAACGTAAAATTAATATATAGTTAGATTAGATAAAGGCAATATATGTCTCCCTGTTCTTTCTTGTGCGTTTCTCACTGATGATTCTTAGTGCTAATATAGCTTCCTAGTTCCACTTGTTTTCCTAAAACCAAACTGATCCTCTGATAAAATAAATTCTATTTTTTGTTCAATTCGCCTATGCATAATTCTTGTTAAAATTTTCGCTGCATGGCATATTAGGCTAATTGTACAGTGATCCTCAAATCTGACAGATCCAGCTTTCTTTGGTAATGTTGTTATAACACTTTTCAAAGTCACAAGGTATTTCTCCGGTTTCATACATAATTTTTATCAGAGCGAAAATTTTATGTAACATCGCTTCCTCGGCAGTTTTATACAGTTCTGCTGGAATTTCATCTATTCCTGCCGCTTTCCTCTGTTTTAGATCCGAAATAGCTGCATAAAATTCACTTTTAATGATCGGATCCCCTTTCTCATCTTCTTCTACTTCCCTCTTAGCTTCAAGTAATGGTTATCTGATTTATATTTCAAGAAAATTATGACATTACTGGATCATATACGTATATGAAGCCTGATGGTAGATTATTATCACATGTTGAAAACGATTTCCGATATTAAATTCAAAAACATTTACAGTGATTTAACCTTCTATTAAAGAAAACAGGGCTACTTAATGTCATTTGCAGCACCGAGATACCGGCTAGCCGAGCGGCTGCCCAGGGCGCCAAAATTTAGGGGGCGTTTCCTCGACGATATTCCCTACATTACTTACATGTAGATACATTTTTCAAGCACTGGAGGACACTTAATGTGCAAACACCTTCAATTGCGCTTCCTTAGTTTTTTATCGCATTCTTTTTTCATTTATATCACTAGTTAAAAGCCGCAATACATTAATTGAATTGTTTTCGTAAAAATTTACCGTAGTAAAGATGGTGTTAGAATGGATTCTTTCCCGCCAAATGACTCGGGGCGAGACATGTCATTTTTATGTATTTAATATTGCCCACAGATGAAGTTTGATTCTTCCCGCCTCGCTCATAACAATTTTGAAAGTATTTCACAAATCATAGCTAAAATATTTGGAGTCTCCATCATATATTACTTAGAAAAAAATCAGTTTCCCGCATTTTTAATGTTTTAAACATAACTAATTTAACTTCTTGATTTATTAATATAAGGAGGTACTAGACACGGCTTGCATTGAGTAATTTAACAGATGCCTGTTAACAGATTGCCTGTTTTTAAATAAGTTATACATTTTAAAAGATTTTTTGCAATAATGCATATATCTGTTGAAGGAAAACAACTCGTTCAGAGTACTGTTGTTTTCAACGTAAGGGTACGCTGACGGCCTTACCGAAAAGTCCTCTTTAAAGCTCCATATCACGTAAACGGGAGTTTTTTGGTACACTGATTCTTAATTGTCGCCATGTTTTCATCACCAGTAAAATGGCTTCCATGGGGCGTCACTTGTCACTTTATCGCGACAGCTGACAGACGGAGTGCGCATGGCCCTTCCCCCTTCACTACTTCTGGCGACGAGTTTGTTTGCCGCATCTTCTCCGGTGGAAGGGAGGTCTCTCTAAACGTTCTGGATTAGTAGGCGGGAGCTTAGATGGATGAGAGGAGTGTGGGAGGCGACGGTGGGAAGGGTTGCCAGGTGAGGAGAGACGGAGAGGGTGCGACAGGAAAAAGGAGAGAGTTTGGGGAAGCAAAGTCCTTCGGAGCGCTGTTGAGGTAGCCTTCCTTTCCGCTTTTATCGGTGGTATTATTTTTTTATGGCCACCCAGGAGCGAAGGGGATGAAATTGTAGGGACGAGTCGTGTGAGAGGATATCGAAATGGATTCGGAGATGAAGTTATTACATTAAGGTGGCCATTTTGACGCTCAGAGGCGTCCTCTTTCATACGTGACCTCGATGAGGATGGGCGTGGATTGATAACGCAACAGGACCTCCTGATGGATTTCTTCTAATTGTAGCAATACTGTTCTGCAAGCTCTATATCATATAAAATGACCTCTTCTGCTTCATGTCAATGATATTCACACTTCCTACACTGTCGAAGTGATTGGAGATTTTAACGATTGAATACTGAACATCTTAAATTGGGTTTCAATTTTCTGAAATTGTCGGAGAACCAGAACTAACGATTTTTATGACTGTTTTAATGATAATCCTAATTACTGTAAAACTGATAATTGTTATTGTAAATCCACAATACATTTCTCCTGTAAAAATTATTTCAATATGGTGAATCGTAGTGATTCCGAACTCCTTTGGCCTAAGTTGATAATTACAGTAAAACTTCATCTTTTAGTAAAACACAGTGCACGCGTAGGTTTAAATGACTAAAGGTTTTTATGTGTTTCTTTATACCGAATCCAGTCACCACAACTGTTTCTTAAAAATCACAAGAGAGAGGAAAGGTTTTTTTTTTATATCTATGAATAATCTAATGAATTTAGTAACTTGAGGAAATAAAGGCAAGGCAAGTTAGGGCCGACAGTTGAATTTCTGCAATACCCAAGCATATACTATATCAAAGAAAATATTTTTGTACTATTGGTTTTTTTTAATCAGGATAAATTTTCGCCAAATGTTTTGAATTTGAACAAAACTACATTTTGCTCTTATAAAACCTAGGCAGTTACTAGTTCAAAAACCTGTGTAGGTGAGGCAATAAGTTACAATGCAATTCTGGGGCAACGGGGTGTGGCGGGGTCAGCGGAGACGGCATTAGCGAGTGAGGCGGCGTGGATGGCCGCCGGTGGTCGACCTAAGGCGGCACTTCCTTTTGCGGCATCGGGGTCAGTGATAGAAGGTGTCATTACCTCCATTAGGCGGGGCGGAGGGAAGAGGTGGGTTGAGTTACCTCACGTCCGGCGATACTCTGTGGTCTTCGTTGGTGGCGCAGTTGTAGCCGGTAATCAACGTCGTTTTGCCCGCTGATGGACAGGAGTTTGCGGGCGTGGGTGTTTGTGGGTGTGTGGTTCGGGAATGGCCGTGAGAGAACGGTTCCGTAAACGATTCGGATGAAGTTGAAATGAGGCAGCGAGACATGAGGTTATCAGAAATCACCTGGGAGCATGCTTGCCAACTGAATTTGTACCTACTTCTGCTAACGTCGCACGAGCGTAAAATTTCTGTGCGCAATCATTATTTTTGAAAGTATAAAATTTTTAATCTTTCTATATTTATATATAATTTACCGATGCTTCAATAGTGATTCCAAAATACCATGATCAGCTGCTACCAATTTCCGTTTTTAAAAAACAAACATGAAACGTTAATTTTAGAACTCCATATATGGCATCGTTCAAGTGATTATTTTAACCGAAAAATCCATATGAAAGTATGCTAACGCAGTTATTACAGGTCCAAAGTGCACTTGTGTTATGAATGTTGTAAGTTAGATGAAGCGAGACGATAGACTCCTGATAAAATAGATTTGTAATTAACATTGAATTGATCACAAAAACCGTGCAATTACACAAAACTCGCTTTTTCCCACGCTTCAATAGTTAGATATGGTTTAAAACACGTCTCCCTTGTTAGAAATCCTAACAAGTCCGCCGACGACTCTCCACGCCTATCAAGTTCCATCGAAAACCAAAAACTTGCGCCGATACGAACGATTAGATATATGATCGACAGGCTAAATAACCACCTCCTTTCCACTACCTCTCATTTACCGACGCTGCCTTACAATTTCTTCCAGAGCCGCCAAATTTCATCTTTTTCCAATTCCCCGAAAACCGCGGCTCTCTCTTTTGGCGCGTGCGTAATTGCTTTCGGTACGGGTGGACACAGTCTTTTGTTTGTTGGAGAAGTGAAGAGAAAGGGAAGAAAACCTCGGAGGGATTGGGGTAGGTCAGTGGGAGAGTTTCAAGTCGTGGTGAGGTGAGAGAAGAGTGGGGGGCGGGGGAGGAAAAAAGGGACTTTTTGACCACCCACGGTCTTCAGTTGTCTTTGGAGGTGACCGAAGGCCTTTCCGCTCTTTATTTACTTTTCCTTAAAGACTTACAATTAGAGGGTGTCTATATCGGCACTGCAAAACTACGGGAACAGCGAACGATTTCGTTCGGTGAGGTTACTCTCTTCGTGAAGGTGAGAGGTGAGTGGAAGGTTGAATAAGGAAGAAATAGAGTCAATTCTCCAAATGAGTAAAGCGATGGAGAGTTCAGGTGTTGACATTCATTTTAGAATTTGCATGATTTGCAAAATAGAGGATGTGTATCTTTCATTTCCCTCTCTTCTCTCAAAAAGCTCTTGTCAATACGCTTCCTATATGATCAATTGAATCAATAGTTTTCTATTTAAGTTAGGTTCCCGTGTCATTTACCCGAAACAAATATTTTTTTTTGTTTTGTCATTATATATTTTTTTCAAATTGCTTGACATATATAAGATTTATTTATTTTATAAAATGACTTGATTTTAATGAATCGAGAAATTCTGTTGAGATTGTCAGTACACGTGGAATTCGTGATGAGATAGTTATGAAAATCCGTCGTTATTTTAAAAAATCACGGAAATTACAAAAATATCTTATTTTCTTTTTTCTTGAAGACTGTTCATCGCTTTGCTCTTAAGTCCACTCGAAAAAATAATGAAACAGCTGATTCCGCACATATTGTTAGAGTAAATTACAATGGAGCAGTTTACTAGCAATAGCACGCCCGAATTACTCAATAATCCTACCTAATGCTTGCAAAATGTGAAAAATAAGTAATTTTCTCGGAGCCGTTTCATGCTTTCGTGAATGCAAAACGGTACTTTTCAAATGTTGAGGTTTTCATTTTATAAAGTGAATAATCTTCGAGTTCAATGGAATAGTATTTCAAATTTTTTTCCGAATAAAGCGACAATCTTGTCTGATTGTTATGTCACGCACGTTTTATTTTAATTAAAGTCTCACGCGCGAAAGACCGTCGCAAAACGTTAATCCCGACGAAGAAAGATTTGTTTACGTAACCTGAAATATCAATGCCCAAATCCGTTGTTTTTAACGTGCTCTAAATCTACGACGCCAAGTGTCAAACAATACACTTTGGCCGCGTTTTTTGTGCGCCTCAGTTGAGAGAGGGAATGCGCCGGTGAGGAGACCGAAGGAGGCGAGTGAGTGAAAGAAGAATGAAGAGAGAGAGAGGATGTCAGGAAGGAGGGCGGGAGTGGCGAGGGGCGGGTATGTTATGGTGACGTCTTAGGTATTCGGAAGATTGAGAAAAGGATGGTGGAAGAGATGCTGTGGGAGTCGAAGGGAAGGATAAAAAGTGGCGGCGAGGTGAGGAAGAGAAAGCAAACAAGAAGAGGGAAGTTTGGAGAGGCGGAATAGGAAGAGCGAGGGTTGCTCAGGAGTCAAGGAGAGGGAGGATGGATACAAACAGAGATGGAGGAAGAAGCGGTTTTGCCGGGGGAGTCTCCAAGACGACAGTCTGTGGAGGGAAGAATAATAATTGGGTGAGAAATACAAAATCAGCAACGCCACTCCGATTGGGAAAGGGAGAGACGTGAAAAGGAGCGGAGTTTGTAAGGAAAATTTTAAGGTTAATAATCTTCATTTCACATTTCATCTTTCTTATTTGTTTCAAGTTTCTCGAGTTAATACTTATTTTATGCTAACCTATCTGTAGCAAAATACGTAATTTGGATGACGTTTTCAAAGATTGATAGTTTTTGTACACAATTTTGCGAACGCCATTACATAACGAAAATAACGAAAGAATATATAATAATGGAAAAATTAATGACGAACATCTTATTATCGATGATTGAACATGTGCATATCTTCCAGTAAATTTATCAATATCTTGTGGTGGAGTATATCTCGTATTTGTTGCTTTTTAGTCTTATTGTTAGATGCATTATTATTGAATATATTTAGTTTTAAATTTATATGCATTATTCTACAGTTGAGCGTGTTCTTATATACTCTTTTCTTCTCCCTACAGACTTCCTCGTCCATGACCTCCGTCTCTTCCGAGAGGAAAGCCAAGGGTCGAACTGGTTGGCCTCAACACGTTTGGGCGCTCGAGCTGAAGCCGTAATTGCTTCCTGGGCGCCGCCACACTTATCAGCAGCTCATGCGAAAACCCTGTGATCGATGATATCTCAAGTCAGAAGACGAACGGAAGAACTTGAACCGCTGTGGCACGATGAAAGATTTTTCTGCCTTCTCAAGTTTGTTTGCAATTTAATCGGTCACGTTTCTGAGGTACATCGACCGTTGTAAACAAACTCGTCTCAAGTGCTTCCCTTGGTTTTGAAGCGACAAAATACTCGGGGGAAAATGCCATTTTACTCTTTAAAACAGTTGCTGGCGTCATCTGCTGAACGGCAAAAGGATCTTGAAGTGAGAGCAACTGAGAGAGTTGAGGGGAATGATCCTGAATATTTACATATTATCTGTAGATTATATATAAGTATATAATGGTGACTGACCAGTTAACTAACAACTGTGTGAGTTGGTAACAAAAAATATAAATAAATCAGAAATCTCTTAGTCCTCACTTCAACAATACACTCCTTTATTTCAATTTCGAGTGAAATTTAGAGCAGACACTGCTGAGTGCCGCTTCTTCTATTCAGTATGCTGATGGTGGTGATCCGTATCAGAATCTCCTTGAACAATCGCGTTCAAAATACACAAGATAACGTTAACGAAAAAATACTCGAATAATTCTACGACTAAAACGAGGATTCACAATACGAATCTTGGGTGGTGGGTGTTCTCTCGACGAACGTCGTTCGACGGCGGAATCCGTTTCTCTTTCGGATCTCTTCCCGTCGAACGACCTCTTGGCGGCGTGCATCGTGCTCAGCTCCAAAAGCGAGGAAACCCGAAGTCTTATCTCGGATGGGGTAGGAATAATGTGCTTTTTCGGGCATTGAGCAGGTGTGTCACGCCCGGACGTTGCCCCTTCGCGTGACTCGTGCACGAGCCACTCTTAAGTTTTAAAGACTTCGAGGGGAGCGCAGAAACTCGTAAAAAAAAAGACGAAAGTGCAAAAAAAGGAAACGGTCTGCTCGGAAAGGATGGAGGGAGAACGTTTTTGCGAGGAGAACTCTCGAAATGTGTTCCGTTGAAGTGGAGTTTCGTGGTAGCGAACGGGTTCTGAAAAAGAGAGAGAGAGAGAGAAATGGATTATATTTCTTTCTCAAATTATCACACGAGGAACAAGATGAAGACGAATGCAAAAGTCAAATGAATGAAGACACATGAACATATAAAAGTGATATTTCTGGACACTTGTTCGTTCCATGTTATTTATTTTTCCAGAGAAATTCAATCATGGTGTAATAATAAATGTTACTCAATATATAATCGTGTTTAATTCGAAATACTTTATAATTAGATGAGGAAACGTGTTCGTTATTGTGATACTCCTTTGAAATCTTTAAATGTGTACGCTGATTTTTGAAAGGAGAAAGAGGTGGAGAAAGAGAGGGTGAGTCTCCTTCTAATCAACATCTTTTGCTTTTTAAAAATCTAGAACTCTTCTTTCAGCAATAAACCAACTGTGGCATTAATTTCATGAAGATGTTGAAGGAAAAAACATTTTATTGGAACTTACGTTAGCATAATAGTAATTTTCTATCGAATATATGTTTTATTTTAAAATTTAATTTAATTGATAGTAATGTGTGCCTTAAAAATAAGCTATGATACACTACAAAACGAATTTATTAACAAAATTGATAAATTTATATTTTACATTAATCGGTAATGGAGGAATTATTGCAGTGATGAAGTAAGAATAAACACCGACCAAAATTGTTTCATTTCAGCGGTATTATCTAGTTACTAGATTCTAGTAGGTACATAGTTATTACTCGTCAGAAACTATTTTATCATAACGAGCAATTTATGTCGAATGGATATTCGTTAATTTAGTTCTTAATTCTCTTATTAGATACCTTTATAAATATTTAAATAGCATAGCATTTATGACATTTTAAAACATTTTGTATGGGAATTTCGAAATTTTTCTTCGTGGTAGAGAACCTTTCCACTCTTCCATTTCTCTCCTCTCTTTCCCCCTTTCTCTTTCCCCTTTCTCTCTCTTTCTCTCCCTATCTCCCTCTCGGGTGTATTTTAAGAGGGAGCTATCTAGAAGGTCCGCAAGGGGGTAATTTCGAAAGGGGGCCATGTGGTCTTCTCCAAGTTTACACAAATTTATTTCCGATACCATAAAGTCTTCCAATTTTATCATTATTATTAACCCGCCCGCCGCCGAATGACCTTTAACGATATATTTTCAATATGTATTAGAGGAAAAAGATACCTCGCACATATATCTTGCAATAGACGGATCTAAAAATAGGGCCAACCGAGAGGAGATTGTGGAATTCCGAGTATCTTCATTGCTTACCCTCTTTTCTGATTTACAGTCTAATATATTTTCTCTCTTCTGGGAACGAAGCTCTCCGTTTCCTCGATTTTTCAGTCGACGTTTGCTCACCTTTCTGGAACGGATCGTTACATCTGAACCACTTATTAAGTCTCGAATGATCGTTGCAGTCTCTTTTTAGTTTAAAGACACCTTAAAAAATGCCAAACCGCCAGCTTTCACTTACCTGAAGTTCAGTTACATTTTGCCTGTTTTGCCTATCAATAATGCAGGTTGAGAATACAGGGTCCATAAATAGATAACCCTTTTTTTACAAAACTATTATGCACAAAAATTTGAAATCAAATAAGCACATTGATCATGGAATTAAATGTAGAGTGATTTTAGAAAATTTTCATTGTCATTGCCTAATTAATAGATGCACTTTGTAGATTTGAAATTTTGCTGTACTTTAGTATCCAGACATGAGGCGCAGTTAAATTTGTGTCGCTAAATTTCTCATTTTTTTAATTCATATTTTTCTCTATACTTCTGGCAGAAATACTTTCTTGACTCATACTTGTATTTTGAATTTATTCCCATCCTTCTTTTTGTATCTCTTAAAAAGGTTAAATACCGCCGATACTGAAGTCACTACATATCACCAAAAAATTTAAATTTGTTTCGTAAATGCTTCTTTGTAGATAAATTTTCAACCCAGTATTCCGCATGAAATTGTTTTAAACCTTGCTTGATAAATTTTAAATAAATTTTTTTAACAATCCTTTTTTTTTACTAAACTTCCATAAAATTATAGAAATCCTTTTCTCGATAATTAAGAAATGTTTTAGACTTTTTGTAGTGAAGAGTGTAATGTCGCGCGATAGCATCTGCTGGGCGATTTTATTTTAATCATTCCATCCATTTAATAATTCATTTAGAGATTATTCTCACCCTCCATCCATGAAATTAGCCCTCGCGATTAAGGCTAATGGAAGATAAATTGGGAAGAGCCGGATTTTTAAGCTAGGGCTTATGTTCTTAACCACTTGGTGTTATTGAACCTGACTTCGCTTTTTTGGAATATCGGGTAATGCCCTGTCTTTTCCTCTTCCCTCTCCCTGTCTCTCCCCCTTCCATATCACACCCACCCTCTATCTCTCCCTCCCTCTCGTTACCCTTTTCTATCCCTCACTTCCTACCCCCTTCGCCTCCTCCTTGCAACTTCCTCGCTCCCTCCCACGAAAACGGCAACACGTCTCCTCGACTGCCGTTTACCTACTCCAAACATCCTGCAAACACAAATAAATCCCTTAGCATCCCGCGACAGCAAGAACAGGAGCTGGAAATCGGGTTTAGGGGTGAGTCGAGTGCGGGAGGATGGGAATTGGAGAGGGAGAACTACCTCTCTTTCTCCCTCATCGTCACAAAACATTCGTTCAGGTGAGAGTAAGCAGATGTCCCGCACGCACCGCCTCCCCCACCCACTCGCCACCGGTGAGAGGAAAAAGGGGGCGGCGCCCTTTCAAAGCCACGCCCCCTTCGCTCCATCTCGCCCCTAAAAAACATTCACCTGCCCAACTGGAGTTATCCACTTTTTTTCTCGCTGCTTCGGTACGCAAAAGGGACGAATACAAACGGTTCTATTTTCGGTGCGTTATGAGGTGCACCATGAATCTTCATTGAATTCTTTCCTCTCGAATTTATTTTTCAATTTCACCTGAATACTCCGCGCTGCGCTACGTGTTTTGGTCGATATGTCGTCGCATTGTTGCGTAATGATCGAAATGGTTTCGGCTCCGATACAAATTGAATTCGATTTTTGTGGTGTTAGAACGTAAAAAAACTGCATAACTGTAATTCATGGTGTAGTTTAGCCTGCTTGCTTATCTAAGCTATCCACCCCTTTCCATCTGATTCCCATTTCTCATCCTCATTCTTTGAAAACCATCGAATGTCTGCAGTCTTGGATATTCGCGTAAATTGGTTTTTTTTGCTTTATCTAGCAATTTTACTGTTAATATGTTGATATATGTCCAGGATTTTTCTCTTAATGCACAATGAACAAATAATGGTCACTTTAAAAGACTGTTGTTTAAGAGTCGAATATAGTCTTTCGTTTGCATTTATTCACAAATTATTTCACTGATAACTTGCCCGTAAAAATGTTCCTTTCTTCACTTGCATTCCACTTCGATTCGGATGTATACTTACGTCCCAGATCAAGCACTAATTAGTCGCTTTGAAACCACAACATCTTCCTAAAGGGGTGTCAATGGATACTGACAGACGCTAATCAAGAGCAGACTAACTTCCTGAAAACTCCACCCTCGCACACACACACACAACAGAAACTTCCTTCAAAACCTCTTTAAGTTTACGTTCTCATGGGAGCGGCTTTGCCGTTCCCAACCTCTTGGTTACACCCAATCCAGGAACCTACCTCATCTCAATCTTTCTCCACCCTAGCCTTTCCATCACCCCTTTACATCCTTCTGCCTCCCTTTCTCCTCCTCTCCTCCCTTTCTCTCTCTCTCCTCCGCCGCCAATTCCTCGCCACATTCCGTCTCATTATTCTGTCAGCGGGGACCGAAAAGATCCCCTCTCCCCAACCACTCCCCACCTCACAAAATCCACTCCTTTTCCTCCTGTACCACACACACACGTTCGCCCCTCATCTCGTGTATTTCGGTTTGACCCTACATCATTCGTTTGCTCCAGTTCGAATATTTCCCCTTCCATAAGTTACCTTACACATTCTTCCCTTTCTTCCAAAAGTACAGAAGTTGCATAATGTAGTATCTCACTTTTCCCCGATATTTCATATCATAAAACAGAGAGGAAGGTAAATCATGCGGGTGATTTCTCAATTAAATATGAAAATGGTGATCTCATTGATAACGATAGTATAGGTTCGCGGACAAGAATAAAATGTTTTTCTTTGCATGTCGAAATATAAAGTTTCAGTTTGTGTTTATTGGTTTACAAGCACGAATACGTATTTTCAAAGGAAAGAGGAAGAAATAATGTGGAGAAAACTTTGATTATTTTCTCCAAATTGGGATAAAAAAATGCGCCGTGGGAAAAATACATGCATACTCTTCCTTTCTCTCCTCCCTCTCTCTCTCTCTCCTCTCTTTCAGTCTCTTCTCCCTCTCTCTCCTCCCACTCCACTGTTACTCTCCTGCTCTCCTCTCCCCCACTCCCACCTCCCTCTTTTTCACTCTCGTGCGCATTTCTCCAGCATAAATCTACCTCTCCCTTCCTACCCCTCCCCCTTCCTCTCTCGGCTACTGTCTCCACCTCCCTCCCCCCCTCTCCCTCCCCCCTCTCCCGTGCTCTTCCGACACCTCCCTCTTTTTCATTCTCGTGCGCATTTCTCCAGCATAAATCTACCTCTCCCTTCCTACCCCTCCCCCTTCCTCTCTCGGCTACTGTCTCCACCTCCCTC
Organism: Uropetala carovei; assembly: GCA_036926305.1. Classification (NCBI taxonomy): domain Eukaryota; kingdom Metazoa; phylum Arthropoda; class Insecta; order Odonata; family Petaluridae; genus Uropetala; species Uropetala carovei. The sequence goes on from JAXCHB010000250.1 coordinate 1,583,574, forward strand.
CCCCCCCCCCCCCTCTCCCTCCCCCCTCTCCCGTGCTCTTCCGACCGTCTCCGTCCTCACCCATCCCTCTTCCTATGTGAGGGTGTCTCCGCCCTCCTAATACCGTGACCTTTACTCCCCACGTGGTGGCCTAACCAGCCCTACTATAGAATGGCTCGAGTTTCTTCTTCTTCCCGACCTCTCTCTCTCTCTCTCTCTCCCTTACTTCCCTCCATCTCTCTTTTCCTCTCCGATCATCCTCCACGTCCAATTAGCGTTTGAATTTATCTTCCTGCTTGTTTCGGTGAGGAATTTCGGCAAGGGAGGACCTTAATGGAATATCCTAGTTTTTCTTACGTCACTCGTCGAATGAATGTTTCGCTGTAATTCTTTCGCCAAAAGTTTTATCCGCGGTCGCTTATAAATTTTGCCTAGATAATTTCTTCGTTTTTTCGAGAAAATTTCATTGAAATCGCTCGAGAAAACATTTGGTACAATAAAATAATAAAAGTTGCTTAAAAGCGAAAGAGTAGGCAGTAAAAATGCCAAAAAAACATAATTGTTCGGAAGAGATGGAAAAAAGAGAAGAACTGAAGCTGTTTCATATGATTGGAAAAGAGATATTGGCCATTTTCGGAGGAACAATTTTTTTACGGTTCGTAGTAGTTGATATGATATATTCGTCCTAGTGTATGTTTTGCGTACAAAGTATTCACTCATTGAAAATACGCTACTGAATATTTAGAAGTATCACGACGTCGTATATTAAGGAAACATTATCATATTCTGATTTTTCGTAAAATTTGAATGTAGCGCACACGACATTTTAATGTATGAAAGTGAGACAAATTCATTACGATGATCATAAAATCGATGAAAGGGGGGAAATTTCCCTCTTAGCACATGTACGAAAGCAAACTATCAAAGAGTTATACTAGATTAACTCTAATTTTTTGTTTATTTTTCAATGATTTACATAACATTTCTACACATAAATAAGATTCTAGATTTGAATTTATTTGTATGCATTAATTGGTAATGCATCGGAAACCAATCGCACTTTTTACATCCAAAAATTCAGTGTAAGACTGTGGTTTTTATGGCAATTGTAAAATATGTTTTATACCTTTTATTTTACGGTTTTAATTTAATCAAGACCATTTCATTATTATATTATTCCTTATGAGTTTTGCGATACTTATTTAGCTGAGAGGGTTACGATAAATCACATATAATTATTTAAACATTGTCAGACAGGAGAGAGAGAGAGGGGGGGGATAATGGGAAGGAGGAAAAAAGATAGGGAGGGAGACTTTAAGCATTGGACTTCTTAATGCGGCGATAATGGAGTTGTCACGATAGCCTGGAAAAATCACATTTTTGTGATTCTACACACGTTTTACAGGAATTCGAAACGGTTTCTTTATCAAAAAAATTTCCTTTGTTCTTTCAAATCTCGAGTTCGGACCATGCTCCTAAGTATTTTTAAATGCATACGATCAGTGCGCTACGCTAAAAATTCCTTCATACTTTTGGTTTGATAATACTTTAATTAAGGAAGTTGGTGAAACTCAATGTAGCCTATACTGTTATAAAACTTGCCACAATTAATTCTGCTTGTATTTTGTAAGTGCAGCAAGAATTTTGCTAACCGAAAACAAAGTTCATGTTTTCATTATTCAAAACTATTCAACATTCATTTTATAGTTCAATCAAGGCCGAAACCAGGGGAAAGCGTTATGCTGTACCGGGTTGTATATTTAAATAGAACTATAGGAAATAATAAAACATTTGTAATTTTAATGACATTTATTTTCGAAATATATTCTCGACCTTAAACCTGCTATAAAAAGACATAAGGAAGCATATCGGAAGAAAATGAAAATTCGGTGTCACTTTTCCTCGACGCTTATCCTTTTAGACGTCTGGGGCGATCCTCATCTGACCGCAAATGCTCTTCAGAAAGACCTCCTTAACTCATCCTCTCCCTCCGATATTCCCTTCCTCCCTCTCTCCCATCCTTCATCCCTCTCGAAGGCCTCTCCCTCCATCTCTGTGGCGGCTTAGGCTCAAGTGCCGGAGAGAAAAATGAGTCTCCGTACAAAGCGCTCGTCATGGAGAAGAAACAAGCGAGCGTAGGGTTCCGGAGGGAAACATTTTGAAGGAGGAAAGTGGCATTGCGTGTCTGACTCTGGAATACCGAAAGAGGTTTGTTTATGAGGAGAAAAATATTTCCGAAGTTTATGTATTTAATTATCTGAGCGTACGAAAGAAAGAACGACTTGAATTCGAGGAAGTTCAAGGACCTTCTGCTTCAATATAACCGCAAAGGTTCTTGTGAAGGGATTATTGCCGTACTCTGGCCATTCTAAGAATAATTATACCATACGCGACGGAAATAGAAATCCATTAGTTATTAAAAAGGGATTCGTTTTGAAGTTTTTTGATTCCGCTTGTCGCCACATTACAGAAATAAATTGCTGTCCTAACAAAATACATTGATAATAGGTTTGATTTATAAGTTCAAAATGAAAACGTAAAGTTCTTCGGTAGGAACTTTATTGTAAAAATACCATATTATAAAAATTAATACGTTTCTAGCTCTAAATTTTAAAAAGATGGTGAAAATAACAGACTAATTATTTACTGGTTGCAAGGTTTAAAATTTAAATAATTTAAATGCTCATTTTCTTAAGTTATTAATCTCTTCTAAAATACAAAAATAAAAAATGCAAATTATGATGGAGGGCTTATAAAATATTTTATAATGTTAGGAGCATCCTGAATACCTTTTTCATTTTATATGTAAATGTCGCATTTGTGAGATAATCCCGCATATCTTGATTTTTTCCCCTTAATTTTTGTGACCAATCAGCGAGTTAGCATGTCTCTCAAGAACGTTGAGGAATACCATTTTAAGTTAAATTGACGTAAGAAGTATCTGCAATAGCCATAATAGGGCCATGAAATATGTAATTATCTATTTTATCGATTTGATTTTAGCTATAAGGCGAGCTCTCTAAAAAAATCATTTGAAATCCGTTAAAGAATTTAGTTACCGAAATGAGCATGTATCTCAGATTTTATCTCGAATTGAATCAGGCAGTGCACAATATATAGGTCATCTATCACTCACATTTCTTGGGAAGAGGTTTTAATGCTCGCCGTGCTACATAATTATATTCACGGATACAGTGGAAAGATGAAGAACAGAGAATGTTATTCTCAAACTATGGAATGATGGCATTTATACGCATGTATGATATACAATTGGTATAGACTTTTCGAAGTATTTGGCAGTGTACTATACATTAAAAACCTGAATTTTTGTAGGTTCTGTCTATTTTTAAACTGTCGCGAACACTTAAAAATCTTTTCACGAGCGCTTCGGTGCTCGTGCTCACACAATTGATGAAGGCTATGTAGGCAGAATTCTTAATCTAGTATAGAATTCATCATTTATTTTTATATTAGAGGAAATATTTCTGTGGAAACAAAGGGACCGGAATATCAGGAAGAAGAAAGGTAGACAGGTGAAACTGTTTTAATCGAACAGTCTTTTTCAAAGAAAAAGTGTAGAAAAAATAGTTCTTAATTCACAAATCCATGCTTCTATGTTATATTTGGAGAGGCATTGCTATTTGCGAATAAAAACTGACCCGCTTACTGAATTCGTCATCTCTGTGATATGCATAGAATCCGCTGGATATTAGCGGCACACTCTCGATTTAGGTATGTGATAAGATTTCTACAGTAGCGCACACTGGATTCTCTCAAAGAGGGGGCCGAAATATTTGACATGCACAAAAGTTGTATGCAACTTATATAAATGTCGCGTATTGCATTATTAATTATATTTATGTTGAAAACAAATGGGACAAACCGTATCCTATTCCATTCTGACTGCGCCCATTAACCCAAATTTAAATAAGGATGTATGCTTCCACAGTTTCGAAAAATCACAATTTTCCAAGAGGGGGGAGGGGGTCTGGACCCAGTGGACCCTCCCAGTGTGTGCGCCACTGGATTTATATTCGATTCCGTTAGATTCGCTCTTAAAGGTTTTATTTTCGTCATCTAAATTATTTCAGTAATTTTTTAATGAGAAAAATCCATTCGTTTTACAATCATAGTGGACACTGAGAATTTCGAATAAACGGACAGTTCTTTTCGCGTCGCCGATTTTTAATGGAAAGCAATTCGCGTTTACAGAGAACGAATGTTCTCCGAGAAACTGATTTCGGAAATTCATAGTTTTTAATGCAAATAACTGATCTTTCGATTTTAATTGCGAAAGAAATAAATCTTAAGTCCTCATAGACACCTCACGGATTAGGTGAATAATTTTTTTGCATTCCCTTCAAACTGCTTCTTGATGATAAATTATTTAGAACTTTATAATATGCAAATAAGAGAGCTTTTTATAGTTTAGAAATTACTCATAATCTCGAGAGACAACTGGCAACGCTAATTTCGAAAAATAAAGAGAGGACCATTATAATTGGGGATGATTTCAACCTATCTTCAATTGTCTGGAATCATAATTGCTTTGATCACGGTGGCAAAGAGCGTGAATCATGCTCTGATGGAAACCTTCGTTAAACACTCGCTGTATCAGCTAGTGAGATGTCCCACGAGATCGAAAAATATATTACATTTACTTGTAACGAACTACCCCGAGCGTATGAACAAGCTATCCATAAAAGAAGGAATGAGGGATCATAATGGAATTTAAGCTAAAAGTTGAGAAACAGGTTAAGACAAGAAGGCGCCTATATATGTTCGGCAAAGGCGATTTCTCGAGCTTCAGAGTACATACTACTGTAAAGATTGGCAACTTGATCTGATTATAGAGAAATGCACCGCAATTAATTTCACGCGTACCAGGAATTTTGTCTGTTACCCGTACGAAATATCTGGATTAAAACTAAAATACGTCAATAGCTAACAATACTTAGGCGTTACACTCATGTCCAGTAGGGAGCACATCAAAACAGTCATAGCATCGGCAAACACGGTTCTAGGATTTTCCTCTAGAGCAGGGTTTCACTGACTGTGTTCCGCGGAACCCAGGGCTTCGCAGAAGCCAAATGGGGTAATAGAGACATTCTTCCTTCTCTTATTTGCAGCAGGAAACATGAGCCTGACTTGTAAAATGTATACTGTAAGATACATAAGCTATATAAATAAACATAATGACTTAAAAGCTAATTTTATTGAGATTGGGCTTACCATCTCTTAGTTAGGAAAAAAATTACAAAAATCACTTGGTATAATTTCCACTTTATTAAAATAGATGCAACCTGTTTCGACTACTATCTAGTCATCATGATGACTAGATAGTAGTCGAAACCGGTCGCATCTATTTTAATAAAGTGGAACTTATACTAAGTGATTTTTCTCATTTTATTCATAATGGAGCTCCACAAAGTCAAGGCTTCTTCCGTTGATCTTATTGTTAGTTAGGGTTCCTCGAAAAGAAATATTTTAATATAAGGGCTTCACAAAGTTTGAGAACCCCTGCTCTAGAGTCCTGCGGGAATGCCCCTCGAATCTGAAGGAAATCGCATACTTCTCCCTAATCCGATCCGTCGTGGAATACTGTTGCGCAGTCTGGGACCCTTTCGAGGAGGGCCTAACTAGGGAGCTTGAAATGATCCAGCGTAGAGCGGCTAGATTTGTAAAGGGAGAATATCGGTATGATGCGAGTGTATCAGAGATCTTGAGTGACCTGAAATGGCAGACGTTGAAGAGTAGAAGAATTGAATACAAAAGGAAACAATTAGAAAAGTTTATTAGATTCGAATTTGTTGAAGACGTACGCGGCATAATTGTACCCATCGGTGTTAGTGAACTTAATGTTAGATCAGAGCGTACGAGAAAATACGTCGAAATAGTCGATGGAATCTAGAAATACTACAGATATTTTTTCCCAGACGCGGTAAGATAGGCCAACAGAGGCATTAGTTAAAGTTCATTTGGTGCTGTGACACCTCCTGCCAAGCGCTTCTGGCGGCTTGCAGGGTATTCATGTAAATGTAAAGAGGTACGTTAAACGTGTTATTTATCAATAGTCAGATCTCAGGACGAATACGCATCCAGCATATGAGATCCGTTTGAAAAGGGACAGATACTTGAGTTAGAAAGAGTCCAACTCAGTGCAGCCAGATTCGTAAAACAAATATATGAGCAAAAGCTAAGCGTGACATCACTGTTTAAGGAATTGAATTGGGTGTCGCTAGAGGATCGCAGACTTAGCGCTAGGTTAAAGCTTTTGGAGAAATTTTGGTCGAAAGTTTTATTAGAGGAGGCCTCCGCAATATTAGAGGCACCTACTTACAAGGGATCACGAGGACAAACTACGAGAGATCGACTGTAGGACCGAGCGATATCAAGGTTCGTTTTTCCCAAAGATCATAACAGGAGAGAGATACCAGCGAGATAAGTTATTAGGTAAGCTTTGGTGTGCTGCACCCCTTACCACCCACCAATCAGGTGATTTGCAGAGCAACATGTAGATGTAATAATACTCTCTTGATCACCTCTCTGTCCTTCGAAAAACACCTGTTCTCTCTTTTATTTATAACATTCTGAATTCCATCACTGACTGCCCTGAACTCCTTTCCAACATCAACATCAGAGTTCCACCCGGAATTACTCGTTCCTTTTCCTTACTTCATATTCCTGCTCCCAGAATTCCTCTTGCCAAACGTTCTCTTTTCTTTCGTCTTCCCCGTTCCTTTTCCTTACTTCATATTCCTGCTCCCAGAATTCCTCTTGCCAAACGTTCTCTTTTCTTTCGTCTTCCTCTCTTCTGAATGCCTAACCTCCCGACATAGATCCTCACTCCATGCAAATAAAATCCTTTATCAATCTGGGACTGACTTATCTTTCGCAGAAATAATTACACATCATCATTCCATCGCCCATACTAGTCATTATTTTTGTTATTATTGCTTATTTAATGTTTACTTTGCTAATTATTGTTAATACTTTTTATTTTTTGTTTTTTTTGTTACTATTTCACTGTAAATTGACAAACTCGCTGTATGTTAAATTATGAATAAATAAATACCTTTTTTTCCTCTCCGTTTTACCGTTCGTCCCTTCCTCCTTGCGCATCTTCGTGACCAACATCTCATATCTTTTTAATAATCAGGATAATTGCTGTAAACAATATAACGATTAAATTGACTATATATATATTTCCGCTGCTTAATAGCCGTCATAATATTCAAACCACCGTCCATCGAATCTTAAAATAAAGAATAACCGCCGAAGATGCTAATTTTTATCCGAAATGCAGACCTCGTTTACTTAACCTTTTTTTCTTATATGAGTTATATTTATCATCTATCATCGATTCTTACCATAATGGAGAACTCAAAGGTTCAATTTTTTCGCGTCTTCATGTCTCCCTTTAAAACCAATTCCTTAATAAGACCACTTCCGCACCCTTTGCTCTATGATATCTCCTTCGCTATTCCTTTCTTTCGCTGTCTTCCTTACTTCTATTTGCTGCCTTTCTCTCCTCCTCCTCCTTCACCGCATCCTCCTTTTCCTCCTCCTCCGCACCCCTCCTTGCACCACACTTTCTGCGGGTCAGCCTTCTTTAAGTGCATCTCATTGATTTAGTGTCCGGGAAACAAGCTCTCCCACGCTCTTTCGTCGCCTCCTCCCCTCTCTCCCCTCCCCACCCCCTTTCGTCGCCTCCTCCCCTCTCTCCCCACCCCACCCCCTTTCCCCTCGCCCCGCATCGCCGCTGCTCTTCTCCCTATGTCCCACTTCTTGACCGTCATTATGTCTCCCATTCCCTTACCTCTCTCTCTCTCTATCCTTTTCCCTTAGAGAGCGATGGGAAACTCATCCTACTTCGAAGGGAAAAAAGCAGGAAAAATAAAACAAAACCAGGGGCGAGTGAGAGTGACAAGCGAGCGAATGGGGCATCCTATGCAGCGGAGTGAAAAACAAAACACGAGCAAAAAATCTCGGAGAATGTAGAACGAATATAGACGTCCACTTGGGCTATCTCCCGCTCCAATCCGATTCTTCTCTGCCTCTCTTATATCGCCCTCTCTCCTTCCATTCCCTCCTCTCTCTCTCTCTCCACTCCCCTCTCCCTCTCCACTCCTTTCTCTCTCCCTCTCCACTCCTTTCTCTCCCACTCCACACTTTCTCTCTCACTCTCTCCTCCTCGTAAATTCAGGAGATACGCCATCATCTCGCGACGGCGTCGCTTCTCCCCGCGCGTCAAATTTTATCGGTCGAACTAATGGAAGCCGAAAAATAAACGACTTTCGACACTTTCGTGGATAAGTTATTCTCCCCGCATTTATGTCGGCAATGAATCACTCGGAGCGCGGAGAAAGTGGCGCGTTTAAAATGCCTTTATCAGACGAAATTGCTTGAGTTCATTTAAGCTTTCGTTTTACTTTTGTTATACTGGTGCTGGAAATCGAACATATCGTAACTTTTAGTTTTGCATTTTAATCAGTGTTTTCAATTTTCACCGGTCGATTTAGTGAAGCAGCTTAACAGCAGCAGCATAATATTTTTGTCCCTTTACTTTCGAGGATATGATTTTTGACATTAATATTGAAAATTGCGTATATTTGAGAATTTGTCGAACATAAAGCTAATGTAAGACCAAAATCTTTCACCTTATTTAAAATGCTGGTTTCACACATTTCTCTAAAACATTTCTTTTAATGAATCAATTTACATTAAAAACATTATTTTCACCACTAGCACTTGAATGTAGGTGCCAGAGACGTACATAGGTGATATGGCGCCTATGGCAAAATTTTAGGAAACACCTTGGTTATGTAGGATATATGTTTTTTCTGCGTTTTAATACAGGATAACAGCGTTTTTATTACATATCAATTAACGTTTGAGTATTAAAATAATACGTATTTATAGGAAAATGAGCTATTGGAACGGGAACGTTTGGCGCCTTTTACAAGCGGCACCTATGACAATTTCGCATTATGCGTCCTCCAGTGAAGCCCTATATAGCAGCGATTTAACTCTTCATCTAGAGATCTAGAGACTATTTATTCCAGACCACTTTTTTATTTGACTTTCGCTCTTATTCGGATCGCGCTTACTTCAACAGTTTCCAATCAAATCGTTTTAGTTTTCAGTAACCGATTGACAAGAGATGAAAAAATTTTACCCCACTTATGCTTCGCCGATTTAATGCTTCCTACGAATAAATTTTGTTACAATTTTACAATTTGTCTCAATATTTTGTCGATTCCGATCGTAGTATAACGACGAATCCAGCGGTATTTTTTAAAAGTCTCAAATGGAGGATATCGAAAGTTTTCTCGCATTTACCTGAAATTGAGACGTAAAAATCGGGACGCATAACACCGGTTTTATTTTTCCTATCCTTATTTACGAGCCAAAAATACTCGTTAGATGTTTGGCAGAGCCGCTCGTGGATTCGTTGCCAAGGGGCTTCGCATTGGCTGCAGCGTGACCAACTGCAGCCAAATATTTTATCGTGTTTTCGCTTCATTCGATTCCAAAGAGTCTTGATCATCGAGAGGTGAATATCTGCGCATCGTACTGCACCGATGCCCTTACGCTATTAATGAGACATCGATTGAAAGCGCAAGTGACGTCGTCAGAATACAGTCAAACCAAATCGAGTTGATGAAAAAATCTCACCATGAAATCCTTATCATAAAACTTTCCAGTGAATTGAAATGTTTGAGGTGTGACCTTTAACATTCTGATTCATCTCTAATCGGATGTAATTTTAAAAAAAGCAATCTGTGTTGTTTTCCATAATACAGGACAGTTTGCAGTCTCCACGAGATAAAATTTAGATAGCATAATTAAATATTTACAATTTTTTTTTGTTTGTATCAGCGCCATCCCTATAAGTCGCAGCCTGCATGTCATTCTTTACTTAGCACGGCTGCATTGTGAGCCAAAATTAGTTAATGTGACACACGAGTCGACCTGTTTGGTTCTTACCTGCGCGACGCGTTATCTAGGCCCTCCATGTGAATGGCTTCGTTTGTAAATAAACTACTTAATACCTCGTTATTAAACAAAGTTAAAACCCTCGTTACTCCAGTAACTTTTGTCCTTCCTTCTTACTCCAAAACGAAATAATTTTAAATTGACACTTCTGATAAATTGTAGTTCAACAAAAATTGATCACCAATTAATTATTTGAAATTTGGAGATACTCTGTATCTTCCCATAAAATTGTAGAGCCTCTAATAGCCTATTGTTTTAGCTAGTTCATTACGTTATTCCTTTAACTTTTGATAGGAAGAAAATTACAAAAGAAAGCTTAAATTTTTGCTCTTTATACTTAGAATGAAACGTTTTGCAGTAACATATGTATACCGTGTATTAATAACTAACACTATTAACATCAAAGCAAATATTTTCTGTTGCTAAACTTTACGACTTTCTTCCGAACTTCGCCTCACACCCTCGCAACGACCGGAAGTCTTTACTGCTTTGACCACATCCTCGTTTCTTCCTCTCTGGGCATCAACAGACTCCGAAGAAACAACAAATATCATTCGGTTTCTAAATGAAACAAGAAAAGGTCAGATTAACGGGGGTTCGATAACGATACACAATATCGAAACGTAACTTTAACGGTAATATATTTCTGAAATATGTTTAGTTTTCGCACCTCGTCCACAAAACTGTTGGAATCAAATCACTACACAAGAATGTAATTTTATCCGTGTTTTTTAGTGACGTAAGATTTTGTTGCTTTTAGTAAGAGCCGAACATTCGATCACTGCCAACTGTTGCGTTGCAGTCGCCCAAAAACTTTATTTTTCTACACCCCCTATTGGCTCGGAAGCTCTTTTTCACTTGATTGTTCACTCCGCGATACATTGTTATCATTTGGCTGTTCTTCTTCCCTCGTTATATAACATTATATTATGGCTATGGTATCGAAGTCTCGAGTTTTACTCTCAGGTCATGGCAAATTAGAAAAAAAATATCAAAGTAGGCGATTTTTTTAAAGGCGTTCAGCCAGGGCCGGCGTGAGGCTCGTGCACTCGTTTCCCCGAACAGGGCCCCGCGTTTTATTAGGGGTCCCGCGCAAGGGTAAAATTTCGTGTATTGTGATTTGGACAATTTTTTTATTATATATTAATATTATTACATAATAATAATTTTAAAAATTAAGTTTAATAACTTTTTCATTTAAAATATTGCAATCATTTTTTTGTGCCACCGGGTGTATATATATATATATATATATAATCATTAATACAGAAAAATCCAAGGTTATGCGAATATCAAGTAAAGAAGAAGAAAATTTGAACATAAGTATTGGAGGAAAGCTATTAGAACAAGTTTCAGATCATAAATACCTTGGAAGCATCATAACGAGAGAAGCAAAATGTACCGATGAAATCAGGACTAGAATAACAAAAGCAAAAGCCGCTTTCAGAAGAAAGAAACTCCTACTAACTGGAAATATAAAGCGGGAAATCCGCAAGAGGTTGATAAAATGCTATGTATGGAGTATAGCTTTGTATGGGGCAGAAACATGGACGCTGAGGAAAAATGATATAAAATACTTGGAAAGCTTCGAAATGTGGACATGGAGAAGAATGCTGAAGATAAAATGGACAGATAGGGTGAAAAATGAGGAAGTACTAAGAAGAATAGGAGAGAAGCGAACTATTATACAGACTATCAGAAAGAGGAAGGCGAACTGAATTGGGCATTACCTGAGGAGAGAGTGCATGATTAAAGAAGCGCTAGAAGGAAAACTGGATGGAAAAAGAGAAAGAGGTAGGAAAAGGTTTCAGCTGGTAGACGACTTGAAAGGGAAAGAGAGCTATCAAGACAAGAAGAAAACTGCGGAAAATAGGAGTATATGGAGAACCGAGTTTAACCATGAATAATCACGGACCTGTCAATGGACAAACTACCTATGATGATATAAATACACACACACACACATAGATAAATAGGCTCCGCTCACCATCGAACTAGGCCCCGCAAATAATGGTGGTCTTATCGAAATGAAACAAAATTTTTATCCAACAAAGAGTGTATTATCTTATTAAATTTACTTTCAGTTCACCATTTTCATGCATAATTGGTTTGGCCAACCCTCGGCTCTTTGAGAGTTGATATGCGGCTCTTTGAAACTTTAACTGTCTTGCATATACTGTAATCCCGGATGAGTCCCAGATTTGGGTTTTATTTCAGACATGTTGGTGCATTTGGATAAATTAACCGTGTAATTACAAGGAAAATTAAAGTGTGATTTAGTTCAAAGCGTATTTGTTTTTATAAGCAAATTTCATTTATCACGTAGACCAGTGTTGTCAACCTACGGCCCGCGAAATATTTTTGTGCGGCCCTCCAAACCCTGATGAAGAAGTTATCCGAAAAATTCGTAAATTTTTATGCAAATTTTGATGATTAAACTTTAAATATTAAAATTTTAACCATAACAATCTTCTGTTGACTCGATTTTCTCTAATACAGCACCTCACAATATATAGGAAACTTCCTATTTAAACTCTATTCTGGCCCGCAGAAGAATTTGCAACCACTGATGCGGCCCGCCGAAGGATTCGCAATCACCGATTTGTCCCGCCATGTAGATAAGGTTGGGCACAACTGGCATAGACGAATACCCAAAGGAGACCTGATACACTATCCCTCAAAGTCACCATTTCAAACCACATACAAATAAGAGAGAACTTTTGAAACACTGAAATATACAACAAGAATCTCTTACTTTTTAGAAATAACGTCAGATATGCAGCCGTAAATTAATATTTGTTTGTCCCGATCTATCCTTATGAGTATATTTTCCCGACGCTACGCCATGTTTTAACGGGAAACCATTTGAGAGAATGAGTCAAATATATTTTATCAGCTACATATGTGTTGTTTTCCGTATTGAAGGGCAGCTTATAGCCTCCACAAGTTAAATTGAAATAGCATAATTAAATGTTAATGCAGATCTTCGATGATGCAGTGCTGCAGAAACATGTTTACATATAAATTTCTTTTTTTAGATATTTTTATTTGTTCTAAATCTATTACTCTAATATTCAGTGATTATAAATCAAACATGGTAATGCCATTAATAATTTGCTTCTTATTTTTATAATTTGTCTATAAATAGCAAAAATAACTCAGCCCTCAATGGAAAACCTATCTTGGACTTCAGTTAAAGCCTTGTGTTAAACTCCAGAGGCGCCACCGACGCATTCTAAAGGGATTATCTGACGTCGGAAGACCATTCCCCTCCTATCACCTCCCAGCCTCCCCTTACTAAGAGCTGTATCAATTCCCTATCCCCATTTCCTGACCCTAAGCGAGATTACTTAAGCCACGCCTACGCAACCTATCCATTCGGGAAATGTTACATTATTATTACAACAAACGATTTTACACCGATAAAATAAGCAACTAAGTAAATAAGTACCTAACTAAAGGGTGAGGAAAGAGAAACTCGACAAGTTTCAATGTATTCAGAATACAAAAATAATTGGAAATAAAAAACGCTTCAAGCCAAGTGGGGCTATTTTGACTACGTAACCGCGTCTAAAAATAAGTACAATTATAGAAAAATAATTTGGAGTCTTAATTACTTTTATGCCAGAGGGATGATCTTTTGGAGTTATGCCACTGCTTTGAGTCGTATTACGTTTGTACAAAAAATTTGCGCATGATCACAAAACGTAAGAGCGCATAATTAAAATTTTATATTCAAATCCACCGAAACTTTCGGTCTTACTCCTTTCCTTCAAAATGTTATCAACCACAACCTTTTAATAGAAATTTCAAGAATGCCATCGTTAGTTAACACAATCTATAAATAAGTATAGAACATTAATACCGTGTTTATGGAATCGACTTTCATACGGCAAAAAACAAAATTTTCCCTTGTTACAATTTTGTATTGACTTTATTTTGCATGTTTATTTGTTAAGTTTCCATAAAAATGTTTGACAATTCTTTTTATGTAGAAGTATTAATAGTATTACTAATTTTGACACATTTAAATTAGTCATTAACAAATAAACTTTCCTCGTTTGCTGAAACTTTGAATCATTGTAGCACTTAATAGTGTTCTACTATTTCAATCTCCAAATAAGTAAAATCAACGGAAGAAGCCTTTACTTATACCAAGTGATTTTTCTCATTTTATTCCAAATACGTACTCTCCAGAAAACATTTTCGAAACTAATCATGTCTTGTTGGACGATCCAATGCTTAACCTACTAAATTTAAAGAGGACATAGCCATAACCAGTGCTTTTTTTTGTGACGGTACGCACCGATACGGCGTACCGGAACCTTTTTTCAGAGCGATGTTCACCCACGTCTAATTTCGGTACATTTTCATTTTTTTATTTCTTTAAAACTTAAAGTAATAAACGGATTCTATAAATGTTAAACATTTTGACTTTTATTATCAACTTTGTTATTAAAAGTTCATCACAAATTCAATAGAGAAGGGGGAGAGGGTGCAGGAAGAGGTGGAGGGGGGGGGGGGGGGGGGGCACAGGCACCTATTTTATTTTTACAAAAATCGCAATGGCCATAACAAATGTTTTTGTATTTGATCCAACTAGGTTCGTTGGCGTATTTATAACTTCTGAAAGGCAACAGCAACAAGGAACATTTTAAGTAACTGTGTTAGCCACTGTCAGTGGCTGACACAATGATTCTATTAAAAAATAATGTTTAAATCTGTTAACTCCGCAAATAGAATGCTATAAATTTTAATGTTAAGTGCATACTCTCTTTATCTTTTCTTAATCCAATCAATAATCTTCGGAGAAAATTTTTTAAAGTCAAACTGAATAAAATAGTTTAGCGTTCCACTTCAATGCGCACTTAATTCCTATCGTATGTCCTCTTGCCCCGTGGAGGTAATTTAATAACTTTGAAGCGCACAAATATTTTTTATATTCACTAGGCATGTAAATCTTTTAGTCGTACGACGTGCCTTATGGTCATTCTAACCCCCGTGTTAACGACTCATATAGTATTTTATATTTTTATTAGAGCATTAAGTAAAATTAGAAAAAGTAATATGACAGTTTCTAATATTGTTTGTAAATAACGATTAAACATGATATCAGGAAAGAGTGTGGTAGGACAATTCTCTTGGACGAGTGGACGAGGATATTTATGTTCAAAATCGCCTCCTAATGATGCGTGCTATTGAAAATAAAATATTTTAATAAACGAAATAATTCCTCTTTTATATAATTAAAGCGAAATTTAATAAATTGATACCACATAGTTTAATTTGAACATGAATTGTTCCCTTTAAATCATAATAACCTATTTAATTCATTTAACGAACTGAATTTTATAAGCATACTGCAAAGCGCAATCCTTAAGTATAAAAATTATGGTAATTAAAAATTTCATTGATTTCCGGCGGTATTTGCTTATAGCCCACCAAAACCCACTGCATCCTCCCAACCCTCTTCCTCCTCCCTCAAACCTCTCCCTAACGTAAACCTCCCACGCTACTGACCCCCTGCCTGACTGCTTGATTGGGGAAAGCAGTCAATTTGTCACTCCAAGAGTCGCAATATACCTCTTTCTTCGGGATCGTCCATCTCACTCCCTCCCCACCTCCGCCTTCATCCGATGAGATTCGTCCCCTGCGGCGACCGCAAATCCTGCTGACTGCTAAAGGCGTTGGAACTGAGGATTCCGCGGATCGTATAAAACCCGAGATCAGCCCCTTGGAAGTCCAGTCACACAGGTCGAAGCGAAGAGCGATGGAAGAGATACGCCGTGGAGATTTGGGCGCAAGAGGAGAGTGCCGCAGGGCACCGTTCTCGATCCAGCGTCCTTGTGCGAAGATGCCAGTGCTAGCGTGCTTCTGCTTTATCCTTTCCATCGGAGCTCTCCGGTGGTCTGCTGTGGATGCCTTGTCGCTCAAGGGTGAGAAGATTTTGTAGCGAAAAATTGCGGAAACAGTAGATGAGATTTATGTAGATTGATTCTACCAAATTTCGCAGTAGTTGGATTTAAGACCACTTCTATCACATCCATACCTTTTTTTTGCATGTTTCATCCAAAGTGTTTGTCTAGGTATTTACGAGAAATGCTCTCAAAGTAATAATTTTAGTAGTTGAAAACTTAGCACAGGATTTTTCTTTTTTACGAAAACCATACAAAGGAACTAAATACATGTTACTGAAGTTATATCCGTCAGCTGATACCACGAGGACGTTAAATTTATTGGAAGTCTTAGTGGTCTGTGAAGTAAAATCAAATTCAAGTAACCCTATGATAAAAAAAATCTGTCGTAATACGTATTTAATATATATTTTCTCATTTAAATTCAGGTATGTTTGATGTCTCATTACTCGAGTATATCTGTGTGTATCACTCCAAGAAAATATATTGTTAGAATGACATATCGCTTTAACGCTTGATTTAAAGGTATTCACTTCTATAATAAAAAGGATACTAATATTAACTCTGAGTTTTACACTGCATTGACTTTGTATAGAACAATAGTTCATAATTTCAATGAACGCTTTTTGCTGCAAGATTTTGACGCCAAAAAAATAATTGTTGGTAATACTCATAACAAAATTTATTTTCCCAAATATTTCCCCTTTTATTCAATTCAATTTGAACTCCAACCTCAGCTTTCGGCATCACTTGTCCTTTCCACTCAATCTCGTAATCTAAGAAAATCAGTTTCTAGATTTTATCGTTTCATCATGAAATAATATTTGACCTAATATTAAAAATCTCTCTTCCGTAAAAAACTCTTCCGTTTTTTCACTTTCTCGTCACGATGAGATTTTATCTCTTTCCGGATCATTTTTTAAGATTTCCGAAGACTAATCTTATATCTTTTCCTAAATTTTTTACTGCTATTCTAAATGTGAGGCGCTGCTTAACTTAATTTCCGCATCATCAAGTAATTCATCACAGCCTTTATGTATTTAGGAGGAATGAGCGAAAGCGAACAAAATCTCTTTAACATATTCTGGATTATTTATTCGCACCCCTCGATGGGTCGATTATTATCTTTCTCCATTTAATGCTTTTATTAATTCTCATCCGCCTTTTTATCTCCATCGTCCGAAATGATTTTCGTGAACCTCGGCTACTCCATTGGCTCCGTCGGCCCGATAAGGCACGGAGGCTGAAGGATGGCTCGAGCGCCGTCAGAGGCGCTCTCCTTCCAACGAAGCCGCCGTTTCCTCCCTCTTGAATCCAGCCTCAGAGGCTGGAGGAGTTGATGCTGAGTCCATCTCGGATCTCCTGAGGGAATCTCCATGGGCGCTGGTGGCCTTCAGAGGTGACTGCAAATTCTTCAGGGAACTTTTGTTCACTCTTAACCATGACTTTAAATTCATAATATGGCATGTGAAAAGCCTTCATTCGTAACTTAACGGTATTGTGCCGATCTGCTATCCTTTCGGAAAGTTATCGAGCTAAAAACATTCAAACAATTTCTCATGTACTTTATCAGATTACGTAGAAAATGTTTTAAGGTTGTATCAAACTATTCGTTCGAAGACAACTAGCAATTATGGAATGTTTTGAAGTTAAAAACTGTAGTTTTATGTTAACCCAATTAACACTGTTTGTAACTATTTGGCAATTTGACTGTTAATTCTGTGATAAATGTCATAACTTTTTCAAATTTAAAACAACCACGTAGTGGTATTTGATGGCGAGCCCTATTAGTTCCCGCAATGATAATAAATCTAAAGTTATATATATTTTATGCCTAAACCCTTGCCAATCACGAAATTCCGAAGACTACCCAGGAGGAAGGCGTCACGCCGTGAACTTCACTCCCCGATTGGGACGCGATTCCGGCGAAGAGAAAGAGGAAGAGGAGACGCTGGTGGAAGAGGAAGAGGAAGAAGAAGTGGAAGAAGAGGAGGAGACGAGGGGGAGCTACGGGAAGAGGAGGACTCCCCCCTTTGCCCCGCGACTTGGGCGCCGCACTCCGGTGAGGCGCGGCGTCATCCCCTTCATCCCCCGCATGGGCCGGCGTCAAATCCGCGGCGACGCGAGGACCGACGACGCCCCGTCTCACAACTCTGGGAATTCGGATCGCCATTACCTCTTTTCCCCTCGCCTTGGAAGGAGGGCGTCGTCATCTTCGGAAGGAGCGTCTCAGCAAGGGGGCGTCGGAGGGACCGCACCCGAGGACGGAGGAGTCAAAGAAGCGTGAAACTTTCGATATTCCTCGAGGACTGACCCGCAAGATTTGCTCCTAAATGGCAGTCATATAAATGTAGATAAATACAAATGAACTCTTGAGGTTCTTTCTTTTGTTTAGGGAATCGCCTTAGTAACGATAGGGCGCCGTAATTTTTCGCGTAAGCGCTTTCAAAAAAATGAACTCTGTGTTTTGTATAGGCAAAGGGAGATAATAAAAAATTCCATCACGGAATAAAATGCTAGTTTGTTTATACCCTGACTGATAATACGATGAAAGTGATTTATTTTTTGCAATGTTTTATTCCCACCAGAATTCATCTTCATTTCGGAATAGCTTACAAAATATATAACTTTCTAAAAATTTGGCTGAATCTTTAAGAGATGCAACTATTCAGTATTAAATATTAAATCTCAACAACCGTAGCTGAAGCATAGTTTCATGGCAGTTTATCGAATGCAGTTTTAGCGTAGTGCTAAAAAACTTGTTTTGAAGGTTTTCTTCCTAATTTTTTTTTACTAACGGGTCTATCCCAATTAAGGAAGTACCTATATAATTTTTAGAACTTTAAATATGTTTCTACTCGAAATACAGTTGAAGAAATCGGAAATGAAAAAGAAACCATGAAAAGCGTTTTAAAAATGAAGTACATTTTCCTTCCTTACACACAAACAGCTCCATTGAGAAAATGAAACAAAACACCACGTTTCAAGAACACGGATAGATAAAAGGGAAAATAAAGCAATGCAATAAAGTTGCGACGTAAACAAACGTCTTTTAGTGATGGCAAAAAGTGCCGAGGATGGTGAGAGGGAAAGAGGCCGCTTAAAAGCGGGAAAATGGGAAGAGAGAGAGAGAAAGAAAGGAAAGAGAGAAGGAGAAAGAAAGAGGGGAGATGAAGAAGATGAGGAGTCGAGGTGGAGGAAAAAGGGTTTTACGACGCCGCTTTACAAGGTGGACCAGATGGCCCTTTCCTCAAATCGCTTTAAAACCATCTCGGAGCACGTGCCCAGTGCCCACCTCCAAGGGCAACTCTTTTAACCCTCCTATGGCACGCCCACAAATCTTTTCAACTTCCGAACAGTATAACCTTTGACCCTTACTTCCCTCCTTTCGATTTCTCATCAAAAAATAAATAAAAGACGCGAAGAGATAGTTTTGACCGTCGCTGGCGTCAACATATTATACCTTTTATATCGTTCTTCGCAGATTAAAAAGCAACTTCGGATCGACCAACGGGTGGACTTGCTTTGGAGCAAGTTTAGGAGTATTTTTCAGACGAATTTAGCTACGTCAGAGGTTCTCAACGTGGTGCCCGCCGAGACATTTCTAGGTGCCCTATGCACACATGAAGATGTTCATAATCCCTCATCCCATGGTGCAAGTCTTGTAAATTTTGTTACTAATACTTTTGTTTGCAATGCTATCGAATAAGGTTGTTAATAATACGAGATATCAGCTGTAGGACCGAGCGATAACAGGGTTCGTTTTTCCCAAGTACCATACGGCAGGGTTTCCCAAACTGGGGTACGAGTACCCTTGGGGGTACTTCTAAAGGCGCTAGGGGGTACTTGAGAAAATTTTTGTAATGGCTGATATTATAACACTGGACACTACAAATCAGCTTTTTTCATTTTGGTATTGTTATAGAACAAAGGTGCCCAACACCATCGCCACTTGTGGCGAATCGTTCATTGATATGTGGCGAATTAATGCTCACATATACTATTTTTTATTAGTTTATTAAATCACATAGTGCTAAATTTGTTTACATTTTACATACAATGGTATTTTCGCAACATAATACAAAATATTATTTTTATAAATAGGATTTTATACAAATATACGGTTACAGTGTTGTACAATAATGATTCGCACCTTCTCACGCCCGGCTACCGATGCTACGTTCTACATAGCCAACAATAAGACGTCCGATAGTAAGGCAACGTCCCTTTGCTTGGAGTGAAACTGCCGCACACATAGTATACATCAGTAACGAGATTCAAAATTTCACGCATTTTCCGAACAAGGCGGAATATGCAGAAAAGCCTGATTTTGAACTTCAGCGCTATGTGAATTGGTTTCAGAATCTGCTACAAAAATTTTCCCAGCGCTTTTCATATTTTGAAACGCACAGGATTGCCTTTCAATAAATAGAAGATCCGTACCACTTTGACATCCATAATTCTCGACTATCTCAAGAGCTCTTTATTTTCTTTGGAGAGGAACGTTTTCGAGGCGGATATGTTTTTGCTGCAAAGTCAAAGCTACCATCATTTGAAAGACGATTCTACTGTTATTATGTGGGCTCGTATTTTGAAATAAAACGAGTTCGCAGTTCTCAATATAGTCATTCCAAAACTGTTTTCTATGTTCGGATCAACTTGGCCCTGTGAATCAACTTTGTCCGCAATAACGTTGACGAAATAAAGTTATAGGTATCAGGTCCTGGATGAAAATTTGGAGGCGAAGTTGAGATGCACACTTCGTGCGGATTTTATGCCAAATTTCAGTGCGGTACTTCGACAAGTGAACTATCAAACATCACATTAAAATTTATTGTTTGAATTTAATAATTTATTTCACTAATAAATAATTGAAATCATTATTGTGTATCACTGTAACGTTGTATTTGTATAAAGTCCTATTTTTAATAATAGTATTTTGTGTTATGTGGCGAACCTGAAAATTCTGTTGCACACCTCTGCTACAGAATATGTTTTACGATAAATGTTTTTCACTATGTGGGTATATAAACAATACAGTATATTTTGTCTCCAAAAACATGGAACGCATACATAACGGTAAACTGCAGCCTTATCATTGAGGGCGGCGGCCTAAGTATTTTGTTTGCTTCCGTTGTCCAAGGGGCAGGACATGTATTACGGATTAATTCATAAAAAGAGGTAAAATCAAACTGGCGAATCTGAAATACATACAGATCTCTATTCCTCAGTTTTGATTTGTCAGATATAAAGGAACATTTCGAATAAATTACGGAACAGTTACGATAATATTTTCCAACGGACTATTCTAATAATTGGGTGCGCAATATGTGGATTTTTCGATTCCACATCTAACAGGAAAAGAACAAGAAAGCCTCATAGATATTTCTACTGACGGTACTTGAAAATTAAATTCTCGAAGATACCTTTGATTGATTTCTGGGGAAATTTATCAAACGAGTACGGGGAAGTGGCTAAAAGAGCAATGAAAATATGCATTCCCTTCCCACTGATTGTCATACACAAAATATGGTTAAAAATAAACACTTACTTAAATATAAAACTTAAAACAAAAAACCAAATGAGAAATAAAAATTAATATTATTAAACAGTAAACATGATAATATAAAATTATTACGTGAAAAGAACATAGCGTGGAAAGTCACACAAACGGGTGCAATATATCTGTGAGATAAACCTTTGTGAAAACGAAGCAAGCACACACTCAATCAAGGTCGAACCGACTCTGATTAGCGTAGTGTAGGAGCATTCGGTGTATGTTTGGTGCAGTAGAGTGTACATCACTTGGCAGAAGAGCATGGGGAGTTTGATGCATCTAGGGAGGAATATGTTATAGCGGTAGTCAAGTGCAAATTGGATGGCATAAATCGGGGTAATTTCGTGTTGGGTGGTCTATATTGAAGGGGAAATCAAGTGTTTGATTTCGTATAAGCCCTAATAATTAAGGGTTTGTTGTGCAAGTTGGGTGGTATATATTCCAGCTGATTTTTAATGAGATTTTCGTCACACAAACTCGCATGCACACTCTCACGCACATACACACGCGCGCACATACACACGCGCGCGCACACACGCGCGCGCACACCACGCGTTCGCTCACACACGCGCTCGCACACACGCACCCCCAAAAACCCTTCTCATTCTGCCAACACATCTCTCACACTTACACCCAGTATTTTTTCGGTCATTTATTCACTCACATACACATCCCTTCACATAATTCATCGTATTTACTGGATTACCAAAAACATTTTCTCGTTCAATTTTGCCGTAATATCCTCAGGCTGTCTTAAGCCATCGATACGGCTAAAGCGACCGCGTAAATTAATCTAATACATCTCTGAATATTTCATTTACTCTTCTTCTAGATACTTCTCAATCTACAACGTAGCAGCGAAATTAATTGAACCATGTTTTCATCATTTTATAATTCCTTTATATCAACCTACAATTGCATTATTTATCCTCTTCTCTGGTCATTGAATAGCTCCCGTGGCAGCGAGCTCTTATGGGCGCCAAATTTGAAGCCCTCGTTCGCTTGCGTGTTTTCGTCGTCTGGTACATAGATGTTGGATGGTCTTGGTTGGGCAAATCGCAAAATTCGACGCACGATGCGTAGAGGATCCCTCATGTAATTACAGATACCTCATATGATGGAGAGGTATTAAAAACGTTAAAAAAAATGCATCGCAGGAAAATGAATGGCGATTTTAACATAAAACATGAGCCATCAATGTTTTAATTCATATCACTGTTTTTTGAAATATTTATTAATTTTCCTTTGGTTTGAGGCCGTATTGTATGTTGAAATCGAATAATTTCGCCATTCTTTGACTACATCAGTACATGTCATAACGTTATTCGTGTAAAGCAAGCGCTCTGAAGGCCTCTTTGCGAGCACAGGGAGGCTCTACTCGTCATCATCTTCTCTCTCGATCGCTGGAGTTTCTTTGGGATCAGTCTAATCTGAGCGATTGCTAGAATATCCATTTAATTGTCAGGAAGTTGCTACCCTGCAATCGTCGAAATGTGCCGGATGGTTAGTTAAGCAGAAAAATATTTTTCCTCAGAACTTGCTATTAGCAAATTAAAGGTTTTTGGAAAGTGCAAATGATTTATTGTATTAGGAATTACACTTCTTGTTAACAATAAAATAGAAAACCAAAAACAACCTAGGAAAATTCTGCGAAAGTAGATATTGTAAGGAATATTATAATAATATATTATAAGAAATATTAGAAGAAATATTATTCTCTACAACTTTGGTCCTTACGAAGATTACTAATAACGACGTTTTTAAGGAGATATTTGTCGGAAACCGAAAGAACCGATTATTTATAAATAATTCCTAAACAATAACTGATATGGAAAATTCTTTCAAATGAAAGTTGTAGGAAATTACATTCTCTATAACTTTTGTATAGAATTGTATATGAATAATGATGTTTTAACGGAGATATTTCGTCAAAACCTAATCGGGTTTCGAATAAACCTCGGCTTCCGGTTAACCGTTATTGTCCAAAAACTAATAAGTTCTTTGTGCTCATGCTAAAGTATTATATATGAAGTTTGGTAATGATATGGCAAGTACTTTTTGAGTTGGAGCGCCCACAATCACATACATCCACACACACAGACACACACACAGACATCATTCCGAAAATAGTCTAAACGTGTTCTAGGGACCTCAAAACGTGTATTTCCATTGAAATCCCGAAGTCGATTTTTTTCATGAACACGATACTTTCCCATTACTACATATGAAGAAAGTAAAAAGGTGTTTTGCTATTTACTTTATATCCAGCTTATGGAATGAGATTAATACGTTCTTTCTTGTTTGATTTTTTTTGGTAAAGTTTTTCCTACGCTTTAAGGGAACAATACCGTTTTGTCAGTTTGTATTAATTGCAATATATGAAGCAGAAAAAAATTTCAAATTATCCCTCCTTAGTTAATTATTATTTTTATTAATTTCTTTAAAGTTACGATAGGGGTACTGAGTTATGATATTCGAATAGTATGTACAACAGAGAATCGAATTCTGGTATCGTGTTGCTCGCTTCTAAATCAGGGTTTCCCAATCTTTTCATTGTGACAAGTATCACCATATGTACGAAAAACTAAGAATAATTATAAATACAAACAAACCAACGTCAAAGCTATTACTGATATTCTTTAATGTGTTTAAGTGGAAACTGTAGAGTAAATTAAATTGTTGATGTAGGGAAAGCGATTTTAAGCATCGCTGAAAAACACATTCAGACTGTCCGACGGTGCTCGCATCTTTTTTGTAAACCCTAGCCATCAATTAATACTATGATGACGGATTTCCTTTTACGTCTGAGTATTTTTTAAATTTGGTGACACGGTTGTAGCTCTTGGGCAAATTCCTTTGGTCAGACCGCTAATTGAGTATGCGTGTATCGTATGGGACCCATATGAGACTGGCCTTATTCATGAGTTACGAAAAATACAAGGAAACGGAACGCGTTGCGTGAAAAGTCGATATGGTAGGCAAGCAGTGTCGCACCCAGAAATTTACTTTGGGAGGGAGCAAAAACCTCAAACTTCTGTTATTCTTTGTTTTTTAATATCTATCATTTTAGCTGTGTAATAGAACATTTCAATTAATAAACATAAATTCTAATTTGTACCTGTTCGATTCTTAATATTCTCAACGGAATATTACAAAAAATGTTTTTATTCAACTTTTTTGCAGCTCTGTCTTGGGGGGGAGGGGGCAAATGCTCGGTTGCCTCCCCCTGGGTGCGCCGCTGTAGGCAAGTATCACGAGTCTTCTAAAGGAGGTTGGGCGGAGTCTCTGGAGAAACGGTGTAAAAGTCTGTGCATCGACTTTTGCAGATTTAAAACAGAAGAATTTAAAGATTAATTATAAGATGTAATTAGGAGCCTATCTTAGGTAAGACGCTGTGACCACACCGGCAAGATAAGAGAAATTAATGTAGGACGGATGACTAAAAGTGAACTGTAAGAAAGATTAATATGGCAGTGACATTCACTCCCCGCCACACGCAGCTTGCAGAGTTATTCTTCGGGTTCATAGTCCTCGTCCGCTTACTTTTTCATATTTCCCATTATCGATTGCTACTTCAAATTCTTCTCTAGAAATGAGAAAAGAAACATTAAAATTTAATTTCTCTTTAAAATATGGTATTATTTAAAAGTTAAATTCATTTCTACAAATTAAGTCAGAAAGTAATGCAGGTTCATTTCACTTTTCTCTCCGCGTGACCAATTCGAGCTTACATTTTTTAACCTGAGTATACGCATGCGGTATGCCTACGTGACTTTTGAATCGTATACAAATAAAGATGGAAGTTCTATGTTGCTACATATTTTGGTAGATATTGACGGACAATTTTAAAAGCAGAGTGTCATAGTTTTCTTACATGCTAAAGGTTTAAATATATGCAAAAACATTATTCTTAGAAATTAATTTATGAAATATTTTGACAAAATTTGAAATGCGCGGCCAAATCTTTCCCAAACAGTATGACACACTGCTCTAGTATTAAGCCGATTGATGGATATTTTCAACGAAATTCTTTTAATTAGTGAGTTACACTACAAGATTTTCACGAGCAACATTAAGGTTGTAACACACGTGTAAATATTTTTGCAGAATTACCTCGTGTTCTGTAATATCGTTTATTCCCAGTAATACACAATAATAATATATGTATTATACAAGAACTGAATTTTTCGTTCCAGTAAGTTCTTTACGATTGAATTTCGTTTGGCAAGACCAGTAGGAGATAAGAAAATCTAAACAGACAAATAATTTCCTTTTGCGTACATGTCGCTCGTGTTTAATATTAGAATTTGCCTCGAGATTTTTCTTTGTTATTTTTGCCATAGTATATAAAATAATTTAGTATAATTTTATTTTTCGCTTTCATATTTTGATTTATAATTAGGAAAGCATTATTATTGACGTCACGCATTAGCCAATGAAAACCGCCCGTAGTGTTCAGTAGATCTTGGTAGCTCTGCAATTTATCATAGATACGGGTGTCCAATGTTTTATAGTCATTCGGGGAACGATGTGAAATTAATGGATTGTATATTTTGGTAATACCTGGTTCTGATTAATCCTCGCAATTTATATGGTTATTACGAATGTATTATTAAGACTTTCTACTCTGGATTTATAAGGACAAAGAAAAAAAGTACGTATATTATTTCTGTTGCATACTAGGTGTTCAATTTTATTTCTTGGATCTACGTTCATTCCTTTGCGATTCAAGACATTATATGTCATTAAGCAATTTCTTTTCGTTATTTCGTAACAAAATCAAGCATTATTATTGGCATGCAACAACAGATCTCACAGCAGAAGACATTCGTAGTTAAAGAGTTGTTTTGCCATTATTTTGGTTTAACGTTAAGTTTTTAACAGTATAAGAGAGCCTTCAAGATGCCAATGAGTAGATTGGATCAAGTGTATCGTACTCTGGTGATGTCGAAGTTCTTCAGCAAAGGATGGGGCAAACCAGAAAATTTAAAGAGGTAAGGACAGAAGTTTGTTATATTTCTGTCGTTTTGAAGTGACATTGCAACCTTTTATTGTGAAGCACGTAAATAGGTCCATTTTTTCACTACAGATTGTTTGAATTTAGAAAAGTTATGTCCAATAGAGAAACTTGCTACAATCTGGTGCCAAAAGAATACCCCATCAGAATTGTGAAGGTAAATAATTTAGTTACTTTAATTGCCATACCATTATGTAATAGGCAATTTTCAGTGTCTACAGACATTTAAAAATCATCATTTAAACTTCTAACTTTAAACACAGTATGTTGAATGAAGTTATTTGGAGTCTTTTAAGCTTATTTATGATTTAGTGCTTTGTTGAGGCTAATCCATACTTAATGAACCTAAACATAGTTGGATTTTTTTATTGAAAGTATTGAATTTATACAAAATATTACAGTTTTGCTTCCATCTGTATTACTATATGGAATCATTTTTGCAAAATTTAACCATATTTACGTGTACATTATTGATTCTAGAAAGAAGATTGGTCAGACTGTCAGGTGCTTCAAGGAGAATTTTTCTCCCCTTTTGCCAAACATTTGCCAGGACTTGTTCCGAAAGAGTCAGAAACCGTATATTTCCAGGTTCTGCTTCCCAAAAAGTGGCGCAACAATCTCAAGCCTATGTGTGTCCATCTTGCTGGTACAGGTGATCATGTGAGTCTAACTTGTCAAGAATTTATTTCATCAAATATAAAAGTGAAAAAACAACTATATTCAAACAAATTGGCCTATCTTTTTTTTCTTTTAATTTAAAATTATATTTTATTTATGAACAGTATTTAAAAAAAACTCGTTGAATAAACTCTTGGTTCATAAAAATAGCTTGTATTTAAAGGAATTATTAGATCAACAAATAAGTTTTATTCTTAGTTATATATATTTTTTTAATTTTCTAAAGCTTCATTGTCACAGATAACTTCTCTTGTGTTTTTATGCATCCCATAAATATTGTTATATGAATCCATTCTGAACACTTGTATCACTTGATAATTTATTCTGTCATCTTCCTGTGTTAAGTTGTCACTAAGTTCAAAATACATAACTTTTTGTTTCTCTCTCTATATTCTGTTAGCTCTCTTTTGAGCTAAAGATTAGTACTAGATTGCTTACCTAATTTCACAATATTTTTGGAAGTATTTCTGGAGAAGAAGAACTTTAATGGCCAGACCACTTCTAAAAGAAGCTGGAATAGGATCGATCATTGTGGAAAATCCATTCTATGGCCTTCGTAAACCTAAGGACCAAATGTATGTTGAACCATTAATTACCTCATGTTTCTTTTTTGATTTTTTACTTTATCATATCTGTATTCCTATAATGTGGTTTTATTCTTCAGACGCTCCAATCTACACAATGTATCAGATATTTTTGTCATGGGAGGATGCCTCATATTAGAGTCTTTGGTGCTTTTTCATTGGTGTGAGCAGTTTGGTTACGGCCCTCTTGGCATCACAGGAATTTCTATGGGTGGACACGTAAGATGCTTTAATTGCATATTTTGTTTTTGGCATAATGTTTTTTCCAACATAATCACACTATAGTTTCTTGTACAGTGGTGGAAGTTGCTTGACCTACAAATTACGTATATTGCTTCAAGTTTTGAAGTAGAAATTGATATCTTGGCTTTACATTTAGTCATGCATTGTTTTCTGACTCCTCATTTGCCATTAGTAGTAGAGGACAATTTTTTTGTTTTGCCATGTTTTATCGGACAGTGCATATTAGCATCTGTTGACTTTTGTCTCTTCCATCTCTGTACAGAATCTCCAAATGAGTTACTGGAGTGAGGATGAAGTGGAGATTTTGAAGAGGTGAGTTTTGCTCATCCTCCGCAGAAAATTTTTTAAAGCATTGCTAAGAAATGTCAGTAATCAGCCAATGTTATTCTAATCTGCATTCAGTGCTTTAATTCAGTGCTCTGCAACCGGTGTGCCATGGCACGCTACTGCGCCATGACAAAGTACTCGGTGTGCCACGGCAAATTTTGAAAAATACTACTTTATCCTTCTAATGCTAAGACAGCAGAAACCAAATATCTTTTATGGTACGATTTCTTAGGCTGTCTCTGTTATTGAAACTGAAAACAAGTTGCTTCTTAATTGGAGAGTTCGTAATCGGGGCTCAACGATTTTAACAATAATTTTCTTCATCTGCGTGGGAAAGGCGATTTTATATTTTTAGTTGGCTACAAGGTGGTAAAAATGTTCTACATATTCTCGATAAATTTGGTTAGGTGTGCCGCGAAGTTCGAGAGCACCAAGTAGTGTGTTGTGAAATTTCAAAGGTTGTGTAACACAGCTTTCATTTTTCATGTTTTCATTAACATTTAGTTATTGTACAAATGAGAGATTTTTAATTTTTGGAAACCACTTGATGAAATACTATTGAGTGCTTCATGTATTTTCTCTGCATTTTACCTGCATTATTCTTCATAATCAGTAAAATTTTCTTTCTTAGTCACAATACAGGATTGAAGATCAAACTTCAGCTTAAATAGTGACCTGTCTGTTATTTCTATAAACTTATCTTCATTACATATTTAAGTATTAGTTTTTTTACGTTACATCAGATTGCTTCTTGTTGTTATTCTATTAATTTAAGTCAAAAGAAGAAAAATCACCAAAACACTGGCTCATTGAGTTGAAAAAGAAAGTTAGTATACCACAAATATGAATTTTTTGTAATGATAGCTATGAAAATTAGTATTTTTTTATATTTTATATTATGTTATGTACATTCTAAACTAAGAAATTCAGAACTTTTCACCTGTAATGATTGAAAATTTGATTTTCTTAACATGCCTTTCTGTTATTTATATTTCAGATGGCATCTTTAGCTGCAACAAACTGGCCTAAACCATTGGTTTTGGTTCCATGTTTATCATGGTCAACTGCATCAGGAGTATTCACTCAGGTTTTATACTCTTTTTCTTCTTTTTTTGAGTTTTAAATAGTTACTCAGCAGAATTTTTTTGACTGATTCTGTCTTAATTTCAGGGTGTAATGAGTGGTGCAATCAATTGGGACATGTTAATGGACCAATATTTTTCCAATGGCAAATACAGGGAAGAAATCAAGAAAATGATTTTTTCCCAGGAGGTATGTTGCAAGCTGTGTTGGATTACTACATGTTGTTGCATTGTTACATTTGCAAAGACCATTATGTTATTTCATTTATTTGTAGGATGTATTCAGAGCAGGTCAGCAGTTTGCTCAGGACTTTCCTGATAGCATGGATCGTATAGAAGAGATGAGATTTGAGGAAAAATTGAAGTACAAAACTTTTCAGAGTACAGCTAGTCTCTTATCAGATCAGACAAATTCAGCTAATAGAGGCCATACTTTGAATAGTGCCTCAGTTGAAAGAAGTAGCTTGAATTCTGTTTCAACTCGGGGCATGGCACAAAATTCTTGTACTGTGAATATGGAGAAAAGGAACAATTCTGATAAATTGTCCAACAAAGTGAATCCGAGTGATGAGTTGCTTGATCTGACTGTGTCAGACAAACAGGTTGAAGTGAAATTGGTAAGCACTGGAGGTGGCCACACTTTGGTGGAGGATGAAAATAATGTCATTACGAGATCTGTGCAAGATGTTGTCAAAACTGAACCAGTGAAAAAGATGTTAGAAATTCTCTCTCCATCAAAACTTATCAATACTAAAAACATTCTAGTAGGTTTTCATGAATCCAAATCCAGGTTGTTAAGAAGAAATGGAGAATCCAAAGTGAAACACAGGAAGCACACGCAAGATGATTTGGCAAGGCAAGAAGCTCTGCAATTCATGAGAGGGATAATGGATGAGTGCACACATCTTAAGAATTTTGATGTCCCTGTGGATGCAGATCTCATCATTGCTGTCACTGCAAAGGATGATGGGTATTGTCTTGATTTTTTTATGTTTTAAAATATCCCTAGGTGTAGTAAATTTATTTGTGTAACTTTTGGAAATCATTGGGAGGATAATATCCTTTATATTTTTCCTTATTTAATTTTCGACTGGCATATGCATCTTAAAGTGGGAATATTGAAAGTATCCATTCATTTGATAAGGTGCATAGAGATTATGGCTTGTTAGAGTTTTATTATACTTAAATTCAGAAATGTTTAGTATGTTTTAAAAATTTGTTGTGCAAAGTCAAGGAATGTTATTAAAAAACCCAACAGAAAGAAAAGTATCTGTATCTGAATTAAATATAGTCCTGTTTTTGTGTTTATATTTTTAAAATGAAGTTGAGTTTAAAGATTTAAGAAAATGCCAGTTAATTTAATTTGTCTTATTTTGTTGATTAAAATGTTGAAATAGAAATTCTCTTGAACTGGAATATTAAAAGAAATAGTTTAAGGTGTGAACTACATTGTGTATTGCATTTTGAATGTCATTAAATCCTTAGAAAAATTTGGGCTTTTTTCACCGTGGCCCTTTGCACATGTTAAATGTAATATTTGATAGTTTAATTTTTAACCAAAAGTTCATTTTATTTATACTATGTCAAACATTTTCAATTGTTAAGTTTTTAACCCTGTAATAGGTTGATTAAAAATATAATATCCATTCTCAAGGATTAAATATTATTTGATTAACTTTCATTTATAACATTTCATCATTCACAAAGGATGGGCACGTTAATTTTGATTAGTAAAGTGTTAATATCCTCATTTAAATAAGGTTAAATGTGTTAAGGTATAATGCCAATGTTGTCTTATTATGTCTTTTTACAGATTTGAGAATAAGCATCTGTTAACATATCACTTAACCCTGCATAGTCACACCTCAATTTTTCTTGCACCATAGTCACAGTGGGGTCTGCGGGACCTCATTTTGTTACTTCCACTTACTTCGTTGATTTCAGTATTAACTATTTTGAAACATATTAGGATTTTAGTTAGTGTCCTAAAGTACAAGGAAAGCTAGGCATAGAGGAATAAAAGCAATTTTTAGAAAACTTTTATTGTTTAAATGTGGAAATGCGCTTCATTTGTAGAAAAAAACAAGATAAACAGAAACATTTTTTATGCATTTACATTAAGCTGTTATAATAATCAAAATTCTTTCTTAAGAATATTAAATAGTTAAAGAATAGGTTGAAAAATTGTCATGGAGTACAAATGGTTTCTTCTTAGATAATGACCAAAATACAGACAAATTTACTTAGCACATTCATGGCACAACACTGCTCTGTGGTCGTCACATATCGCTTTGGAGCAAGATGTGCAGAGCATTTTAGTTTTTCTGTCCCTTACTCTGGTGCAAAAGGAACAACCCACTTTTCTATCGAGGCTTTGAGGTCTTTTGTATTCGGTATGTGGTAGTTGCAGTGCATCTTCAATAATGATGCGTAAATTTTTTCTGGGGCTTGTAGTTTCCAAGTGAGCTTTTAGATGCGGCTCAATGAGCAACCATCCTAGGGTGCTCAGGAATGATCGCCTGTTCATAATAGTTTTCATATTATTGTGCTTGAATAAAACCATAGCATTTACTCCGCTTTGATCCAGAATGCCAAAAAAAACCTCACTGGCCACCGCCTTGTATTCCTCGCGGTCGTGTATGTGTGACACGTTTGATTGAATGTATCAGTCCCTCCTTTTGTGTCATTGTAACTCAGGATTATTTCTGGCGTACTGGTTAAGGCATCTATGTCATCACTGTAATGCATTGTTGAGAGTAACAAAATTTTCTTCCTCTTCGGGGTGAAGGCTACAAGAGTCATGTTTTTGTCAAAACAGAAAGTTGATGACCCTACATCTTTTTCACGGAGAGATGCTGGAATTTCACGTTTATTTTTTCTCAGAGTTCCCACCATAGTAAGCTCATGCTCGTTCAACATCATCTGAAACAACAGCACTGAAGAAAGTCAATTATCCACAGTTATGTTTCTATTTGTACCGTGTATAGTTTCGGACAATTTCCTGAAGCAGTATGACGGCACAGGTTCTTGTTTTTTTGTTTCAACTTTCCCTATATAAGGAATAGCATTGATCATATAAAATGTCCGTAAATCATTCATCATCACAATTTTCATCCCATATTTATCGGGCTTTGAGGCAATATAAACTCGAAATGGACACTTTCCTCTGAAACCCAAGAGTTTCTCATCAGTATGGAATGGAGTGTACAAATATTTACAGTTCAAAATAAATATTTCCCATACCTCTCTGGTAGGTGCAAGTTTGTCCACTGCCTGACATGCAACCCGTGTATTTTTGTCATCAAAACGTAATGAAGCTGCTAGAAACATGAAGCAATGCATGGGCATTTTAGCTCTGAATGCTGTAAGTCCGCATCTCGCCGACCAAAGTTCCTGAATGTTCACGCGAGATATTTTATGCACACCACTTATATATAACAATCCAGTGAATGCTCTCATTTCTAAAGTTGTCGTAACACCACGATAAGATTGAATTTCAATATTGCATTGCTTTCTTTCAATCTCCTCATTTGTATGCAAAACAATCTTCTCAATAATGTCTGCACAAATCAGCAAATTCTAGGCTTGTAACGGAGACTCAGTCTTCTTTGCATTTCCTTTGGGCCCTGGAAGATGGCTTACAATATTTTTTCTTTGGACTCGTCCTCGTCTCTCAGCAACTTTGGCCGTCCATGGGTAGCCCTTTTTGCCCCTAAGACATTGTGACAATTTCTCCTTAGAATGACCTGCTTGACTCAAAATTTCTTCCTCTCCTTCGCAATCACCTGCACTTTGCTCAATACCCATGTCACTATGCCTTATAAGTAATTTCGTCAATGAAGTCTTCATCTTCCTCCAACGACTCTAGTAAAGCTCGACGAATCCCCTCGTCGTCGTGGAAACAATGAGATGTTGAAGCCATGGCTAGTGTGAAAGATAAAGGAAAACCTAAATGTTACCTTGGAGGACAGATTCAATAACATTTAAAAATAAGAAAATGGACAACATACTTTGTAAAGCGTAATCCAACTAATCAAGAAAATGAAGAAGGAGCATGTAAAAAATAATGAGTTCTCCGAGAGCGAGAAAAACACACGGTAGTGACAGTGGGGCTGCAGGGACCCCAATGTAAATTGATTCCCTCACTCTAAGAACGCTGACACCAGAATGGCGATGCTAGGTGTACTGGCAAGCTAGCGACGTTGCCAAATGAATTTACATTTAATCTGGAATGCATATCTTTGGACGTAAAGTTTTGGCGCCGAGTTCAAAATCTGCTGGGGTCCCAGAAACTCCGGTGTGACTATGCAGGGTTAAAAGGTTTAGAACTGAAATTTAGCAATACAGGAATTAAATATTCTACAATTCTGTCAATTGAGTTTTCTAAGTACAATCAAATGGTTAAATAAATTTGATATGTGATTATTTTCCTCATACCTATAATCTTCGATTCTTTTTATATTTGCTTTATATAATATGTATTAAGAAACTTGGTTTATGTAATGAGACATTAAGGAATGTTCCCATATCATAACCATAATGGTTTGGAACCTTTATTTTTTATGGTACATTTTGATAGATTTAATTCTTCAGTTGTTTGCTTTAGTGAATTTTAGAATTAGAGGATTGAAAGTGAAATCTGTAGCACTTTTGGTAAATATGGATTCACTAGTTTGTATGTTTGCAGGGATGTCTGAGTGTGACTTATACAGTAATATAATTGTGGAATTAATTGCTTTTATGCATTGATATATTTATCTAATACTAGCTCTGTTATGAGGGGTGCATTTTATTTTTATAAGCATTTCAAATGAAAATTTTCTTTTAATTTCTTACAGGTATGTTCCTCAAGAAGGAGTGGCTGATTTGAGAGATATCTGGCCAGGAATGGAAGTACGCAAACTTGATGCAGGACATGTTAGTGCCTATGTCTTATACCAGCACATGTTCAGGTACATACTTTGACAAGTATTTTAGTAATGAGTTGAAGCTTGACATTGAGATGAGCAACTGGGTGTAAGTGAAACTAGGCAGGGATGAGTTCAGCTGATTATCTTCTTTCATTGTTTATAGTAAACACATTTCATTTAATTATTAGATGCGCTTGGTTAAGCCTTTTATAAATGGCTAGTTTGAAAATGATTGTTTAATTTTTAGCACGTTTTTAAAGAAAATGCACTTATAGTTGTCTGTCCGATTGTATGTGCATTTGCTTAAATTGAAATTGTGACGAAACCAAAGAAGATAGAGGGCTGAAACTTGGAGGGTAGATTCCTGTACCTCTACCATTTGTATTTATTTAAATTTGAGTTTTGAAAAATATACAAGTTCGGATTTAAAATTTTGTTTTTTTAAAATGTCTTTGAACGTAGAAAAGACTGAAAGCTGAAAAAATTAGCATAAATTTTCATATCAATGACACTTATTCAGTAAAAGTTTGAATTGACAATTTTAACAGAAATATCTACAGCATATGGTCAAGTGTTATGACTGAACCTGTCATTTTTGCAGTGATTTTTAGAAACTGCCTTCAGGGTGTCAGTGAAGAACCAGCACATATGCTGAAATCTATCTGAAATTCATCATTCCTAAAAATAACTTGCCTTAGGAATGTTTTCAGATTGATGCAATTGAAATAAAAGGGGTTTTCTGCTGTGGTTATTCGTCTAACAAGTTAAAATATTGCAATAGAATTCAGATGTTGGCAGCTGCTCAGAATTATCTTACTTTGGTATAGTTATGCTAAACAGAAGATCTTTGTTATCAAATTTTAATGTCATCTCTCTTTTGATAATATTTATTTACCTGATCCCATAAAGCTGGTTTTGAATAGTATTTTTATTACCTTTTCAATACCATGGTTCACCACACAAGAATCCAAATCACAAAGTTTTGTTATGATATACTCTTAATATTGGGCTCAGTTCACATTGTGCATGAAAGGCCCCTTAGTTATTGAGAAGGTACAAATTATTTTACAGTAATGTTTTTTAAAAAATTTTATTACTTTTCAGGGCAGCTATTGTTGATGCATTTGATAGAGCAGCCAAGAAATATTACGGTGTATAAGATCTCAGTTTACTTCATGTTTTTGAAGTGTCAAGCATTTTCTCCATAGGATGCAGAAATTTCATGATTGAACACAATAAACGGAGTATTCTGAAATATTGCTTCGATTTCAAGAAATGATTGACCATTGTTGACTTATTGTTGTATATATATATTTTATATTGTTTTTGTCATTATTGGGTGTAAATTTCAAGCTTGAGTGTAAATACTGAATGCTTTAATACAGAAATTTACAAAGATTTTAGATAAATTATGAAATACGTACAATTATATTTAATATATTTTTATAAATTGATTGACTTTATTATTTACCTACCCTTCATGACGTGCAATTTCAAAGCATTTTATACTGAAATGTCAAAGTAACAATGAATTTCATACATATGCAATGCCCATCAAACCCTTGATTAATTAATTATAAAAGTACATAAATTTTATCAATGTGTAATCTTGTCATATGTACATTAGATGATGAATTTCAAAGTTTGATAACATCATAATTATGCTTTTTTGGGCACAACTTTTTATTGAAAGTTGATCTAAATTAGGTGGCTTCCCATGAATTTTAGATAATGCTGGGATTGAAATCATTTTTAAACAAGTAATAAGTAGAGAAGCAGCTATATTAAGGGAAACCAACTAATTATATAGCTAAGAAATTATTTGTGATTTAAGGCTCAATAGTAATTCATTACAAAGTCTCGGAAAACCATTTTTATGTTTTAACTGAATACATTTCATAGTACGTAGTTATTTTTGAAATCCTGTTAAATGTACACAAAAACCTATTTGAAAAAAACGAGTTTATTGGCACTTTTTATTTAATAAGAGGGACAATTAGAAGTTGTGATATAAGGATTTATTCTCCTTTAGCATGATGACCACATTATTGTACTTCAAATGGATGAATTCCTTTAGTATATATATTGTCTTGCTTATGTTAACATTTTGAAAAATCTTACGATTAATAACAGTCCTCCCGTATTGTTATCACTGCCATATTTTCAGAATACCGTTTTTCCAAAGTGCAATTAAATAATCTACTCAGGGAAAAATTACTAGATTCTTCACCATAAAAATGGTAGAAAATATTCAATCTATAACTACAGGGAACTCTTAATGAGTTGACCGTGGAAAATGGAGTAATACGTATTAAATTTAAGGAATTTTAACGTTTTGTAGAATTTTCTCAGGTCTTAATAGTAGTGATATTCAAACGCTAAATACTTTACATTGCATTAAAATAGCTCAAAAATGCTGCAATGATCCTCTCCCGAGTATTATTCAGTCTTTTTTTCTGTAAATGCTTTCAAGGACACAGTTCAATGCAACACTAACCGTCTTGAGGCACTCGAAACCAGGATGTCAGTAATTATGTTGTTAGTCTTCTGAACTCATCGTCTATTAAGTTTTATTTGTTCCTTTGAGAGACTCGGCAAGACTATCCTCGAATTATAATAGGCTGTCATTTATACTTGATATTCGGGCTTAAAAATTCTGAGGCAAAAAAGAATGTTTACTTAATAATTCTTTCATCATTATACACTTAAAGTGGTACACTGAATCCTCATTAAAGAAAATATCTTAGAAAACTTTTTAATTAAAGGCAAATAACCAGGTAAGTATAATCTACTGAAGAAAATATGCGATTTTTGCTCTCCGCATTAAAAGAAAATTCTTGGCACGTTCTCAGTTCATATGGAGTCATTGATATATTTGGAAGCAACACAATTTTTGTAAGTGCATTCCATCAGTCAAGTAAGCATCATTTCGTCTGCTAGAGCTGATATGATTGGTGTATATACCTCACTCTCTCACCTGTAGTCAAAACATTGAACTAAAATCTCAAAGATTTGCCTATCGTAAATGGTAAGATAAATGCGGTCCAGTTCCGAGTCAACTTATGTCAATATCACGATGAGACACAAGTAGAATCGTTGAAACGCCTATTTTATTTTTCTTTGATAAAGCCACGGAAATATGAGTAGGGCGTTGCTTTGATATTGAAATTTGGTTGTGGGTGTTAATCATTTCTTGGTAATCGTAGGTCGTTGAATGATTTCTTTTCGTGAAGATCATACATCCCTTGTAATGAAGTTTGGATGGTGTACAGTAATAGTTCTTGGTCGGGTAAGTTTTTGGTTATAGAGCGAGTAATACCTTAATTTTGGTTGTGGTATATTTTTTAAATGTATCCTGGATAGAGAAGTGCGGTGTTCTTTGTCATAAACCGGTTTCTGTATCTTTTTGCTTCTTCCTCTGGTTATGTCCTTTTATAGAAAATACGTTTAACCAGTTCTACGCTTTTGATTTCAATCGTTACAAATACTGCTTATGATCTCAATTGTTTATTTCAGTTGTAAATCCATGTTACCGATACATTCGATGCCAAAGTAGACTTCCGTCATACTGGCTTTGTGGAAATATTTTAATAACTTGGGGCCAAACCGATCAGAATTCCTCGCCGCAGAAGTCGAAATGCTGTGTTTTGTGGTTTGGTTAGACATTGGGTGAGCAGTTTCATATTAGGAGGGCTGGTGGCATCCCTTCTCCTCTATTACACATTTTTGGCAAACGATGGTACGTTTTTGACTGATTTATATTTCGTTTCCGTAGGGATTAAGTCTCAATTTTATATAAAACTTGCTCTTTTCAGTCGATCCAAACAACTTATTGGGCTTCACCCACCGTGAGGCACGGCTGGCAGAGCGTGTTCGAGAAATGGAGGAGCAAAACCAGCTATTAAGAAGACAGCTGAGTATATCTCAAGATCATCTCATGTCAGTAATGTCAGATTCCAAACACAATGCATCGGTACCCGATAATTATGGATATGCAGATGAGCATTCAACCCGATGCTCCAACAAAGTTCATGTAATTATGAATGAAACGCTAAATTAACTTTAAGATTGTTTCGTTGACAGCCTTTTTATGTACTTAAAAATTGATAAATATGGCTTTAAATTTTTGGTAAGGTTCTATTTATGTTTTATGGAAATTTTTAATTTTTGCTTGAATTTTTATAATTAATCTCCACAATTACCTCTTACTGCAGGAGCCAGATGTTCCAAAATGCGATGTTATTCATGTAGCCATAGTGTGCGCTGGATATAACTCAAGTCGGTCTGTTGTTACTCTTATAAAGTCTATTTTATTTTATAGAAGAAATCCTCTTCATTTTCATCTTATATCAGATTCAGTTGCCCAAGTTATACTCCAAACTTTATTTTCTTCGTGGAGTGTTCCTCAAGGTATGTTTCTTTATTTGCCAATATACTTATTGGAAATTCAGTGACTCTTTTTAATTGACCATGAAATACCTCTTCGCAGCGGATATTAGTTTCTACTTGGCTGACAATGTTGTACCAGATGTTTCCTGGATTCCAAACAAGCATTACTCTGGTGTTTATGGACTACTAAAGTTAACCTTGCCAAAAGTTCTCCCAGAATCTCTCCAAAGAGTGATTGTCTTGGACACAGATGTAACATTTGCTACTGATATTGCAGATCTTTGGAAATTTTTTAACAAACTTGGACGCAAACAGGTGCAGTACAGTTATACAGCTATAAAGCGAACTTAATGGCTTAATTATTGCATATAATGGAACCTGGTGTAAACTTCATGCTATAACTCAACCTTAATTCCACAGTTCATTCTTTATAGAACATAAAAACGTTTTAAAAAATTTAACTGTGTATTCTACTATTTCATGTCTCTTATTAAACTATTTCGTTGACTGCTTTGTCGATTTTAGCAAATTAATGTCCTGAATCTCTGTATTTAACTAAAAGTTTATTATTGTTTTCTTCAGGCAATTGGTCTAGTAGAAAATCAGAGTGATTGGTATTTGGGTAAGCTTTGGAAGAAACACAGACCATGGCCTGCTCTAGGAAGAGGGTATGATGTCATTCTTTTTAACATTGATATTTTCTTTAGCTTTAAGAACATTAAGAAGTGACTAAAATTTACATAAAAATCCTTCAGGTACAACACTGGGGTTATTCTCTTACATTTACAAAAGTTAAGAGAGTTAGGATGGGGACAACTGTGGAGGCTTATTGCAGAAAAAGACCTTATAACAATGCTTGTGACCAGCTTAGCAGATCAGGATATTTTTAATGCAATTATAAAACAGCATCCGTATTTAGTTTACAATCTTCCCTGTCAATGGAATGTGCAGCTAAGTGATAATACTCGTAGTGAGCTTTGCTACACTGAAGTGACTGATCTAAAGGTATGTATTGTTTCAACAGAATTCATATGGCTTGGGCTTCATTTTTCTATTAAATTAAAAAAAAATGAATATTATGCTAAATTTTGGATGAAGTGTTTCTAAAATGGAAATTCATGTGAATATTTTGTACATATTAAAATTCTGTCTTAAAAAAAGAATACTATCGGTCTTGAATTCATGTGTCATGTGCTAGTATGGTAATATAATTACATTTTAGGTATTAATGATTGTGAAAATTTGCTCATTTTAGGTATCTTGGTTGTTTAATTTTTTTACCTTCACAAAATAGGTGAAATTGATCAAAGAAAAATTATTTTTACATTTAAGGCTATTTAATTTTAGGTTATCCACTGGAACTCACCTAAGAAGCTTAAAGTTAAAAACAAACATGTGGAATTCTTTCGAAATTTATACTTGACATTTTTGGAATATGATGGTAACCTACTTAGGCGTGAATTGTTTGGGTGCAACAACACAAAAACAACATTGAAAGAGAGGGAATTAAGTGAAGTAAGTTTAATATGTATAATTTTATTTTTAAATAGCCATTACATTTATTGTATTTCATAAAAATTGCTATTGATAACATTAGAGATTGCTGGAATCGTTTTGAAAACTATTTTTAGATTTTATTCCACTAATAATTTTAAGTTAATGTATTCTATGTTTTTTGTGTTAAATTACAGTATTAACTTTCAAATCTGGAATTATAGAAGCCCAGCTATCTTAAAAATAAAACCCATAAGCTATTTCCTCTGATTACCTATATAGCTATGTATCCTCTAATTTCTATCTCTGCCACTGCCATACTCTTTTCAATATTACGATAGACCACACTACCAAGACTATTTAGAACACTCTTACTAATCCCTTCCAAACTCGTTCCATCCCAAATCCTTACACTCATTCTTAATAGTCACACCCACACACATCCTCAGTGGTCTTACCCACATGCATTCTCAACTGTCATAGTTAAGCCCACGTACATTCTCAATGGTCATATTCATGCCCATGTATAAATACCATGTTAAATATGTCACACATTATTTCTAAAATCTGAATTATTTACTAATGATGGCTGCCTTGTAGGCAAAAGGTGCATTTGGGTTTTATAATCATTTAATGCATTTTGGAGAATCCTGGTTTATTAGTTTGACCTTGGCCATAAGACAAGCTTGAATATTCTTTGAATAATTCAATATTGTCCAGTTTTAATCCTACACTATTTGCTATACAAGAAATACTTCTAAGCTTTCCAAAATTATAATATTCAGTTTTTATAGATTATTGAACTCCACAAAATTCTGATATCTGTTGATTTCTTAGTTCTAAGGATAATGAGGATTTTAGGGAATATTGTTAAAATTTCTTGTGTAACCACCAAATTTTGCTTTTTTTTATCTTTTTTATACTATTTTATGAACTCGCTGATTAGCTCCTCTCGCTTTTAACCTAAAATAA
The DNA here is from genome assembly GCA_036926305.1 of Uropetala carovei. Taxonomy (NCBI): domain Eukaryota; kingdom Metazoa; phylum Arthropoda; class Insecta; order Odonata; family Petaluridae; genus Uropetala; species Uropetala carovei. The sequence goes on from JAXCHB010000250.1 coordinate 1,624,720, forward strand.
TATTTTTATTTATTTTGAATTACATGCATGTATTTTTAGTTGCATTTTACAAGTTAAAAGTTATTTTACAGAACTATTCAATTTTATATCTATCAAGTTTTATGTCTATAAGAGTCAGATTAGTTTTAAAATTAAAGGTTATTATATTTATTATAGTATTTAAAATTTTAATTTATTGATGATGTTAATGATGAATTGTGCTATCTATTCCTGCAAAATGAAATATTCAGCTGAATGAAGAGGATCCATGTTATGAATTCCGACGTGCTAGGATGAACAACTATCGCACTCACCTGTACTTCCTAGATTATGACAATGAACCTTCATCGGATGAATTTGATGTTACTTTGGTAGCCCAACTATCTATGGACCGACTCCAAATGGTTGAGGCACTTTGTAAACATTGGGAAGGTAAATTATTTCTCTTAGCCTGCTTACGTGTTCATTCATATTGAAGATCTTAAGGCATTTTTAGCTTCATAGTTTGTATTTCCTCTCAAGTGATCCAACTTTTTTATATCCTACTTCATCTTCAGTCTTTTACAAAATCAGCTTTCTTGACTCTCTCTTATTTGTTAATCTGCTTCTTTATCACTCTGTTTCATTCTTTTGGTTTATTCCTTTCATGTTTAAGGGTCACATATTTCACTATATATTAACACCGTGTGTCAGCACATGTTTGCACCACATATATTTCATTCTATTTTTATTTTAGTAAACGCTCCTTTTGGAAATCCATCTGTGCACTGTTAATTAATTTCTTTATGTTACACATTATTCTTTGTCTTTCATTTTCAGTTTTATTAGAACAGTATTACTTTAATATACCCTCAATACTTTGATTAAAGCCGTTCAACTGGTTGCAAACTAAACAAAATTGAATTAGAATCAATAACATATATGAAGATATCATTTTTTTGTTATATTTCCCTCGTTAAAATGAAAAATGTTTCCGCTTGCCAGATTTTATATTTCATGTTATAAGACGTGTTATTGGTACAAATTTGTTCTTTTTGCCCATTGCTTCAGATTACATATATTTTTAGGTCCAATCAGCTTGACATTGTACATGTCTGATGCAGAGGCTCAGCAGTTCCTTAGTTATGCTCTGGGTTCAGAAGTTCTCAATGCAAGGAAAAATATTGGCTATCATATTGTTTATAAAGAAGGGGTAAGTCATATTATTCATAATTATTTATTACTTTTGAAAGTTGAAATATTATAATGAGTGATCTATTCATGAACTTGTACATTGATGCTAGTTGTCCACATAATTCCAGAATTTTTACCCTGTGAACTTCTTGAGAAATGTTGGCCTTCAGCAAGTAAATACTCCATATGTCTTCCTTACTGACATAGATTTTCTTCCAATGTATGGCCTATATGCAAGCCTAAAGAAGTCTATACAACTTCTTAATTTGGCCTCTTCAAAGAAGGTATTTCTTTCTTATATTGAGAATATTCAGTAAATGTTTGCAACCCTTGAATTATACATATATAATTCAGAACATACATTTTGCAATATAAGTCAAATCTTCTTTGATTCATATCAAACTTTTACATAATTAACGTTTTTATAATGGTATTATGTAAGCTTTACCACATGTTTATGTTGTGAATTGGGTAGGATGGTAGTTTGATTTTATGTATTTAGAGTTTGGAGTGCCATATGTTCTTTTTTTGTTTTAATTTTTTGAATTGTATTTCTAAGGTTTTCCCTATTTATTGTGAAGGGAAAACTTTAAAATGTGTTAAATAAATAAATAAGAATAATGTAATGGCAAACTGAAGGAACAATGGAATATAATTAATTATTTTATGAAGTAAAAATGTTATCTTTAAGTATTAATTTTTATTCATTCATCTTTACTCATACTTTATTTGAAGCATTAATACAGAGTCAGCTGTCCTTCAGATTCTTTATTTCATTTACCAGTTATTCTTCCTTATCTGTAAATTTAACAAAGCTTGAATTACTTCTAGTCAAAGTAACATTTCATAAAGGATGACTAAGAAATTGGTTTTGTTTACCTCCTGCTTTTATTGTTATTGTATCAGGTATTCATGTAGGCCATTGCTTCTCTATATGTGATATAATACATGGCCTGAATTTTATAAATATCAAAAGTTAACATGATGCTTACAAAAAAATCTTGGTGCAAGAAAAGATCTCAATTATAATTCCTTTGTTTGTACTGCAGGCTCTAATTGTACCAGCATTTGAGACTCAACGCTACAGGATATCTTTTCCAAAAAGCAAAGTTGACCTCATAGACATGTTGGAAATGGGTACCTTATTTACTTTTCGCTATCATGTGTGGACCAAAGGACATGCTCCCACGAACTTTGCTAAGTGGAGAACAGCCACAACACCTTATAAGGTGAGTTTCATTGGGCCTACCTTTATATGCTTTTTTGGAATCATTGTCACCTCTCATAAGTAGAGAATTTATGTTGAATAATAAAAGGAATGTGTTCCTATAAAGAATAAGGACACATCTGGTTCTCATAATGTTTTTATGGCAAATGAAATTCGCATTGGATCTAATTAATTTTAAAACTATGCGACAACCTTGGTAACTCATGAAAAAATTCTAAACAAAGCATGGTGAATGAAAACCTATAATTTCCTCCTATTATTCATTCTTGGGAAAATTCTCCAGATATTGTGGAAAATATGTAGGCTTAAAATTTTGGCTATGACCATTTTATGCATAGAGAGATAGTTTTACTTACCCTATTTACATTAAAATTTTAATTTTGCTTAGTCTTTCACAGAATTTTTGCATTATTCTTGTATTATGAAGTGTTTTTATGATTAAATATTGTTAATAAGTTTAAAATTGCCTAATTGGCTGTTTAGTGAAATACACAAAGCTCATTAATTCCATTTGTTTGTAAAACTAATTTAATAATTAACATATTTTGTATTTGTCATTGGTTGACATCACAGTTATTAATATACCAAAAAGTTGCTCGTGTTTCTTGTATTTTTGTTCAAAATGGAATACCATAATTTTCCGATTATAATACACATTTTTTGTCATGAAAAATTGACAAAAAGTTAGGGTGTGTATTATATATGGTAACAAGCGCATACAACATTTTTAGTAAGGAAATAATTTATATTTTCAGAGATATTTTTACCGATAAATTATACATTTCAGTGCATTTCGATAACATTCCTTTAAATATCATTTTTCAAAACAAAAATAAGAATAATTATTTACTTTTAGCTCTCCGAATCTTAGCCTCTGAATTCATTATTGCTGTCCTCAAATAGTTCGTCAACGATTTTGTGTTCTCTCTCATCATCTACGTAAATGGCATCGCTGAGAACATTGTCTTCATCCTCACTATCCACTTTGGCGAAATCATCATCCCATACGATGTCATCTTCAGAACCATCTATGGCATTTGCGAAGCAACTCTTTTTAAGAAAAAATCAGTGCAAGTTGCGAGCAACAAATATTATTTTACATACCTCGACTGGCTTGTATGAAGACAGAGTCAGAACTGGATGTGACATTCACATAAACTATCTCACTTGGCGGCAAGGCGAGAACTTTTATTCCAACTGACCAGATTATTACACAATGTGACATGGAGATATGTTTTTAGACATTGTATCGATCTTTAAAGTGAGCGTCAAAACTATATAGACGTTTAGTTTTTGTAAACACACTCGCGCATATCTCACTTGGCAGAAAGGCAAGAACTGTCTCGATACTGCTAATAACCAAGTGAAAAATTACAGCTAGCTTTTTAACAAAAAATGAGTTGTGTATTATACATGGCGATAAGACAATTTTCACATTTCACTCATAAAAACATGGGTGCATATTATATATGTTATGTATTATAATCGGAAAATTACGGTAATTTAAATGTCAACTTTTAGTTTCTGTGATTGCTGCTGCCATTAAAAACATCGTTCCATAGTATGCTAGACTAAAAAATATATATTTTAAAATTGACATTCTCCTGGTTAACTGAAGAAATGAAAATTTTAATTAAATAAAATTATAGAAATGGAAGGGTATAAATCATTTTTCATTCCAAACATCAAAGAAGTTTTTGAAAAATTACAATTTAATACTTTATTTCACAGTATAAAAACACAAGTTTGAGTCCTTACCTATTAACAGCTTATATTACCTGTATATTGAGATATAATGGTTGGTATAGCACATACTAAAAAATTTCATATGCATAGTTACATTCTTGAAAATTGAGATTTTTACTGAATTAACAGGCAAGGTTTAAAAATCAATTTACAATAATATTTTCTTAAATTGTAATAACTTTTTAGGTTCAATGGGAGCCAGACTTTGAGCCATACATTGTGGTGAAGAAAGACACTCCAGAATACGATACTCGCTTTGTTGGCTTTGGTTGGAACAAAGTGTCTCACATAATGGAGCTAGAGGCTAGAGGTTATGAGTTTTGGGTCTTGCCCAATGCTTTCATTATTCACATGCCTCATGCTCCAAGTTTTGACATTGCCAAGTTTAGAAGCTCATCTCAGTACCGGAAGTAAGTATTTTAAATCATTCCTTAATGCCTTCGCACATACTTTAGCTGCTCCATGTAATTGCTCTAAAATCTGCAGTTTCTATAATACAGATACATGCTTCTAATTTATTATGATTCTCATTAATTCACAGGTGCTTGAAAATACTCAAAAATGAATTTGTGAAAGATCTGAACAAAAACTATGGGAAAGTGTTTGATACAGAAAAGTGATAATAGTGTGCTTGCGTGAGAATGTTTGATGAGTGATTGTGTCAGATAGCACATGGACGAAATGTGCATGTTGTTGACAATTAAAGGGTTAGAGAGACTGAACAAGGAATGCAGTGAAAAATTGGCAGCTTTAGAATGTCTGGAATTTGTTCAAATGACCTCTTGTTTGGATGTTTATTTATGAGCGATATGATGTCCTTGGAATATCAGTATTGTTACATTTTTACACATTTTATGATGAATGTCACTCTTTTTTATGTACAGACATTTGTTTATTTTAAGAAAGATGTAGTATGATGAGGTAGAATATTGACTTAACTCATTTTTCCTCAAATGCATTTCTAAAATCTTTGTCAATTTTGACTTAGTTTTGTTGTTTTTCTGTAATATTCTAATTGAGGACCCTAGTAGCACCACAAAACAAATAACAAAGCTAATAATGTATTTACATCTTATCCATTGTGATGATGTAGTTCTAATATATATTTACATTTTAATTTAACATTTGTAAATGTTACATTATTGCTCTTTAAATCCCTGAATCCTTTTGGTTCATTCTATAATGAAACTCAGTTAGTGGAGCAATTCTCTGTAATTTTTTATATGTGTGCGAAATTTAATACTTAAAATAACAACTTTGTCTCTATTTTTTGTACTTGTGTGTACTTATGCGTTTGTCAATGAAAGCAGGTGAATACCGAGTTTTGTTGTATTTTGTGGGCAATAACTAATGAGATTCAATTTACATGAAAGACTTTCCTCTTCAATCTGATAATTAAGCATCAGTTAAAGAAATGGTGTTTCAAGCCATTTGTTCATGGAAGTAGTCCATTTGTTAAAATTTAAAATAATTGAAATAGGAGTTATAGAGGCTTCCTCCTATACTTCATGCGTCTCAGTTTGTTTCTCCCCATTGTAAGCTGCATTTACATTGCCATTAATGTTTGGAAGTTCCTTTGATTCTTTGTTTGTCTCTTCATCTTTTTTTGTTGACCTTGTTATCTGATCTGCAGGTTTTCGTCGTTTACCTTTGGAAAAAAATTTTAATTAATTGTACTAATAGTTTAAAGACATTTCATGGCTAAGATAAATCAAAGCTTAATTTTTAGAGATTACAGATTACAAAAAATATGCACAAAGCTTATTGTATGAGAGTAGTTGAATTATTGTATTTATAGCTACGAGTGGATGCATAGGTTAGGCATACACAGTTAATGCAGCATTGGTTTTGTATCTGATGCTGCTTGTAAGAATGGTTCATTTTTGTAATTTTTGCAAATATTTTAAAAAGTATTTTTGTATCTAGTGTGAGAAAGAAATAAGTATAACGGAGATGAGGTTGCTAAAAGTCAATGAGAAAAACTTTAATTTGTGTTAATAATACAGAATATACATATAAAGGTACACTGAAGTAAAATTGTTAAGTGTGTATCCTTAAAGTTTGTTTTTTTTTCGAAAAATGAAATGTTTAAAGATTTGAAAAGGCAACAAAGGGCATGCAAAAAATGAAATAGAGATTATGAAGGTATGAATCAGGCATAATTTGATGGACTCATTCATCAAACCAGCTGCGTGCAATCTCTTGACAGTAGAAAGGTAAGTTTCAGTAGTTTATTAGGCCTCCAAATTTCAGTTTTTAGTATGATAATGATTTTCTATAAGTGTAGTTTTTATTCTGCCTTGAAGGTGCATTCATTATTACAAACATAAGTAATTGTTTTAAAATTATTTTCCTCTATTTTTAGTAGTTATTCAAAAACATCTGCATATGCGTTTGGTTTGTACATCTCTCTTTCTGACACGCTAACTCTAAAAAATAAAGCAACTAGAGACTTTTTTGCCAATCAATTCAGTATTCTCCCTTTTTATAATACTATTTAAAACTAATAATAGTGTACATAAATTTTAACTTTCTGTATTCACAAAATATTTTTGAAAATATAGCGGCTCTTTTCTTCCCTGTTTGCGATTTGAGTCTCTTGTCTAGAAAATAATATTTTTCAAGGGCTAAAAATATAATAAAGGGTGATATTTTTTTACTTGTTACATATATGTAATCAGAGGAATTACATCTGGATGGAGTCATTGTTTTTAATCGACAAAATTATTATTTAGAGTAATTAGCAATAGAGTCAGTTTTACTTATTCAGTATGTGGACCAATTTTTATATTAATATACTAAATCTTATAACTTGATATTTTTAGAGCCTGAATTAAACTGCATATTAGGATATGCCCATGATCATTGATATAATTTTGCCTATTTTTCAAAAAATGTATGAAATATAATAAAAGGTAGGGCAGGAAGTTGTAATCACGTTTTTTGAATAATAATGTTTGAATGATATTATAATATAATGTACAATATTTTGGTATAGTTACCTCCAGTGAGCAGAATTTTCTGCAGACCTCCTACAGGAGCCTCAAACAGCAAATGAATAAATAGAGCAAGTATGAATGCCATTACTAAATCTCCAGAAGCCATCCAAAACTACAAAAAGAAAAAGAACAATATATGAGCTCACTTGTTCTATACACATCAATATTCTCGACCACTTCCCATTGCAGCCATCAAATTATCAAAATTTTCTCACCAGCCTTGGGAAGCTCATATATTGAGGAACTCGAAGGGTACTGACAATGTAGAGCTGTACTGCCCCATGTGTCAAGAATGTACAGTAAGTGAGTCGACTTAGTGGTGTAATAGCATCCAAACTAAGTATAGGCTCCAAGACATCTGCAAAAATTAATAAAATATTTATGAAATTTTTGGAATGTCTTAATAGTCTTAGCATATGGGTTTAGCCATTGCATCAATTGAAAGACCAAGAGTGAATGTTTATAGGACATTAAGCAGACATTTTTATGCATTGATCTTATAAACAATAAGATGTGATTCAAAAGTTTTATAGAATGAAAAAAGACAATCTTCCTGAAATGTCTTCATCAAACAAACTGATTTTTGATCCTGAAGTTCACACTTGTTAAATAGAATTTTTTTAAATACATAAATTGTTAAAAAATCTATATTATATCTATAAAATAAAGTGTTTGTATGTAATTTTATAGCGCAGTAACTAAAGCACGTAGAAACAAGAGAAAGGTATCATTTTAACCGGAAAAATGAGTACGGGTGTGTAGTAAGATTTTTATATCGATTTGATTGACCTGTCTAATTTTTAAAACTTTTCTTTTTTCATTTGAATAACACAGGGACAAGTGCAGCTACGTAAGTAACTTAAATAATTAGACGTAGATTTTCCAAAAATTGTGATTTCCAAACCTTTGAAGATATCGAGAGAGAGAGGGAGCAAGGGGGAGGGAGGGAGAGAGGGGTGAGAGGGAGGGAGGGGGAGAAGGGAAGGAGAGGGTGGAAGGGAGGGGGAGGGAGTTTATATGTTATTTTTGCAAGATTTTCTTCCTTACATGTTACATGGTGGAAGTTTTAGATTCGCTAAATCCGTTGAAATTCAACGGGCACTTCAGCTAGTAATTATATAAGACCAACCATAACTGACATTTCAGATTTACAACAAATGAACTGTCAAGTTCATATATGGTAATATCGTGTATAATGTAGGGATTGTGTTCATGGAAAAGCAATGTAAGGCAAAAATACATTGAGCAAATTTAATACCTAATGGAAAAAAATCACTTCCATAAAGTGTGCAGCATGTGTCCAATACAGGACTGCATTTAATTAAATTTTATAGATTCTGGGTAAATAAGTCTCATTTAATCATATGTAATCAAATTCAAGTTGGACAAGAATTTACTGTATAATTTTTCAAACAAAGAAGAGAGAGTGCTCTTAATCATAAAATTTCTGTTTTGGTGAATGAATAATACTTGGATAGCTTTGTTGTCCCCTTCTATAATTCAAGAAAAGAAAATGAGAGGCCAGATCCAGTTAAATACAGAATGAACTGTATTGATTGTTTCTTGCTGATAAAGTTGGTGGTTGAAATATTGGGCCTCAAAATAACAAATTTTTATGCTTTATAACAGGTGGTAAGTAGAATGCTGAAAATTAATTTTTGCTATTAAATGTAAAGAATTTAATTTATAAAAATTTAATCTTTCCTTACAGATAAATTGAAATGCAGATATGATACTTTTTGGGCTGAAAATTCTGAATTCTAAATCCTGGATTTAATTAAAATCTTCACATTTTAATACTGGTGGTAATAAAAAGGGTCTTGAGAATCTGAAGCAGTAACCAAAATGATTCAGTAAGGTAAAGTATAGATAACCATGGAAATAAAACGTGCATCTTATTCAAAAGCATAGATAAAAAATATATCAACTCAAATTGGCTTAAAATTACACTTAAGATGTAACTTCTAGCCTTGGATATCTTTTTGAGAAATGAGTTATAAGGCAATACATTATTAAGCAGCCTCTTAAACAATATATGAAATAGCCAAAGACGTTTCTCTTATATTTTATAAGAACTTGGTTTTTATACATTTTCATATTTGATCTATGGGTAAATTCTATAGTATACAGGCGACTCCCAAGATTCGACCAACTCAACAATTCGACCGGTCGAATTGACTCAGCCGATCGATCGGTCAAATTAGAAACTAGTTTACGCGAAGTAACTTTCGGCCCGCTCAACCACAAGAGTTTTAGTTTCAGTCTAGACATCGTTATTTCTGCTCTAATTGTTTGAATTTGTGCTGATTCAATATTCGACTGTTTGAGATTTGACCACGTTTTTCAGGAATGCATCCCTGTCAAATCTCGGGAGTCGCCTGTACTGTGTATAATTGTGTATAGGCTGATCTCATGTTAAATAAAATATTTTGTTTGTTTAATATCTCATGTATAAGTCGGCTCCAGTTTTTCAGATGTAGTAGAACGAAATGTTTGTATTTAGTATGTGTTGATCCCTTATTATTATCAACAATTTCAAAATTTTATGATCCCATTTTAATGCTAAAATTATGGATAATGTAAGACTTTTATGCTTAAACAATGCAATAAAATTTCTAATGCCTCCTTTAGGAAGATCATGAGAAATGTTATCACATATTTATTTAATCTGCTCTGTATAAATATTTGCCCAATTCTCCTTGAGGGTTGTCATCTTTTGACTTGCAGATATTTGCTATGTGAGTTTGGAAGTACTGCCTACAGACAATACATGAACTTAAAAGCCTTTTTCTCTTATTTTGCCAACAAAAAAGTGCACAATTGATACAATTTAGTTATATTATATTAGTTATTTAGTTTAGTTATAGTTATTGTTAATTATATTAATGATTACTCTAGTGCAGGAAATGTACATTTATCCTCTGTCATATATATTTTCCTAGAGATGATACAGCATTTTAAAACTAACAAAATTTATTGCTAACCTAAAATATAAGACTGGGTTATTAAAATCATATTTACTGAATCCTGTGGTGATGCTTCCCAGGATAGCCCAACACATTGCCACTGACCATGCTATGCGATGAAGAGTTGCATATGTTGCATTTTCCCAGATGTAGTATGGTCTTCCAGGAATGTAGAAAGACCAGCCACCAAACATACTGACCAACCCAATAAAGCCAGCAATCAAAGATACAATCCACATAGTCACCTGTTCAACATTAAATGTATGTTTACACACTGGTTTCTCAGAATGATTTATGTATTGTTTATTCTTGTTAAAAATATGTTATAGGGATAAAGAGAATGGTTACAAGGATATCTTAACAACTTTATATGTACATGATGTTATTTTAAAGTATTTTTTGCAATAAATTACAAGCAACTCTCATAGGTATGCTACTTTATATACTCGTGTTGTATAGGTTGATCTTTGGTGTAGGTCGATCGCAACTTTTTTAATAAAAACTTTTGTTTTTTTGAATATCTCGTTTCTAAGTTTACCCCAGTTTTTCAGATCTAGTAAAAGAAAATTATTTTAATCAGTATGTATTGATCCATTTAGTTCCATGTAAAGAATCCAAAAAAGACTATTTGTTGCATCTCTATAATTCTTCTAATATCAAATTAACTCCGTGGTGTCAAGTAGCAGCGAAGTAGTGTGATTCCTCCTGACAAAGTGTTTCTTTGTTTTCATATTACAGAGTTTACATATTGCACCTGTCTTGCTGCCATTCTTTGTCCTGCTACTGTCACGTTACCAATGTTATGTTTATTAAATTGCTTAATTACTTGTGAAGCATCAGAGATCAACATAGTATCACCAAATTATATAGGAACTTTATTCTTTCGTATATATCGATATTTAAATTTTCGATAGTTATCAATACAGTTTAAATACAACAATAGTTTAAATTCCATCAAATTTAACAACTGCAGAGCAAATAACATCATGCGTTTTAACTTAACACAAATATTACTCGTGTATAAATTGACCCCAGAGTTTTTCACTAAAAACTTGGATTTAAAAACTCAACCTATACTCAAGTATATATGGTATATTAAACATACTGTATTTGATTTGAAATATCGTTAAGAACTATATGTTGATAAACTTCCACTTCTTCTATATCAGACTCTATGATCTTGTAACATGATGGAGCAATCAAAAGTGTTCATGGTTAGCATAAAGTAAAGGATGAATCATTGCTATGCATTCTACATAGGTATGAAATATTAAATTTAAATTTCACTAACTTTAGAGAATCTCTTCTTATTAGTCTTCATGTAGTAGCAAATGTAAGCTGCAGTAATACCGATGAAATATGGCCCAGCTCTGCTATGACTCTTTATGTATACATTTCTATAATGTTCATTGGCATTAGGATCCTCAAGCAAGCTGTAATTTAAAAAAACATTTACCTGTAATATACTCCTACATTATGTATGTAGCATTAACATCAGTCACAACCATGTTTATTATATTTGTTTTTTCTGAATCATTGAATCCATTTCTCAACATAGTTCATTCTACAGGTCTTCAAAAGTCTACACTATTTGGTTATCCATATCAGACCCTGCAACATTTTATTCTTTTTATAAATCCATAATTTACTACTGCAAATTTATTTTATTCAGATAATCAGAGAAACCCCACTTATATTAATAATTCATTTTCTATTATGCATCATATTCCCAAAAGATTCAATCATAACTTTAGCTGCCGTAGAATGAATAAAAACGCATGTGATTGAATTTTTAGTTTACTTAAGTAGCTTCAGGGAGAAAATTAGCAGTTGTTTGTTTATTTTAGTAATTACATTAAGTAATGAGGTTATTGTAATTAGATTTAATTAAGGAACAAGGATACAAAGTGTTCTTTAATGATGTAAATAAAAGTCTTACCTGATATAAACCCTCAACACCCCATCATATTTTCCAACAAAAGTAATAATGAAAGGACTGATGATTGAAGCAATGACCATTGTGACTAATGGAATTTTTCCTTTCCAATTCTTCCATCTCCAGAGGGGAAATACAACCAATGGAGCAATCAAAAAATAGTGCATATCACATGCTATGTACCATGACTGGAACATACACTGCAAAAGAAAAATTCATTAGATCGGTGTCCATCTGAGGTGAATGCCAAAGTTGCCGAAAAAACGTTTTAAATTATTTGGAAGGGTGTCGAAAATACAACATTGTCTGGAATAATTGAACCATAATATAGGATTTGGAGTATTTTACACTTTCCATTAAATGTTCAATTAAAGATGGGAATAAAAGAGATGTGATGGAATTTGTAAAATAGTAATATGTTACAGTGCATCGTACGGAAAATTAAATGCATATCTTTTTAATTTGGAAGTTAATTTTAAATGAACGAAGCTGAATAATGAGAAGCTTTTGCTCGAAATTACTTTTTAAATACGAGTCAAAAATAATTTCGCTCATCATTTGTCTTAAGATATGGTTTAAGTAGTGTTGATAGTCAAACTCTTGATTCTGACAAATATACGCTAGAGAGGAAATTTTAGATCTGTGTTGGATAGATTGTTATAATTGTAAGTCATCGGCAGTTATATTTTCTGTATTGATTGCAAAGGTTGCAAGTGGGTGTATGCGGTATTTGTGGCATCGCACGGCATGAAGGCAGTGGACGCTGTGGTGATTAACTATGAAATCATCAATGGAGAGTTATATTGGGAGTTGTTAGAGAATTTGTAATGTCAACATTTAATGGATGTGAATTAGGAGGAGCAAAACCTATTCTCCATTTTTATAGTTATCTCTGTTCGAGTTGACGAGCAATATTGTTCAAGTTGACGGGTGTGATACCAAGGCTGCTGGCCGGCGAAATAGCTGTATGTATTTTAAAATAATTTTATAACCAAAACAACGGAATTCTTCAGCTCCACCATCATAGAATTATGTCGATATTAAACAATGTTGAACGAAGTTAATCATTTCCTTTTCCCTGTAGGGCGCATAATAATAACAAACTTTATATAAATGACCTCTCAATTCATAGCATCCTCAAAACCTACAGAACCAATCACAGACACAGAACTATCAGTAAGCAAAATAAAATCATGATCAAACAAAAATTTCCTCAATATAAATATCTCAAAACTACCTATTTACATTTTAATCCATACCAGGCAAGCCAAAGTACCATTGACATAAACATCAATAGTCAAACAATCATCTCAAACAAAATTTTTTGGACCAAACATATCAGATATCCTTGATCAGATCACACACATTCAAACAGTAACCAATAAGGTAAACCAGATAATATTCCAAATTCGATTACTGCGTGACAAGACTTCCATAAATACCCTACTCATGCTATACTATGGTGATATCCATTCAGTATTTAGATATGGCATAATTTTCTGGGGATCATCATCCCATACTGCCAGACTATTTATAACCAAAAAATAGCTCTATGAACAATATATAAACTAAATAAACGTACATCATGCAAACCAAAATTCATAGAAGATAAAATAATGACGCTTCCATGTATTTTTAGTTATGAATCGATAGTATTTTTTAAGGGAGAATCCCCATCTTTTTACACAAAATTCTGCCATGACTATTTAACAAGAAACAAAAATGGCAATCACATAATAAGGCACTGTCTAATGCTAACAAAAAATAATCCCAGCATTATGTGTTGTAAACTCTTTAATGCATTGCCCAATGAAATAAAAGAAGTAGGCAACATACATATATTCAAAAAATATGTAAAATCTTATCTTGTGAAAAGTAGATATTACAATGTTGAGTATTTACAAAACCATTAATTGTGCTCCTGTATATTATGTATACTACTATTGATTCCTTGTGACCATTGTATTATTACTGACTTAGTCCATGTTTACTGTGTAAACCAACAGAACTAATAAAAATAATAATAACTTGCCTTGGTGTTCCGTAGTGCCATGGAATCTTGAAAAATTATGAGAAAGCAAGTGAAAAATTCTGCCTTGTGCCAATAATCAAACTTCGACTTGCCGGATAGATATTCTAACCACTGAACTACCGAAGCAGTATAGGATATTTCCCACTCTGAGTGGGAGACCTGGGTTCGATTCCTGGCCAAGGCAGAATTTTTGTCCTGCTTTCTCAGAATTCTTCATGTCCAGCATATCCCTATCTGCATAGAATGTTCACCAACACTTTCAATTATGTCTATGGATTCTTTTTTATAAATTAATACTAAAATCGGGAAAAACGATATTATGCCTCTACATTTTTGGGAATGAAGAAGATACTTTTATGAAATAAAAAAACGAACCAAATTATAATATTCTGCTACATTGCTTCAGTTCAAATATGGTTATTAACACAGTACCCATTTTATGCTACTAGATTTATCATAGCATTGAAAATGTTTTTGACTTCTCGTTCGGTTAAGGGTTGTTATATTTAGTGTTCACAATTGTTATTTTTTATTGCATTTGGTATGGAATACTTATTTTGAGATCAGTAAGCTTAAAATAAACCAGATATTGTCTTTTTAAAGCCTTACCAATTGATCTGCATTCACATAATTATTTATGTATAATAAATTTGTCCACCAGTTTTTCTGACATCTCTCTCTTTCAACTCCCATTTTTGACTTCCACATTGGCCCATTATCCAGGTTGTCAATCAGTGTAGCATAGAAAGCTACCATCATCATATACACAGGTGTCAGTCTATTAAGAAGACAGAGATATTCATTTACAAATAAGCCAACATTGAAATATTTTATTTACCATCTTGCAAATCATTCCGAATAAAAAAATAAACCAATAATTTTTAAATTACTTAATATTCTATAATATGTTTGTTCAATGTATACAGGACGAGTTGGAGTGATATAAATATAGCTCCCTATAAGAAGAGAGCAATAGTCTAGGTGTTGATCTAAAAATTATCACATTTTTATTGAAATATATTGCCACCTTAAAATAAACATTACATCTCGTTGTGATTCACAGCAACCTAATTCATATTTACAAAATTGTATATATTTATGACGTTTACATGAAAAAAATTATATAATTTAATGCTTTTTATTTTACTATAGGCTCTGCCCCTGACCCTTTACATTTCACTCGCCTGTCATTTTCAAACCAATTTTACATAATTTTAAAATGTTTGAAAAATAAAATAAATTTTTGTTACCCGATTTATATCAATAAATTAAAGGAGTAATTCGTTACTTTTAAATAAATACGATATATCGTGTATTAGGATTATGACATCATCATATGTTTACGTCGTTGGTCTAAATCAATGACATCATGATGTAATCTATTAATCCCTATTTAAAAAGCACCAAATCGATGTTACCCTAAGATAGGTTAAAGGTTTCTATTTTTTATAATGTGCTACGACATTTGAAATGGAAATTTCTGTCTGCCATTCAAATATATAACTCCTAAGCACCGCAAAAAGCAATTTTACTAAAAGTACGTCGGATATTAATTAGTCCGTCGGAAATTATCAGTAGGGAGGATCGATTGCTAAGACCGATCAAATTGTTCTGAGATTCTGGACAATTTACATTTAAATAACTTTATTAAAATTTCGGCAAAGAATTTTGTTCTTCTGCCATTAAATTTATGAGTTTTAGGTTCAAAAAAGACTTCGAGAAGCTGCATAATATTTTCCATGAGAAAGTAAAAAACGCCAAGATTTTCTCCACCTTGGAGGTTGAGGGGTGGAAGTGTCATGGTGAGCTCGTGTCCACCCAAAAATGACCGTTGTCCAGCTAGATTTGTCGAACATTCAAAATTGTTAATAATTTACTTGTAATTAATATTATTTTTGAAATGCTAATTATTTAATTATCCTGGTATTTATCGCTTCTTTTATGGAAGAAGAATAGATAGAGCGTTGGGAAATCCATTTCTTCGGATGCCCTTCCAAATAAAAATTTCCGAAAACACTGCTGGATAGCTCTAAATATAAAAGTTGACGATGTTGCTAATTTTAATGCGTATTCATTCATAAAACGTCAAAATTTTCATATTATATTAACTTTCTTTGGTTTTGACGCATAGGATTTTATGTTAATTAGGTTGTTTATATTGCCCTCACCTCATCCAGCGATAAAGGTACAGCATTCCAAAGTTCAGCCTCTTTCTCTTCTCAAGTTCAGAGAATATCGTGTAGCAGGTTAGAAAACCGCTCAGTACGAAAAATGTATCCACAATTAGCGTCCCATTTAGCAGGAACATGTCCTGAATTTTTCTGTACCTCTGCGAGAGAAAGATAATGGAATAATTAGTCGAAGAAACTTTGTTCCTGAACGAAATGCAAGCATTAACATAAATGGATGAATTAGAAAGTTCGACCGATGGAGCTAGATTGTTTTCCGTGAAACAGACGAAAACTTATTGTTGATTACTGTGATTAGAGGTAATTGTTTTAAATCACCTGCAAAAAATCTCCCAAGTTTACTGGACTTCCATTAACAAACGTAAACACCGACTAATTGTAAGAGTATGTATATAAGGTACAACAAATCTCAATAATAGCCAGTCGAGTCTTTCTTTCCACTTTGACGCGGAATATTCTGTCACTTCCAGGATTCGCACTCACCTCTTCCAAGAACTCGGGGTTATAGAAAGGCCCTCCGTAAGAGAAGAGGCACCTGTGTCCGAGGATTATAAACACCATGGAGAACAAGCGAAGGCCGTGAAGGATGGACATTTCCTTGGTGCGGTCCGGCTTGCCCAGTTTCTCCAGATTCGTGTACGCCGAGAAAATGAGCACAAAACTCTCCATCCCTGTCGGAAGAATAAACGCTCCGTGAGAAAGGTGAATATTTCATATCGAACTACTCTTTAATAAAATGTTACTACAATTCCGTTGCATTACTCGAGCATTAAGTGGCGTAAGAACGTTCATGATGCCGTCTTTTTTCAGTCTGTGACTCACGACGACTTAAAACTTTACTTTTTACATGTTGTTAATTTAGGAGAAAAAGCTAATTATATAGTGCAAGTGCGTTGAAGCGGAAGTATATCTACAAATTGGGTGAGAATTCGGCCATTCTAATATATATTTAATGTTAAACGCATTTTGGGTATCTCTGCTACTTACAATTAACGCTGTTTGAAACCACAATGGTCAACGACGATTATTTTTTAAAAGAATTTTCAATATCGTGCAGAGAAAAATAATGGTATTCCGTATTAAACTTTTTAATGAAAAGTAATCAAAATCTCATATTGATGAGAAAGGCGAATCCTATCTTTCGTTTCTAAAACAAGCTGAATGAATTTTTGTCTTCGTTAGCGATGGAAATTTTAGCTTAAAAACGTTACAAGTTAAGATGTCAACGAACAAAATGGCAAATTTAGTTCCTTCAGTTAATGTGAACAGGTTGCGGCACATTCTTAAGTTGCTCATGTGACGAATGGCATAAATCTATTCTAGTTGATAATCAGTTAGCAATTACCTTCAGATCTTTTCATGCACATTTTCCGACACAAAATTAATCATAGCATAATTACTGGAGCAATTATCACATTCTTTTTTCAACGTTTATGTGCATTGTAAATGCAACCAGAAATATTTTGAAGTACTGCCCATTGAAACGGCATCTGATTTTATATAGCATCAAACGCTAAATGCTTTGAACGTAAACATTGGGAAAATTTACCAATTAAGAACTTGACATACGAGATATAAAAGTTATTTGGCAGCACATTCCTCAAATAAGCGTTTATTTAGCAAGATTAAAATGTAGAAAAGAGCGAGAAAATTCAAAGTTTTGGACGAACGAACTCAAGCTATTAGGATATTAACCATTCCTTGACGCACTTAATAAACAGATTATCAATGTTTCTGCGTCTAGCGCATGTACGGCGAAATCCAAAATCCTTAGCGAATAAAAAATGCACGCACTGAAAAATGTTCCTGCTATATATCAACTACCTTCATTCATAAGCACTAGCTGAAATGCTGGGGTTATTAATTATTCGACTCATCGAACAGAAATTTTCATCATTGCCTCAAAAGCTTACGTGTTTATTATGCGTAAGCTAGAAACAATTGTAACATTTTTAAAGGAATTGTACGGTGAGCGTGATTTAATGAGGCGGTGGTGATTGGGTGCTTACTGGAAGTATCTTCGTCACAATTCCTTTGCCTGTACACCAGCATATCGTATGCAGTGGAGAGAATCAGCACCATCACAGATATGACGATTATTATCCTGAAACGAGATTCATTGTTGTTAATTTCACTGAAAAAATAATGTCGGAGTTAACTTTTACTTGGGGAGGAATTCGTGCTTGTAATGATAGGGAACATTGGTAATAGAATGGTTTATTCGCGGTGGTTCTCAAACTTTTTAAAACAACGCCTCCCCGTAAGATGCAAACATTTTCTACGCTTCCCTTGATTTATGAAATTAAATCAAATACATACTAATTTTAATTAAAGTAGCCATTTCAATTGTGAACAACTGGTAATTGTAAAATATAAAATATTTACCTTAAATTTTACGGCTTACGCAAATAACTAATGAGAAGGATGAGGCTGTATAACATTGCACATTTTATCGAAACGTGGTATGAATTTAGACATTCTCTCTCCCGTTTGGCACTTATCTTAGATCAATATTTTTTCGTAATAATAACGACAGAAAACCCAGCTTCACATAAATATGTATGTAATCCAAGTTCATAAGTATCTCTATTGGCTGGATGACAGTATATCCACCATTCGCTTACATTTCAATATATCTAGATTAACCCATAACTTGGCATTGTATCCTAAAATACAGAGTAATTTTATTTTTATTATGTGAATTTCTCTGATGCTTCTAACATCTTGGCAATGTAACCTCTAGGATACAACTTAAGATAAAGCTGAAATAAAAACAAAAAGAATATTTTTCATTTTTCTCCATCTTCTGTTAGAAACTAAATGACTTTCGAAAAGATATAAAGACATTTTCCCCCAACTTTAAATATAACCCTGCCAAGATAAGGGTTAAATGAATTTTAAGGTGAAAGGTCGTTAACGGCTGTGTATGAGATAGGTAAAATTAATGAATAAATAAATATGCAGATGATATTACTCAATGCGTATTTTCCCACACACGAATACTGGAAACTACACGTAAGATAAAAAATGGAAATTAAAACTTAGCATCACTGGTTTTTATGCCAAAGCAAAATGGTTTTTTGTTTCGCTTTTCACTCCGTCGAACATTAAAATGCATGAAGCGAGAAAATCCAGCGTGAACCGCTCGCTTTGCTTCCGTAGTTACTCGACACACGTCGTTCGAATGCCAGCCATTCCTGAAGGTAAAAAACGAGTTAAAAAAACTGAAAGCAAGAGCAAGTCGAACGTGTCCGCGCAGTGCATTTTCGAGGCGCATTCCATTTCCTCCCGGGATAAGAAATATATAGCTTTGCGAAACTAACCTAATTAGTTAACAAAGTATATATGTTATTAGTTAGGGTGAGTTGAAATCAATAAATGTTTTTTCTACCACACAAACTGATTTAAACAAGTAATTGGCGATTTATGTATTACATTGTTTTAATATATTTTCAGTAGAATAAAAATTTTCCCAGCGACTACGTTAACAGATTTTAAAGATATTAGAAACGTATATTTTATTCGCCTCAGTTCTCTGTTTCTACGCATATAAGTTCAATAAATTTTGTAAATATTTAGATATTTTTTGCAGTTTATCAGTTTAATTTGAAAATTCGGAAAAAACGAAGGTATTATTTTGAACAATTAATAGTGACTAAGGTAAGCTGAAAAGACCCTCTGAAAGTCTTATGAACCCTTTTGAACTGGAAGTATCCGCTTTGATTTCCGGGGAGGATTTGAAGAGCATATGGACCTAAAATATGGATCCCACCGTTAATTTCATCAAATAAATAATGCAATTAAGATGCCGAAACTTTTAAATCCGCATAATGAATATTTTGTACTTAATAAAAATTATATACAAAACTGGCAAGTTAAAAACATGTTACTAATTCCACAAAATTGTCAAAAATTACAGAACTATTATACTTTTTTTACAACACGAATTATGTACTCCTAAAAGCGTCCTTTCTTTGTTTTAAAAAACGGCACAGCGTTTAATGGCGCATTTCCACTGCAAATAGACATTCAAATTCAACTTCGAGTGACACCCCCTTATTCTCCGGAGCCTTGTAACCGAAAAACTCCGCAGGTCTTTTCACAGAGGCACAGTGGGTCACGCGCCCTTATCAGTTCCTTTGCTCTCTAGCTCACAGGAGAGGGGGAGGACAAAAGGGGTTAAGGGAAAGGCAAGGCGAAGGCAACAAAACACACGCTCGCCCACCCGACAACGTGATCGCCGACCGAGTATTCCGTCTCCTTGGCCGTGCTACACATTTTCTCGTCCACGGATATGTCCACGCGGATTCCGTACGCAGAGCGAACCGTGTCCATGGCCGAGTCCATCGAGTTTTGCAGGTCGCGGGCGGTGCAGGAGGAGGGGATGCACAGAGACCAGAAGAAGTCGTCCCTTCTCTTCTTTGAGGGATCCACGGTGAGCTGAGAGAGATGAAAATTTTGTTACTTTTGGGCCAATTCGAAAGACAGAATGCTAGGAGAAAATACCCTTGTAGCCTATAGGAACGACTCTATGCAAAATCAACCCTCGAAGTAAAATGCTAGAAATATTGCACTTATTTATTCTTCGGCTTAAATTGGAAAACAATCGGAGATGCTGTATCGAAAATTAGAATTCTTTTTGTTCAGGTTCTAAAAAAATGGGCGTTTTTGAATCCTATATTATTTTTGAGCTTATGGTAAATTACCTCGGTGAGATAAATTAACTTAATACGGTAAGCCATCACTATTTTCAAATCGAAAGAAACTGCGGATATCAAAACCAAGGGCAAATTAGTTCGATTTCTGGCTCACAGGACTAAATATTATTTATAACAAACTAACATGGTAATAGTCAATAAAAACGCTAATCAATTACGAATGAAATATACTCTCGAAATAATATAAAAGCGCTTTAGGCTTATAGAAAAGAACGATGAAATTTGGACGGAATGGTACCTATTTTCTGCTGGTTCGTCGTTTACCTTGAACTTCTTTCAAATTAAAAACCCACACGTTCATTTATACAGTAATTTATACAATATTCTTCTCTTTTGGGCGCAACACACCTCGTTTTTGAACTTTCCTATGAATTAAATTATCTTCATTAAATTCTAGCTATCAGCGTGTGCAGCATGTGTTTCAACAAAACGAGAAATAAATTTTGCCGTAGGCAGAAAGATTGACTTTTCAAAATAAGGCTATGTTCAGAATTTAGAGGAAAAAGAATTACTACTAAATCATAGAAAGTATCCATATGGTTTTAATTATACAGTTTCTACCATGGTATCCCTAATCGTTTCAATAATCTATGCAGAAAAAGGCAAAAATAACCCTCTATAAGACACGCGCAACCAAGTTTTTTGACAATCATATTCTACCAAGGAGGGAGTGCGTGCGCTCCCCAAACTATATTTTTTTTATTTTTAGAGAGTTTATAAGCCATGATTGAGCCACAATCCTATGATAAGTCAGTTTTATATTTTCGTATTCTAAAAAATTCAATGTTGATTTATTCGTGTATCTAAAACGCATTAATTATCTTAAATATAACGGTTGTAATAGCGGCGTACCGTACGTTAAAATAAAATTGCTGTACGATAAATATCAAGTTAAGCATTTTGTATACTAGGTCGACAAGAAAAAACTACAGTAGCGATGCTGTAATTTTACAGAAAATTTACATAAATACTGCAGCTTGTATTTATGAATGAATAATATGAGTTAAATATATAAGTTTCGGAAATAACTATTACTTTCTTATCCGTGTCGTTGTTAAATTGTGGCGTTCTATGTGGTTGTTGAAGTTGAACAAATAATCGTAAGGTCGATTATTGAGTTCGTAAATCGGATGTTTGGAAATCGGGATATAGGTACTTTGGTCACACTTTCCTCCAATTAAATCATGAATTCATTTAAATCCATCTTAAATGGCAACTCGACTATGTCCTTCGCTGTTTACCATCGGTAACACACTGTTTTCCTTGTATGTTGTGGAGCACATAATAGGTTGCTTTGAAAAGCTTAAACCCTATAAAAGCATGCGCCGACACTGAGGAATGTCGATTTTTGTGAGACTATTTATTTCTTCACACGTCTTGGGCTTCCAATTAAACGTGTGTATATCATTGAGCAAGTTTCCCTCTATTGAAGTCAGTTCCTTATCGAGTCCTTACTATTACTTCGATTACGCTAACATTGCTACACTTCATTACCTAATATTTCACGAAATGCGCACTCTCGGGCCGCGTCTTTTCCATTCCGTCCATTTTAACGTCAAGACATTTTTGTTCGCTTCGCACGACATTTCGTTTCATTTGCATGAGCGGAGTTACTATTGCGAATTATTGATAATTACAAACTCGACATTGGCGACGGCTGTATTTGTTCAGATTACTTAAGTACTTTGTGTTGCTATCGTTTATTGGAAATGAACGTGTAATCGCCTATAAACAGCTTAATTATTTCATTGTGAGCTGTTAGAGAAATCCTAGCAATCGTAAAGACGGCTTGAGAAATCATTGGAGGATATATGGTGTTGTGATAGTAAGGAGACATAAAATCCTCCCCCACTCACCTTCCTCCAAGATCAGCGACATTTTCTCTTTATACGAAAGAACGTTTCCTTATTCGAACTGTTGATATTTCCTAGAAATAAAAATTTAGTGGAGGGTATCTAAATGTCTGCGCTTGGTGGTTAGACCGCTTTATTTACGCTACAACTAGTTTTTTTCAAGAACAAGCTCTTAAAAAAGCATTTATATCAGGTATCTCCAAGGTTAAGGAGTATGTCAAGTATCTCCAGCAAGGTTAAGTATAACCAGGTACGCATTTCGGCTACAAAGCAGCCGACTTCAATCGTAATTCACCGAAAATAGATATTGAAAGAATCTTTCCTGTGAATTACCACTGGAGACGACTGCTTTGTAGCCGAAATGCGCATCTGTTTTTATAACCTTGTTGTGGCTATTAAAGATACCCGATATAAGTACTTTTTCGATTTTTTCAGCTATAAGATGAGTTCGATAATTCTCTTTTGAATTAATGTTTTCCTTCCTAAATGATGCACGGAAAGAAAATCCTATCCCACCAATGCCAAAAATACTTAATATCCTGATAATTCGGATACATATCTGAAATTTATTTTCCACTAATTTGGCCGATGGTGTAATGCCTCATTAGCTCGTTTCCCGGTTTAATTAATGAGCAACTATTTATTTCATAAAACTATTTCCTGATTAGGATCACTTTCCTTTCCTCCTCACATAATAATAAGCTTCTTCGAACGTCATCAGAATTTTAAATTAGAGTTAATTTAAAAAAATTCGACAACGTTAATACATAGATTTCATACATTTTTATTTCTACCTTTTTATTTAATTTCAAAATCAGTTAAAAGCTATGCCCAATAATCATGTGCAGGGAAACTCGCCAGTAATCGTTAAAGTTGAGAAATAAATATGAACAGTGTAAATTAAAAATAAATTGTATTCTGATTTAGTAGATTCGGGGCAGGAGCTCTGTGTGCCAACTCCTAGCGACTTCCCTAGGTAAATACGTTTTGCATTGTATAATATTTATTATGCAGGAAAATTATTTCTTAGTTACTTATTTAAAATGTTTGTTCTCGAGATTAAGAACTTTGCTGATTCAAACTTTTTTTTACGGCTTTACTATTATTCGTACAAATGGCTATAACTTTATTGTTCATTTTAATTTATTGTGAATATTAATGGTTAAGTTTATAGTAAGGCGTGAAAATATGAAGCATTTATCGCGGTAGATTTTTCCGGAATTATCTTTGATTTTTTTGTAATAGTGAATGATTAATTATTATGAAACTTTTATTTCGTAATTGTACCAATATACCTTTTGACGCTTCCTAGCTCAAGCACTTTTTTCCTTGGTATATACCATTGTTAAGAGGCAGATTATTTAGCTAAAAACATAAGTTGAAATGTCTGTTCTTCCAAGACTTCCATTTACGTCTGTACCTTGAGTGACTTAACCTGGAATTTACAATTATTTCTCGATAAATACTAGTCAAACCGGTTCAGGTTTATCGAATCCCAAGTGCATGTTCGCGGTGTGCGCTCAGTTAATCACTACTGCGACGTTAACGCTTACCCGAAAAAATGAGGAAGTTCATTCCTGACGAAAATTATTGATAAGTTAAAGAAAGTAAGGTTAATATTTGTAAAATTCTCAATGTCGAAATTACTACGCATAACTGACTTTTATGAATCGTTTCTTTCAGTTTAAAAGACCTTTTGAGTTCTATAAGTTATGTTAAAAGTCCATCATCGGGTTTTTGAAGCATTCCAATTTTCCGTGAGAAATATTATATACAGAAGATGTAAAGCTGAGGAATATCCGATCAAGGGGAGCATAGCGAAGCAGAATAAAATGTGATTATGGAATCTCACTTTTAATTAGATGTAACTTTATTCGCAATTTCTCGGATTTAAATCAATCCGCTCGACGCTTTAAATTTATGCGTCATAAAATTGTCACTTTGACTCTCTCCGTCGGGAAATAAGCATTACTTTCGTAATTGCAAAATGTTTATGTTAGTTACAATCCAGTTCGGCAATAAATTTAACGACGATTGGCGGGTAAAAAAGCAAATTAACCCTAACGAACTGAAATTATCGTATTAATCCATGGGCATGTTTTAGAGCAGTGGTGGCCAACCTACGGCCCGCGGGCCGTATGTGGCTCGTGAAGGGTTTTCGTGCGGCCCGCGAAGCCATGATGAAAAAGCAATCCGAAAAATTTAATACACAAATTCATATATTTTTATGAAAATTTCGCTAACAATTCTTTTAATATCGGAATGTTTACTGTAAAAACTTCATTAATATTATATTTTCACTTAAATTACAACTCAGAATATATAGATAACTTCCGATTTAAATTCTAATCCGGCCCGCGGAAGAATTAGCAACTTCCAATGTGGCCCGCCGAAGGATTCGTAATCACCGATGCGGCCCGTCATGTAGAAAAGGTTGGGCACCACTGTTTTAGAGAAAGCCTGTTAATTTTTTCCTCTGTGAGTTAATTGAGTTTCGTTTTGACCATCGGTAAGCACTCAAAAGGTCGGTATTTCCGTGGAATACGAAAGACCTTTACCGTGGCATTCTTCCTTCCGCTGCAGATAGTAGAAGAATTCCACGGTTAAGGCCGCCGTCGACTGAAAATGCAAATTTTTATCGAACTTCGTCTGTTTTTCAGCAATTACCATATAAATAATTTGTTTTAAATGTTCCGAAACTTGTTTCATTTTATTTACCACATTTAATCTGTTTAGGTTTCTTTTGCTCTATTTATTTACTATTTGGTTTCGATATCTTTTTACATGTATTTTTAGCAAGCTTCGTTTAATGTTCTTTTAAACATTCGTGTATTTGTTTGTAATATGAGTGTTATTGTTTGAGTAAGCGGATTCATATCTCTCTCTCTTTGATGCGTGACCCATTACAAACTTAAAACATTTTAAGAAACAATCAATAACAATTTTCATTCGGCTTGTAATAAGTCATTTTCCATATGAAATCCTTCCAGTGATTTGTAATAAAATTAATGGTTTGGAGGCCTAAGCTTTAGACCATACGTTTTCAAATATTTTTCTATGCGGCTCAGAAAAATAAAATAATACATGTATATTTTATTAGTCCTTAATATTTTTTATTTCATTCGATTCCGAAAATAAATACTAGTTTTAAATTCTTACTGTTCGATTGAGTCGAATAACTTTTAGTGGAAAGATTTCTCGTTCAGGCCCACTTTATGGGACCCTTTGGAATCATCTTAGGTTGAGGTTTGGACCCACAAGTCTAGGGCCAATCGTGAGGCCTCTACCAAGACTCACCCTTATCTTTTCCCAAGCGGATTTGTAGGGGTCGTACTCCAAACTGAAAGGGTCTTCGTCTTCGGTTGCCTCGCTAGGTTTCTCCCGGAAGAAGAGAGGGTATGTGCTTGGCAAAGGTTTGAATTGCACCTTTGCCAGGCAATATTGCCCTCTGACCCTTCTGCCCGCCTCGTGCGCCACTTCCTCGCCCAACACCACGTCCACCTGAAGGCACTCGTCATAGTGACCCAGCTGGTAGGTGTCGGCCGCCAGGATTCCCTCGGGGAATTTCGTCGACGCGTCGAACACTGGGAACGAAATCATGAAGCCATGAGTTTTTATTCTTCGATGCGTCTCCTTCCGCAAATGGGCCACGATGGTGCTGTTACCGCTGCATTCTCATCCTCCATTCAGCTGTCCCTCACAACCCGAGTTAATCGTTAGCTGATTTCAAATTGAATTCGGTATTATTTTTATAAATGACATTGGTCTGTAATGGCTGGGAACGAGATAATCCAGGGGTCGGCAACCTATGGCACGCAAAGATATTTTAAGTGGCACGATATTTCAGAGAATAGTTACGAAAAGTGTGTATTTTTAAAAGAATTTCACTTTTATTTCAATTTTATATTGTATTTTAATGATACTGCATTTTGTTCAGGATTTCTTATAATACAAAAACCGCTTTTTGCCATCGTTACGGGCAAAACTAATTTAAGGATGGCACGCGCAGAGGGTAACTTATTATGAATATTGATAAAGAGACAGAAAAACGTTGCCGACCCCTGAGATAACCTATCTTAGCAGGTTGATAATAAAAACAGTAATCTTATATAAGTAGTTATAATCTATGTTTTAATGTTCCTAATTGACTTAGCCGATCTTTTGGGGAAAATATTCGCGTTCGTACTGAACGTTATGAAACAGATCAAAGGGGAACTGAAATGCTTCGAATTCTTTAAGACAAGGACGATGGCATCACCACATCCCCTCTGTTTTGATGCCAGAGGCTATCGCTGCGTTGGCGACGTGCAAACGCACGCGTCTCACCGCGAAAGTGGCGAGATATTTCTAGAATTTGAACCTTCGAGACTAGAAACTGGAAATTCTTCGTGTGGCATTGATTAGTATAATATTAAATGCGGATCGGTTGTGAGAGTTTTTAACAATTTCAGCCAGAATGAGGAACTTTTCAAGGTACAGTTTGAAAAAATTAAGTCTGTCGTAGACTTAGCTGTCCTTGACTAAGATGCGTCAAATGAGTTAGAGCTCGTCTGTATTGCCGTTGCATTATGTAATCCTTTCGGGTGTTCACTCTAACGATAGACAAAGAGCATAGAAAAGCTTAATGTGTTTATAATTATATTATTATAGATATACTTAATGAGCGTGGTGTCGCCAAATTTTAAGTCATTCTTCTCATTATTCGAAAAATTATGTTGACATTGAGAATTTTAAATAGATACTTAATGTGTGCCGTTAATCGAAACGTTTTTTAGTTGCTTTTTACAAATTTGTCGGTTATTTTTGTGAGAGAACGTGAGGGAACTTATAATTTAGTTTATGAACCACGAATGCCTTTCAATAAGTTATTTCTCTGAAAGTGAGTAAGCCGTAACACATTATACCTGCAGCTCCTTCCGTTTTCTAACTGCTATTATCTCCGAATGAAAAAATCGACAAATTGGCCGAACCACCAACTTCGTATTTTTTATTTTTATATAGGCACGAAATAAAAAAAAATACGCTCATAAAATTGCTCTCCTTTTTCCGAAGTTTGGTTCGCAAAAGGTATTTCGGGGGGCCACGAATACAGAACAGTGAAATCATAATAATTTGGGTTTCTTTTTAACTTTTGATAGAATTTTTCTATTGAAAACACACACTTGAAATATTTTGAGCTAACGCTATTACCTGTGCACGTGAAAAGTTAGCATGCATTAAAGGTGAGCCGCGGACGTGTAATGTTTGGGAAACGCTGGTTTAAATCACATTATGTTCAGGCTGTATACACGTAAATTGTGATCGGTTTGCATTCAAACGAAGTGAATTCTTTGTTTTAATTCTTCAAAAAGTGCGTTGGCATAAGTTACTCCACTGCCTATAAAACAACTGAGTATTTCACACTTGAATATACGCTGCAAAGTAGCCGTCTTCAAGAGTGATTCGTAAATCACTTTAATAGGAAATATCAGCCGTAGGTGGAGGATACTTTGATTCATTTAAAAAAATTATTGTTGCTGATGCCGTATTCTTAAATTATAATAATAAAATAATGCCCGTTTCTATAATAATTTTGCTGCAAATCTAATTTGTAGTCGACTCTCCTTTAATGTTAATCTCTTTCTAATAGCATTTGCGTCACTTGACACAATTTTCACTTGTAATTTTATTATTTTCTCACCTTTTATTACTTTCTCAATATGTAGTGTAGTAGAAAGTGTTGTTTCGTGAAAAAATCGAATTCGAGATTTCAACGTAAATACGCGTTTTGAGGTCCCCTAAGTACGTTTTGACTGTTTTCTCGATGATGTTTGCAAGTCCGTGTGCCTCTATTTGATAGAAATTTATTGCGCACTTTAACTGTGTTTATTTAATCAGTACAAGACCATATATTTAAGATTGTTATTAAAAATCAAGATCTGATGAGATTTGACTAAAATTAATCAATCGGAACTGGAGGTTTATTAGTGTCATTTTTCCGTTTTTTTTTCTCTTTAGGACTCAGTTTACGTAAACATTTGTTATGATCGAAGTTGTAAAAAATAAAATTTTCTACGAGTTTTGTTTGAAAATCATAAATCCTTTTAAGAGATATTTCGATCATTTATCTGAATTTGTTAATTACGTCGCTAAGTGATACTTTTGTTTCCGTTGCTATGATAACATTTTCTCATTTTCGTTAGCGATTCCTACGCTGCCAAAGGTAATTTCAATTGCTATAAAAATTATCCCAATTCCATCAAGCCGAGTGCAATTAGCGATAATTATTCTCATTACTATTGCAATCATATTCATTATTCGGTATGGAAAAAGTCATGTGTTAGACACATCAGATTTTTCCTCTGATTGTGACATTTTACTTTAAATCATCCATTAATATGGTAGAAAACATGTCATTGATACCATATTTCAAAAACACTATTTTTTCGGCATATTCTTTGAAATTCCAAAAATAAAATTTTCTAAATTATAGGCCCAGATGCCAAAATCTTTATCGTTGATATAGATATTAAACGTTTGTAACCCAATACATCAGAGGTCATTTGCCATGATTTGCGCGTTGCCCCTGCAAAGGTGCGTGATGCAACCCGGATAACGCCACGGGCTAAAATTTTTACTCTGACGGGGCTATTATTATTTTCCCCTGCATTCAAAGTTAATTAAAAAATATTCAGCAAAAAACCGAGAGGTGAAATTTTCCACTCCAGAGGAAAATAATTTTAATTTACTTCATATTATTTACTTTTTCCTGACCAATATTTGACTCGCGATAAATACGTTATATCGGTCCAAATTCAGAAATTAGCGTTACAAGATCCAATTCAGTTTCAGCTATTTCTATTGATGCTGATGCAATTAAAAGTATAGAAACTCCGGGTTGTAAAAACCGTGGAAATTAAGGGATAATTTTAAAAAGCACGCCTTCACAACGCATCTTTACTTTGTTTGGCCAGATAAATGGAAGAGGTTCCAAAGCGTTTTCCTCCAACTCCCTTAAATCTCCATGCACTCGCGAATCCCCTTGATCTCTCTATTAACTCAGTTTAATTTAACCCGAAAATGTTTTCTGATATTTAAAAAAAAACTTTAGTATTCACGCACAAAATATTCGCGTGCGCCTCGCAGCTCGGGTGTCGCCTTCCTAACGCGCAGTTGCCTGATCCGAGTGAGCAGAAATTATTCGCAATTCCTGAGTCAGGAACTAAGCCATCCACTGTTGAATATAAATACATGCAATGAAATTTAATTCAGCGCCTGTAAAATTATATCCGAAATAGTTCCGACAGCACACTCACTCTGTGTAGCCCACAACGTGAGGTTTTGCAGCTCCCTGAGGTATCTCAGGCTGTCGTTTCTGCATTCTTCGTTGCGCACTTTTGAAGAGACGGGAGCGAAGAATGACAGCAGGGCAGACGTCTGCGGTTCTTCCGGCAGAGCGAAAGGGGGCGGAGGCGGGGGAAGCAAAGGCGGGAGCGGGGCCTCGGTGACCTGCGTGCCCCCGGACGACGCCCCTCCCGCCATAACCAGGACTAGTAAGAGAGCATCCCGCAGCATGGCGACGCCCTAATCGCTGCCGAGAGAGTCTGAAAGTGGACCTCGTCGATCCGCGGATACGCGTCGAGTGACTCGTGGGGAGCGTTCTCTCCAGTGGTCGACCGACTGAGGAGGATTCTGCTTAAGGAGCGCGTTCGCACCAAGGACGACGGCTGGCATGTCTCACCACACGCCATCTCTCTCTCTCTCTCTCTGCAAGACGCTGAGGGAGTGGCGACACCGATCGCAAGGCTGTCAAACGTCCTTTGGTTCTGTTCTGCATTTGCGTGTCGTAAGGAGTCTTTCTCGATTATCCCATTTGCAGGGGTTGTTCTAGGAAATTATCAATGGTGGCCATGGACGGCGTTGTTTTTATTTCTGGCGCTTTACCGATCACATTTTTGTATTTTTCCTAAAAAAAATCAGCAATTTTATGGTACATATCTATAATTACTGAACTTCAGTTCAACAGAGAATTGTCAAGCTCGTCTTATGGCTGAAAAAAATTCATAGTAGCTTCTAAATCTTTTAGAATATACTTTCGGTGAATTGCCACATAAGATTGTAGCCGGAATTCACATCTGCTTTTTCATAACCTTGTTGTGGGTGTAGGAGATATATTAGATCAGTATTTTTTAAAAGTGCTTTTTCTTGAACTGAGCTACAAAATAAATACATAAATAGGCTTCTTAAAAAGATTTCGAAGAATTGCTTTCACAGCATATAATACGTGTAAAGGAGTGGACCCTGAATGGTGGTGGAACTAGGCCTGTGCCAGGACCCTCGGAATGGCTCGGCTAGCTATAATTAGTGCCTATAGGCATAACCGGAGCAAGTTCGAAAATCACCATTCAACCATTGTAATTCTACCTTCCAGTATGTTTCAGGCACACCCAACTCGATAAATAATATGAAGAACTCACGAGACACGGTGAAGACAATGAATAAAATTGGAAAAATACCTCCAAATCACCGTAAAGGCGGTACTTACGTGCCAAGGCACAGCAGACTCGCAGGGTCACTCAGGACGCGCGTTTCGACAGCAACGCTGTCATCTTCAGCAGTGGAGGACATTGCTGAAGATGACAGCGTTGCTGTCGAAACGCGCGTCCTGAGTGACCCTGCGAGTCTGCTGTGCCTTGGCACGTAAGTACCGCCTTTACGGTGATTTGGAGGTATTTTTCCAATTTTATTCAAGGACTTAACCTTCATGCTCTCACATTCAATTACTCCTTTTAATGCAACTAACGTACCTTTCCTCTTCCTACCGTTTTGCCTCTTTCCTAACGTACTCCCTTCTATGACTTACCGGAAAGCACCGCTGTCGCGAAAATAGCGA
Source organism: Uropetala carovei (assembly GCA_036926305.1). Lineage (NCBI taxonomy): Eukaryota > Metazoa > Arthropoda > Insecta > Odonata > Petaluridae > Uropetala > Uropetala carovei. The sequence goes on from JAXCHB010000250.1 coordinate 1,656,411, forward strand.
GAAAGTTTTTCATCATAAGGTCTCGATTTTAAATAGTTATAAATTTTAGCTTTTTAAGTATATAAAAAATAATAATACGTATCTCAACATTTTGATTGTTTAAAATTGCGTAGGCAGTGACGAATAATTTTGAAATTTTAAAAATGAATTTTACTGATTATTTCTTACTGATAACGTTCGGGATGAAACTGTTGTCATTCCTTCCAGAAATATTGTAAATGCTTCGCCCTCTCCAGTAACCCAAATTAAAGAAATTAACAATTTAAATATTTTGCGCAGATGAAATATTTAATCTGTATCATGTTATATCTCATGAGAAAATCTGGGGTGCTCGAGATTGTAAATTTAACAAGACGAAAGTGAGAATTCTCTTGGAACATTTGCTGTTGAGCAGCTGCAAACCGGGTTTTGTTATGGAGTCGAATTAAAGGTGGCTTTTGAGGCATAAAATTTTCCTCGTAAGACGAAACCTTTCATTGATATTTGATTCCCTCATTTTTAGGCGCGTTTCGCTTGCAGCGTGAGCGCCTATTATCGTCGGTCGGTCCGTCCGTCCGTCCGTACGCATGTTCGTTCTCGGCTTCTACCGAACGGATTTTCATGAAATTTGATATGAAGGACTTCCAATCAAATATAATAAGAAAATCGCAAAAATGAATCAAGTACGCCAATCAGGGGTACCACTTTACTGGAGACAAAAAATTAAATTTTCGTCATATCTCGTAAAGTATTGCTCATATTAAAATACTTTTCAAATAAAAGTTGTAGAACTGATAAAAAAGAGTATTTTCTTTCCTATATATTTTTATCGTAGGAGTAGCCGTTATCGAGAAAATCAAACAAGAAAGTCTTAAATCGAGTTGTACTTATTGTTAGAAAATTTCTTACATGGTTACTTCATTGTTGCTAACATAAACAGTCTCCTAAACAAACGTTTAATTTCCTTACATGTGCATGTAATATAATTAAATAGGAAGAAAATGGATTATTTATGATGAAGAAAAGAACTTTAAAACGCTATTTCCCTTACGTACAGGTATATAATTGCTTTCTAATACTCCATTGCACGAAAGGCGCCCATTTGTTACACGTTGTACATATTTCTAACTTGTTTCTTTTTTCCATTAATTTTTTTGTTCCTCCATTTTTACTTTCTCATATACGTAATATTTAAAGAAAGTATTGTAAACACGAAAAAATCGAACTCGAGAGTTTTACGGAAATGCATGTTTTAGGCGTTCCTGTGTGTCCAATAAAGCGGGTTTCGCCACGCAGTCTGAGTGTGCGCAGCTTTAGAGCCTTTGTAGTCGGTTCTACAACATCGAATATTTCGCATTTGAGCGATTATTCAGAATAAAAACTACGAAGGGATGAATGATATAGCGCACCTATGAATGGCAGTTTATCCGTATTTTTTTAAATGTCTATTTATTGAGAAATGGCTGTAAATTTCACTCACAATCAGTTATACAGCTTAGAGTCATAAATAATACTGCATGACCATATTTTTCAAAAGATAACTAGATACCTTTCTGCGACATTAAAATATATTGATTTTTACGCGCAGCTTCCGCCCAGCTCTTATTTTTTACTTTTTTATTCTCATTTTCCTTTCTTTGCCCGTTTTTAGAAATGTTAGCGATGTCGAAGAAATGAAATTGATTTTCCAGACGAGCGTGATTTAATGATAATAAGTCGGCAACCTGCACGGCATTGAAAGTGCTTCAGAGGCCAGCATGTTTCGTTAATTAGGGAATTTAATAGCGATACTTTCCCATATTATGAGAAAAAATCAAGTTTTAATAATTTCTAGAGTCGAATTTATGGACATAATTATTATTAACAGGAAATTTTCTTTGTTGAGTTTCACGGATGACTTAATTATCATAGCTTTGAGCCCTTTAAAAGGAAGATGGAAGTGAATCAGATACGGCGAGTAAACTAGAAACAAGTTAGGAAAGTGTATCACAAATGGGCGCGTTTCGTGCAGTGGAGTATTAGAAAGAAATTATATACCTGTACGTAAGGGAAATAGCGTTTTAAAGTTCTTTTCCTCATCATAAATAATCCATTTTCTTCCTATTTAAAAATAGTGCATACACACGTAAGTAAATTAAACGTTTGTTTGTGAGATTGTTTATGTTAGCAACAATGAAGAAGTAACCATGCAAGAAATTTTTTAAGTACAACTCGATTTAAGACTTTCTTGTTCGAGTTTCTTGATAACGGCTACTCCTACGATAAAAATGTATGGGAAAAGAAATACTATAATTTATTAGTCATACAAGTTTTATTTGAAAAATATTTTGATATGAGCAATACTTTAAGAGATATGACGGAAAGTTGATTTTTTATCACCAGTAAAGTGGTACGTGATTCATTTTTGCAATTTTCTTATTATATTTGATAGTAAGTCTTTAATATCAAATTTAATGAAAATCTGTTCAGTAGAAGCCGAGAACGAACATGCGGACGGACGGACAGACCGACAATAATAGGCGCTCACGCTGTAAGCGAAACGCGCCTAAAAATGTGTGTAAATACATTTGTCAGGCTTTTTTATGAAAACTTTTAATGAGAATTTTAATTCAATTTTTATAATAGGAAAAAACGAGTAGTATTCCCTCATTCGTAATAATTTGTCCATCCATGCCTTTAAAAATCCCATCTATGAATCACATTAACTATCCAATAACTTGGTCGCCTTGAATTAAAATGTCGGAAAATTATAATAAATACTTCATTCAAACACATAAAGAGATATAAAATTTCTGGATCTTTTTCTTTTATTGCTCAAATTTTGTTGTGTGATCATCAGAGCTGCAAACCGAACCGAACCAAACCGCTGAACCGAACCGCAGCCATTTTGCTGAACTGTGAACCGAACCGAAACCACTGATTAATTTTTCGATGAACCGAAAACTGAACCGTAATTTTTTGCAAAAGTGGTTCGGTTTCGGTTCGATCTCAATCCACAAAGTACGGACCAACGAAAAGACCAGGAATTTCCATTGGAAAAACCAGCGGGTTTGCTTCAAAGGAAAGAGTGCCTAACTGTTTCCTCTCTGATACTATTGTTATCCACATAAAAATCATGTTAGGATCAAAAATACAATTTTTAAAATATAAATAAATGAAGATGATGATGAGATTGTAATACATTTAAAATATAAATTTTTCCTTTCTTTAAATAAATTCTTCTTTCATTTAAAATAATAATGACTGCTGATTGATTTACTTACAGATTGACACTGAATGTGTAATGTTTATATTGGATAAATTATTTCTGGATAGTATTTCAAATGATTAATTTAGTTGAACCGAACCGAACTGCAAACCGAACCGAACCACTTGTCAAAATTCCCGTCTGAACCGAACCATGAACCGAACCACTTCCAAAAATTTAGAACCGAACCACTTCCAAATTTGGAAGTGGTTTGCAGCTCTGGTGATTATCCATTTTTGGAATAATTCGAAATAATTACTACATCCTGAGGAACCACGGGTTGGGCTCCGTTAGAGAGGAGCAAGTCAATTTAACTCATAATTACAATATCGTTGGAGAGTAGTTCTAACGTACTTATGTTGCTCGCGTAAGATAAACGGCCTCAGGTTGTTTTCTAAAATTCAGGAGTACTGCATCTGCCATTTCTCGCCTGAGTGTCCCCTCCGAAAACTGATTTCTGTTCAATTATTCCGTAATTTCTAATCATTTGTTGAAAATGTGTTAAAATTACATAAATATACGCTTTATTCTTCAAATTTTCGATGTACTCGCTCATTACAGCCAAACGCAGCAACATTTTCTCCACGTTCCGCTTATTTCCTCAACAACACTTTAAGACTGCTTATCTCACTGTATGTATTCCATTTGACGAATGCACAACCCACGTATGTATGTACCTATACGCTACCGAACTTGCGCTTTACACTACTCGGCATCGCTGACGTGTCTTCCTCCTTCCCTCCGATTTCACGAACAAACCTCGGTGCTTCCCCTCCCTGAATCCTAATCACTTCTACCGTAACCCTTACGTCATGCTCCCCTGCTGTGATTTTCCTCGAGGTTTTGATGTTTTTCAGTAACCCATTCCCTTCAGCCTTAAGTCGCTTCAACTTCCTCGAACGAAGAAGCAAATGCCTATGTAAGCGCCATTGCTTTCTCATTTATTAATAATTTAATTAAAATCGCTTTGTGTCAAGCGATTCATTTTTCAATGCTTGGATGAAATGTAAATTCAGCAGCACATGACGTCCAAAACCATGCAGCTGACAAGGTTTTTGGCCACGAGAAATTCGATGTTTTTCTTCCGAAATTTCCTTTCTCTGCCCCTACCCCAGTAACTTCTATACGGAAACCTAGCGCAGCGGCGCGCACACGTGGGGATACACTGGGTCCGGACCCCCCCCTTCCCCCCCTCGAAAAATTGTGATTTTTCTAAACTGTGGAAACATACATAGTTATTTTAAATTTGGGTTCATGGGCCCCGTCGGATAGGAATAGGATACGATTTTCTCCCTTTGTTTTTTAACATATAAATATATATAATGTAATCTATAATATATTTTGAAGCGTGTTTGTGTGTTTTTTCATGGAACTCCTCCTAAACGATAAAAACTAGAATAACCAAATTTGGTACGATTCTTCCTTACGTCCTAACTTAGTGAATGGTCAAGGTTTGGTCAACCGGGATTAATCAGTGCTGCCAATATAGGGGATTAACATTTTTCCATAAGATAACACGTATGAATCCATTTCTTGACTTGCAAGGTATTCTTCCTTCAAGCATAAAAATATATAAATATGAAACGATTTTTTCTTTTTTACTTTATTCGACGAATAAAACTCTATACTATCTTATTCCTGCAAAGTTTACATGTTACACGGTCGAAGTTTTCAGAAATACGCTATTTGATTCGAAATTTTGTGGATTTTTCGTACTCTTTCCGGACGTTGTCAAGGCAACCATAATTGTTGCCTCCGATTCAATTAATGCCAATTAAACCTTCAAATAAGTGAAAGAATAGCGTTTTTCGCTTCGTACTTTGTTTAACAATAAGCATCGAAATTATTGCTGTAGCAATGTCAACATTTATACATAGCAACATAAAAATTTACGGATAATTATTCAGTTAACTACGTATGGGAAGCGTTTCTAACGATTCAGTCAAAGCAGTTGAATCTTCCTATCATCGTTTGAATGCAGGAATCTTATCTCTTTGTAAGTAGAACCATTATATTATACATCCATAATGTTTGTTAACGCAAATAGTTTCACGCATAAATTTAAAATTAAATGAGAATAGGGACACACGTTATTATTTTAAACACATTACATGGTTATCTTCTCTTCATTGATAATCTACATAAACGGTTGCATTGAATGTTATATAAAAAAGAAAGGACATATATTTGAATAAAAAGAAAAACATAAAAGTTCGCCCAATTCATCTGTATCAGAGATATCTCAGAATTAGTTTATACTTTCTCCAATATACGTAGTATAGAGAAATTATTGTTTTCATGAAAAAATTCGAAATCGAGATTTCAACGGAAATACACGTTTTAAGGTGCGCAAAGGGAGAAATGATTGTATTACCATATAATACATAATTTTATTCGCCAAAGACGTCTGGCATAACCCGGGCATCGCCGGGTACTTTCAGCTAGTAATATATAAATATTATAATGCAATACGCAACATTGATATACAGTGAGTCAAAGTAAAACTCGTGCACTGCTCTATTGGTTTAAGTCGCATATGGATAATACAAAATCCTTAATTGGAAACAGAAGGAAATATATATCGTATGTCAGATTTTGCAAAATGAAAGCACATACGTTTATTAAGAACCATTCATTAATAAAAATAAACCATACATTCATTTAAACACAGATCGTTACCTCAAAGTACAACTCGTACAAGTCAAAATAATACTCTTACGCTCTGTTCCTAAGAAGGAAAACTGTTTCACGTAATCATTCTAGTCCCTCTTAGCCCGTGCATCGCTCAATCCAGTGAGATGTCTCGATAAGGAAGGTATTGTGAGCAAAATGAGTCGTCAAAGAGGACAAACAACTGTGCAGGAAAGAGAACTTATAATTCATCATTTTAACAAGAGAAAATCTTTAAGAAAAATTGGCAGGATTGTAAACAGGACTCATTCCACTGTGCAGGATGTCATTAAACGCTACAGTGAAGACAACAGGGTGCAAAGCAAAAGAAAAAAATAGTTCACGAAAAATATTTAATGGGCGAGACGAGAGGTGGATCCTCAGAAAAATCAAGGAAAACCCTAAACCAAGTGCACCAAACTTGGCTCTGGAAGCCGAAAAAATATTTAGAAAAACATGCTAACCCGGAAACAATAAGAAATGTGTTAAGGGTAGCCAGGAAGAAACTGTATGTGGGTGCAAGGAACAAGGCAAGGCGAAAAGCATTTCCACAGGATCACGTAAACAAGGATTTTGAATACTGGAAAACGGTAATTTTTGCTGATTAATCCAAATACAACCTCTTCGGGTCCGATGGTAAGTTTATTTTTTGGAGAAAAGCAAATCAAGAATTAAAAGAGAAGAACTTGCGCCCCCTGTTAAACAAGGCTGAGTATATGTAATGGTATGGGGCTGCATGTCAGCTGCGGGTACCGGAACTTTACAATTTATTGATGAAACTATGGACCAGAACATCTACCTCGATATACTCAGAACCAATCTGAAACGTAGTACGGAAAAATTGGGAATCGGGAACACCTTTAAATTCTACCAGGACAACGAGACTCAGAGTTTGCACCTGGCTCCTATGCAACTGCCCAAAAGTAATAGAAACCCCACCCCAGTCTCCGGATTTGAATGTAATTGAAAATTTGTGGAGTAAGTTGGAAGAGAATATACGCCAACACTCCATTAACAACAGAGACGACTTGAGACGAGCGTTATCTGAAGAATGGTCCAAGATCGATCCTTCTTACTGCGAGAAATTAGTTCGTTCTACGCCGAAAAAGCTTGCAGCCGTCATAAAGAATGGCGGACTACCTACGAAATAATAAATGTTTTATATTACTCTTTATTTTGTAATAATTAAATAAAATTTTGTACCAATGCGAGTTTTATATTGACATGTACGAGTTGTACTTTGAGGTAACATTTTCTGTTTAAACGAATGTATGGTTTATTTTTACTGTATCTTACATATAACTTTTGTGCTTGCCAAATATTTCGGACCTCCTTGAGAGAATTTTTTGTGCGCCGCTGACCTAGCGGCCTTTTATGGTCGGAATTCATTGCTCGTGGTTTTATAGTGGAGACATAACCTTGGCCGTTCATGATTCAGAATCAGCAGTCTTCGTTCCGAACATAAACTTTACAGGTATTTTGACAGCAGTATTTAAATATTTTAGATTATATTTATTTTTGATACATTTTTGCGAGACTATGCGAATAACATTCGCTCTTTGTTAAATTTTATTGAAAGTTTTGACTAATAAGAATATCATAATAATGTAATGAAATTACGGAACAATTGAACAGAAATCAGTTTTCGGAGAGGACACTCAAGCGAGAAATGGCAGATGCAGTACTCCTGAATTTTAGAAAACACCCTGACGCCGTTTATCTTACGCGAGCAACATAAGTATGTACGTTAGAACTATTCTTCAACTGTATTGTAATTATGAGTTAAATTGACTTGCTCCTCTCTAACGGAGCCCAACCCGTGGTTCCTCAGGGAGTAGTATTTCGGATAATCACACAACAAAATTTGAGCATTAAAAGAAAAAATCCAGAAATTTTACTTCTCTTTCTGTGAAGATGAATGGAGGAACCTAATAACCATACAAATACTGGTTTAGGGGGAATTACTCCAACGCCAGGGACCCTTTTTTCTTTGTTCACACACACACAAATACACACCAACCAAAAAAACACACACGAGTACATACTTCATTTCTAAAAAAATTGCCTAAATACGTATTTCGGAATTAACGGTTCCATCGTCAGTATGCCGATCAAAAAAATTTTCCGGCATTTTAATTCACGGCGACCATGTTATTGGAATGCCATTTGAATTTATTATATTGCTAGAAAGTTTGGTTCACTGAATGCAGGCATGGTTCTGATATCTAACAGCAAAGAATTGCCGTGTTTTTCGCGTGATAATTTCAAAGGTTATTTTTCAGGAAAAAATTGCTTTTGTTAACGAAAATATTTAGGAAAGGCCATTTCATACTTCATTTCTAGCTGTGATTTATTCCATATCTCGCAACATTAAAAAATTCGTCATTTCACTTATTCGTCATTCATGTATTATAGAACAATGTTTTGGTATCCACGGTTTTTCGTCTCGCGTATTCGTGACTCGGACTAATTGCCGTGGCGGATTAACCCGCCGGAAGTAATTTAAGGAAGCTCTATGTTAAAAATATTATTAAGTGATAGTTTTCGTACCTATTCAGCGATAATTTATTGTTTACACAATTAACACTTCATAAATAATATACATTTTAAATACATTACAAATTACTACGATAATATTCCCGGAGAAATATCGATAGTTGACGATTTAAACACCGGAATTTGGTTGATTGAAGATGTTTCATTCAAAATCATCTCTCTTTTAAAAAAATCAAGACTGTAGAAAGGAATAGTGATTTAATTGTATTTTACCAGAATGAACCACTGTATACTAATTATCGGGACAGTATATGTGAGTCAAAATGAATGAGAACCTCATAATGTTAATGTTATTTCACAATTCATGATCACCTCCATAACAAACTTCTGTCAACGTTGACACTATATTTCAAGGACTCAGAGAAGCAGGAATTTCAAAAAATAGTTCTCTTGAAAAATGTCGCTCAACTGAAATTATGCTTTATGATTCAGTTAAACATTCTTCTGTAAAAATGACCTCTTAAATATCTTTGTCTGTTAAATCTTGTACAAACTACATATTTGCAATTTTACATGCTACACAACTTTATATACTTTACTGGCACTTAAAGAGTGAAATGCAAATGCAGGGGAGGAATATTGACTGATCTTTGAAATATTTTTTTATATGGAAGCATTGAATTTTCTGAATTAAAATGGCAAGTTTAGGAAATTCAATATATTTTTAATCGACCTATTATTAATAGAAAGTTCGAGAAATTTAAAAACTTCCAAGTAAAAAAAGAAAAATTATTTCTTCCATTCATTAGCAAGACTTTTCATTTATTATGATCACAAGAATAATCTACAACCAATTATTGTAACAAAATTTATTAACAATTTTTGAGGTAAATTTTCATTTTCAATCAGCAATAAAAAATTTTGCTTCTCAGGTAGTGATGCCTCTCTTCTGATTTTACAGCATCCCATTCATACCAAGGTATCTAAAGACAAAATCACAAATAATAAATAATTACACTATAAGGATTATACAATTTCTACAAGTTATAGAGATGAAAATACAATAACACTGACCAATGTTGGCTTGTAGCCTAGACTTTCCAACTGCTTCAATTTGCAAACCATTGGCCCCAAAGGTTTATTGGAAAGTTTAATAAAGGAATTCCGTGACCCAGGCACAATGGTATGCCATTGGCCATAATTTTTGGGACACTTCATAACCGCTATATCACTTTTTGGGAGGATAGATTCTTGAAAGACCCCACTCTCATCTGTGCAAAACACAATATCTAAAGCCAAATTGGATATTTGTTTTAGATAAGTGGCAAAAACATAATTCCAAAATAACTACAAGATGGTAAAAACGTTCAAGATTACCTGCTCGTTCAAACTGCGGTAATATTTGCCAAGAGGTGACTTTGCCTTCTGCACCAGGGAAGGTTTTAATGGTTTCCAAAATCTCAAAGTGTAGACGATTTGCAACAGTCATTTTCATACCTTCCGTGACTTCAAAAAATATATGCCGAAATTTCTAAAATAAAAATTTTCGTTTGTTGCCTTGAAAAAAATTTTATCTAGTACATTTTTTACTCCAGTTTACCCATCAAAACAGCTATATTTTTTGGGAAAACTTGGCATTTATTAAAATTTCCAGGAAATGGATCAGATATTTGGGTTTGAGAAAAGCATTCAGGATTAAAACGTGTACAGAGAGGTTAATTTATTCATCTGATCAATTAAATGTTCTTTTGGATTATGGCAGAAGTTTCATAACTGGCTTTTAAAAATGGTTCAAGACCGATCATGTTCAAGCATACGAACATATGAAAAATCATTACTTTTGATTGGAAATTGCCAGAGATATGAGGATTTTGGTTTTCCATCAGTTTTAACCAGGGAAAAAGGTAGGGTTTTCAGTTACTACGCCACTTCAGTAATTTAAAAATTCAGAACTATTAAAGAACACATTTTCTTCTATAAATCACAAAAAATAATATTAAAAACACGAAAAGAGTATGATAAATAATGATTTTGGTGGGAAGATTTGCTTATCCGTACCTTGTGCAGAGGCTAGCTTTAGAGAAAGATATAGACATATAGGGAAAGCAACATGGAAAAGAGAGAGAGGGGGAGAATCTCCCATAAGACTCCATACCGCACAGAAAGGATGACATGGAGTATAGGTAAATATTGAAAAATATTTTTCACTTCCCCAACAATACTGGCAAATCATTATTATTCCCTTATACAGATAATAAAGTGATTTTTAGAACTATCATTGGTGCACTTCAATTTTACATATTCCTTTCTCCCTATATAAAATAACTAATTGTATCATTGGTAAGAATATAATTCAAAGTAACAAAGGCTTCCGTAAGTTAAAAGGCCAAAAGAATTTTTCATGGTGATTCAAATTTGATTTAATTTCAAAGATTTATAAATAAAAGCATAATCCTAAAAATAATTTAAAATAGGAAACAAAAACACACTAGATAATTTCAATTTCTACAGCAACATTACCAGATTTAGAAAATGTTTTTAAAAATTGTTAGTTTTCAGCAGTTTTCAATGACATACCTTTGCCAAAAATGCTCTCAATTTGGAATTTAATCTGTGTGTTTTATAATTAGGGCACTGGATCTCTAAATTCACATCCAAAATGAGGACTTCTCGTCCAATTTTCCCCCTTGATTTTCCTGAAAGAATAAAATACATCAAAGTGCAGAACATACAATCAATATTCAGAATTCAACGGGATATCTTATATCCCATCAGCAATTTATTGAAAACTTATCATTCCCTATCATATTTTAATACTGAATACAGAAACCTTCAATTTCAGAAAAGTCAGGATTGCTGAATGGCAATTTATGAAGCTGGCCCAATTTTCACATGCATTTATGCACAATATTATGAAAGAACAAACATCAAAAACATATTTGCTCCAAAAATTTTAGAAACTTTATTTACCTGAATATAACATGATTTTTTAAAATTTTATTAATGGAAAATACTGATTGTTTTAAAGTGCACACACACTATGAATTCCTCAAGTTCTTGGAAAGACATCAGTATTGTCTAAGATAAAAGTAGTTAATAATTGAATAATAACTAGTAACTATTATGCTAAATATCATTAATTTATCTCTGATAACATTTTAAACCAAAACATACAATTGGGGAATTAAAAGGTGCATTTCTTTAATCCAAACTTGGTTTGGGTGTGCTGTGGATTATTAAGAACTAGCTGCTGAAGATGTGTCTATCTATACTATTTTGTAAAACATTTGATATAAAAAATGAAGATGTACTGAGAAGTCTACAAAACTATTAATTAACATGCTTGAAAACAATACCATTTCAAATAATGGAGATATAAAGATATCCCAAAACGTGTTTTAATATATTTGTACAATGAAACTAAAGTATAGAACCATTTATCTGGCAAGTTTGGGATATGGGGATAGCTGGTTATCTGGAATATAACATAGGCCTGCGAAAATGAATTTTTTTTCTGCTGTTTCAAGTTGAATATGTGATTTTTATTAATTTGAGCATGCTGAATTCAAATCAAATGCCCGTTTTTCCGTATCACGTCAGGATTTTTCAGAAATTACAAAACAAATTTACACTAAAATCATGAGTTTATGAATGTATATGTTCAGAGACATGGAGAAGTCATACGATATATAGTCTGACAGCCCCATATAAACATCATCTAAGGTAAGAAGTTATTTAAATACCTTTAAATAGGATGATTAGGGTCAGGATGTTTCCGTTTGAGCCAAATGAGCGTTCCATAGATTTCCTGTTATGTTCTTGACGAGTAACTTCTCTTTTTAAGGTCCAACAATAGTCGGCCATCATGGACACACCATCTCTTTGATGTCCTGATGAAATCTTTCACCGTTCTTCACTGAGGGATCCTAAATTTTCGGGATAGTAATCGAGATGAGAGTGTAAAAAATGTAATTTAAACTCTTGTTACATCCCAGTTTCTGCAGCTTGTCTAACATATTTCCCACGATTTTTTCATACTGGGGATCTTTTACATTGCCGAGGAACTTCTTAACGACGTTGTTGAATGCATCCCATGCCTGGAGTTCTATTTCACTCATGGAAACTTACGGTAGAGATATCGGAAGGACGAGCCACTCTTGTCCAGCGCTTTTACGAATTGCTTCATGATACCAAGTTTTATATGCAAAGGTGGCAATAAAACTTTCTGTGGGTCAACTAAACTGGCATGTTTCACATTTTTCGTTCCTGGTATGAATCTTTCCCTTTTAGGCCAATTTTTATTTGTCCAATGTTTGTCCCTCGCTATACTATCCCATTCACATAAGAAATAAGGGAATTTAGTATAGCTTCCTTGTTGACTCAATAAAATCTCGGAAACCTTTAGATCACCGCACAAAGACCACTCATGTTCGTTATATTTAATTTTTTGTAATACTGTTTGTAAATTTTCATATGACTCTTTTAGGTATATTGAATGTGACTGGTATGGAAGCAAATTTGTTTCCATTATGCAATAATACAACCTTTAAAATCCTTTTTGAAGAGTCAATAAACAAACGCCAGTCATTCGGGTCGTAGGTTTCTTCTCCCAACTGCTGAATCAAAGCAGGAATATCACAGCAGAAAACCAGTTCACCTTCCATTCTAAAATAATTCCGAAACTCATTCTTTCGATTTCTAAACCAGTAAAAGGTTGTTCCTGGGGCTAATAGATTCTTTTCTTTTAATCTTGATCCCAATAATTCACTCATTTCCTAAGTAAGACCTAAGTCCCGGACTAAATCGTTCAACTCACTTTGAGTAAATAGCTGCGGAGTTATGTTTTCGTTGTCAGATGAGAAATACACATACTCCTCTGCTGTAAACTCCAAGCTGGATGAGGATTTGACATCCTCCAACTCGGCCGGCGGTGTAAGAATCGGGACGTCTGGTCCATGCGGCATAGGTCTTATAGCTGATGACAGGTTATAATTCGTAGGCAGCAGAAGCATTAACTCTATCACACTTTAGGATGACAGTAGTGTTGAATTTTTTATCACATTCTATTCAATGTTCAATGCATTAACAAAATTGTATAACACTGTACATATATAGGATTCGATAATAGCCATATAATATCGAATTGTGTAAAATCTGTACGTGATAAGCTGAAACGAATGCAATTTTCGAATTCAGCGCATCAATATTCATATAAATCGCATATGTTTACCAAAACAGCAAAATTTTCGCAGGCCTGTGTAATCGGAAACAATGATCGGAAAGATCTAGAACCCCCTGGACCAGTGCTCTGGTGAATCACATGTATCAATAATATCGTTCCATCTCGTCAAACATTTAGTAACAATAATTTTAACAAAGTAATATAAAAATTTTTCTTTCCTTTTCTTCAACATAGTACATCAAGAATAAATCAAAATTTATCTCGATTGTAAATGTTCTATCAGTTATTTTGAATCTACTGGTTTCAGTTGCACTACCAGAACTTGCATTCCATTTCATAATATTTTCCATTTCGAACACTATTATAATATATACTGTACAATAATAGAAATACTACAGTAATTGGATACTTTCCAATAAAAATTCCTTGTTCTCTTCCAAATTACATGTTCACTTGTTCACCGGAGTGCACCCAATGCATGGTGGTGAGCCGGGTAATTACTTACGAGGCATTAAATTTAAATTTCTTTCTCCTAACAAATTTTGGAAAAATGCGTTATTTTTTAAAATAGCTGGTTAACTGGTTTTCCAGATAAGTGGAATCTGGATAAAAGGTTCTATACTGCACATAGAAAAAAATTTAAGATGAATTAACAGAAACTTATTAAAATTGTACATGGTTGTTGCTATCATACTTCCCAACATACATACCATAAACATGGGTAATGAAATCTGGATCCATGGCCTTCTCAATAAGATCTAATGGGAAGATATTCCTCAAGGACAGGTAAGCAAGGAAACGCAAAAGACATTCTCCATGCCTCTCGACTTCATTCCATTTTTTCCCCTCTTTTTCTGCATCTGTCAACCTCTTCCTCAACTCTCCTACCATTGTGTTGTAGATGCATGGCTCAGTTCTTGGATCATAATTGTAAAGGGTTAATACAAATGCTAACCTCTCAAGGTCTTTTAGTCTGGCTTTCCCTATTTCTGATGCATAACGTCCGCATACAGTACTTGTAACAAGCTCGTGGAACAACTGTACAAAGGAAAATTGCAGACTAAGATATATTTATATATTTAACTATTATAAATGATGATTCAAGAAAATAATTCTAATATCATAAAGTTGCAAACAAACTATTAAATAATTATAATTTCATTTATAATATCTTTCAATATTTCTGTGCAGTGACATACAATACCGTCAAGCGTAGAAAATCCAGATAACCTGAGACTAAATCCATTCCAGATTTAAAAACTATATAAAAATATATTACATACAACAGGAACAACCAAGCATTCATTATTTCAAGAGGTTAAGATTGTGAAATATGAACTAGCGTAAGAAAATTGACATAAAATGATATAGATATCACTAGTTTATTTATTCTAAAAATGAAGTATGAATGCACTAGGCAGGCAATTTAGGCCATTCATCCAAAATACTAGGATTTCATTAAAGTTTCAAGTATAACTCAGCTAACTCTAAAAATAATATAAATAAAGCAATTTTTCTTCTCTCACATACATAGAATATAGTGTCATGCATTTATTTACAGAAAATCAAAAGAATACATTAGATAAATGAATACATATCCTTACAACAAAGACTATTTGCAAATACATCATTAGATGATAAATATTTTAAAAGGGCCTTATGTAGCATAAGAGTTAAAAATATAATCTTACAGAGCCACAACATGAGAGAAAAAACTTACCTATAAACAGGTCAAACATAATTTTTCGGTGAAATTTCTATGCGGTAACTATTTTTAGTAATAATCTATTTGGCTTTTTAACAATATTATTGAAGATTAGAATACCGTAATTTTCTGATTATAATACACACCCTATATAATATGCACCCATGTTTTTACAAGTGAAATGTGAAAATTGTCTTATCGCCATGTATAATATGCAACTCATTTTTGTAAAAAGATCACTCTAATTTTTCACTTGGTTATTAGCAGTATCGAGACTGTTCTCGCCTTTCTGCCAAGTGAGATATGTGCAAAAGTGTTTACAAACACTTAACAACTATATATTTTGACTCACTTTAAAGATCGACACAATGTATAAAAACATGTCTCAATGTAGCATTGTGTAATAATCTGATCAGTTGGAATAACAGTTCTCGCCTTGTCGCCAAGCAAGATATGTGCGAGAGTGTTTACAAAAACTTTACGTCTATATAGTTTTGACACTCACTTTAAAGATCGATACAATGTATAAAAACATGTCTCCATGTCGCATTGTGTAATAATCTCGTCAGTTGGAATAACAGTTCTCGCCTTGCTAACAAGCGAGATAGTTTACGTGAATATCATGTCTAGTTCTGACTCTGTCTTCATACAAGCCGCTCGAGGTATGTAAAATAATATTTGTTGCTCACAACTTGCATTCTATTATAATTAATGGTGGTGACCCTCCCCTACTGCATTGATTTTTTTCTCAAAGGAATAAATTATTTTAAATTAAAGGTTTACCCATCACTATGTCAACCAAGCTTCCAAACTGAAAGTGATAGAAGTTGCAGAGAATATTTAAAGGAAAAACTCTCCCAAAGAATGTGCTTGTAAGCGCCAATCAAAAAGGCTGGACGGACAAAGAATTTACAAAAAATTGTTTATGTAGTGTGTGGTGTAAAGACCCAGTTCGTAAGCGTCGTATGTTGATTCTCGATGCATTTAGATGTCATCACATGCCGTGTGTTAAGGATATATTAAACGATCATCCCGGAGGAATGACGAGTCAGTTACAAGTGATGGAAGCCAGTTGCAACTGACCATTTAAAGTGCAGATGCGTCAGAAGTGGAGCGAGTAGCTTTATGCTGGTGCACATTCCTTTACACTGCCTGGTAACTGAAAGAAACCTGACCTATTACTTATTATTATTACTCGATGAATCAAAGAGTCCTGGGATGCAGTTGATCCATCCCTGATTAAGTGTGGCTTTAAAAGGTGTTGCCTCACAAACGTCATGAATGGTTCTGAAGATGACATCATATGAGATGATGATTTCGACGAAGTGGATAGTGAGGATGAAGGCAACGTTCTGGGTAATGCCATTTACGTAGACGATGAGAGAGAACACAAAATCGCAGATGAACTATTTGAGGACAGTGATATTAAATTCAGAAGCTTTAGTGATTCGGACAGCTAAAAGTAAATAAATACTTATTCTTATATTTGTTTTGAAAAAGATATTTAAATGAATGTTATCAAAATACATTGAAATGTAGGTTTTATTGGTAAACATTTGTCCGAAAATATAAATTATTTCTCTACTGAAAAAAGTTGTATGCATTTGTTACCATATATAATATGCACCCTAACTTTTTGTCAATCTTTTGTGAAAAAAATGTGTATTATAATCGGAAAATGAAGGTAGTTTGTTTGTAGCAGGTAAAGCACATTAAAAGGTGTTACTGAGATGTTACTTCCCCTTCAGTCTACCTGAATGTTGGTTCCCATGAGTACTGCATGTAGACAACCAAGGAGTGATATGCTTTTGAGGTGAGGTACTATGGCATCCAGTGTCCTTAACATCTGGATGTCTGAAGTGGGGCTTGCACAATATCTGGCCATCTTGGTCAATGAAGCAACTGTTATGCTGTCAGGTGGGGGTGGGTCTCCAATTTGGAAGCTGGACTCCAAGCGAGAAAGTAAAACCTCCCCCACGCGTGAGTTCCTTATGTGTGTCTGGCTCTGAAGTAAATTAGTAAATTAACTATAATCCTTAGAATAATAAAACTGTTAATTAATCCAAAAAATTTAGGGAAAAAATCATTACTTCATAAATCGAACAATCCCTAATCATTGAAATGATAATTTAATCATGAAATTTTATATAATCTCAACATATAAAAATTCTATATTGAACAGAAAAGTGATATACATATATAAATTTTCATCTAATTACATTCACTATAAAAATTTCCAAGCATGAATTACGTGATCCTCCAGCTTGAAACAAATTGATGTTCAGGCACTAAAAAACTTGTCCATATTATCATAATTAAGATAAAATTGAATAATAAGGAAGGAAACATGACTCTGCCATAACTTTATCATTTATTTCTGTCTTCTCTTTACCGGTGCAGTCTTGCTCTGCACCTTAAACTGTATTTGCTCATTCAACACACCACCCACTACTCCCATTCTTACTCCAATCAGATTGAATTGAGCTTAATCAATCATTTATTGAATTCCTGCTTATCAATCTTATTTTTGTATCCTTGTTGATCCTACCACAAGAACCCAATTCGTCCTCATGACATAAAAATGCATTTAATTCCGACTATGAATATCATTTTCAGTACATCTCCAAGAAAATAATAAGTGCAGGATTATAACACTGCTTTTTGAATCAAATTCTAAACAATTGGAGATTGATTTATCAAAGCTACTGCTCATTGCTCCTTAAGCAGCAAAATTCATGATTGAAAAACTAAATCTTTTATAAAGTTCCAAAAATCCTGTTAAAGAAAGAAAAAAAGTTTTGAAATGGAAATAAAGAACAATTATATGTAAATATATAACATAAAAGTATTTGAAATTTTGGATATTGACAACATCCAAAAGACATATTCCAAAAGTCATAATTAAAAAAAATATTAAAAGAATCCCACCAAGAACAAAAAAACCAAAGAACTTCCTTTGTTCACTATAAAAGAAAAGGTGTATCCACCTGGTTCTACTACATGGTTTAAATGAATATCCAAACTTGCTACCTGAGCTGACCCTGAAGAGGCCATCTGCCTATAACAGGGCTTCCTCGGTCAGGCCCATGTATGGGTCTATCAGGTAATAAAAACCTTTGAAATCGAAAAATCGTGTATCCACCGACTAGAGGGAAGTACATACAATAGAACTATAGAAAATAAGCAAATAAATTAAAATTCCATTAAATATATTATTATAGAAATGACAGCCTTACTTTGCTAAGCCGAGTAAAAAATATACTTTCTCAGATAATTTAACAGGAGACATGCTTTTATGTTGATGTTCCATTTAAATCTAATTTAAATCACCTTAAAGAATCCCATGGCCACTATAGACAATTCTTCTAAACTCAGTTTCTCACACATATTCTCAAATGTATATGTAAACTCAAACTTCGAGGCCGACGGTGGCAATTTGCGGCACAAATTGATGCAGAACATAAGTTGTACAAATTGCTGAGGGGTGAGTCTATGCCATAAAATAGAATATTATCAGCCTTAGATAAAAACAGTAAACATTTACTAAGGCCTTACAACTAATTACCTGTGCAACTTCCGAGCTATTTTTTTTAAGCATTGCTTCACATACTCGGAATATCGAGCAATATTTAAAAGATTCCAGTGATCGGCCACAAGAAGGCACATATTTGTGTCCCATTCTTTTAAGTTTTTGATACAAGCTTTATCTAGTGCTGTCCAAAGTGTATAAAAAGGCTCATCTTTTATTGAGTCCGTTTGAGGCCACAATGAAAGGCATTGCAACGTGGTTAAAATCTGCGATGTATCAAATTCAACACACTTAATTACGATTGCATCAAATAAATTTTGAAGCCTTGGATCCTTCGTTTCTAACGAGGAATCCCTACAAATAAATGAGAGGTCTCTGAATGTAACAAAAATCTCTGTAGCAGAACGACAGCTCCAATCTTGAAGCAGTTTGCTTTCCAAATCTTCATGGGTTGTTTCCACCTTAAATTCGAGTGGTTTACACAGAGTTGAAGAATATGAGGAATTCTGTTCCATCCATTTGTGAGCATGACTATTTTCAACTTCAACATATAACTTGGCATAGGCTGCGCAACAGATATGAAATGATTTTATATGCGAATTTAACTTAATGCTTCGCGAATTAGTTGCCGGCGAATATGCATGACTAATGTTAACGCTACAGTTTAGCTTTCCGAGAACTTCACAATACCTGCCAACGTGAGCACTAACTTTAGTGAAAGTGTAAGATCGGCTGATCAAAGTCATATTGAGAATGACCACCAGGTGAAATTGTCCTTATTCAACTAAAAAAAGAAAATATTGACTAGTTAATAAACAATTCAATAAACCGCTCTAACATCGACACCAGGCCTCTGAAACTCCCTTAGAAACGGCTGTTCCGAAGTTTAGCGGAAGGGGATAACCAGATGGCAATAGCGTCGCTCTTAGCGTGACGTCATACAGCGGCTTTCTCAAATCTGTTTAAGCATCAGATTTGAACATCGAAGGTTCATTTTGTATCAAAATCACTATTACAGGAATTTCATGAATTTAAACTTATACGATATATGGGGTGAATCATTGAAACAGAATCTATATATATATATAACGCTTAGGTATGTATGCTTTGTTGATTACCGTTACCAAGTAACCATTTATTACCCCATAAGCATTGGAATCGGTGCAAGGCATTTTTAATTTCTTTTTAAAATTACTTAAAATTATTATACGAAGTCCGAACTTCAAGTATTAAACGGAAAAATGAGTGAAAATAATTATTTTATAAAACAATACGAATTCATGCTGAATTTGCTTAAATATTTTAACTGCATAAGAACGAGAAGTTTTGAAATTTATAATGGGAAATTTTATTTTTTAGTTTTGTAATAATTCTCCAGAGACGATCATTAGAGTCAATGAAATATACACAAAAATAAATCCGAGGGAATTCATTATAAACAATGAGTATAATACAATGGAAATATGAATAAATTTATTTATTTAAAAAATTGGTGAAATCACATATACAAATATCTTACACACGCTTTTAGGTTCACAGGAGGTAAAAATCATAACATTCACATAATGTAGAAATTTTATCAATTCCAAGCAAAAATTTTATCTTTTAATATACAATGCATTCAATGGAAATATGAATATATTTATTTAAACGTTCGATCAAATCACATATACAAATATCTTGCACACGCTTTTAGGTTCACAGAAGGTAAAACTCATAACATTTACATAATCTAGAATTTTTATTAATACCAAGCAAAAATTTTATAACTTTTAATATACAACGCATTATTAGATTACATTCATTAGTTTTCAGAAACTTTAATAAAAATTTACTTTGCGAGCTTGAACACTTTCCAGTTTAAATTATAGAAACTTAGAATTTTTTTAATAAAGTGGTGATTTTTGTCTGTAACACTGATGAAGGAAGGGATATTTACATCAAAAATATTTTTTATTTGCCTAACTTAAAAGAAAAATATGCAGGAACTATATATCCCAATAAACACACGCACGCCTTTTTACAAAAGTAATATAATTGAAAAAACTTATTTCATCTAAAGTTTCCCTAAACTTGGAAACACACCTTATTTACATAGCTAAATATGGGTACAAACATGGTACCAGGAAGAGTTCCTCTTATTTTTTCACACAATGATACTAAAACTCTATCTCGCACATATTTTACAAAAGTAATGAAATTGAAAAAGTAATTATTTTACCTAAAAGTTACCTTCATCTTTTCACAACATTTTTCAATAATATCTCCATTTTAATACTTAATTTTCTTTAAAAACTGAATCATATCACATTTTACGAAATTTACACTGGATTATATTTTATAAACAAACTAGCTGAAAGTATCCGGCGATGCACGGGTTATGCCAGACGTCTTTGGCGAATAAAATGTTTTATATGGTAATACAATCATTTCACCTTGTGCGCATTTTTTTACCAAAGGATGAAGGCATTATAAATTAGGAAAATATGTTTAGATTTATTTCAAAGCTTGCTTGTAAACGTGTATTTCCGTTGAAATCTCGATTTCGAATTTTTTCATGAAAACAGTACTTTCTCTATACTATGTATATTGGAGGAAGTATAAACTAATACAATACTAAAAAAATACGCGAATTTTAATAAGCAAAATAAAATAAGGTTGCCGGTGGAAATATCGATTATTCCATGTTGTCTTATGAGGAATGGAAATCATTCTCGGGAATTTGGAATTTTTTTTTCGTAAATGGCTTCTACTTTAAGAACCGAACATTCCTACCAAATGTCAATCTTCTAGCTACTCGGAAAGTTTGTTAAAAATAGAATTACTCTACATAAGGATTGATGGAAATCCGTTGGAGCAAGTTAGAGAATACAGATATCTTGGTAGCTTAATAACTAGAGATGCCAAATGCACAGATGAAATCCTTAGTAGAATAACGAAAGCAAAAGCCTCATTCAGAAAGAAGAAACAGTTGCTTTAACCACTTTCTCATTTGACAATGTGAAATTTTTGGATGGAATTAATTAATTAGAAACAGATTAATTTCATTCATTTTATTAACTTATTAGTATATTTACATTACTGTATTTACATATGTAAAATATATATTGTTTATACAAATAAATAAATGTAGGATAATATTTACAGAATTCACAGATTTAATATTTACAAAGGAGTGGAGGCTTAATATTTAGGCTTTAAATAGATAAGAAAATCATTTGCAATCATTTGATTCGGTCCTTTGCAAACATCCGGGGTAGTCCTCCCATCCGGTAACGCATCTCCTCTGTCTTCTGCTTCTTCAGATTTGTCTTCAGCTTTTCCCAGCATCTATTTCAATGCCCATGACAAATATTATTTAGTCATACAGAAACTCAAAATATCATCATATTTAAATTGTATAACTTGAAAAACATTCACTATGTAATTCCTATGCCATGCCCTCAAACTTGTTTAAATTAATGAAAGCAATGCGCAATAAAAAGAAGTCATACAAAACTTGTGCCTAACTATAACAATTTCATACGGGAATATATGATGGTACCCGATTTCTTCCTCTAACATAGCAAATTCTTGACAAATAATTTGTCCTCACAAACTCAAAGCAAATTTAAT
Source organism: Uropetala carovei (assembly GCA_036926305.1). Classification (NCBI taxonomy): domain Eukaryota; kingdom Metazoa; phylum Arthropoda; class Insecta; order Odonata; family Petaluridae; genus Uropetala; species Uropetala carovei. The sequence continues at coordinate 1,678,834 of JAXCHB010000250.1, forward strand.
ACAAAGCTATTTAATGAATTGTGGAGGCGAATAATGGAACTGAAATGGATTGTGAATTAAAATATTATGAATTTGCAATCATAATGCACAGGAAGCCCAAAACAAAATAGCTTGAGTTAGGCAAACGTGAACAAATTAGACCGTCCTTAAATATCATATGCAGACATGCAGACCCATCACATGGTTTCTTTTGTGGTAGGCATAGAATAAAGCCAAACATCCCAACAAAAACTACCTCTATACATTTACATATTGACTCCCTTTAACTTATCTAATCCAGAATGTACTTTCCTTACACTGCTGTTGCCACTGCTTCCAATATTTCCCAAGCATAATGTGCGCTTTCAATCTAGATAACCTTATCCCATCACTCATGGTGATATTAATTTAACTCCAGCATGCACACATATTGCAACCCCAACTCGGTGGTATCTTGCAAGTTTTCACTTGAACATAAGAAGATAAAATAATAATTCTTCCAATACAACCTTTCATGCAAACCCACACTGATTAATACTGCACTAATAACTCACATTTCCTGACATGCTTATTGGCCATTTTATATACAATCAGACCTCTGATCAAAGAGTCAAACCACCATAATCATAACAATGAGAATATAATTACTGTTTAGAATTAAAGCACTCCACCCGTCAAAATAACAATTTGTTCATTAGCATTTACCTTGATGTTGTCAAGTCGTTCATACTGATATTGTGTTAAAATGGTATCAATATGGTTATTATAGTCGTTTCGGCCATCATAACCATATTGAGAGTTCGCCATTTCGAATCAAAGTGACGGACAGAAACCTTGACCATTCACTATGTTAGGAAGAATCTTACCAAATTTGGTTATTCTAGCTTTTGATCGTTTAGGAGGATTTCCAATAACAAACACACGCTTCAAAATATATTATATAGATAATAACAGCGCTATTCCTATATTTGTTTCGCTTCATTGTCCCGGCAACCAATAAATATTAACCCGATGTAGAGAAATCTTGATATAGAAATCACTCAAGGTTGGAAATGGATGTAAATATAAATATTAGAATGTTTTGTACAATGAACTTCGAACGTTCTCATACTGCCAAAACTTCGGTGAACGAAATGTAAACAATATAAACTATAGAAAAGAATGAATTACAGTAAAACAACAAATAATACTCATCAGGAATTGAAGAAGATCTCGTATAACTTCCGCTGCAACGTAACCAATTTGCTATTTTTATGAAGATAGGTAGTAATTACACGTTATGTATGTGATTTAGAGGCCATCGTCATAGAAGCTTCTAACAAATTTGGCTCATCTACGAAAAAATTGTTGCATTAAAATTTTTCAAGGGTCAGAAAATGGTCTGAAATGCTTTAACCAGCCTAGACATACTCCAATGCATAGATGTCTTACCTGCAATTATCATTTCCTTTGTTGGTAACTTGGTGCGCAGAATTATTTCTGTAGGGCAGCGTTTCCCAATTTAATTTCGCTACGGAACCCTTGCAACTCGAAAGAGAAGTTGCGGAACCCCAAACAGTTATTTTGTTTATAAGGTGAAAATCGAAGCACAAGTAAGTACAGATAATAATAAAGATAGGTCATGTGATCAACATTTCGTCTATTTTCATATATTTAAAGATAAAAATCGTTTATATGAACGGCATCTAGTCGATTTCTGTATTTTGTTTTTGTTGTGTATTTCGAGAACCCAGTTTCGCATAAGTACGTGCTCGCGAATGGTAATAACTCTATAATTGCCCGTCTTGATAAGTCTGAATATTCATGATATAAGCTGCCCCAAAATGTAATCAGAGAAACTTCTTTAAATGTTTGTATTAAATGGACATCTGAAGTCATTTCGATTAAATTTTCATAATCTAGTGCAGGTAATCCTTCTGGTTTCTCGGTTATTCTGAATGGATTCCGAATCCAGTTATTGTTCTCATTGATGTTTGGAAAATATTTCCTGATGTTGGTGTATAAATTGCGATATGATTTCAATCCAAGAGTTTTTTTTGTTCCATGTTCTGCTCATACTCTAAACCTCATTGTTAAGGATGCTGCTAAGGTCACAAATGAAGCAATCAATTTCTTTGGCACAATTCAAGATGTGTATAACTTTTTCTTTTCTGGCAGGTTGTGAAAAATCATGTAGACTTGACATTAAAACCTCTGTCTGACACTAGATGAGAAAGCAAGATTGAAGCAATTAAAACATCAAGATTTACCTTGCCAGAAAGTTACGATGCTTTATTTGATGAGTAAGGTAAGCAAAATTTATATTTTTCTGTGTAACTTTACATTTATAATGTGTTATGATTGGAATACAGTGAAGTAGTTGTCAAGCATCTTCCTATCTAGGTGGCAGTTGGAGAAGATGTCACCTATGCTGCTCCAGGAAAGCAGAAAAAAGAACAAAATATACTTGTTCTTTAAGTGTATTACCACTTTGTCCCCACCCATGATTTCTTAAATTTCATGGAAAGTAAACTGCATTTTGTAAATGTAAAATTTTGTATGTTTTGTATTGTGCACTGCAAGCACAAAATGTTCTGCTGTATCTTCGTGCATAAATTAAGAGGACTCTTCCAGGTACCATGTTTGTTAAAATATTTTGCTATGTAAATGTGTAATTTAGATGTGTGTTCCAAGTTTAGGTAACTTTTAGGTAAAATAATTACTTTTTCAATTTCATTACTTTAGTAAAATATGTGCGGGATAGAGTTTTAGTATCATTGTGTGAAAAAATAAGAGGAACTCTTCCTGGTACCATGTTTGTACCCATATTTAGCTACGTAAATAAGGTGTGTTTCCAAGTTTAGGGAAACTTTAGATGAAATAAGTTTTTACAATTATATTACTTTTGTAAAAAGGCGTGTGTGTGTTTATTGGGATATATAGTTCCTGCATATTTTTCTTTTAAGTTAGGCAAATAAAAAATATTTTTGATGTAAATATCCCTTCCTTCGTCAGTGTTACAGACAAAAATCATCACTTTATTAAAAAAATTCTAAGTTTCTATAATTTAAACTGGAAAGTGTTCCAGCTCGCAAAGTAAATTTTTATTAAAGTTTCTGAAAACTAATGAAAGTAATCTAATAATGCGTTGTATATTAAAAGTTATAAAATTTTTGCTTGGTATTAATAAAAATTCTGGATTTTGTAAATGTTATGAGTTTTACCTTCTGTGAACCTAAAAGCGTGTGCAAGATATTTGTATATGTGATTTGATCGAACGTTTAAATAAATATATTCATATTTCCATTGAATGCATTGTATATTAAAAGTTATAAAATTTTTGCTTGGTATTGATAAAATTTCTACATTATGTGAATGTTATGATTTTTACCTCCTGTGAACCTAAAAGCGTGTGTAAGATATTTGTATATGTGATTTCACCAAAATTTTAAATAAATAAATTTATTCATATTTCCATTGTATTATATTCATTGTTTATAATGAATTCCCTCGGATTTATTTTTGTGTATATTTCATTGACTCCAATGATCGTCTCTGGAGAATTATTACAAAACTAAAAAATAAAATTTCCCATTATAAATTTCAAAACTTCTCGTTCTTATGCAGTTAAAATATTTAAGCAAATTCTGCATGAATTCGTATTGTTTTATAAAATAATTATTTTCACTCATTTTTCCGTTTAATACTTCAAGTCCGGACTTCGTATAATAATTTTAAAAAGAAATATAAAAAGCCTTGCACCAATTCCAATGCTTATGGGGTAATAAATGGTTACTTGGTAACGGTAATCAACAAAGCATACATACCTAAGCGTTATATATATATACTAGTTGTTATGTGCTAGCATTCTGCAAGCATTTTCAAATTTTAGCATTTTACAAAATCAAATTATTCCCAAGCGATGTTGTACATAATGATATAACCATGTCAAATTTGGAGTTTGTTGCTCATTTAGAAGTGCCTTATAATTTTAATCCTCGTATGGAGCAATAATGGAGCAAAACAGCCCCTAACATTAAGAATTATTACACTCTCAGATTTTTTCCATCTGTTTTAACTAAAAACCCATAATTCTGCCAAATTTCAAGTTTTTATCTCATTACGAATTATCACACTCGTATGGGGCCGAAAAAGGGCAAAACCAAACATTAAAAATACGAATTTTTGCAATTTTATCTTAGTTTGCCATGAAAATTCTATAATCGTGCCAAATTTCAAGTCTCTAGGTCCTATGCAGCTGCCTCGCATTTTTTGTTCTCGCATGGGGCCGAAAAGGGGCAAAACCGCCCTTTAAAAATGAGAATTTTTGTAATTTTATCTTAGTTTGCAATGAAGTTTCTATAACCGTGCCAAATTTCAAGTCTCTGGGTCCTATGCAGTTGCATCGCCTTTTTTGTTCTCGAATGGGGCAAAACAGCCCCAAAAATGAGGATTATATCAATATCGGATTTCCTTCATTAGGTGTAGTTTAACATTAACAGCATTAAAATACAACTTAGGAAAGCGTACAACGTATCACAAATGGGGCGCGTTTCGTGCAATGGAGTATTAGAAAGCAATTATATACCTGTACATAAGGGAAATAGCGTTTAAAGTCCTTTTCTTCATCATAAATAATCCATTTTCTTCCTATTTAATAGTATTACATGCACACGTAAGGAAATTAAACGTTTGTTTGGGAGATTGTTTATGTTAGCAACAATGAAGAAGTAACCATGCAAGAAATTTTCTAAGTTCAACTCCATATAAGACTTCTTGTTTGATTTTCTCAATAACGGCTACTCCTACGATGAAAATATATAGAAAAGGAAATACTCTACTTTACCAGTTCTACAACTTTTATTTGAAAAATATTTTGATATGAACAATACTTTACGAGATATGACGAAAATTTAATTTTTTGTCTCTAGTAAAGTGGTACCCCTGATTGGCGTACGTGATTCATTTTTGCGATTTTCTTATTATATTTGATTGAAAGTCCTTAATATCAAATTTCATAAAAATCCGTTCGGTAGAAGCCGAGAACGAACATGCGGACGGACGGACGGACAGACGGACGGACGGACGGACGGACGGACGGACCGACCGACGATAATAGGCGCTCACGCTGTAAGCGAAACGCGCCTAATAAGCCTCTGATTCCCATTAAAAGCTTACCCATATGAAAGGATAGAGCTTGTTACCAAGAAACCTATTGTTAGACCCAGAAAAATTAGCAATTTTTTGCGATAAAAACTATAAAATTACGCTAATTCTACTCGGATTTGCATTCCGTCATCAAAAATAAGAAACTACAATTTATATCCTATCCGACAGTTTAAGTCTCGAGTTTGTATCTTGACGGGAAGTAATTTTAAAATGCAAATATAAAAACCTCTACACCAATTTACATGTTTTCTTATGGGCAAAAAATGGGGCAAAAAGGGGCCAAAATAGCCCTTCAAAATAATAATTTCGACAGTATCGGATTTTTTCCTTCGGTTGTGACCAAAAACCTATAATCCTAACAAATTTCAAGATTCTGGCACATCTGGAAGTGCCTCATAATTTTGTATCCTCCTATATCTATAATATATAGATGCTTCTTACACATGATATCTATAATATATAGATGCTTCTTACACATGATATGTTATATATATATATGAGGATACAAAATTATGAGGCACTTCCAGATTTGCCAGAAACTTGAAATTTGGTAGGATTATAGGTTTTTGGTCACAACCGAAGGAAAAAATCCGAAACTGTCGAAATTACTATTTTGAGGGGCTATATTGGCCCCTTTTTACCACATATTTTTCCCATAAGAAAGCATGTAAATTGGTGCAGTGGTTTTTATATTTGCTTTTTAAAATTGCTTCCCGTCAAGATACGAACTCGAGACTTAAACTGTCGGATAGGATATAAATTGTAGTTTCTTATTTTTGAAGTCAGAATTCAAATCCGAGTAGAATTAACGTAAATTTATAGTTTTTATCTCAAAAAAGTAGTAATTTTTCTGGGTCTTACAATAGGTTTCCTTGGTAACAAGCTCTATCCTTTCATATGGGTAAGCTTTTAATGAGAATCAGAGGCTTATATTTTAATGCTGTTAATGTTAAACTACACCTAATGGATGAAATCCAATATTGATATAATCCTTATTTTTGGGGCTGTTTTGCCCCATTATTGCCCCATTCGAGAACAAAAAAGGCGATGCAGCTGCATAGGACCTAGAGACTTGAAATTTGGCACGATTATAGAATTTTCATGGCAAACTAAGATAAAATTGTAAAATTGCAAAAATTCGTATTTTTAATGTTTGGTTTTGCCCTTTTTCGGCCCCACACGAGTGTGATAATTATAAGGCACTTCGTAATGAGATAAAAACTTGAAATTTGGCAGAATTATGGGTTTTTAGTTAAAACAGATGGAAAAAATCTGAGAGTGTAATAATTCTTAATGTTAGGGGCTGTTTTGGTCCATTATTGCTCCATACGAGGATTAAAATTATAAGGCACTTCTAAATGAGCAACAAACTCCAAATTTGACATGGTTATATCAATATGTACCACATCGCTTGGGAATAATTTGAATTTGTAAAATGCTAAAATTTGAAAATGCTTGCAGAATGCAAGCACATAACAACTAGTATTATATATATATATATGAGGATACAAAATTATGAGGCACTTCCAGATGTGCCAGAAACTTGAAATTTGGTAGGATTATAGGTTTTTGGTTACAAGCGGAGGAAAAAATCCGAAACTGTCGAAATTACTATTTTGAAGGGCTATTTTGGCCCCTTTTTGCCCCATTTTTTGCCATTAAGAAAGCATGTAAATTGGTGCAGAGGTTTTTATATTTACATTTTAAATTACTTCCCGTCAAGATACGAACTCGAGACTTAAACTGTCGGATAGGATATAAATTGTAGTTTCTAATTTTTGAAGACGGAATGCAAATCCGAGTAGAATTAGCTTAATTTTATAGTTTTTATCGCAAAAAATTGCTAATTTTTCAGGGTCTAACAATAGGTTTCCTTTGTAACAAGCTCTATCCTTTCATATGGGTAAGCTTTTAATGGGAATCAGAGGCTTATATTTTAATGCTGTTAATGTTAAACTATGCCTAATGAAGGAAACCTATATTGTAATAATCCTCATTTTTGGAACACTTTTGCCCAAGTATTGCTCCATACGAGAACAAAACTGATGAGACAGCTCCATATGAACTACAGACTTGAAATATGGCACCATTATAGAACTTTCATTGAAACCGAAGATATAATAAAAAAATAGCAAAAATTCAATTTTTTAAGTGTGGTTTTGCACCATTTCTACCCAATACGAGTGTGAACATTATAAGGCACTTCTTAATGAGGTACAAACTTGAAATTTGACACGATTATATGGTTTTGGAGATAATCGATTAGGAATAATTCGGATTTGAAAAAATTCGTAACGTTATGGCTGTTTTGACCTATTATTACCCCATACGAGGAATAAATTTATAAGCCACTTCTAAATGAGCAACAATCTTCAAATTTGACATGCTTATATGATTTTTTTTAAAAAACGAAAGGGAATAATTTGAAATTGTAAAAATCCTAACATTTAGAAAAGCTTATTCATTATATATTGACAGGTCTTAATTAGGATATAGAAGGATATAGGAGGATACAAATGTTCAGCCCAAACTACAATAGTTGGAGAGCTGAAATTTAATACATAGGTGAATCTAAAAAACTAATTGGAGGAAAAATTGCAACAATATGTATTTTCTTGACCATTGAATATTATAAACTATTTACTAACTTTTCATGGTTTAGGTAATTCTAAATGATCTATGAAGCTGAAATTTTTTCCATTGGTAGAATTTGCCATATAATGGAAACGGAATTATAGAAATTTGTAAATTTTTATTTGTTCGACCGTAATAATCTCTTTCATGTTAAACAAATTGACTAATGTTTATGTACTTTCTGAAGAGCAAGGAAGCTGAAAATTTTAAGAAAGTTAGGGAGTAATGTTCCGGTGAAAATTAACATTATAATTTTGTTAAAGTTTATTATTGTGGCTGTTAAAAATTCAAAAAGTTTAAACAATTAAATTTATATAAATGCACTTCTAGGGGTGCTACATCAATAAAATTTCGCATAAATGTAACAAATGCTAAAAACCTATAAATGATTTATAATTATAAATTTAGGGGTTGTTTTTACCTCAAAATTTTTCAGTAAGGAAATCGATAAAGGGGTCCAAACTTTTCCGTTCCAAAATTATTTTTCCTCTCCTAATGCTTGCAGAATGCAAGCACACATTAACTAGTATATGATATACTAGCTAATGTGTGCTTGCATTCTGCAAGCGTTTTGTCTCATCTTAATATAAAGTGTAGAGTAGACAGATAATTTTTAAATTCAAAAATTTGCACGTATGCGCCGATTATTGTTTTACATAATGGACAATATTGGAATAAAAACAACCCCTAAAATTTATAATTGTAAAACTTATGTAGTTTTTCATCATTTGATACAAATACCTCACATTTCTGCAAAATTTCATCAATGTGCACCTTGAAATGTGTAGTTATATAAAATTAATTGTTTAAAAATGATGAATTTTTAACAGCCACAATAATAACCTTTATTCTTCAATATTAGTTACCGCTGTAATAGCATTCCCTAATTTCTCAAAATATTCAGCTCCCTAGCTCTAATAAAAGTGCATAAATATTAGTAAATTTTTTAAATATATTTGAATTTTTTACGGCCCAATAAATGAACATCTTCAAATTTCTATAATCCCATTTTTGGTACTTGGTAAGATCTAATTAAGAAAAAATTTCAGCATTGTAGCACATTTATAAGTAACTAAACCATGAAACGTTTGTTTATATGTTAATAATATGTGACTGCATTATGCAAGCATTTTTAATTATTAGCATTTTTACATTTTCGAATTATTTCTAATCGATTATATCCAAAACCATGTAACCGTGTCCAATGTCAAGTATATATCTCATTAAGAAATGCCTTATAATGTTCACATTTGCATTGGGTAGAAATGGGGCAAAATCGCACCAAAAAATTTGCATTTTGCTATTTTTTTATTTTATATTCGGTTGCAACAACATTTCTATAATTGTGCTAAATTTCAAGTCTCTAGGTCATATGGAGCAGCCTCACCGTTTTTCTTCTCGTGTAGAGCAATACTGGGGCAAAAGAGCCCCAAAAATGGGGATTATTACAATATCGGAATTCCTTCATTAGTCTTAGATTAACATTAATGGCATTAAAATATAAGCCTCTGATTCCCATTAAAAGCTTCTATCCAATAGTTGAAGTCCCGAGTTCGTATCTTGATGGGAAGTAATTTTAAAATGCAAATATAAATACCTCTACATCAATTTACATGTTTTCTTATGGGCAAAAAATGGGGCAAAAAGGGGCCAAAATAGCCCCCCAGAATAGGAATTTTTCCGGTTTCGGATTTTTTCCTTTGGTTGTGACCAAGAACCTATATTCCTACCAAATTTCAACTTTCGAGCACATCTGGAAATGCCTCATAATTTTGTATCCTCCTATATAAATTTCAAGTTTGTATCTCATTAAGAAGTGCCTTATAATTATCACACTTGTATGGGGCCGAAAAAGGGCAAAACCAAACATTAAAAATAGGAATTTTTGCAATTTTATCTTAGTTTGCCATGAAAATTCTATAATCGTGCCAAATTTCAAGTCTCTAGGTCCTATGCAGCTGCCTCGCATTTTTTGTTCTCTCATGGGGCCGAAAAGGCGCAAAACCGCCTCTTAAAAATGAGAATTTTTGTAATTTTATCTTAGGTTGCAATGAAATTTCTATAACCGTGCCAAATTTCAAGTCTCTGGTTCCAACGCAGCGGCATCGCCTTTTTTGTTCTCGAATTGGCAATAATGGGGCAAAACAGCCCCAAAAATGAGGATTATATCAGTATTGGATTTCATTCATTAGGTGTAGTTTAACATTAACAGCATTGAAATATAAGCCTCTGATTCCCATTAAAAGCTTACCCATATGAAAGGATAGAGCTTGTTACCAAGGAAACCTATTGTAAGACCCAGAAAAATTACTACTTTTTTGAGATAAAAACTATAAATTTACGTTAATTCTACTCGGATTTGCATTCCGTCTTAAAAAATAAGAAACTACAATTTATATCCTATCCGACAGTTTAAGTCTCGAGTTTGTATCTTGACGGGAAGTAATTTTAAAATGCAAATATAAAAACCTCTACACCAATTTACATGTTTTCTTATGGGCAATAAATGGGGCAAAAATGTGCCAAAATAGCCCCTCAAAATAGGAATTTTGCCAGTTTCGGATTTTTTCCTTTGGTTGTGACTAAAAACCTATAATCCTACCAAATTTCAAGTTTCTGGCACATCTGGAAGTGCCTCATAATTTTGTATCCTCATATATATATATATATAATACTAGTTGTTATGTGCTTGCATTCTGCAAGCATTTTCAAATTTTAGCATTTTTACAAATTCAAATTATTCCCAAGCGATGTGGTACATAATGATATAACCATGTCAAATTTGGAGTTTGTTGCTCATTTAGAAGTGCCTTATAATTTTAATCCTCGTATGGGGCAATAATGGAGCAAAACAGTCCCTAACATTATGAATTATTACAGTCTCAGATTTTTTCCATCTGTTTTAACTAAAAACCCATAATTCTGCCAAATTTCAAGTTTTTATCTCATTAAGAAGTGCCTTATAATTATCACACTTGTATGGGGCCGAAAAAGGGCAAAACCAAACATTAAAAATAGGAATTTTTGCAATTTTATCTTACTTTGCCATGAAAATTCTATAATCGTGCCAAATTTCAAGTCTCTAGGTCCTATGCAGCTGCCTCGCATTTTTTGTTCTCGCATGGGGCCGAAAAGGGGCAAAACCGCCGTTTAAAAATGAGAATTTTTGTAATTTTATCTTAGGTTGCAATGAAATTTCTATAACCATACCAAATTTCAAGTCTCTGGGTCCTATGCAGTTGCATCGCCTTTTTTGTTCTCGAATGGGGCAATAATGGGGCAAAACAGCCCCAAAAATGAGAATTATATCAATATCGGATTTCCTTCATTAGGTGTAGTTTAACATTAACAGCATTAAAATATAAGCCTCTGATTCCCATTAAAAGCTTACCCATATGAAAGGATAGAGCTTGTTACCAAGGAAACCTATTGTTAGACCCAGAAAAATTAGCAATTTTTTGCGATAAAAACTATAAAAGTACGCTAATCCTACTCGGATTTGCATTCCGTCTTCATAAATAAGAAACTACAATTTATATCCTATCCGACAGTTTAAGTCTCGAGTTTGTATCTTGACGGGAAGTAATTTTAAAATGCAAATATAAAAACCTCTACACCAATTTACATGTTTTCTTATGGGCAAAAAATGGGGCAAAAAGGGGCCAAAATAGCCCTTCAAAATAGTAATTTCGACAGTTTCGGATTTTTTCCTTCGGTTGTGACCATAAACCTATAATCCTACCATATTTCAAGCTTCTGGCACATCTGGAAGTGCCTCATAATTTTGTATCCTCCTATATATATGATATATCATGTGTAAGAAGCATCTATATATTATAGATATCATGTGTAAGAAGCATCTATATATTATAGATATATATCATGTGTAAGAAGCATCTGTATATTATAGATATGTATAGATTGTTTCAATGCTTCATCCCATATATCGTATAAGTTTAAATTCATGAAATTCCTGTAATAGTGATTTTGATACAAAATGAACCTTCGATGTTCAAATCTGATGCTTAAACAGATTTGAGAAAGCCGCTGCATGACGTCACGCTAAGAGCGACGCTATTGCCATCTGGTTATCCCCTTCCGCTAAACTTCGTAACAGCAGTTCCTAATGGAGTTTCAGAGGCCTGGCTCTGACGAAGGAACCACGAAGCTGCGGTCGGTGGATTTCGTTCATTATATTTCTACGTCCAGGAAGAGTAGGGTCGGGAACGGGTAAGGAACTTTCTGTTCATAATTCGCAAGAGATTTACGGCGACTTCGTGTTACTGTGATTGATTGTCGGTTTTAAATGCTTTAGTTAGAATTAAGCGAAAATTTAATTGTCGTCGGAACGCTGCATCGGGGTGGAATTATCGCATTAATATTGCCGTTTAATTTTGTCTCGAGGTCATTATTTCTTCTGATCCGTAGTTCATAGCTTTTGTGAAATTATTTCTTAATTAAACGAAATGGTTGATCTCTTCACTGAATTTAATGTCGGCATAATCTTTACATTAATTAGGAGAGACCTTTACATAAGATATATGTGGATCTATGCAATTATTTTTCCTTGGTGAAAGTTAACGTGTATTTTGGGTGGACTGAGTCAAGTTGAGACATGAATATGGTTATTAATTTGTCGAGTGGTTGTGTAAGCGTATAGTTTGAAGGTAAAGGTTCGTTTTCTATCACATAGGACAGTTGGTGAAATTTCTATTGTGTCGGAGAATTTAGATTTTTAGAAATATATGTATACGGTGTTAGCCTATGATCAGCGTGGCCAACGGTGGGAGTTTGATATGAGTTTCCGAGGTAATCCATCTAATTTTCGTGTATTTTAATCTCGTTAAAGCGTATGTTTGATTAAATAATAATATTTTAATGAGTAACTGAAAATATATTGATAAGGTTTTCTCCTAAGTATTCAGTTTTCAGACAGTAATCTCCGTGTGTAGCTGTATTTAATTTTGGCAACCATTATCGAGAAATTCATTCAAAGCAATGCTGCATTTCGTTTATTGAAATGATATTAATTACGTAATCAATACATACTAGTGTCATGGTTTTGAAATAAGTATTAAGCTTAACTTAGCAACTTAAGGGATATAAGTTTTATATTTTACAAATCTTGGAATTTGAGTTACAATACAATATTTTCAAATATTATCGGAGTGATTTAGCACGAGAGACATTACATAATGTAATCAGGTTATCAGAAATAATATTCAGAATTAAAATACAGTACATATTTTAAGATTTCATTCTCTTGTTTCAGAGGAATGTTTGCAGAAGACGTCAGAGAACTGAGCTGTCATGTTCCCTTGTGTGATATCAAGAAATACAGATTAACGGTGAGTAAAATCTTTTAAGTAGTTTGCCAATTGCATTTATATTGGCTGTTACTTGAAGTTTCCAGTGAGAATTATCGACGTATTTTACTGAATAGATAGGATAAATTTAGTCGTGTAACCACGCATTTGTTTTAATTGCGTCTATATATGTGCAGTACTTATTGTACTAATTTTTCCATCTATTAATGGTGAAAGTGTAACTTAAGCTTATATTGGAAAGTGATAAATCTCTATTTTAAGTGAATATTTCATTGAGAGAATAAAATTGATTTTATAATTTCGACTTTCAAAGGTTTGTTAATTATCGTTAACATAAGTGTTATCAATGCTTCAATTTTTGACATATTTTATGAAATACTTTGTACCTGGGAAATTTTACTTTTCAGTCTACTGACATCCATTTCAGCATAAATCAATTAAGTAAGCTCTATAAACGAGATGATTTCATAGAAACAAAATTATTACTTTGTAGTGACAGTGTAACGTGAAATGTTCATTGACTTTTAACTCTTTGGTGAGGTGTAAACTAATGTTGAAATTATGGAGACATTTTGAGGAAAATAATTAAAATATTTTGCTTGGAAAAGGCTATCTATATGGAAATTGCTAAAGCAATCAATGAAATATTTTGAGGAAAGGGATTTATTAGTCAAGGTTAGTCGAATTCTTGGAATACATGCAAATTTTTGAAAAGTTTGCCATGCTAATAAAAGTTTATCGTGACAATTTGTTTTTATTCTGTTTATTTCCACCGGTGGTTGGCTAATCATCAGTTGATCATGCAAAAATTGTACAGGATTTATTCAGATACTATTTTAGTGCATTTTATTTTATAAATGTTCAATCAATCAAATCAAAATAGCAATTAAACTGTAAGAGATAGAAGGCTGAAATGTGGTTATGCCATTTATTACTATGACGAAGGATTTTATTTTAATGAATAATTGAAAGTATATTGACAGGGTTTCTTCCCAAGTATGTATTCAATTTTCGGGCAAACTCCTGTCTAGACTTATTAAATGTTGGAAACCCTTTACCGAAAAATTCATTCAAATCAATGATTTATTTAGTTGATATTCATTTCCGTAATCAATATATGGTAGTCAGGTGGTTTTGAAATAAGTATTGAGCTTAAACAAGCAACTTAAGTAATATAAGTCTTTAATTTTATTACAAATCTTTGAATTTGAGTTACAATAGAAAAGATTCCAATGTTACCTCAATGATTTAGCACGAGAGACATTACATAATGTAATCAGGAATATTATTCAGAATGAAGTTACAGTATATATTTTAAGATTTGATTCTCTTGTTTCATAGGAATGTTTGCAGAAGACATCAACAGGACTGAGCTGTTATATTCTCCTGTGTGTGATAACAAGAAATAATAACAGTGAGTATATTCCGTGTGTTTCTTTTAAGTAGTTTGCCTATTGCATTTGACATATTGGTTGTTTTGTGATACTGTTGTTGGCGGTTACCTCAAGAAGTTCCCAGTGAGCATTATCGACCTATTTTAATGAATAGCTAGGAGAAATTTAGTCGTGTGACCATGCATTTGTTTTTTACTCTTGTTCAATACTTATTGTGCTAGTTCTTCCATCTATTAACGGTGAAAGTGTAGTAACTTAGGCTTACATTGGAAAGTGATAAATCTCCACTTTTTGGCGTATATTTCGTCAGAAAATAAAATTTTATAATTTAGGCTTTTGAAATTGTAAAGGTTTGCTAATTATCGTTCACATAAGTGTTATCGACGCTTCAATTTTTGGCATATTTTATGAAATACTTCGTGCATGGCCGCTTTTACTTTTCTGCCTACTGACTTCCAATTCAACATAAATCAATTAAAAATATGAGATAATTTCATATAAACAAAAATATTAGTTTTGTAGGGACAGTGTAATGTGAAATGTTTATTGGGTTTGCTCTTTGGTGATGTGTAAACTATTTAATGTTGAAATTATGGAGACATTTTCAGACAGTTGAAAGTGATTAACATACTTTGGAAAAGGCTGTCTATATGGAAATTGTTGACACAACCAAGGAGATATTTTGAGGAAAGGGATTTATTAGTCAAAGTTAGTCTAATTCTTGGAATACATGCAAATTTTTGGAAAGTTTGCTATGCAAATGAAAGTTTATCGTGACAGTTGGTTTTTATTCTGCTTATTTCCGTCGGTGGTTGGCTAATCATCAGTTGAGCATCAAAAATTGTAGAAAATTTATTCAAATACTATTTTAGTGCATTTTATTTTATAAATGTTCAATCAATCAAATTAGAATAGCAATTAAACTGTAAGAGATAGAAGGCTGAAATGAGGTTATGCCATTTATTACTATGACAGAGGATTTTATTTTTGGTGGAACTGGTGTGTGACAGGAGGTCCAATGCTTTTTAAAATGTGAAACATATTTCATAGCATTAATATAACGATTTTTATCTTATTAGCCTGTTATTTTTAAAGTATTAAAGACAGTGAGATGAAGTCAGAAGCGATAATGTCAGTTTTTACCTCTTTAAGTGCAGTCTTGTCACAATGCAAGCTTTAGGAAGATTAGAAATATTTGCTTACTATTCTTTGGCTTAAAGTTCCATTCTGAATTCATGTTCTTTGATCGTTTTTAAAGGTAAAAACAAACTAATTTTATCCAATATGACAATGGTTTTAGATTGTATTATAGATATAGACATTATAATAAATGCTGTGATTTGTTGATAATTTCCAACTAAGAATACATGGAATGATTTTCATTAAGTTAATTGATCAGTTTAGTTGATTTTATATCATAAATTAAAATGAATATTGCTGTTACACTTGAAATTATTAACAGATAATATTTAATACTTGTCAGTAGTTAAACCTCTGTATTAATTTCCATATTTCTTACCTGTTATCACTAGTCTATTTATCATTTTCTGGAGTAGTTGATCGTCTGCGTATTTCACTGTTCTTATAATCCTTCCTCTGATTTAGAAATCTCCCATGCCTTCTAACGCTTCCTGCATTAGCCTCTCTCCATATATATTGAATAGAATGGGCGATACACAGCTGCCCTGTCTTACTCCTCTACCTATATGTACTCCGCTGGTGTCCGTATTCTCCAACCTGACCTTTACAACTTGTTTCACATATACATTCCCGATCAGTCTCCTGTCTTTCCAGTCTACACCTATATCCTTTAATATCCTCATCAGCAGTACCCAATTTACTCTATCAAAGGCCTTCTGCCAGTCGACGAAACATACGCAGCAATCTTGGCTGTACTCTATTGCCCTTTCTGAAATGATTCTCACTACACCGATAGCATCTCTGGTTCCTCGTCCTTTTCTGAAGCCGAATTGATCTTCCCCTAGCATTTCTTCGGCCTTTTTCTCTAGTCTTTTATTAAGAATCCTCGTGATTATCTTCGAAGTGTGTGACAGTAGGGATATCGTTCTGTAGTCCTTACACTGCATTGCCTTTGGCTTCTTCTTTAGAGGGATCACTGTCACATCTAAGAAATCCTGAGGCCACTCTCCCGAGTCGTAAATCTTGTTAATTAGTTTCGTAATCACTTTTAGTCCTTCCGATCCCGTGACTTTAAGTACCTCTGCCGGTATTCCATCGCTGCCTTTAGCTTTCCCTTTATCCAGTTCCAGAATTGCCTTTTCTACTTAGCTTTCCATATTACTTGTTCCCAAGTTTGTCTTCTTCAATGTTATCCTCTTCTTCCGTTCTATTTGTGCTGATCCTGCCTGCTTGCTGTATAGTTCCTTAATGTATACTTCTCATACATGTGCTACATCCTTTGGTTCTGCGACTGTTTTTCCATCTGCATTCATAATTGCTTTACCACAAATCTCATTAGACTTCTTATCTTCTAACTCCAGTGCCCTAGCGTACATCATATCGTATCATCCTAACTTCTCCATCTGTTGTATTTCCTCACATTTTCCTTTTATCCAAATTTTCCTAGCTTTATCTGTTACCCTTCTCAACTCATTGTTTGTGCGTCTATAGTTGGCGTTACCTTCTTCACTGTTAACGTTTTTTTCCATTTTTTTTCTCTCATCCATTATCTCCAGCATTTCCTTAGTGATCCATGGGTTTCTGATTTTCTTCTCTCGTTTCCCAGTCTCTTTATTCAAGGTGTCTTTGATGCTGGCTTTAATTTCTTCCCATTCTGTATTCACAGTCTTTGGTTTGTTTTCCAAATTTCTAAGGCGACCTTCCGACTTCATGCTGAAAGCGTTCTGCCTTTCTTTCAGTTTTTCTAGGTCCCAAGTCTGTCTTTCTCTTCTCATTTTCCTTATTTGTTTAACTTTATAGTTACATTGATTATTAGAAGGATGTGATCTGAATCAATGTCTGCTCCTGGCAATGTCTTAGCATTTTTTATGCCGTTCCTGAATCTTTGTTTTACTAGGATGTAATCTATTTGGCATCTCATTTTATCTCCTGGGCTTTTCCAACTATGTTGTTCCAATCTCCCATTATTATGCAGTTCTACTTCATAAATGTCATTCATTTGCTCATACATCTCCCTGATTTATTCTTCTTCATGAGCGGGCGTTGGCATATATACCTGGATTATCAACATGTCAACTGGGACAACTTTTAGCTTTATTGCCATCAACCTATCGTTCGTTGCTGTTATTTTTGTCACGCTATTCATCATATCTTTAAGTACCATAGCTACTCCCCTTGCCTCACTATTTCCTCCAGTGTAAACTACCGTGAATTCTTCCGAGCGGAACTGCCCTTCTCCTTCCCATCTGACTTCGCTCAGCCCTATGACGTCAATCCTATTTCATTTTTCAGGTTCTCTAGCTTTTCTGCCTTCCTCGTGGTTTTAAATTCCAAGTATCTTTGCATAAGTTACCTTTGACACTTGCTTTCCTCAAGGCAGTCCACGCCCGGAGATCTGATTGGGGGACTATTTTACCTCCGGAATATTATATAAGATAATCATTATTAGGGAAATGTAATGTGGTAGTTTCCCTCTTGCTTTTCACATCGCAGTACTGTAGCCGTTCAAATCATGCCTACAGTTCTATTGAATATAAACCCAACCAACATCATTTGTTTTCATCTCTATACCATACCGACAGTACTGCTGCCTACTGCCAGGCACCAATGATAGTTCTTTATTATTAATTAATTTTTTTGTGAAAAAAAACTCCATTTGCGGGGATTGCACCCCGCACCTTTGTAACGGGAAGCCGACACGCTAAGCACTTCACCATATGGAAGGTTAAAATTTTTAAACTAATTGTCAAACAAATCTTTCGCATAATAATTTGAATAAACTCGTAAAGAATTAAAAATTTTAAGATTCTAAATAGACCTTGATAAGTGAGATGTGCTCTTTCATGTTGTTTAAGCAAATTAATCTTTTATATTTAGATTTTTTAGTTAATATTTCTTATTGAATTCACCACAACCGTTTTTCCTCTTCATTGTAGGCATTCACAGTTGATGCTGAGTGAAAATGCGATGGTTTGAGGCATCGAGGAACCATGAATCGAAGAGTACTGCTTTGCTGAAACGAGAATTGATACACCTGGGTGCGAGAGTATAGAGGAATCTGAGCTGGAGGCTATACATATGGGGTGAGAGAAGGTTTTTATACCTATATGTTGCTATATTCTGGTTTGGTCAATATATCAGGCGATAAATATGTTGTATAATACATAGCTGCATCTTACGGAGGATTTAGGAGAGATTGTAAATTATAAGACCCTTTCAGGCGAACTACATGCTTCAAATTTGGCATTATTATAGCGTTCTGCTCACAACCGATGGAAATAAATACAATACAATAAGAATTCCAATTTTTAAGCGGTTTTTTTCTTATTATTCAGAATGAGCAGAAATTTACGATAGGATTAAACGATTCCCCAAGAATTTGATTTCTTTTAAAAATATCGTTTAAATTTACACTAAAAGTAAGTAAATGGAAAATATAGTGCTACACCTGAAAAAAAAGTTTTGTCTGGTATCATCCGTAAGAGTATTTTATTTCTGAGAGTGTAAGGCATCAATTTTCTGTTTGAACTTAAAAACTTTCTGATAACTCAACTTTTTTATAAAATGCATTTAATTTTTGATTATAAATTTACAAGAATATAAGGTGTTGGTTTTCAGTTTGAACTCGGAAAACTTTCTTTAATTTGATTTTATAAAGAATATTCCATTTTGTAAAAGTTTATTAGCGTACTTCTATAAATTTTAAATTTTTGTTAAATTCACTTCTGTTAACAAGAATCAAATGTATTAACAATTTATTTACGAATTTCCGAAGATGTTGAATTTAAAAACTTTAGAAAACTTATAAAATGCCAAGTTTTCATATTGACTTCTGAGACAGCACTGTATTTGCTCATGTTTGCAGACTTGTCATGTGAATATCGTTCAGCAAATTGGATGTTGGAAAGTAATTAATTAAATTGAATCTTAAAATAGGAGCAGCCATTAAAAAAGATTATTTGTATCTGGATTTTTGGTGTTCTACATTTAATATTTTACCGAGAGGATTTGTCGTGGTTAAATAATTCCAGATTTAATTTAATGATTTAAAGAAATTTGGAGATAAATGTACGATATGCTTGAATTAATTCAGAAAATATTCTTTGGGTTTTTTTGTGGTCTATTCAAGGCAGAAAAATTTCTGAGGCAATACAAATTCTATTCATTATTCAAGTTATCAAAATCAGATAAAGAGTTTAAAATGCAAATGAAATTTCGGTTAGTTTTTAGAGCTTTGATTGAAAATCCGAACTGAATGCCTATATGTAAAGGAAAATATTTTCATTGTGAAAAATAGAGGAGTGGTTAGTGTGTCTAGCTCCCAATGCCAAGGGCATGGTCGTTTGTGCTTGTTAAAAATATATTACAACACATGTAATTGGAGGAAACTGTTTGTGTTAAATAAATTATTATTATTATTAACATTGATATCTCGTAATTGGCTATTGAGTATATTTACTTTGCCATGCAATTTATTATTAAACTTATAAAGAGTTTGTTTGAATTATAAATATTTGATTCGGTTCATTTTAACTTTCAATTGTTATATAACGCGATTGCTTTATTTCCCCTGATAATTTACGCTTTATTTTCTAAAAAAAAAATCAATTCTTTATTTGGTTTATCAGTTGAGGCCATCATCATCATAGGTAGTCTGTCCGTAGACAGGTTCGTGATTATTCATGGTTAAACTTGGTTCTCCATATACTCCTATTTTCTGCAGTTTTCTTTACAACTTGATTCACATATAGATTCCTGATCAGTCTCCTGTCTTTCCAGTGTACACCTATATCCTTTAATATCCTCATCAG
Source organism: Uropetala carovei (assembly GCA_036926305.1). Lineage (NCBI taxonomy): Eukaryota > Metazoa > Arthropoda > Insecta > Odonata > Petaluridae > Uropetala > Uropetala carovei. The sequence goes on from JAXCHB010000250.1 coordinate 1,699,267, forward strand.
CAGTACCCAGTTTACTCTATCGAAGGCCTTCTGCCAGTCGACGAAACATAGGAGCAATCTTGGCTGTACTCTGTTGCCCTTTCTGATATGATTCTCACTACACCGATAGCATCTCTGGTTCCTCGTCCTATTCTGAAGCGGAATTGATCTTCCCCTAGCATTTCTTCGGCCTTTTTCTCTAGTCTTTTATTAAGAATACTCGTGGTGATCTTCAAAGTGTGTGACAGTAGGGATATCGTTCTGTAGTCCTTAGACTGCATTGCCGTTGGCTTCTTCTTTAGAGGGATCATTGTTACATCTAGGAAATCCTGAGGCCTCTCTCCCGAGTTGTAAATCTTGTTAATTAGTTTCGTAATCACGTTGTCCTTCCAATCCCATGACTTTTAAGTACCTCTGCCGGTATTCCATCGCTGCCTGTAGCTTTTCCTTTCTTTAATTCCAGTATTGCCTTTTATGCTTCGCTTTTCATAATACTTAGTCCCAATCTTCTTCAATGCAATTCTCTTCTTCCAGTTCCATTTGTGCCAATCCTGCCTGCTTGTTGTATAGTTCCCTAATGTATTCTTCCAAGTCGAACTGTCCTTCTCCTTCCCATCTAGCTTCGCTCAGCCCTATGATGTCAATCCTATTTCTTTTCATTTCTTCTTTCAGGTTCTTTATCTTTTCTGCCATCCTCATGGTTTTTACATTCCAAGTACCTATGCATAAGTTATCTTCGACACATGCTTTCCTCAAGGCAGTCCCTGCCCGGAGATCCTATTGGGGGATTATTTTACCTCGAAAGAACTCGTTTTGTCCAACCATATAATCGTTACTAAGGAATTGTAATGTGGCAGTTTCCCTGTTGCTTTCCACATCGCAGATCGCAGTACTGTAGCCATTCAAATCGTCCCGATCACTCCTACAGCTCTATTGGATATAAACCCAGCCAACATAATTTGTTTTTAGCTCGATACCAAACTGACAGTACTGCTGCCTACTGCCAGGCGCCGATGATAGTTTTTGTTATTAATTAATTAATTTTTTGTGAAAAACCTCCATTCGTGGATATCGAACCCAGGAACTTTGTAACGGGAAGCCGACACGCTAAGCGACACCATATGGAAGGTTAAAATTTTAAAACTAATTGCCAAATAAATCTTTCACATAATAATTTGAATAAACTCGTCAGGAATTTAAAATTTTAAGATTCTAAATAGACCTTGGTAAATGAGATGCGCTCTTTCGTGTTGTTTGGGAAAATTAATCTTTAATATTTAGATTTTTTAGTTTATATTTCTTAATTGAATTCACCACGACCATTTTTCTTCTTTATTTTAGGCATTCACAGTTGATGCTGAGTGAAAATGCGATGGTGTGAGGCATCAAGGAACCATGAATCGAAGAGTATTACTTTGCTGAAACAAGAACTGATGCATCTGGGTGCGAGAGTAAAGCGGATTATGTGCTGGAGGCTACACACATGGGATGAGAGAAGGTTTTTATACCTATATGTTGCTATATTCTGGTTTGTTCAATATATCAGGCGATAAATATCTTGTATAATAATATGGCTGCATATTACGGAAGATTTAGGAGAAGAGATTGTAAATTATAAGGCACTTTTAGATGGGCTAAATGCTTCAAATTTGGCATTATTATAGATTTCTGCTCAGCCAATTGAAATAAATACGATACAATAAGAATTCCAATTTTTAGGAGCTGTTTTTTTCCCGTAATTCAGAATAAGCCAAAATTTACGATCGGATTATACGATACCCCAAGAATTCAATTTCTCTTTAAAATATTTTAAAATCAATTTACACTTAAAGTAAATAAATGAAAAATATAGCGCTACCTCTGAAAAAAAAAGTTTTAACTGGTACCTTCTGTAAGAATATAAGGCATTAATTTTCTCTTTGAACTTGAAAAGCTTTGTGATAACTCAACTTTTATAAAATGCATTTAATATTGATTATAAATTTATGAGAATATAAGGTGTTGGTTTTCAGTTTCAACTCTAAAAACTTTCTCTAATTTGATTTTATAAGGCATATTCCATTTTGTTTGTAAAGTTTATCAGCGTACTTCTATAAATTTTAACTTTTCATCAAATTCCACTTCTGTTAATAAGAATCTAATATTGTAAATATTTATTTATGAATTACAGAAGATATTTAAAAACCTTAGAAAACTTATTAAATGCGAAGGTTTCATATTGACTTCTGAGGCAGCACTGTATTAGCTCGTTTGCAGACTTGTCATGCATTTCTATGGTGAATATCGTTCAGCAAATTGGATGTTGGAAAGTAATTAATTAAATTTAATCTTAAAATAGGAGCAGCCCTTAAAAAAGATTATTTGGATCAGGATGTTTTGTGTTCTACATATAAAATTTTACCAAGAGTGTTTGGCGTGGTTAAATAATTCCAGATTTAATAATTTAAAGAAATTTGGAGATAAATGTACAATATGCTTGAATTAATTCAGAAAATATTTGGGTTTTTTGTGGTTTATTCGAGGCAGAAAAATTTCTGAGGCAATACAAATTCTATTCATTATTCAAGTTATCAAAATCAGATAAAGAGTTTAAAATGTAAATGAAATTTCGGTTAGTTTTGAGAGTTTTGATTGAAAATCCGACTGAATGCCTTTGTAAGGGAAAATATTTTCATTGTGAAAAATTTATAATCTCCAATTATTAAGCCATTCATTGGAAATGGTAATTTAATTGTTCTTAATTCTAGGCAATATTTAGAAAAAGATTTAACTTTGTGGAGAGTTACATTTCTTAATTAAGAAAAATTGTGAAGGTTTTTTTATTCTTAATTAAAGTCAATATCCAGAAAAAAGAATTCCAAGTCTGTATACTAAAGTTCTTTTAATAATTCCATCAATATCCAATTTGCTAGACATTATTTACTTGTAAATAGGTTTCCAAAGGGTTGTGTTATTTATATTATTCAGAAAAATCGTAAATTCTTTTAAGTCTAAATGTATATAAGCTATTGCTTTTTCATTCTGTATAATTACTGCCATTTTTTTAAATCTGAACAAACCAGAATTAGCATTTTTGGGTATATATATATTTTGTCTCATATTTTTTTCTAAGCTGCTGTGCTATTTTTCCTCTTTGTCACCAATAGAAATTGTTAAAATGATATTATCCTTGCCAAAGTGCTTTGTAAAAATGTCCAACTTTTATTGTAGTGTTTGCTAAATTGTAAATTTTTTTCTGCACTTCATGAAAATTTTTAAATGGCAATTTTGATTTGTGCTAATATTCAGAGCATTTTAAGTCCAGAAATTTTTTAAAGCTCAGAAATTTTTTAAAGTCAGAGTCAGAAATTATTGTCCAAAATGTAAACAAATTAATTTTTTTGTCCTAATTTCAGAAAGCTTTTAAGTCGAAGAGTTAAAAATTATTCTAAGTCCAAATTGTAAACAAGTTAAAAAAATTAATGTGTTTACAATTTGGACGGAATAATTTTTAACTCCAAGACTTTAAAGATTTCTGAAATTAGGAATTGTCCAAAATGTAAACAAACATTTCTTTTGTCTAGAGTCAGTTTTCTTTTCAGTCCAGGTTTTCATTTTGAAGTGCATGATAAAATAAGTAGAGAAAATGTATTATTTCAGATTGTAAAATTTTTATTGAACTTGTATGTATACATTGTACATTATTTTCATTGCAATAAAGACATTTTATTATGATCAAAACCTGTTGACTCCTTTTAGAAAGAAATAATTTCTTTTTCTCGGAGCCTCTTTTAGGTATCGTTGGACTTAAGGGGTTTTTTTAGGTATATTTTTGCTAGAATTAGCACACTTTTAGCCTAAAAATGACATTTTTGACCACAAATTCAGCCAAATTTTGCTGATTGTTGAACAAATTATTCAACATTATGACAATTTATCTACATTTCAACTATTGCACAACTGACAAATTACATATAACACAATATTTTCAACTGTTATTCAACAGTTGACATAACTACATATATCACATGAAAAAATAAACCATCAAACACATTTTACAGCTGAATTAAATTATTGAACAAGCACTTGAAGAAATTACTTGCCTCAGATAAAAATAACTGCGACTGAGCTGTGGAAAAATTAATACAAGCATTTAGACTACAGAACAGCCGTCATCAGTGGCGAAATGCCACTGACAACAACTGCTCTGAAGTCGAAATGCATGTATTAATTTTCTCACAGCCCAGTCGCAGCTATTTTTATCAGAGGCAAGCGATTTTTCCAAGTGCTTGTTCTGGAAACACTTAAACATATCACATTATCAATGACCTTAATTACAATTAACAATGTCTCTTATTGGTCAAAATTGAATACACGCAACTGATTCCAAATGGGAGCAATGTTTGCATAAATGACGAAAAAATAATGAATCTCGCAAAGCAATGCTTAATTGGAATTACTTAAATGTCAGAATAACATTTTTATAAACCATTCCAAGTCAGAAATAAACTCCAAAAAATGCAGTTAAAATTTTATGGCATACCTATTTCAAATGTTTATAAAATTAAACCTCTTTATATTTGCCAAATTAATTTGCTTAAAATGCATTGAAATTACACCATGTACCACAATTAGACGCTTGACTGTTTTTTAAAAACGTTAATTGCATAATAGAAACTCAAAGACTAAACATTTACTTCTGATAATTTAATTTTTATAGCAACAAAGATTGAACTAAATACATTTTGTCTTTAAGAATTATCTTGCTTGGATTTAAAAATATAACATTAATGGAGGTAAGTTTATATTTACAACATCAAAAACATATTTGCTCATTTAAAGTTCAGATTCAAAGCTATTATGCAAAATATAACATTTAATCAAAGCAAACACTATTTATGAATAAATATAGCATATTCTCAAAGTTTGTCTTATATTTCCAGGTAATGTACAGTAAATGCATAAAATTAAATGATCTGAGGTTAATTTACATAAAATTTAAGTAGTAATTGCATTGCGTGACTCAACTCACTATCGTTAACAAATCACATTGCTCCTTATCAATAGCTTAACACTTTCATGGCCAATTTGTCAAATTTAAAAGAAAAATCAGCAAATCAAATCATTAAAAATTTATCAATAATTATATTTTTTAACATTATAAATGTGCAAAATGTAAGTAGCAATACATTATCATTACAAAATATTTATTTAAAGACTTATATTTGAAGAATTTTCAATTGTAATTTATGAAAGTATTGAGTGCACGAAAAACTAAAGTATTTCATTAAATATTTGTATACAATTGAGTTATTTATGTTAATAAATTTAAAGAATTCCTTTTCAGTAACGCTTGTGTTAGAATAAGTCAAAATCTCATATGGAGTTTACCAAAATTATCGTTACGATAATTTAATGAAGATATTTTAAACAGCCATGAAATTGTTAAGTAATCTAAAATATAACTCATCTAACAAGAGACAACGTTAATATTTACATAGAGACCAACCTGAGAATCAAAACAATAACTACAAAATTGAGAAACAAAATAAATATCCTATAATTATTATACCAAATAGAATTGAATGAGCTTCCCACAATCTATATATATTTGCAAAAGTTTGTTTGCATGTCTCATTATGCATGCCATAAACTATAAGACATGAATAACTAAAATTTGGTACGATTATTATTAACATCTTAACTTGATGAATGTATAAAAGGTTTGGTCAATTGGTTAATTATAGTCAGTGCCAAAATATCAATAATATAGGAGAATATAACATTTTATAATTCCACTAGAGATGCCTGCATTTTAAATTTGAAATGTCGGAATTTTTTATAAAAAACAAAGAAGCTTCAAAGTTTATTGTATATAAGGATTAGCTATGATGCTGGTCAACGCAGACATCCATGACATTTGACGGTGCAATGAGACACTATTACGTATGTTAACCTTCATAACAGCCTACTTAGACAACAAACCCATTCAGCGGCCGGGTTATGCAATCTTACTTTCGATACTACACAATTTATACAAGTGAAAACATTTACCACTTACTTTATTTGCTCACATTACACTGTGTTGGATGTGGTTTGGTTAATACAAAACGACAAACAACAGATGAACAAACAAAAAGAATTAATGCAACGAAAAACAAAAACAGTAGAAAAGAGAATTAAAATCACACAGAAATTCAATGCTCCGACTCTTAGAATGATTCTCTAAGCAAAGAGTTTTGTTAAAATAAATTTATGTCAAGTGAATAATACTTTGTTACAATAAGTGGACAATACTTTTGTTAAAACGTTACAAATTGCACTTGACAATGCCTTATCCCCCTCCCTCCCTCTGCTGTTCCCCCCCTTATCTCTCACAAGGCAATAATATGAATCTCGAGCCTCAAAAATGACATTCGTTGCCCAGGAAACTTATCGATAAAAGTCAAAATCTGTCACATATTCGTTAAATATGCGTAATTTCAAAACATGTGGTGCATTACTTTCTGGGAAACCCTCGTACAATGTTGTGTGAGACAGACGATCCTTTCTAGGAACCTGGTATTATCTGAATTTTTAAAGAATGTTTATTTTGAACTCTTGAACATCCCGCATATAACTGTCCATGCGTAAAGCAAAGCTACCGTATGGTAACTGACTTAAGAAGTCACCTCTCTACTCTGCGTGCACGGGGATTTCCCTTCTAGGAAGCGCGCTCACCTTCAATGCCCCTCTATTCTAATGGAATTCGTTTCCCTCCACTCTACATATTACCTCCGATCACTGAGGCGTAAGGTAACTTCTAGTAATTTTCAATTGCTACATTGGGCGGAACTACCTGTACTCTACATGCACGTTCTCTACCGGAAGCTTAGAGAACGGACTCCACCTGGCAAAAAGCGTCACCTCACAAAATGAATCGACTGCATTGATTGCCAATTTTAATTACGAATACTCGAAATATTTTCCAACACTTTCATTTATATCAATTAAAATATGAAAAAATTTCCCAAATAAAACTTAATTCAAGCATAGATATAATTTTTTGTTCATAATTATTGCCATAATTTGAAGTCACGATGATTTAAAACATAACCTGAGCAACGCTGGGTAAATTTGCTAGTTATTTATAAGCAAAGAACTTTGCAATACCATTTTAATTTAATTTATTCACCAGAGAACTATATAAAGACGTCTGTGTTGCATTGTAAAATAAATTCCAATAATTACTCCAAGATTTGATGCACAAAAACGATTACAGTGTAATTTTCCTAATAAACGTTTAATGTGACTAAATCTTAAAAGGATATTTTGTAGTTTAATTTACATTCTTCATTAGAAATAATTTTATGAACTCTGTATTTATCTCAGATTCACTACAAATATGTTGTCAACAATTTGTTGCTAACATACATTAAAGTTATGGTAATTTAATGTTGTGCTTATGCAAACTGTATAATTATAAAATATCAGTTGATTACTTCGTTTAAAAATTAGTACAAGAGTTTAAAATAACACTAATATTTATAATGAGATTTTAAGATATAAACAAGTTAGGAAAGTGTACACCGTAACACAAATGGGTGCATTTTGTGCACTGGAGTATTTGAAAGAAATTATTTACGTGTTTGGAAGGGAAATAGCATTATAAATTCTTTTCTTCGTCATAAATAATCCATTTTCTTCCCATTTAAAAATATTAAATGCATATGTAAGGAAATTAAACATATTTCCGTGAGATTGTTTACGTTAGCAACAATGAAGAAGTAACCATGCTAGAAAATTTCAAAGTTCAACTCAAATTAAGACTCTTGTTCGATTTTCTCGGAAACGGCGACTCCTACGATGAAAATGTAAAGGAAAAGAAATACCCTACTTTACTAGTTCTACAAGTTTTACTTGATAAATATTTTCATATGACCGATACTTTACGAGATATGAGGGAAAGTTCATATTTTATCACCAGTAAAGTGGTACCCCTGATTGGCTTACGTGACTCATTTATGTGATTTTCTTATTATCTTTGACTGTAAGTCCTTAATATCAAATTTCATGAAAATCTGCTTGGTAGAAGCAGATAACGAACATGCGGACAGACCAGATGGAGACTAATACTAATAGGCGCTTATGCTGGAAGCAAAACGCACCTGACAAATAACCTTGCATGTAATTACATTTACAGATACACATACATTATTAAAAATTTTCTTTAATGACAAGAATGATATGTTACTTATTTGTTCGATATACAAATAGAAGGTGCTTGCATTCTGTAAGCCTTTCAAGTCATTATTTATGGCTTTTGCAAAGTAAAAATTCAAAACTAGTTAAATAAATAAAACAACTTCAAGTACACATTAGAATAAACTTCATTAGCCCACTGATTCCCAATGAAAAGACAAAACTGATAACGTTTTGATTCCGATGCAAATGAATTGGAATATTTCGAGGCGGTGCTTGCTGTAAAAGAGAGACTGACTGATATTATTCACTTCTTTCGGTAAATTGTGATGAGATTAGCCACGAGGAAGTGTACCATCTGAAACAAAAGTACCACGAAGCCAATGAAAAGGAAGAAATCCACAGTACATTGAAACCTCTGCATACTGGACCTTGATGGAACGTACTTAGGATGTAACGGACAGAATGTCCGGCGATGCAAAACAGTTAAATGACGCCACTAATACATTGTGTCTCATGCGGACCTATCACATGTGCGTTATTTGGAAGGCCTAATGAATACATCGCAACATTATAACTAACGTATATCACGGCGTATAAGTCGACCTTTGAAGCTTAAAAAATTTTCCTAAAACTTAAAGTCGACTTATACGACGAATACAAAATTGTAAACTTTAAATTACAGATAAATAACATCGATATTTACTAACAAGGGGAGGCCATAACATTAATATTGAAATTCGTAAAACCCTTTTAGGAGGTGAAACTAGAACTAAAACATCACCTATATCTCTCTGCGTTTTTGCCAATGGGCCCTTGTTTAAAAGATATTAACAATTTAAATTCAGGTGTAAGCATGGATGCAACATATATCATTAACCTTACGGTTACAAAACAGAAGCAGCAATAGCTTAATTGGTAGAATGAATGTCTAGTAGTCGGATGGGCTGGGGTTCGATCCCAGCAGCCAGCATTTTTTTTCAGAAATGGTCTGTATATATATTTTAACTAGTAAAATTGTATTATTATTGTCTTCATTACATTTTTGTTTTTTTTTCCGCAATTTTTTGATCATTTTTTTTGTCTTTTTCACATACGTACTTGATTTATTTGCACTTTCCACGTGTAATTATAACATTATAATTATAAATAAATAATACAACTTAGAATGTTATAATCATTACTTGATTGTTTATTAAAATATCAATTCCTTAATATGACATTTATGAAATGTTTATTATGGACAATTACCTTGTTTTTTTAAATGTATCATCCAAAGTATTGTAATGCTGTAGAAGTAAGTGAGATAGAAGAGGTACACTTCGATAGGAATTAACCATACTAATTGCAAGTTATGATTATATGTGGAATATGCAAATAAATCAAGTACAAAAAAGTACGTGAAAAAAGACAAAAAAATAATCAAAAAATATGCGAAAAAAACATTTCCTTTTTTGAAAAGGGGAATAATGTAATCATCAAAACCATCCTTATGCCTGCCAACGTGATATTATATTGAATTCCACCACCGTAGATATTGATTGCGATAACTATGTGCAGTTAAATTTGATAGCATCATTAACAGCCGACATCAATCAAATCACAGGAACCATTATTTAGTTGGTCAAGCTCTCTGAGAATAGCAGTTTCTTATTGGTTGAAATGAAAACACCTGTCAAATGGAAGGCTCAAGAAGAATAGCACGGACTCAAAACTATATTCATATATTTTTTTATTACTATGTTTATTTCTGTATCTTGTTAAAACTTGGATCGTACAGGACCTTGATTTTGCCTGGCGATGATTTCATGAGAAGTATTTTTAAGTGAAACAAAGGGGGTCGACTTATACTGCGAACATATACTTAATCTAGTATTTTCAAGTTGAAAATTCAAGGTCGACTTATACGTCGCAATATATGGATATATATACATATTATAATGTATATAATTACTGTATATACTCGTGTATGATGCGTCCCAGTGTATAACTGCCGTGTATAATGTGCACTCGTACTTTATTCCAAAAAATCCCGACTTTTTCTTATACCACGTGTATGACACACATCCTTCATTTTTGGGAGGTATGTAAATATTAAAACGTTTGGACTTGTCCATAAGTGTATTACGTTCAATAAGCTCCATATTATGTCTAAGAGAGACATCGTCAATAATTAAAGCGACTGAGTTGAGATGGGAGCAACTTCATACAGTAAGTTGGGAAAAGTGATGCCGTGTAGAAAACCGCAGCGCCACTGTTGCCAATGCTTTTACATCAGACAAAAAGGGATCTATAAAATAGTTTTGATTTAAAGTGGATGTTGGTTCTCTCTTTCCTATCTCATTCTAAAACTGTTTAAGAGAAGGAACAACATAAAAATTTAACAAACAAATCTGGAAACAGGAAACGCGACAGGTAGGATTAAGTTCACACACGAGATTCTATGGGTTTTAAATTACTTACATTGTCAATCGTACATACTAGAATCATTAACTAAATAAAATTATTTCAATTTGCTTATTCTATGTTTTTTTTGTTTTTGATATGTGTTTTGCAGGAAGACTTATCTTGTGATTTTGCAAAAATTACAGCAATCAGCTGATGAGCTAGTGAAAAGCGGAATAATTGGAGAGGATGGGATTATAAATTTATAGAAGTAATTAGGTGTTCTATACATATAATTATGTATGTATAACCTGGAGTATCAATAATTATTGTGCTTTTCTCATTAATTAACCCAAAAAGCGTGAATCTGGTGCGAGGTAGGTTCCTATTTTAAGTGCAGAGAAGTGTTACCTGCGTATAACGCGCACCCCTACATTATGACCTGAAAATGTGGTCTTCAAACAGCACGTTATACACGAGTATATATGGTAGATACAATGTATAATTTATTGGTGCAGCAAATCCGCAAAAATTAATTGTTCCTGCGTTTGATCATTGTGACTGGTTGAAATTGACTGACTTGCGTTACTCGTGGGGTTTGTTTGTCTTAAAACATTCTTTGTATTCATTGTTACTTTCTGCCCCATTTCCACCAGGGTCCGGAAAAATCTAAAATCTCGAAAAAGTATCCCAAGTTCCATTCCTAAGAATAATTCCTTTCAAATAAGAACGCAAGGGAAAATCAATTTTTCTTACGGTCGCTATAATTTATTTCATTCTTAATTATGTTTTTATAACAATATGCTCCTGCTAGCACACTGCAAGCACCTTTTACTAGTAAAATATAAAAATTAATACGATTCCTATTTTCCTAAATTAATTAGAAAACTCTGTGCTATTACTTCATGCGCTCTAACAATTTGTATGAATATATAGCGGAGTAAAACACTGTCCTTCATAACATGTGCACTTTAACAATTTAAGGCAACACATTTCCTTCGGATGTTTCGGATATAACAGACAGGCCTTCCCCTCCTTTTAGTCCAATATATCGAGGCTTCACTGTATGTATGTAAAGAATGCGATGTCGGACTGTGTACAATACCACGTTTTGCAATATACCATACACAAAAACGTATCAAGTATATAATCGCAAGCTCTGGAATAATATAAATTAAAATAGTTATAACGAATCCAACGTATATTTTCAATCCTTTCAAACTTTTACAAACCTATGCCAACAGGTGCTTCTGATGGAATCTTAACTTAGTACTTAAAAAGAGTTAAAAATGAAACAATCTTTTGTTATTCTAAAAGCTCCCAATTGCAAGCGCGATCTGAGTTTATATAAACATTTGAAATACAGTTGGACCTCTATAACCGTCACCATTGATAATCGTTGTTTCGATCAACCCTCATTTGTCGCCAAATGGTACAAAAAAATTAAAAAGTTCCGATGCCAGATTGCACTGTGACAGAGAGAGGAAGATTCCTGGCATTGCCTCCGATTCAATTAGTGCCAATTAAACCTTCAAATAAGTGAAAGAATAGCATTATTCGCTTCACGCTTTAATTTAAGCATCGAAATTAATGCTGTAGCAATGTCAAACTTTATAGATAGCAACAAAAATATTTACGGATAATTATCCAGTTAATAACAATTTAATCAAAGCAATTGATCTTATTTTAAATCATTCGAATGCTGGAATCTTACTTTTTCAGTAAGTAAAACTATTAAACATCTATAATGCTTATTAAGGCAAATTGTCTCATGCATAAATTTAAAATTAGATGAGAATAAGGACGTACATTATTTTTTAACAAATTATAAGTTATATGGTTATGTCACCTTCGTAGATAATCTAAATGACAAAGAATGTTAGGCGACGGGCTACGTTTATTCAGGAGCAGCATGAAAACATTTGTTTTACATTGATAACCTAGAACTCGCCGAAACTTATCTTCTCTTCTTTGTTAATCTAAATAAACGGTTGCGTTGATTGATATACGAAAAAAAGGACATATACTTCAATTAAAAGAAACAAAGAAAATTAAAAACATAAAAGTTTGCAATCAATTACCGTGTAGCATTAATTTCCTCTCTAATTTGACTTTTAAAATACAGATTTCTTACTGACTTTGCACAATTAATTGTCAATATGCACACACAGCCTCGCCCTCAGCGAGATTTGTACCCGCTAACCTTACCTATACTGGGGAAATGCATTATCAGAGTTAAATACGAATTATTGAGTTATATGTGAAATATTGAGACCAACTTATTCTACACAATTCTTAATTTTTTATAAATTAATTGAAAAAACAGTGAAAACACTGTGCGGGTACAGCTAGTACTCCGTTAATTCATCAAATAGAACTTATAATTTTGTTTGTTTAGTTTACATAACAACGCTTTTACTCATTATTACCTCTGACGGTAAAGCAATATCAATTGCAATTTCCCAGGTTGTTGTTACTATCAGCATTTTAATTACTACAAATATAACTTTTAATTAAAGTTTAAGGCAATAATAGCCCATTAATTCATCAAATGGAAGAAAGAAGAATATAACGAGGTCTTTGAAACTGTGTAATTTTTACTTATGTACCAATGACGTGAATCTAAATTGATTCTTTTGAAAATTTTAATGTCAATCTGATTCAAACGTACTTCATTGCGTCATTTTATGTTACTTGTCGCCACCTGGCAGATCCAGCCACCTTGTGACTAAATGAATAAATAAATAAATATTATAGAGACAGAAGAAGATAAAGAAGAACGACATAGAAGAGAAAGAGTGAGAAGATCAATATGGACAGATGAGCAAAGACAAACAGCGAGAGAGACCATAACCGAAATCAGGTAACAAAGAAGAAATGAACAAACTGAAGAAGGGAGTAATATAAGAAGAAGCCAAAACAGAATCGATGCAGCCAACGGCGGAAGGCGAAGAAACGACACAAATTTAAACTCAGCAATAGGAAACGGATTAGCTACTCGACGAGATGATTCACATTTAGGAAAAATGGATAAAGAATGTCAAAATCGTAGAGCTTTGTTTTTTAATAACCGAGAAAAGCATAACAGATGCTGGTACGAGAAGAGCACTTCCGCAGCTTCCAGATATATTAAAACTGCCGTAGAGAGAAAATACCCCTATGTGTAAAAATACGTAAGACTAATGTAGTTTCTGCACATGCCAGGACATGAAATATATATATTTAAAGCGGGAAGCTCATTAGTTCTAATTTGAAATGCAAAATCAATCACACTCACCCATCTTCTTTCTTGATATCGCAAAGCAGAGCTGGCCTGAGGAAGACGTACGATGCTGGCTGCGTTTTCAGACTTCATTCTTCGGAGGCACGCATCTGAAACAACGACAGAAGCAACTCAGAAATCTCGCACCCAAAGGATAAAAATTCTACAAAACCTTAACAATAACTTTTGATTTGAAGTTTATAAAGTAATGGAAACTGGCTAAAAATGTATTATTCATACGTTTTTAAAAACACAGATTCTCATTTTATGAGGTAAACTATAATTTTTACGTTAAAAACACAATATATATTGATAACAAACCCTTAATTAATCCTACGTTAAGAATGTAACGCCATATCTTGGCTCCATTTGCCCATAAACAAATCCGTCCTTGCAAAAAACTTTACCAACTCTTCACAGAAAATGATACTTTACAACGATAAAATCACTCATTAAACATGTTATGCGGTAACAAAATGTTATACATAAGGACTAATTTATAAGAATAATTACTCCATTATACATAAATATGATAAATATAACATTTACTATATACATATATATACGGTAAAGATATTTCAACTATAAATCAAAGATGAATAGAGAAGTTATTTAAGATTTCCTTACCTTTGAAGATATAAATCCTCGAGGAGATTGACCAGGACAGCTGGATCACACAATAATAACAGTACATTTATTTTCCAGAAGATCATAGTTACATGGCAAATCAATAAGACAAACTCAATCACAAAAGAAAATACAAAGTAAAACAATATAACAGCACGAGTGGACTAAAGAAAAACAATAATACATCAAAACATCACCATAAATTACAATTAAGTGGCAAAACAGGGCATACTGAATAATTACATATACAAATTCACATATCATTGATTTACAAAATAAGAAATAGTACTATTAAGAGACGTTAACTAATGTCCAGTAAGCAATGTGAAGATTACACACATTGAAACTATAAAAAACTTTAGATAAAACTTCACTTCACTTAAAGTGTCTTAAAACGTACACAAATCAAACTAAAAGTACATATTTAAAAACTGCTGTCAAAATGCGTCACATGGACCACTGTTTTCGAAGAATAAACGGCCAAACTTTTGTCAACATCAAAACTATCAACATTAAATTTCGAATACAATAAAAAGGTCTAGTTTTTTCCTTCTAAAATAAATAAAATAAAATAACCAAAAGTATTAAAACACTGCTGTGAAAATGATTATCACGTGGACCAGTTTTCGAAGAACACAAGGCCAAACTTATATCACGATCATAACTAACAACATTAAATTTCGAATACAATAAAAAGGTCTAGTTTTTTCCTTCTAAAAAGGTCTGATGGAAACATAAAATAAATTTCGAACGGTATTACGCACATAACAGATAATCTCGTCAGCCATTTTAAGATTTCTATGAAACAACAAGAAGTAACGCGCAGGCGCGCAGGCTAACCAACATTTCGTCTTATAAAGCAGGATATTTACAATTTCGACAAAAAAACCACAAAAAATAAGCAATTCCTTTTTATATCTTGATTTCACATTTTAGTAGGAACACAATTATAACTTATTATAGGATCGATAAAATTTGCTTAAATGTTATAAATTACTTGCAGTAAATCAAATTTATTGGCATTAAACTTTTGCTTTGCAAACCTAAATTTGGATTCGTCATGGAGAGGGGTAAAAATAAGGCATTAAAATATATTTTCACATTGCTTAAAAACCGACAATGTAATTAATTAAGTAATAACGAATTTTTGGTCCAAATACGATTGCGTTTTTTGGTAACATTTATTTTTCTGTAGGACATGTCTTCATAAACAATTACATGGGTAGTTTCTGCGACATTTACAAATTATGCGGAAACAATTATTAGTTATTAAAAACTATTCACGAGTGTAATTATAAGAATAGCAATTATACTCCGGAAAATACTTTCAGGTTTTTATCTTATCCATGTACTTTGGAAACCTGTGGTATATTCAATTGATACCGATAAAATATTCGTATAAATTTGAAATGTAGGAACCTACTGATTTACAAACACAGATGTCCGGAACAGGTAGAAAAATACACTTGTAATTGTCCTAACTAAGATACTCTATTTAGTAAGTGAATTAGCCTTCATAATGCACTTAAGAACCATAAAAAACTAGGGTGAGTCCTTCTTCACGGTAACCTTCCACCTCATTTCCTATTTGAAATCCTAAAACTCACGTAATATATTTTCAAAAAAAACATTCGTGCGTCAATTTCCAACAAATCCTTTATCTAATTTTACAATTGTCCGTCCGTCTTTCTCCATTTGTATCTCCCATTATTACAGCTAATGCCTGTCGCATAAGTATATACGGATCATCCTTTGCATCAATTTATAGAAATTTATAGAAATTTATAAAATTTTATTATTGTAATATTATCGTATATTTCATAAAGGTAAGCTCCTCTCCATTATGAATTTTACACTAATAATAATAATACTTTATTTACGGGACAAGCCCTTTTCCTAAAAATACAATCAGAAAAGTATTAAAAATAAGCTAAAATATTTAAACGTGGGTTGAAATACAATATAAACCATTAAAGCACAATAATAAGAAAAACTATCTCACATAAAAATCACATCCTATAAAAATTATACTCAAAATCCATCTGACAATATAACAGTATCGTACAATTTAAGTTAAATATGCAGGTAGAAACTTTTGTATGAACTCAACATTAACGAGGATATGTGCTAGTTATAATAAGTACTTCTCTAATCTAGACATTTTTATCAGAAAGTCTGATATACCATTTTCAATCCAATAACAACACTTTTCAAGTCAATAACAACACTTTTCAAATCAATAGCAACACTTTTCAAATCAATAACAACACTTTTCAAATCAATAACAACACTAATTAAAATAACCTTCAAGGCTCTTCAAACCATAACGGCATTTCTTACTTGCAATTGCGATTCTTATTTATATTATAAAATTAAAGTTGATGGTAATAATGCTTTAATTAAAGTCATTGTATTGTTTTAAAGGTTCTAACTTTAAATTATGGTTACAATTAAGATAAATGTCATCTCATGACTTTTTAAGACCTAATCTGCATTTATTGTTATTTTATATAATATAATATATTTATCTTTAGCGTTTTCAACATGTATGTTTTTCTATTTTTATTTTTAATTTTAGAAGTGCAATACCGGCTCACAATGAAAACACTGTTTTAGTCTAATGTTTAGTGGACAGATGGCAAATCGTTTGGCAGTTCAATCTATTAAAGGACTCCTAATCACAAAATATAATTTTAAAATTTTGTCATGTATGCAGTTTTAGGACCATATACTAATTAATGATGTAGAATTTAAAAATGTGGGCAGCTTAGAAAAAATATTAGATAATTTTATAAAACTTTTCATTTACTTTTAATGTTGCATTATTTGTGTATTACTGAGCCATTGTTAATTTATATAAAAACGCCTTGTACATTTAAAGTAAATTCCTAAACTATACAAACATTTCTAGCAGACGACAGCGACTGTGCTGCCGCCAGACCTCTGAAACTCCCTTAGAAACGGCTGTTCCGAAGTTTAGCGGAAGGGGATATGACGTCACGCTAAGAGCGACGCTATTGCCATCTGGTTATCCCCTTCCGCTAAACTTCGGAACAGCCGTTTCTAACGCAGTTTCAGAGGCCTGACACGGAGTATACAGAGTTCCGTTCAGGGGTATGCAACACAGTCATTTGTCTGAATGAAGTAACTCCGTTAGATCATTTCAGGTGTCACTAGTGTCGCTGAAATCAAGCGCGCGCGCCTTTTAAACGTCAGGTTTTCTATTCCTCGTAAAATGCTTAATATAATTGTTCGCAAAATTCTAAATAAAAATATGAAATTGAAAAAATAACAAAATTATTGTAGGTCAATAATATTGCTTTATTTAAGCTTCACTAGATGTACACATAACAAGTAAATGCCATATGTTAAAGTGAAAAACCGTAGCACTTAAGCAGATTGCAAACTTGCTTTTGCAAAAATATCACAAATTATTTGCCGATACCGTTGCAGAAATATCAATGCAGTTCAAACAGTAGCATTTCATTTGATATTGCGAACGGGTCTTTGCAAACATCACAAATTACTAACAGAAATTCACTCAGAAAGAAGGCACAGTTACATCACAAATTACTATCTGATATTCAATCAGAATGAAGGCACAGTTACATCACAAATTACTACCTGATAAAAACGCACAGTTACAGAAATCTCAGTGCAGTTCAAGCATTAGCATTTCAACAGAGATCACACAGGGATAAGTCACAAAAACTGGAAATCCACAATGAGTCATCCACATCCAACTTCTTTTCCAACTTCCTGTAAGAAGCTCTAAGCCTTTTTAATTGGAGGTCTTTCTTTTTCCCATACTGATATAAATATCTCTTACGAGGAGTGCAATATAAAGACCTACTCATACCAATACAGGACAAAGTAAGACTTCTCTCTCTGTTTGATGAATCACAAAATCCTTCACCTCTGTCACCAGAAGTGGAAGCATCTTCTGATACAACAGACAAAAGTAATGGCGAGGAACCATGAGTGGTAGGGGAAACATAAGAAGATGGAGAAAGGGAATGAATAGGAAAGACTTGGTGAGTAGGTGTCGAAGTATGAAATGATGGGCCAGGATCAGAAAGGAATTCACTTGAAGTAGGTTGGATATGGAGTGGATCTTGTGCAGATGGAAAAATAGAAGGAAGCATACCAGGTGGAGAAGTAGCTGGAGAAGGAGTATGAGATGGAGTAGGAGAAGGAGTACGAGGTGGAGGATGGATAGGGGACAAGGAATGTGAAGCACTGGCAGCTGCAGCAACAGGTCCTTCTATGGATGGCACTACTCCCCGCAGTAACCGCAACTTCAGCTCATTCTGGAAGCAAGCATCAGTGAAGTGCTTCGAGCACACCCTTCTCCTTGTGAGCACTCGCTTGGCCCCACTCTGCAACAAGGCCATCAGGTCACTGCTCTGACAGAAGTGCACCCATTCCAAGCACCTGCACATAAATACATTCATCAATATGAATAATAATAGATTACCAGAAAAATAAAAAAATCCCTGAAGGGTTTATTACTCTTCCGAAAGAATTGGAAAATCATCTCATGTAGAAAGCATTGGAAGTTGTATCTTCGAACAAACTGGCATTATACTTCCACTCTTGGTAACTTTTAGTTTCTTTTCCTCACATAAGGATGTGTTGAAAAAGTCAATTCAGTCAATATAACTATTTGATGCCCTTTTGATTCTCTTTACTGACGCATTGTAACCATAATTTGTGCTGTTAATGTTTGTATTAAATGCACGATACTTTCTCACAGTTCGAGGAGGAAATGTTATTACGTGCTAAAAGGCTACAAGAATCAACACAGTTATTCAACAACACAAAAAGATTGTCAGCTTCTAATCTTGCGCTAAGGAGTATCTACGGAAAGAATCTCCAAGTGCATACAATAATTCACATCGAAGGTGAAACATGTAATTTAAAAAACGTAAGAATTTATGCCGTACACTTTCCACTCGATTTAATTGACCAATCTTATATGACGACCAAGCCACCGAAACAACAAATGACATATATATCAAAGCGAACTGGATAAATAACGTTCAAAATTGTAAGTTTTGCATTGAAAGGCAAGTATTCGTACGAAAAACATCAATTATAACTCCTAAAGCGACTTAAGAATTACATTCATAATTCACGAAAACGCTTCAGCATTCACATGAAAATATTCATTGATATAAATTTACTTACAGTTCCTTCACCCTTGGGAAATGAAACAGCCTAACGGATGGATCGGCTGCCGAAAACTTGCATCCCGAAACTGAGCACAGGGAACCCTTCCCTTCCGTTACCTCCATTTTCACAGTCTTTGGCGCTCTTTGCTAATAGCGTCTCTTATTTTTGAAAAATCCGTTGATTTCAGCGACACTAGTGACACCTGAAATGATCTAACGGAGTAACTTCATTCAGACAAAAGACTGTGTTGCATACCCCTGGTTCCGTTCCTTTCCTTTCACCTTTTTATTCGACACTAGCGCCAGTAGGCTTAGGATTACCCTTCCGAACTTTTCCGTCACAATTTTTGGCCGAAGTTTCAGAGGGGTGACTTACCGTTATTCGCCTTATTAGATTTCGCCCAACGTTTTCGCCTTGTCTACTATTGCCGCGCCTCTATGATTATCCGGATTATCCTTTCTGTTTACGCTTTTTACCAAAGAATTGGTATTTTTATGAATAGCTGGTAAATTAGTGAAAAGGAAAATCAGAAAGTGCTCTGTATATCCTAACATGTTATTTGTTTACGAAAGGTCATCTTTCCATGATGTCTTATATTGTATTAATTTCAAGTTTTCGTTGCTAGTAAAAGTGTGACGATAATGCGTGCAGAACTAAAAGGTGGTTAAACAATTTTGTAGGCAAAAATTGAGGATAAAACTGCTATTCACTTTGCTACTTTTACGAGTGAAAGGGACACCGATAAACCTGTCAAGGTCTTAAATTGACTCGGGTTAAAATGAATGTCGGTGTTACAATTGCCGGGTCATGTTTGCTATATCTATTGTATCGGCTGGACTGGATCACCGTCTTGCTCTTTACTGTTGTGATCATTGCTTCAATTGGGTTAGGATTTTCCTCTGTCATTGGAGCTCATATTATATTATCATCTAAACACAATGTAGAAGTTTGTATTCCTCCAGAAATAGAATCAGTGGAAAAATTTTTATTGGTAAATATATGATAGCTACATTTTTTATTGTCGCATACCATTAACTGGTATCAAATTCCTTGATGTTGAAAGATTGTTTTTTCATAGAAAAAAGAACAAGGCAACAAGGATGTACCGATTCATTTGCGCTTCCCGGTTATTTACGGAAGAGTGGTTGATGGCTTATTGCACCAATTAGTGGATCTAATACTGCGAGATTTTGTTTCACCTTGGCTTAAGGACCTGACATTTAATCACGATGAGCACATACTGTCTATTAAGTATGTGTTTTTAATATGGAGTGTTTACATCACCGCGATTTTTATTAATATTTATTAATTTTTTCAGAGAAGCCATCTGGAAAGGAATTCAAAATCTTCAAGAAAGATGTAGCAGGATTGATCAAACAAAATTGGTAGCTGGAGACATGATAGCCAAAGTGACGCAGCATTTCGAGAGAATAAGAATTGCAAAAGCTATGGTGTAAGTTATTTTTTCATACAAAGGAAAAGAATACTGACTTTTTGTTATTTAAGTTATCACCAATGATATTATGGTTATATTTTCCAATCGAACAAAACAGAGATGGGAGAGATAAGACTCCTGTTCTTGCACTGTCTCCTCACCTGATGAGCAAAGAAAGAGAAGAGCAATATCTGAGAAAGGTTTCTGAACTAGCTGTTGTCCTTCTCCTACCTTCTCCGTATTCAAACTGCCAGCCTATGCGACACCTACTGCGTGAAGTTCTTGCTTGTGCAGGTTAGATAATTATGTTAAGTTTTTACTCCATTTTGATTGTAAATATTTAACTTTGTGTTTTATTTTAAAGGCTTTTATATCAGACCTTAATGAAAATTTTTGCTTTAATGAAAGAACAATAAATTATATTTTAAATACAGAGTGAATCTTACCAATTTTGAAAACTTTATTGACATTTTAGTGCTGTATCCAGCCATCAAGCACCTTTGCGATCCAGACAACATCAACCAGAAGATTTTGACTTATATTAAAAAGTTAGAACAGGATACTGAGCTTCACAACAGAACATATGCCTATGCTGCAAGCTTTGATGATTTCATACATTTGATAAAGGAAAGCAATGATATTGAATTATTGAAGCATATTAGGTGAGTTTTAACAAGTTAACATGTGTTGTTGATTAAATTCTATTTTGGTAAGGTAAATTAGTTGTAACCTTTGGGTCTCATTTATTTTTACATAAGATGGGTGAACTGTGTAAATTAGGTCAAAAAATAGATGAATCTCTCAAAAAAAATATATTATTCGATATTGTTTATTTTCATACAGTTATTTGTTTTTAAATAGCAATCTTTACTTTGATATTTAACTCATTTTCATATGTGAGTAATAGCTTAGTCCAGCTGTCAAGAATTTAACTGTATATACTCTATTAATTTTTATTTTTCTTGTTGTAATGATGCTTTTATGATACCTTTTCATATGTAATTAATGGTTTAATTTTATGAATAAAATATTTTTCATGATTATAAGAAAACATTTATGATCGCTTATTGTTTTTATAGCAGAAATACACATAATTTATTGCAGTTGATTATTGTGTTAGTACTATTTAGTTTCATTCACTTGTTTGTGTTGCTAATATCACCTGTGTAATCTTTATATCCTGTAGGATATAAAGGTTAGGCAACTCGTTCAAACATTAATTCATGTTTATCTTCTCCACTGGATAATTTTAATTGGCCTCATTGCTTTCCAGTTGGGCATTTAAATATCAGTTTAACCACTCTTCCTTACATGATGGAAATTGTTGTCCTTAATTTTATACGCTTGAAGGCATGTGCTAGAATGCAAGAGTTGATGGAAAGCAGGGGAAGTATTCCACCTTGATCAGGCATTGAATCCGGGTTTTCCACATACGGTAACAAGAGTGAAATGATGGAAATTTAACTTATATGCGTGTGGGCATAATACTGGTCACAAATGTGAAGATTGAGAAAGAGAAACTGGTCAAGTTCAGAATTTTTCTCCGTCTCAATCTTCACATTCCACATACAGGGTGGATATCTCTAAAAATTTTAAATAAGACAATTTATGCAGTTTTGCTAATGCATTGCCTGTCAAACAACGTTTAGTAAGAATTTCAAAAGAAGCCTATTCAACCGTCGCTTATAATTTCAGAGAAGATTGATCTTCATACTGTTCAAAGCAAATAACTTATTTTATGTTAAGAGAAAAAAATCCAAGATAACAGCTGAACAGCTTATATGAATGAAAAATGCTGAGGAAGAATGTACGTCTGATAACCAAGAGAGATCGCCAAAATCTCCCTGAAAATTTTCTCTAAAATTACGAGGGTCATAAAAGTCGACAATCTTTCCAAAAGGAGGAAAAGACTATCAAAAATAGCACCTTCGAATATGTGTCCTTCCACTTAGGGGTGATGGTTAAAGTGGCTGGGGCACACGGTGTTGGTATTTATGCAAAGAAGAGCATTCAGGAAGTGTTATAAGGGAAATTGAGAATCCCAAATCCATGAGAGTCATAAGACAGTTTTTTAAAGGTTGTGGGTAGATCTGAATATCATAGCGAAGGATATTTACTGCATAAGAGTTGAGAAAAATGCTACAGTTAAAAATTTTGTCTGGATAACTGGAAATTTGTACAATTGATGTTCATATACTCAGAGTTTTACTGTACATTGTTTTCTTTCTAGTATATTATGGAGTACAATATATTTAGGTTAGAATTATTACACATTTTAATAGAAAATGATTTTGTGCAGTCAGATTTATATAACTGAAACCGGTACTCTTTGGTTATCCTGGACCCCTTTTGAAAAATAATTTTTTTGCGATAACCCTTTCCCGGGAAAAACATTAAAATAAACTAAGAAAATGAGAACTTGTCAAAAAAAATTATTTACAAGTAACCGAGGATATTGGCGAGCCTTCAGCTCGCTTTCTTTTTATGTTATAATGCCTTTTATATTGGGTAGCCATCTCGGGGTGCTATCGCGCCCTTTGCCTCTCTGGAACGAAACTATGCCTCACCATTGGCTGGTGATCTGGTGGGTAAATGTCGCCACAGGCAGATGAGTCATGGGTTTGCAATCTTTCGCTTTGCGTGAAAGGGTTATCTCAAAAAATTATTTTTCTAAAGGGGTCCGGGATAACTGAAGAAAACCCTCAAACCACTTTTTTAATGTGACAGTATCAATTGAAAACTTGGAAAAAAGTTCAGCTAAGGTCAGTGTTTATTTTAAATGCTTTATTTTATTATTGGAATGGTAAATTTCATTTCAGGTATAACATAGTGACAGAAATAATGCAAGCAACCACCATTCAGAATCTGAAGAAAGCAAAAAGTCTCAGTTCAGACAGAGAGCAGTCCCAGAGTGTCAGAAAAGATGAATTGATTCAGGTAGGAAAATATTTCTGAATTTCAGCTCTCATTGCTACTCGTTAACTATTAATTAATTTAAGTTAAAACTGCTAGTATGTGCCTATAAATTAATCTGCAGGGGTAAATGGATGATTTGGTAAATATCTATTTAATTACAGTATTTGCCGGATCATAAGATGCACTGGACCATAAGACGCACCAGCATTTTAAAGTAAAAATTTTGGGAAAAAGTATTTTATTCACTTTTGAAGCACAAAGTTACAAGATACTCAACTAAATGGCATCAAAATGTCTTTATGCTGCCCCAACAGAACAATCAGCGCCATCTAGATAGTTTTGCACTTCAATTGTTTTTGTTATCGAGATAATGGTCACGTTCAGATGAAACGATCTTGGAATTGGACCAACTCGAAAAGGACGAAGTTGAAAGGTTAAAAATCATGTGTCAATAAAGTAAATGTGAAGCATGGAGGTATGAAGGTATACTACCTTCATACCTCCATGGACGCAAGTATAACCTTCCTACATGGCTATATATGCTTGGCCCTTGTATGTCAAATCTAATCCGATAGCACTGTATTTTACAGGAAAAAAGTGAGTCTTATGGTTCAGCAAATACTTGACGCACCTTCAGACCATAAGACATGGGAAACCTATACTGTATTTTCCAGGAAAAAAGTGCGTCTTATGGTCCGGCAAATATGGTATATGTTTTTTACAATTTTTACCATTAATAGAGTATGTTGGGTGTTGTGAATAGATGGATTGATAAATTGAAAAGATGAATTTTCATTTAATTTTTTATTTATTTGTTAATTTACTCTTGAGCTAAAAAGAAAATGTTTGGTGAAATGATTTTAGAATTAATCTTGATATGATTGCAGTTCAACTCAATTCACTTTTTAATTAGGCTTGGTAGGATTCGATTTCCATCGAAAAACATCAATAAACGTTGATTTTTTAAGAATTTTGAATTTGACAAAAATGAATAGTCGTAGATAAGCGTCGATTTTCCAAAAACCTATTTCATTCTGTGCAGTCAGATATTTAAGGAATGACCTGCGGCTCCCGAAGCTCATTCTCCCGCTTAAAGTGCACCAGACGACTACCTGACAACAGACATCGACCTACTGAAAAACAAAATGATGAGCAACCTGATTTGGTGGGTGGGCATTGCCAATGGTCTTGTCAGAAATTGTTACTCTCCTTCCATGTTGTTACTTTTTAGTGAAATACATACTATGAAGTTTCTATACTCTTTAGAACACAGTTGAATCAAAAACAATGTAATACAATATTTTTAAAACGATGGCTGTCTTTTGTAATATTAAAGGATCAACTTCCTGGAACTCATTTCTAAACGAACTGAAACCGATCTTTTGGCAGTTTTTCTTTATCAGTTACCCAGAAAGGTCATTCTGCTCTTGTGTTTTTTGGCCCCTTCATTCTTTGCTGCAGTTTAGTATATTTCAATTCTCTATAATAAAAACATTGTTCTGTAAGAAACGCAAGATGGCCGACAGCAAAATTTAATTAGACCACTTGAAAATATGTTGGCTTGTGTCCACTAACTGGAACCACGTCAAAAAATGACTGCGACACAGACTCTCCGACCGTCATTAACTCGGGTTAGAGGCCCATACCTCGAGACCCATCCCCAAATCCGAGCTCAAGCATATCTACCCTCGCAGCAGGGGGGCACTAGCCAACCCCGTCTTTTGCAATAAAATTTAAACTTTTATGTTGTTAACTTATTGCGATTGTGACTCAAGCATCATATTTGGGTGAATGCGCTGATCAAGAGCATCTTTTTAACAAAATTCTACGATAAATAATAAGATATTTACGCTCACATCTAATCTTGACAACCAGGACAGGATTGTATTGAAAGCAGTTATTCATGAGATGGTGCGGATGGTGTAACACTTGGTTGCTATATGGTGTTAGATGGGAGAAAAGGAAAACCGCTCATAACTAAAAAGCTTTTCAACCTTTTTCGATCAAACTTTCAGGAATCACTTGACTATTCAACTTGTCAATTTAAACTGACCGCCGTGTATGTAGTAGTTCTGGGTTTGACTCTATTCTTTAGCATTTTAAAATATCTTAAAAAAAGAGATATTGATGCGGTATTTCCACAGTTAAGCCGAAAAAAGTATGGAAATGAATTTCCATATCGTAGAAATTCAAATCTCATTCGAAAAAAGCCGAAAATTAGGTTTAATTACTATTTTTTCTTGATTTTTACGCATTTATTCAGTTCGTCATGATAAAATTGTGATAAAGTCGTGTTATAGCATCATTTTATATGTCCATGACTATTATTACTTTCTGGAACATTCGATTATGCTGATTTTATATTAATTTTTTACATTTTAGTGCACAGAATTTGGTGTCATTAATTTTTATTTTATTTCAACGTAATACTAAATTCACGCCTACCCATCATATTTGACGGGCAATTACGCTAGTTAATATATAATGAAATGCGAAGATTGAGAAGGAGAAAAATTCTGAACTTGACCGGTCAAGTTCAGAATTTTTCTCCTTCTCAATCTTCGCATTTGTGATCAGAATTATGCACTCACACACATAATTTAAACTTCCATCATTTCACTCTTGTAATATATAATGGTTTAAAAAGTTGCGCATAAATTAGCAACTGCTACTTAAAAATGAAGCGATATTAGGGATTACTATGTATTTGCTATTTGTAGTAAAATATTTTGCCGATTGGAATAACATTTTAATCAGGAGTTGAGGCAAGACTTTTTATCGACTGATGATTAATTAAGTCTAATTTTTCTCTATGTATATTTTATGTTAAATACAGAGAATATTTAGTACAGCGACGAAAAATACCAAATGATACAAAGTAAAGTAATAGATAGTTCTTTTT
This sequence comes from Uropetala carovei, assembly GCA_036926305.1. Classification (NCBI taxonomy): domain Eukaryota; kingdom Metazoa; phylum Arthropoda; class Insecta; order Odonata; family Petaluridae; genus Uropetala; species Uropetala carovei. Next base: position 1,726,108 of record JAXCHB010000250.1, read on the forward strand.
TGACAGCTACAATATTATGTGTTAATTATATCATTAATGTGTTTGCCTTAATTAGTCTTTAATTGGCATTAACGAATGTCTAAAAGCCTTTGGACTGAACTCAAATATATACCAGCTTACGATATTTGAGGTTAAAAACACTTTCAGAATTAAGTAACTTGGTAGTTCACTTTCCTGCAATATTTAAATCCACTAATAAACGAAAAAGGCTATATTTAAATATTTGCAGGGAGAATGTAGTTCGTATGAAGGATATTCGAACACCACAGTAGTTCCAACAAGGTGGTTTAGGTGGTTTGAAGCTGTGAAATATATGAAGAGCAATTGGAAAAATATTGTTGATTTTCTCAAATCTGACTTTTAAGTGAACTAAATGATTCGTCAAGAAAAAGAGAGAAATTGAAACGATTAATACAAGTTGAAAAAACAGGGAAATTTACATGAAACTTTACTTTGTAATATCTGTTCTGGAAAAGATTCATGCAATTCAAAGAACTCTTTGCTTGTGTGCTCCACTCATCCACAAAGTGTATGATTTAGTTAAGAAGGATTTAATTAATTCCATGGAGGTGAAAGGAAGTATGTCTGATATTGAATTTTATTTGAAGGCGATGGCTGCAGTATACTGCAATAGGATAAAGAAATAAATGCTTACATTTTGTGAGAAACTAAGGAACAAATTTGAAGCAGCAATGGATAATAACGTTCCAGGATACCTATATGGAGATGAAGGTTTTTTATCACTGCAGAGTGCTTGATCCTTTTCTGAAATCACAAATATCAAAAGATTTTGACTCTTACAAGATACTAATAAAAGCATTTAAATGTGATATAAATGAAATAAAAAAGGATTTTAATTCATATATGCTTCAAGATGTTCCCACGAAGATGTCCTGAAATTTCAGCTATCGAGTACTGGAAAAGTGAAAAACAGAGACTACCAAAACTGAGTACACTTGAATTCATCACATTTGCAATTCCAGTAACATCTGTGGGTGTTGAACGCTCTTTCAGTTTATTTCGCAAAGTTCAAGATAAAAGACGAATGTGCCTTTCTTATAAAAACCTGGTTAAGCTGAATATACAGTAGAACCTCCAAATTCACGGGGGTTACGTTCCTGACAACACCGCGAATTTAGAATCCGCAAAAATAGAAGCAAAGGCCTTATGAAAAAATGGGGGTTAGGTTCGTGGCTGCTACGTGCATATGAAGCCTCGTGTAATTATATCGGCGTATTTTTCGAGAACCGTTCGTCGTAAAGATATGCGGTAAACGGCGTTTTGTTTCTACTGGAAAAATATTTTCGTTTGCTAAAGTGTCCCGGGTTCGAATCCAGGAGACAATTATATTTTCCCATAAGTTTACACGGGATTTTTGATTTTTCAGAGTGCAAGGTTTTTTTCCTTCATTCATTACAAACGTAAATATGGACCGATTTTCATCTTTTTTGCTTTATTCCACGGTTAAAGCTCTATAATATCTTATTCGTGCAATGTTTACACGTTATACGGTCGAATTTTTCAGAAATACGCATTCTTTTTCAAAATTTTGCGGATTTTTCGTACTCATTCAGGGCGTTGCCAAGGGGACTCTCATTGTTGCTTCTTATTCACTGAAACCTTGAATTTGAAGGTTTAATTGGCCTTACATTTTAAGGTCAATTAAACCTTCAAATAGACGAAAGAGAAGCGTTATTGTTATCTTCTCTGCATTGATTATCTAAATAAACGTTTGCATTGACGTCGCCTTTATAGTAGGTCCTGTAAGAAGTTAAAAGCAGTAGCTGATAGACACTTGAAGGAAAGCAACTGTTTGTGAGTTCGTCTATAAGGGTGCAACGATAATCATTGGAACTAAGGTAAGGTAGAATTAAAAATTTTTCCCCTTTGAATATACCACGATATGATCTAACATAGGGCCAAACTATTTAGATTATTTGCAAGCGTAGCTACAGCAGGCTGCTAGTGTGGCATTTAAATCTGCCATATCCGTACAGTAGGTTTAAAGAGATAATTTTGCATAAATCATGATTAGCAAAGAATATACCGAAAAAATATTTATTGAATCACGTAAACGGCAAAAATATGCATGCATTAAATTTGGTGAGAGCTAGAAAATGAACCCCTAGCCAAGCATACCATTATGTTCAGCAATATAATCATACCTTAAAATGAAGGTTATTGTTCCTCTGGGCTAGTGTCCAATTCATCCGGACACATCACAGAGGAGTGCAGGAGGTCAGCGGTTGATGCTTGAGGTTCGGACTTCCATAGAAACATTGTTATGGGCAACTGTCGAGGTTTTTTTGCAGGCTTCGATAAATTTCTCTGTATGGCATCATAACATTTTCAGTTCCTCTTTTCATTTTAATTATGTGCTCTATATTGTAAAATGGGGCCACAGCGTGATAAAAAAAACCTTGCGGATGGGGAAATTCATTTGTTTAGTGTTTTTCTCATCCCTTCAAAGATGGCAGCAGTAGTCGGAAAAACCACGAAATTGCGAAGCACGCAAATTTGGAAGCCGCGAATTTGGAGGCTCTGCTGTACTCTATTTCAACAAATATTTGACAAAGAATTTGAGTTTAGACCATGAACATCAATTTAACCAGGAATTATTGGAAATAAACTTCGAATCCTACCAAGCCTATTGAGTTTGTCCTCTGGTTTAATAGAGATAGTTATTTCTGGGGCATAATTCTTTCAGTGCCTTATCAGAAAAGGAAGTTGATAGTATCATTACATGTTAATGCATGCATGCATGTCAGGAAACACATTGCATGGAAATGCGATGCACTGTTTTGCTTCTTTTTCAAAGCAACATCAGAAATTATTATTATATATGTTCTTATGCTTATATCTGTGAGCATTTGACGTAACAAAATATTTTATAAACATTTGTAATTATTGGCATATGATTCTTCTGCATTTAAACTCTATCTGAAAATAGGTATATTTCATAGCTCTCTAAAAGTTCATTAATTTTGTTGTATTAGTTACATTCACAATAGAAAATGGTTATTAACCCCTTGCCTGATTTGTCCATATTGAGTACAGCAGTGGTGGCCAAACTTTTCTTGTGTAGTACCAACCTCAAACAGGCATACAACAAGTAAATGTAGAGGAAAAAACTTATTATAATTCCATAAAAATACAAGTGTTGATAAACTGCAATAAAAATCTGATTTCTCACAAATAACACATCACATTAATTGCAATATGAGCTGTTTTATTGTTACAAAATGATTTGAAATTATAATTGATTAAATGTTAAATATGTATATTGATTGACCCTTGCATTGTTTTATTTTAATCAACTCTTCATTTTGTGGTTGCAAATTTGTAGTTTCTTCTCCTCTTCCATCAACATATTAACTTATTCAAATTCACAAGGAAAGACTTGGCATGCTACAAGTGGCATCACAACTGCCATACAGGACCTACTTCACATGTCGTCTCTAATTTGATATGCACGTTATTTCCCCCAATTATAATTTCTATTGTAGTTTTTAAATTAATGCATTGAAAATATAATTGTTTTTATCATTATTTTTTAGCAAAATATCCATTGAAATTATTATATTATTATTATGCTATTTAACTTTACCAATTAGCAAATATAGCATCATCACTGTCTGAATCACTTTATTTTTGTTTGATTTGTTACAGTATTTTGGTTTATCACTTTCTTTATTAGTTTTTAAGTCACTATCAGGTAATATTTCAATTTCATTTCAGTGAAAGTTCATTCATTTCTGCAATTTCAGCATGCAAGATCCTCATAATCCTTGACAAATTGGTGGCAAAATAAAAAATATTATAGTTAAAAAATATCATAGATATTGAAACTCTATAGAGTTTAATTATATAGAGAAGGGTTTAAAGAGATTACATCAAAGCTTTTTTTACATATAGAGAGAAAAATTCACAGAAAACAACTGATAACAGACAAGATGTGAGATTCATGTCATTAATCCCTATACTACACCTTCTGCATGATTAGATGTTCACATAATTCTATGTAATTTTTGCTAGATAATCAATTGAAATGCCTTTATTAATTCTTTAAAAAGGTTTAAATCATTACTGATATATAATTATTTTTCATGGACTGAAAAATTGAAGGCCCGGAAAGTGAAACGTTACATGAATCAACTGGCATTTGCCAAAACACTGTGCGAGAAGAAGCTTAAAGTTCTTGGTTGGATGCGTTACCCTCAAGAGGAGGTGGATATGGATTATGATGGAATGTCAGGACGAGAGGTAACTGAGACTTATGAAATATTTATCCTTGTATCACTAGTTTTTCTCATAACTCCATAAAATAAATTAGTTTCCAGCATTAGAAACAAAGGCAAATATTATATTGAGTTTTAATTTATAACTCCTCCTTTGTCTCCAAAATTGGTTTGTTTAAACTTTTATAGTTTTAATATTTGTGTTAATTGGAAATTGTGATATTTTTCAGATGCTACCTTTAGAGAGTGTTTTAAGTAGTGTTGTTGGAAGAAAGTTCTTTGCCCAGTTTCTGGAGGGTGTGGGTTGTCCTGCATTGGTTGGTTACTGGGGAGCGGTAGAAGAATTGCGTCAATCTGATCGCAAACAATGGCACCAGCTGGGAGCAGAGATATTCTATGCATATGTTCACCTTCCCACTGGAAAGGTTAAAGTTGACAAGGTATATAGTTTAAATATACCTTGGGGAATGAACAAACTTATATTTTACTAATAAATATTTCTTAAGAATTATGAGTCTTAGGGATCTTAAAAATGCTTGGTAACTTTTATGCTACAGTGTTTATTGGTTTTTCCAGGCTGTTCGAAAAAGAATGGAGGCATTTCTGTTGGGAGATAAGGGACCTGAAGTTTTCTTTGAAGTACAGGAAGAAGTTTTTCGTGTTCTTGAGAAGCAGTATCCAACCTTCCTTGTGAGTGAATTGTATGGAAAAATGCTTGCTGCAATGGATGAGGCAGCAAAAGCAGAATTCTTACAATCAGAATCTTGTAAGTATGTACTTTCTTATTAGCTGCCATACTGAAATCCATGCACTGGTTTTACTTGGTTTATTTTTAGGAAAATAAAAAGTATAATATATTTAAATTTTAGGAATACTTGTAATTCTATTTTATATTTTTGTCATATGTGTAACTTCAGTAATAGGGATAAATGCCTATAGCAAAGCTTTGTGAAGAATGTTAAAAACTCCAAGGACAATGATGGGATATCTCTGCCAAAATGGTAATCTATTTAGTAATAACGAATGGTTGAACTGCATTTCTTTGACATGTACCCCTGCACAGATGCAGAAAATTTGATTTCATATCTTTACATAAGTTAGCACATGCAAATTACCAATTTAAATATAAAAGACACAATTTTGTTATGGTGTAATGATCAGTGAAGTTAAATGGGAGAATAAGATAAACATTTATAACTCAAACTTTACATTATATTTTATCAAACCTTCAGAAATTAATTGTAAACACCACTTTTAAACATTAACCTGTTTGCCTTCTATAATCAAGCCATGGCATTGACTCCAGAAGTGTTTTTCCTCAATTTCATTAACAAAAGGTTGAGTTTAGCATATTAATCATTTTCATTTTGAAATTATTTAAAAGTATGGTACAAACTCAGGATTTGAATGGTTCTGTGGATAATAAATTTATTATTTGTCTTAAAGAGAGATTTTAAATCTGTGGGTTGGGTTGTTCTTTCAATTGAAACAAAGTTTTCCAATATCTCTTGTAGTTTACCGTAATTTTCTGATTATAATACACAACCTATATAATACGCACCCATGTTTTCAAGGGTGAAATATGAAAATTCTCTTATCACTATGTATAATACACACCTATTTTTTGTAAAAGATCAATGTAATTTTACTTGACCATGTGTAGTATTGGGACAGTTCTCGCCTTGCTGCCAAATGAGATAGGTGTGAGAGAGTTTACAAGAATATCACATTACATTCTGATGCGCTCATTAAAGATCGCTATGCTGTATAAAAAAACATTTTGTCTCAATGTCGCCTCTTGTATTAATCTGGTCGGTTGGAATAGGAGTTTATGCTTTTCTGCCAAATTGGATATTTGTGAGAAAGTTTACGAAAATATCACGTTATGTTCTGACTCCCGTTAAAGATCGGTACAATGTATAAAAACCTCAGTCTCAGTGTTGCCTTTTGCATTAATCTGGTCGGTTGGAATAGGAGTTCATGCTTTGCTGCCAAACTAGATATTTGTGAGAAAGTTTACGAAAATATCACGTTATGTTCTGACTCCCGTTAAAGATCGATACAATCTATAAAAACCTCAGTCTCGATGTTGCCTTTTGTATTAACCTGGTCGGTTGGAATAACAGTTCGTCCTTTGCTGCCCAGCGACATCGTTCATACAAGCCGATCAAGGTGTGCAAAATGTTCTCAGCGATGCAATTTACGTAGACGATGAGAGAGAACACAAGATCGCCGAGGAACCGTTTGAGGGCATTGAGGGGAGTGGTAATGAATTCCTAGGCTTTAGTAATTCTGACAGCTAAAGTAAGTAATTAAATATTCTTATTTTTGTTTTTAAAAACAATATCTATATATTAAAAGGCTTAGGTATGTTTCCATGAAAGAGTTAATAGGTATGTGTGTCAGTTTAAGACACGAAAGTTTAGGTACTTCTAGAAATGCTAGAAACTTGAAATTTGAGATGTTGATCAGTCATGGGTCACAACCAACAGGAAAAATCGAAAATCCGAACATTTTCCATTTTGATGGGGTCTTTTTGACCCCACACTTTCATTTCATAACCCCATAAGAAAAGCACAAATCGGCGCAAGCCATTTTTTAATTTCATTTTAAAATTACTTAAAATTATGATACAAACCACAGAATTGAAATATTAAACGGAAAAAAGAGTGAAAATTATTATTTTTGAAAAGAGAATACGAATTCATGCCGAATTAGATTAAATATTTGATTTTAACTGCATAAAAACGAGAAATTTTAAAATTTATAACAATGAGAAATTTTGTCTACCATGGAAATGCTACAGTGCTTTTATATGGGATTCTTGCCTTTTAATAGTATGGACATCTATATAGCATACAAGTGTAACAATAACGTGTTTTATAAGCAGTTTAAATGAAGAGAGGGTAAGGGGAAAAGGAGAGGGGGGAGGGAGTGAAAGGAAAAGAGATGAAAGGGAGATAGGGGAAAGCAGGAGAGAGGGGATGGGAGAGAGAGAGGGAAGAGAGAGGGAGGAGGGAAGTAGGAGAGAATAAGGGTTACACAGGAATGTAGTAATAGAGAGGGTAATGGGAAAAGGAGACAGGGTGAGGGAGAGGGGAAAGAAGGGGGAAAGAGAGAGGTGGAAGGGAGAGAGGGAAATGGGGAGAGACAAAGAGGGGGAGCGAGAGAGAGGGAGGGATAGGGAGAGAGAGAGAGGGAGATGTATCAATAATGCAAGAAAATAGTAAAATATGTCTTTAATAGAATAGTTTTCTATAGGGATGTCATTTGCATCATTAATTGATTCACATTATTATTAATAAATTAATTGAAATAAATCTGCGTAAACATTACATGGGTACAGCTGGAATGCCTCATCATGAACTGAAGCCGTTATCATGCTCTTTAGAAACCTATTGCCATTGAGAGGACTATGTAATTGTACAAGACTTACTGTTACTCGAATACAAACACACACAAAGCAAAAGTCATCAGTGCAGCAAACTCAGACACAGTACTTATTCCAAGAATCTTACTCATTCCATCAAATACAGATTTACCATTCAGTTGCACACGAAAACAATTCCCCATACGATTGGCTTTTTCAATAACAATCAATAAGTCACAAGGCCACACATTTGAGAAAATGCCTTTACCTACCTAAGCCTGTTTTTAGTCATGGACAATTATATGATGCTCTATCAAGAGTCAGATCGTTTGATACACTTACTGTAGTGTCAGGAAAGAACCCAGAAATTGACAATTGTGTCTTGAGAGAAATCTTTGATTAAAAAATATAAGTTAAAAAAAAATGCCTGAATGTTTAACTAAGAACCTTTAAGATCCGCTAGATCGGCATATGCTATGCCGGGTATAGCTACTATTTTAAAGGAATGTTATCGAAATGCATTGAAATGTACGATTTCTTTGTAAAAACATGTTCATTATCGAAATGCATTGAAATGTACGATTTATTTGTAAAAACATGTTCATTATCGAAATGCATTGAAATGTACGATTTATTGGTAAAAAAATGTTCGAAAATATAAATTATTTCCTTACTGAAAAAAGTTGTATGCATTTATAACCATATATAATATGCACCCTAACTTTTTGTCAACTATTTTGAGAAAAAAATATGTATTATAATCGGAAAATTACGGTATGTTATACAGATTTTTGTAATGTGGTGAATAAATAATGGTCACCATGCATTTATTTGTATACTGTCATCCATATTTATTAATCCCTTTGCATCAAAGTTCATCCCCAAAATTACATAAAGATCTCCAATCAATTAATGTATTTCTGGAAAGTCATTGCCACTAGACATTTAAATATAAATCTATTAACTATGTCCAAAATAAATAGCTTTTAATAACACCTTTGAACATACTGTAATGAAGACCATATGAGACCAAAAATGGGAAATGTCATAAAAACATACCAATTGAGTTTTGGACTAAAGTAGTACATACTTGTTTGTTTTTCTTAACTTTTAAATGAATCAAAGATATATTTGCTTGCACTGAAGGAAATTTCTGATTTATATTCTGTTGTGATTACTATATTTTTGTCTTAGCCCTTCTTGAGGAACCTGAGGACAGCTCAGGATGTGGAGGTCACTCTCCTCTGCATGTAGCTGACCATTCAAACTATGCCAGGAAGAAACTCGACCAGTTGGAGGAGAGGCTGAGTAATAAAATGCAGGTTTGTTTTGTAATTTTGATGTAACCTGGGAAAAAGTGAATGGAATATGACCACAGTTATAACTTAGGTAGGATAAATATTTCAGTATAGTTCATCATGTGATCTTATTTTTCTAATAAGTGAATATGCTAAAAAATTAGTTTTCTTGTGAGATCAGTAATTTCTTGATTAGTTTATGTGTCAGTATTATTCTGTATATCAATTATATCAATAAATTCAGTGACTCGGTTGATTTTCAAAAATGTCCCAATTTACATAATTTTCTTTCAAAAATGTTTAGCTTTGGATAATTGGTTGCAATTGCATTTGAGATTTGACATATTAAAACTTTGCATAAATGTTTTAGTCAAAATGCCATATATATGCAATCAGGGGCGGCGTGAGGAATTTTAGCACCTTGAGCAAGATAGCACTGCAGCATCCCCTTCCATAAATCTTCCTTGATGTATTTACAAAGTGTACACATTAATTTATTAATCGCTCTGTAAAACTTATTGACAATGAATAAATAAAAGGAATTCCATCAAGATTCCAGCCTGTTCCACAGTAAAAATTTGTGTCCAATATTTATTCACTTGCAAGTAATGCATAGACTGGCAGCCCGTACAGCTCCGAAATCTAAGCTCTGTTGAAGTACAGTACGAACTCCCTTAGAACGAAGAACTCCATATAACGAAAATTATCGCCGGTCCCGAAAAATTCACTAATAAAACTATATTGAAAACCTCTATATTACGAACCTCCGATAATTACGAAACCTCCTAATTACAAAATAAAAATTGCACCTGTTCCACTAAAAACAAACCTCCATACAGGATCGCAACAAGGGCGTTTGGTGCCTGGGTGCAAAATAATTCTGTGGCGCCCCCCTCTCCCAAAGTGACTTCTAGTCAATCCTAAAAAAAGACCTCCACTGTCCCCTATATAAATGTTAGCGAAGGTATCAGTTCTTATTCATATTATGGACAGCCTTTAAATTAAAAATAATTTATAGATAATTTTAACATTTAAACTTTGCTACGTTTGCTTAATATTAGCTTTCAGTTGCCAATCGAGTGAATTGCTCAGCTTTATCTTAAAAGCATTTTGAAGAAGGGGCAAACTTTTAAATGAACAACAAAAAAAGATACAAATATCTTGATGGGAAGGCACCCCCGACTAGTTGGCACCCGGGTGCCTTGCACTCTGTATTGGCGCGGCCCTGCCTTCATATAGCGAAATTAAAAAAAAAGAATATTGTGCACGCCGTTGTAAAACAGAAATCAATGCCATCTATGCAGGTGTTAACGCTGCTTTTACGACCTCGCCTGAATGATTCGAAGCATAGTATTTGTTGTAATTACAAGCATTTCGAGTGATAACGTAGACCTCGTCTTTCGTGTATTTCGATCTTTCGCATATTTCGATCTTTTGCGGTTCCACATTTGTGGCCTTTTTGTCTTTTGCGGTTTCATGTCCATGTCATGTCCTTTACCATCCGCTGTGTTTGTAAACTCATGTGATAGACTGCCTTCTAAAATAAAGTATTTTTACGTAATATGTTAAGATGATTCGTATATGAGAAAGTTTGCGCAATGTGTTTTGCACAATTTATTTCTTAAATTAAATGCATCTTTTAATCTAAAAATCGAAAAATCTGGGCCAGGGTGCTTTTATAATTCTGTAAGGGGTGGCATAAACTGCTTGCACCCGGGCAGCAAATATGGCTGGCACAGGTCTGGGTATCAGTTCAGGAGCTTTCTTTCTTTTTGACAACAGTGAAGTCCCGAGGGGAGAAACTCAACCCTCAACTCTTGATCCTTCCTATTCAGGATAATTGGGGTATTTGCTCAGGTTTGATGTGGTTCAAGCGCTTAAGCTTTGCATTTTACGCACCATTTATTATTGGTGGAGTTTCATGGAGTTTTTCAGCATTGTAACACCCCGAGAAATAAGTCTGCCATATTTGGAAAATTAGCTCCTGCAAGTTAGGCAACCTCCATTCATTTTACTCTAATCTACTACGGAACTTAAATAAGATTTTATTTTCTGATACTTTTTTCAAGTTCTTTTATCTTGTTTAAGTCTCTTTTTCATTGACATATATTTTTCTGTCTCTTTCTCTATTTTTCTGCGGTCACCAATACAGAGGACAAATGATCCATTCTTCCTAGGTTGGGAACCAAACTGTATTTCCCATTGCCTTAATTACTTCTCTTTTGTGATTTCATCTTTCTCTGTGTTTTCAGGAATGTAACCCCTGCAAAATACGAGGTCTGCCTGTATATATAATTAAGTATGAAAATTTATTAAATACACATAATAAATTTTTTATAAATAAATTATCTATAGATAATTTCTCATTAGTAGCTCTTTGTGGTAAACGTTGAAGCCCAACTGATTACTAACTTTTATTTAAATAAAGGAGAAAAATATTTATTCGTTAATATTTTTTGTGCTATATTTTCATTTACATACTTTTATTTGGCTATTTATTGATATACTATCGTCTCTAATGTACATAGTGTTAAAAATAGCAAAGGTTGCCATTTAAATATTTTGAATACTGAAAAAGTAAATTTAGTATAAAGTAATCCAAGTTTTGATCATTAACCCTTTTAGTGCCAGCCGGCCGATCTATCGGCCCTTGCTGCATGTGCGAAGAATGCCACGGGCCGATCTATCGGCCGCGCTTGTTTACGATGACTTTGTATTTTCTTTCCGGGTGAGATTACTCTTTTAGTCACTTAGTTGACATCTGGTAAGCATTTCCTGCCACAATGTATTAAATCTGACATGGATAGCTTGTCTTTCGATTTTATATCTACTGAGAGGGCTTCGGCCGTTTTCGCGTCAGTAGCTTGACGTGTTTTATATGGCGCATCGCATTAGTGGTTGTTATCGTTAATTTTTGACGACTTATCTGCAGTTTTTGGACTGCAAAAGGCAGTGTGTTTATCTATTGTTATCTCAGGTACTCCACAAAATTTTTTTCGTAAATTTATTCTTAAAAATATTTATCGTATCAGTCTTGAAATATTTTCACTTGAAAATTCAAAATTCCGTACAATGCTTAGTATTCTGTATATATTCTTTATATGCAATTATTCTAAATTATATTCTGTCAATGCAAATATGATTTATCAGGATGTTTGAATATTATCGTTTTTATTTGAAATCTTTTACTAAGGAAAATTTTCCATTCTACCCTTCGATAATGTCGAGGAATTTGAAAACTAAGAACGTCGAAGAGTTATAGTTTGGGTCTGATGGAAGTAATGGTGAATCAGATACGACCGATGAACAGGTTTTTTCATCTAACAATTACGACTCAATTGGATGTCTTCCTCGACCCCCTGCTTCATGTATACGAATTTTATCGTCATCCAAGAGTGCCGAGTCTCAAGAGTCAGATACAGGTTAGGGCAAAGTTGATTCAGATGAAAGTAATTGGCATAAGGTGTTCGAGAACAGTGATAACCCACCTCCATCTCTTGTGTGCCAAGAAGCGTATGGACCAAAACACACACCCCCTCTTACTGCAGCACCGATCAGCTATATTTACCTGTTTTTTACGACCTCTTTTTTGAACACATTGATAAAGGAAACAAATGACAACGTTAAACTTTTTCTTTCGACGCATAAAAATCTATCCCCGAGTTCTCGTGCGCAGAATTGAGTAAATGGCAGACGGCAATAAGACACTGAAATAATTATCAGGAAAAAATAAAAGGACTGTTGTGTTTGCGGCAAAAGAGGTGGAAATAAGCCAGGGAAGCAAAAAAGGGTTCGTACTGTGTGTATAAAGTGTGAAAAGGGTCTTCATGATCAGTGTTTCCCAGAACACAAGTGTAATGGCTAACATGGACGCGCGCGAGATGTGCGCCACTACATTTTCAAGTGTAAATGATGAACATCTAATACAAAAAATATAAAAAATTGGATTTAGCTTCATAACTAATATGTGTAACTAATGTTAAGAAATTAATTGCTCAAAAAAATTTGTGACACATGATTTGTATGATCGATTTGCAAAACTTTTAAATTTTTTATAACAAATTCTCAGAATAAACATTTTACATGATGTAAAAAATACGTTTTTTATTTATTTTCTATATTCTACACATATGCAAATGGTTGATTTAAAAAATTGGCTTCCAAATATCTATAATAACTCTGGGAAAAATAATTTACTGAACGAGTGCATTTTCCTCAAATTTGGCTTGGCATTCTTCGACAACCCCATGATATTTGGGCTGGCACTAAAAGGGTTAATAATGATATAGCTCAGTAGCCCAGATGCCCTACATCAGGGACGGAAAATATGTGGCACGCGTGCCAGAAATGGCATGCTTACAATTTTCCTTGGCACACATAATCTTGTTACTTTCTATTTAAAATATGAAGTTTCTTAGAGGAGTAAACTAGTGGCACGCGAACAAAAATTCCGATGATTCAAATCATTTTCTTGGCATGCGACACAAAAATAATTTGCCATCCCTGCCCTACATTATGAATTGCCACATCATATAGATTGTTTTTATATACTACTAGCTGAAAGTACCCGGCGATGCCCGGGTTATGCCAGCTGTCTTTGGCAAATAAAATTATGTATTATATGGTAATACACCGCTCCCCGGTTATAAATATTTTTTGTTTTTCCTTCTGTTCTGTTCAAAAACGTATAAATAAAGTTAAAACGTGATAAGAGAAAAGAAATATGATTATTATTAAACTCGATAGTTTTCCAGTAGAACACATTAATATTTAAATATTGTTTCATTGTAAATACAGTTATTATTCTCAGACTAATTTCTATAACAGATATCCTTTAAGTGGTAATTAAAAGATTCCACCATACGTGAGAGTAATAAGATTTCGAGTTTAACAATGTAATAGGTTGGCAAGGCAACTTCATGTTAAAAATGCTAAATTTTGTCAAAATATGATATTAAAACATTAAATTCGAAAGATTTAGATTTGAAAGCGATAAAAGATGATAAGAATAAGAAACTGCATTTATTTTTCTTTAATACAGTCCAAGTCCGAAAATCGTAGGTCAAATATGCGAATTTTAATAAGCAAAATAAAATAAGGTTGCAGGTCGAAATATCGATTTTTCCATGTTATCTTATGAGGAATGGAAATCATTCTCGGGAATCGAACCCGGGTCAATTTTGGAAATTTTTTTTTCGTAAATGGCTTCTACTTTAAGAACTGATCATACCTACCAAATGTCAATCTTCTAGCTACTCAGAAAGTTTGTTAATAGCATTACAGAGTTTCTCACCAACAACGACGAAGTCATTTTTATATATTAGATGAAAATTGATCAATGTTACGGGAATGAAAAAATAATATATTATTTTTTATCATAAAGTGAATTTTACTGAACCATTCTTTAACTAAAATGTTAGTGTTGAAATAAATTATAACCAACAATAGTATGCTAATATGCATATGTGACGAATCTGAAAAAACCTTCATACAAAGAACCTTACAATAAAGTGCAAAAAATTGGGTCCATTCAAATTTGTTAAAAGGTTTTACTGTGTTATGGTAAGAAGGCCCTTAGCTGCCAAACCCTCATGCCCCCAACGCAGGCCACCCTGTGCTGCCGCCGCCATGCACTGAGGTTTGAAGCCCTATTCCAGCAGCCCGGATGCCTATCTCCTTCCCCTCCACTTCCCCTCAAGCCTGGCTAAGTGAAAGTGGAGGGAAAGCTTCGCTTCAGGTTGTGACTGACACAGACCATCCCGTACTCAATATAGAGATGATTGGGATAGGGCCCTCAAGAATTTGGTGCCCCAGATGGCCCTGGATACATTAGTAAATATTTTTTTCAAATTGAGTCATACTGAGGTTGTCAATTTAATTTGTGTTTGCCTTAATATAAGTTGGTGCATCATTGACCTAAGTTATCATACTATGTCACTTTTAATTTACATAAATAAATTACCTTAATTTTTCCCTAAGGCTTTGCAAGCGCTGAGAACATCCCTTAAGCCTGAGTCTCGTGTTCTGGGAATTCTGGAGAAGGAAGTAGAGTGGTTGGAAGGAGAAAGGAGACAGCTTGAGGCTCATTTATCAAGAACAGAGGCATGGGGGGAACACTTAGGAAGATGGAGAGCCACCGTTCAATCAGCAGAGGTGTGTGCTTGTGTGTCATTTGATCGGAACTATAATGTAACTGTACCCGGTAGGATTATAATTATGCCAAATTTTCAGAATTTGTATGATAGTGAAACAATATTTTTATAATGATATGCAGTGTTATCATAACCGATAACTTTTTAATTTCATTACATTATGACATCATTATATATACATTTTTAGGCATGTTTTACTTCCAGCGTGAGTGCCTATAGTGTCTGTCTGTCTGTCCGTCCATCTGTTTGTTTCTGTCTGTCTGTTCGTCCATCTGTCCACATGTTCGTTCTCAGCTTCTACCAAATGTGTTTTCATGAAATTTGATATTAAGGACTTAGAATCAAAGATAATGAGAAAACCGCAAAAATGAATCACATACGCCAGTCAGGGGTACCACTTTACTGGTGACAAAAATGAACTTTCTGTCATATCTTGTAAGGTATTAGTTATATCAAAATACTTTTCAAATAAACGTTGTAGAACTAGTAAAGAAGAGTACCGTATATACCCAAATATAAGACGACTCTGATTATAAGACGCCCCCCTATTTTTAACTCCTAATAAAAGGAAAAAATTTATTATGCACACAATGACAGAGGTTTATTATACCATTGAGTAATGAACATTGAACCAATTGCAATATGCAATTTTGTTTGGAATTTTCAATTGAATATTTTGGAACATTAGAATTTCTCATGCAAATTATTTCTCATTAGCACATTTTAATTGTTATTTTCACTTTCACTACTGGAATCTCCAATAGCTGCATCATCTTCCTCCTCCCATAGAATGTCACCTTCTGTTCCATCCAAACTGTTAGAAACACGACACTTCTTAAATCCATGGACTATTGTTGCTGGTGAGATACTGTCCCATACAGTCTTAATCCATTTTCCCAGTAGAGCCTCTGTTGGTTTTTTCATTTTACCTGCTGGAGTCAGAGGGCAATTTCCTGACAGCAACCATTCCTCATAAAGGTGCCACAGATGATCTTTAAAGGGCTTATTGACGACCACATCGAGCACTTGTAGTTGGGAGGTCAAGCCTCCTGGTATGACCACCAGATCAGTGTTGAGGTGTGATATTTTGAGTTTCACGTCATCCGTAAGATGCCCTCGAAAACCATTAAGAACTAGCATTGATCTCATCTTTAAAAGAGCACTAGGTCGTTTATCCCAAACTTCACTCAGCCACTGAATCATTAAATCACTAGTCATCCAGCCTTTTTCATTGAATCTGTAAATGATACCAGGCGGTAGTTTTTCTTTTGGTAGATTCATCCTCTTGAATATTACGAAGGGTCGCAATTTTGTCCCATCAGCTAATACCGATAACATTACTGTTACCCTTAGTTTTTCATTTCCAGTGGTTTTAACTATCACTGACTTTGCCCCTTTGTTATCGACTGTATTGCTAGTTGGCATATCAAAAAACAGCTGTTTCATCTGCATTCCCCATTTGGCCTACGAGATAACTATGTTCACCCCATAAATGAATAATATAACGCCGATATTCAATGATTTTTTTCAGCGAAATACGCAAGAAGTCTTTGCGCTAACGATGTTCTTCGCCACAGAGATAAGCTGTTCCGCCGCATGAACCGGGTGATCCACCCTGCATTTGCCTTGAATTGCTGCCGTGAAATCTTCAACGTCGATGCCAATTCTAGTGCCTTCATTTGTATAGTCTCCTGTGAGACTGGCAGTCCACTGTTGCGCTTTTCTTGCACAAATGTTATTAACTGGTCCTCTAAATTTTTATGATATCCTTCCTTAGGCCCACAAAATGCTTTCCGATTTGAACTTGCACATTTTAGCATTTCCTGTGATTTTTTCCACTGCCGCACATTTGCCTCAGTGACACCAAACCTTCTTGCTGCTGCACAATTGTTAGTTTTATCAGCATATTTCGCCACTAAAAGTTTAAAATTTGCATCATAATTATTACGCAATGATTTCAATATTTGTGAAGGTGTAGAACCTCTCTTGTCAATGTGGTCACCCATATTTTTACATAAAACTGGATAGTTAACAATCATGCAGAGTTTAATTCACTTGGAATTTACTACAGTCATAGATGGTTCACTTTGTCTGCAGTCAACACACTATGATATCATGACAGGATCAAATTACGTATGTTGGTGCAAAATCTTTCGCCCATACAACCTACTACTACTACAGGAAGTCCTCGACTTTCGTACATCAGCTGATGAACAAACATTTCGAGCTATCACATAGTGGCGGTGTCTGGCAGCCAAGCCAACACTTTTAATAACTTACCAAATGAAGCAAAATGCATAAATATAACTAGCAGCCCGCTGCAGCTATGCTTGCAAATAATCTAAATAGTTTGGCCCTACGTTAGATCTTCTTTGTTCCCTATTCATTTGACGTGTTTCCCTATTTCTTTGTCTTTCTTGTGCTCTCCGCTCCTCATCTACACGGGCAATCCTATGAGCTTCCGCATACTCTGCGATACTCTTCCTTTGATCTCTGGCTCCTCTTCCTTTCTCTGGCAGCTGTAGCTGGGCTAATAGCTCTCCTTTTCACTGGTCTACCCCTTGGCATTTTTAAATTTTCTGTGATTTTACAACAATATATTAAAGCAATTACGTGATCACATTGCCACAGAGTTACTCAATGCTAGTTTAATATCGCGGTATATTCAAAGGGGAAAAAATTTTTAATTCTACCTTACCTTAGTTCCAATGATTATCGTTGCACCCTTATAGACGAACTCACAAACAGTTGCTTTCCTTCAAGTGTCTATCAACGACTGCTTTTAACTTCTTACAGGACCTACTATAAAGGCGACATCAATGCAAACGTTTATTTAGATTATCACTGAAGAGAAGATAACAATAACGCTTTTATTTCGTCTATTTGAAGGTTTAATTGACCTTAAATGAATGAGGCAACAATGAGTGTCTCCTTAGCAATGCCCGGAATGAGTACAAAAAATTCGCAAAATTTCGGAAAAGAATGCATATTTCTGAAAAATTCGACCGTGTAATGTGTAAACATTGCAAGAATAAGATAGTATAAAGTTTTAGCTGTCGAATAAAGCAAAATAGAAGAAAATCGGTCCATATTTACATATTTTAACGAACGAAGGAAGAAAACCTTGCACTCTGAAAAATCGAAAATCCTGTGTAAACTTATGGGAAAATATAATTGTCTCCTGGATTCGAACCTGGGACACTTTAGCAAACAAAAATATTTTTCCAGGGACTTCATAGCCAGTAGAAACAAAACACCATTTACTGCATATCTTTACGACGAATGGTTCTCGAGAAATACGCCAATATAATTACGCGAGGCTTCATATGCACGCACACAGCTTCACTACGCACATAATATATAGGATAAAATTCAAAAGAGTATTTGTATTCGAATACATTTGAAGCGATTCATTTTCTACTACTATTAATAATTGATTGTTTTGAATGATTTTATGAATCGAATATTTCAATTATAGCTATTCGATTCTTCCCATCTCTATCTATCTATGCCTTCGGTTCCTCTGTCAGTCAAACTGTTATGCACCATGCGATTATAAGACGACTAGCGATTTTTCGGTCATAAAAATTGGAACAAAACCTCGTCTTATATTCAGGTCTATACGGTATTTCTTTTTCTATATACATTTAATGTAGGAGTAGCCATTATCAAGAAATCAAACAAGAATGTCTTATTTTGAGTTGAACTTCGAAAATTTCTTGCATGTTTACTTCATCATTGTTGCTAACATAAACAATCTCACAAGAATATGTTTAATTTCCTTACGTGTGCAAAAAATATTTTTAAATTGGAAGAAAATGGATTATTTATGACGAAGAAAAGAACTTGAAACCGCTATTTCCCATATGTACAGGTATACAGGTATGTTTCCATTATTCATCAAGTTGAGGCCCATCCAAACGTGACAAGAATAGAGATGGCAAACTGCCTTAGAATAGCTCCATCTTCTTTGAGCAACGTTATCTATCTGTACTCTTAATGTTTGTGTTTCAATTAATAAAAATTTGATATTAATGAATGTCTGTTTAATCTTTAAATTTTAGACTACTCCCATTTAAGGTATTAAAGGTATAAAAAACTTGGCCCCCAGGCAAACGTTAAATGGGGATTTCACTGTATATGAAATGGCACTCTCGGAAAAAACAGGACAATTGGCATCCTGTTTTAACTTTATTGGGATAACAGGAAACTTAACTAATAAGCAGGATGATCCTGTTAAAAATGGAATGTATGGTCACCGTAGTGTATGTACTGTCTTGTATATTAACCCTTTCATGACCGGAACACCTGTAAACGGACTTGTTTTCTTAGTTTGGATGTCATAGGGTACAGTGGCAATGACTTAAACCTAATCTTCCTTATTACATGAAATCTTATGAGAGAAAATTCCCCTTTTTCGTCACATGAATGATTTTAGTGACAAATCGGAACGTAACCTCCACTTATATAATGTATTTTTATAGGGGAAAATTCCCCGGTATTTGCTGTTTCTGTATTCACAACCAATTTTTGGTACGTAACCTCTGTGAGTAATGGGAACCCACTGTATCAGAAATTATTAAGGGTACTTTTTGCACGAAGCTGAAAATTTGAATTATAGGTCAAAATAGAGAAGTGATTAATTTGAAAGAAATTGAGTAATAAGAAGTATAAAGATGAATATGTAATGGTGCTAGTGGTTTTTGTGGTTTTCCAGATGCCTGATGAAAAAGAGCCACCCCAGTTTGTGATGGTCGTTCATATCTTGGAGGATGAGTTAGACAGTGATGCTGTTTCAACAGGCTGGGTGGTTTTAAGGAAATTACCAGATTTCTTGGAACTACATCGGAAGCTCTGGTAAGAGAACATGACATTTGTCTTTATTTTAAAAACTTGCTGAAATGCCTGGCTTTGCTCGGGAAAGAGTTTTCTTTTATGTAGCAAACGATTTTTATTGCTTGGGGCAAACGTTCCCCATTCCTTAATTACGCAAGTGATGCTTACCTTAACATTTACTATTTTATATATTGTATTGTAAAGTTTTACCATTAATATAATTATGCATTAACGTCTAACTTAATATTCACATGGATAGATGCACCGAAGCCTGTAATGCAGCAATAAAATTGTGTGGATTATGTCAATACTATTAGCCAAAAGTAAACAATAAACAACATCTTGGTTACCGAACAAATTTAATTTTGTTGCAATAAATCTTTCAATGTTAATGGTTAAAGATAACAATGTTCTAATAGTCCTTAAAAATCAGTCGACTCACTACAAAGGTATCCAGAGACTATATTTAGGCATGAATCTATTTGTATCCTTTATCTTGGTGTTAGCTATTCTTCCTCTACGGCATGCCGCGGAATGGATTTTCCTTGTGTTAATCTTTATATGGATATCTCTCCCTTTGAAGAGGACAACAATTAAGAAATTTAGCTTTGTTGCCTCCCGGAAAAAACCGATAAATTTTGCGCTTAAAGGAAAATTTCGAGTGATTTAGCATGTAAAACGACAAAACATGAACAGAATTAAAATACTCAGTCTTTCATGCGTAAAATAAGCCATTTTCCGTGATTGTAAGTTAATATTTATGTATATTTATATCCACATCAGTGAGGGGCTGCATGACATTTTAGGGTTCCTCGACACAATTTCTTAAGCATTCTTATGGAAATCGTATTTTGTTGACCCCATGGGGTATAAGAGACCCCACGGTCTACAAACTTAGACCAAGTTCTTTCTTTGTTCCATAGGGTGACCCATTAAACTTTTGAGTTTGATAACTTCAGCGGTGTAAAAACGTATAAAGAACATACATACACACACACACACACTAAAATATTTATAAGATATATATATATTCTCTTATTATTCACAAGTCTTTTGAGAGTTAAAAATTTTTAAGAATAATTAGATCTCATTGATTCTTAATTTTTTTAGTCAGTTGGGTTCAGAAGTCAAAGGACTAGAGCTCCCTTCACAGCCTGGAAAATTCCTGTTTGGAAAGGGAGTTGATAAACATTCCCTTGAAAAAGCCAAATGCCAGATTCAAAAGTACCTTGAGGTAGGTTTTTGTTAAGTACATATCTACTTTATCTCAAAATATCTTTTTTTCAAATTAAACCATAGATATTATTCTGTAAGTGATTATGGCTTGAAGTTTTTGTTAAATTACCACATTTACTTAAATAATATAAGCCGTTCTGAATAATATAAACTATACCTTTTTTTAATTATGTACTGAAACTAAGAAAAAAGTGCCTGATATAAGCTGCCCACAATGTTTTTATAAGGCAATCCCAAAAATATATTGAACTAAGGAATAAAAATAAGATAAGAAACAGACATTCTAAAAACATTCAGGAAAATTAAAAATCACAAAAATATTAATAATGCATTAATACTTATAAATATTATTATTATTTATAATAATAAAGTATTTCATTGAATATATACCTATTAATATTTTTATAAAGGACAACACTGCAGAAAAAGGCTGATACAAAAATTGAGGGATGCACAGCAAGTTACCCAAATTTGCTGGTTGTAGAACCATGGGTTACAAGGTTGGAGGGTTAAAATAGGAAATTGTCATGTAGAATATCGTTAATGTCTTCGTCAATGTCGATAGGTGCAGTGGGATTGCACAGATCACCTTCCTTTCCCCCTCTCTTTTCATAAACTACAGAGAGAAGAGAAATCAAAATGAATTCTAAACTGAAAGCTGCACCACTGAAATGTCCACTCCAATAGAATCATTGGAATATGAGACCAAATAAAATCCAAGGAATTTGGCCTAACTTTGTGGAATTTAACCAAGTGTTTTTTGTTAATATGAGACCAAGTTGTTACGATCTTTTAATCTCCGAAACACTACAGTTTCTTTCTCACTTACCCCATGTGATTTTTTAGTGATCACTAGCAATATTTATAGCTCTGTCATCGATAATAATAATAATTGTAATAATATTTCTTACCCTTTTTAATTTGTTGCAATGTTTACATAATATTTTTATATGCTACATACAGCATGTTACTCCATGAAAGTGGTGCCCTAGTGAAATTTAACGATTATTTCATACTTTAGACATTTCCTTTTTCTCACATATAAGCTGTATTTTCATTCTGTAAATGTGCAATGTAGAAAAAAGGGGAGCTTATATGTGAGTAAATATAGTATTCTTTCTTTCCCATGGTGAGTCCATTAGTTTGTTTCAATGGACTGGATTTAAGATATTGCACATGATTCTCTCCAGCAGGCCATCATTATAACTTTAATTAGCTAATAACCCACTTTCTCTGCTTGTATTCACAAATATAGTTTTTGATCTTGACTATCACATTTCTGTTCATTAGGCATGCTCAGTATTGTATTTTTTGCTTGATTTGAAATTCTTATTTGTTAAATATTATAGATACATTCGGGAATGATTTTTTATTCCAGTTTGTGTTAGAGGATGAGAAATTAAACCAAAGTGAAGCACTGTATGCTTTCCTTAGTCCAAGCTCAGAACACTTGAAGCAGACAGTTCCTTCACCCAAGAAATCAAGATTTTCTCTTTCAACCTTATTTAAGAGGTAACATAGAATTAAGTTCTCTTTTAAAGTTGACCGTAAAGTTGTTTGAATTTTGCTATGCTCATCAGTAGAAGTTTCGATTTGCAACATCATTGAAATGATTTTGGAAATAATGCAATGTCAGGAAAAGTAATTTCTTAACTGAAAATTACCATAATTTTCCGAATTATAATACGCACCCAGTATAATACGCACCCATGTTTTCACAAGTAAAATATAAAAATTGTCTTATCACCATGTATAATATGCACCTCATTTTTTGTTAAAAGATCACTGTAATGTTTCACTTGGTTATTAGTGGTATCGAGACAGTTTTTGCCCTGCTGACAAGTGAAATATCTTCAAGAGAGTTAACAATATAAACATGGTTTTTAAAAGTATTGCCACACAGATGTCATGGATGGTTTTGAAGATGACGGATTTCACCAAGCTGGATAGCGAGGATGACGATGATGTGTGTGGCAATGCATTTACAAAGATGATGAGAGAGAACACAAGAATGCCGACGTACGATTTGAGAACAGTGATAAAGAATTCAGAGGCGTTAAAGATGACGATGGCTAGAAGTAATTAAATGATAATTATTATTTTTGGTTAAAATATATTTTAAAGCATTGCTATCATAATGCAATGACAAGTACGATTTATTATAAAAAATGCATCCGAAAATATCAATTATTTACCGACTGGAAAAAGTTGTATGCATTTCTTATCATGTATAATATGCACCCTAACTTTTCGTCAATTTTTTGTGAAAAAAAATATACAGATTATTACAGTAAATTGTCATAGGATAAGGCTTACAAATCAAGAGTTTTATTAGGTTAGTATCATTAGTAATTGTTAATGCTCTTTAATTATTAACTATTTGCTACCCAAGTAATACAGAGCTTGATTATATTTTCAGTGGGAGTTCAGGTAGTGGTGGAGGTGGGTCAGCAGAGTCCTCGAGCGGTCGTGATGGTGGTCGTGAGAGTGATGAAGATGAGCCACTCTTGTTGGAAGAGTCTGCCGAGCGAGGTGGTGCTGACCCAACCTCTGGGAGTGGCAAGGATGCCATTGCAGAGCCCCTTTATGCTCTGTTAGGAGAAGTGTTTGATTTACGTGGTGTTTTTCGTTGGCTCAGGAGGACCCTCATCACCTTTGTGCAGATCACCTATGGACGCACAATTAACAGGTACTTAATGCCCTTTCAGATCCTCTGTAATGTAAAGCAATATCTTGAGCTCCTTTAACTCCTATGGCTCTAGGTTAATAATAGATAAACTTGCTCATGAGGTCCTCTTATAACTTGCAAGAACTTTGGAAAACAAGTCTTACGGTTGTGAAATTGGATAAATTAAGAAGTGAAAATATATAGTTCTAAAAATGTATTTTGTAAAATTGTTGATAAAGTTTTGTAAGTAAAACTAGATATCATTTTCTTTTACGATGCACAATGTAAACATAAGTTAAAAAAATATGGGAACACTCTGATGTAGCTGTGAAACCTATCCTTTGCTTTATGTTGTTATTATTTTCTGCCATTTTTCTTGAAAAATTATGCACCTATTACATTACTTAAAATTTTAATGGAAAATGCATTCCTCTGAGATTGTCTAACGATACCATTTTAGTGAATGCAATGTGTATATAATTTATTGAAGAGACTATTACTTTATAGTAATTCATTTTAATGATAGCTAATTATTGGGGGATGTGATTTGTAGGCAAGTAAGAGAGACTGTGAGCTGGATTTTCTCAGAGCCAATGCTTCACTACTACGTACAATTGCTGATAAAGTCATGGTGGCCTAATGGAACTTTGGTGGACCCCTCTCCTCCAAGGACAGAAAAGGAGAAAGTTCGTACACGGTAAGAATATGGTTTGAAGTCTGTTTCCATATTTATTTATCTGTAGGTACATATAATCTTCAATGATGCAGTTATGTTTGACTGGATTAGATTTTTAACTATTTTTTAATTAAGACTATTAATTTTGTCCATTTTCCTTTAAATTATAAAATGCTTCAATTAATTTTTGCAACAGATGGGAAGCCAAAGAACAATTTTTAAATAACATTCCAGAAGTCCTCAGTAATCTTGTGGGGCAGCAAAGTGCTCGACGTGGGGCAGTTAAAGTATTTGAAACATTACAAGATGTTCGTCTGAATAAACAGCTGTTTTATGTAAGTGTAAGATTTCATTTTCTTGGAAAAGAATGTAATTCTTTACTATATCTTCTCATTTATCTTTATTTTAGGACTTAATTGAAGTCGTCATCTACGAATTGTTTCCAGAAATTAAGCAATCATGAATGTGCCACTGAAACTACAATATGGATTTTCCTTAGTGGATGATAAAAAGAGTAGATAGCAACACTGAGGGAGATTTGGCATTACATTGTATTTTCTCTCTTTCTCTACTCAGGATTTGATATTACTGTTTCGTTAATTATTATTAATAACCTGATTGTTCAAAAAATTATCAATCTTGCATATTGGTTATAATCTGATTGATAATTTAGATAAACACTCATAGAAAGTTTGGGAAAAAATGATGCAAATGATACAAATTCAGCCATACAAAGTAATCATCTACCAATAGTAGATTTAAAAAATAATATACTGTTGGTTATTGGCTGCTGAAAATGGTTACTTTGAAACTAAAATGTGCATCTGTCATTCTTAACCTTATTTATGATTATTGAGATCACCTTAATTGTAAGTTCAATTGTTGGTAATTATATTGTTTTTCTAAGTTATTAAGTTTTAAGGAATCCACTACCTACATTAGTTACTTGTGAATCTTGTCAATTTTTTAAACTGTTATTAGCATTTGTTATATATATATATATATACAATTAAAAGCTATTTTTTACACCTTGGGTTATATATTTATTAAAGTTTTTGAGGCCCTTTGCCTTTTAGAATTTTCTAGCAGTGCCTAATTCTGCTGACTATGCATTTATGCATAATTGCCTAAAATATTATTCATATTAAATAAAACACTTTCGTATGTGATGTGACCTCATCATTAGGTGATGCCATATCATGTGCAAAACAGGTCGCAAGAATAAAAAAGTCTGTGAAAAACTACAATGTCTTATTTTAAAATGAATAATATTGCCTGCTTCCACAAAGTCATGCCTGACTCAATTAATTATGCCTAAAATATCAAATTTTGGAATATAACTTATGTTTATCATTTGAATTCATATTTGAGGACCAATAATGTATTTTATTATGCTCTCTTAGACTCTCCTGCAGGTGTGATCTATCCATCCTCTTTGGCTCTGCAGACCAAGTCAGTCCAGGACTATCCTCTTTTTGTAGAGGGCTTATCTGGAGCAAATATGTTGCTAGCCATTTTACAATGGAAAGCATGTTTCACACACACACATATACACAGAAAGGAGGAGGGAAATCTGGGTCTGACATTAGCCTACTCTTACAAAGAGCAGCAACTGTTTAATGGCCCATCTAAGGACAGAGTGCTGATTTGTGTGTTCTCCTTAAGTCACAGGACAATCCCATATTGAAAAATCTGACCATCTCATTTGAACCCGGGACTGGTGTGTGGAAGGCCAACACTCTAGCCACTCCACTACCACGTGTGATGATTACTAATAGTGCATTGCTTTTTGTGTGGATCACAACTCAGTCCTGGGTTGCATAATTTAATAAGCTGGATCATAGGTATAATGGCAACAATGAAAGCAGCTGTTTTACAAACAACTGAAAGATATCAAAACATACAAAGACCTGACTTCAGTTCAGGTTGCAGTAATTTATTATCTTCTGTTATTTCACGAGACAAAAAGCTTGGAAAAATATGCTATAATACAGACTATAGATTGCACATTATTTCTCCGTATCCGTATGCAAAATATTTCATCATATTCTAGAATAGGTTTTTAAAAAAATATTGTTATGGCAGCATTTGTGGTCACAGCATCTTTTCGGTGGCCACATGCAAATTTTTGTGTAAAGTTTATATATGTATCTTACGAAAGTTTCTAAAAGCATTGATTCTGATTTAATATTCAATTATGGGACATATAAATATATATATATATATATGCAGGGCCGTGCCCAGACATTTTGCCGTCTGAGGCGAGATATAATATGGCGCCCCCTGGCCTTTGCTGGCCTTATGAAATTATTTTGATAGGTTTTCATTTTTGTCAAATTTTGGTGCCCTCCCTTCGAGAGGTTCCTGAGGCGGTTGCCTCGCCACCTCACCCATCGGCATGGACCTGTGTATATGTATGCACACACACACACATACATACACACACAGAGTTGTTAGAAAAATTTGTTAATAAAACAGTTTTAGAGAACATTTTAGAAAACCAGTCAAACTGCTAAGAATAACCATTGAAGGTTTCCATTGTTTTCGCTTTATATTTATTTTTATATTTTAAATATCATAACATCATTTGTGATAATTGGTTATTGTCATTAATTTAACATTTACATTAATGAAATTTCTTTGGTTGTTGCCCAAAATTCCTTGTGATCTTACTTAAGAATGACTGATTCATAATGTATGTGCAAGGAAAATATTCATTTTTACTTTCTTCATACATAGTATAGGAGAAAGGGTATTGTCTTTGTGAACAAAATCAAATTTGAGTTGTCAGTGGAAATATGTGTTTTGAAGTCCCCTGAGTATGTTTTGATTTATTTTCTTAATGTGTGTCATAGAATTTTGTGGGTGCCCTAACTCAAAAACTAATATTTAGACAAGCAGGAAACTTTATATTTAAGTTTTTTATTAGTAAGTGAAGATCTCAAAAGGATTTGACTGAAACTGGTTAACCAGAAGTCAACGTTTATTCTTGTTGTTTTTCCATTTTTACTTTTACAGGAAAGTATTGTATTCATGAAAAAAATCGAATTTGAGATTTCAACGGAAATGCATATTTTGAGGTCCCCCGAATACCTTTCGAGTATTTTATCAATGTCTGTGTGTGTGATAGTATTTTGTGAGTGCTCTAACTAAAAAAACCAGTGCTAAGATCAGCACGAAACTTTAAAGTACTGTATATGTCCGAATATAAGGTGACCCAAAATATAAGGCGACCCTCCATTTTCCCACCGAGAAAACTAAAAAAAAATTATTTGACAAAAACTTGAATAATCAAAGTTCGAGGGTCCGAATATAAGGCAACACCCCCTTATCTGAGGGACAATTTTGGAAAAAAACCTTGTCTTATATTTGGGCATATACGGCAGTGCTTACCAACCGGTATGCCACAGTGCATTAGTGTGCTGCAAGGAAGGCACTAGTGTGCCACACACTCTGAGGTTGTTTAATTTTCACAAATAAATTCGCATAAATTTTATCACCCAAGGAATTTACCCTGAAATACAAGAGAAATTGATAGACCTTAGCAATGATCATACAACTTAAAATTAGTATGCTACCTTTAGATGTATTTTGTCTAAAAGCTAAAGGTGAATATCCTTCAATATCTGAATATGCCATCAATGTGATTTTGAAATATATTACCAGCTATAAAAAAGATTACTTACAGCTTTGAAAACAGGAGCTTCATCGCTTCAGAGCATCAGATTTCTGTTTAGAATGCCGCTCATTCTAAAGTAAATGTTTTAAAATGCCATTTTTATCAAGAATATAGTTAAAATATATATGATATAAAGTGAAGGATAAGAATATTCAATTTTACCTTGTTCAAATGTTTGAAGAAAAATAACTGAAAGCATGATAATAGACTAAATTGAAAACTAAGCACACTGTTGTGAAGGTCGGAGCCCAACTCATGCCTAGCGAAAGTTAAGTAAAATATGACTAATTTATAATGCTTAAATCAATCAGTTTGATGAATTTTTAAAGTAGATCATGAAGCATGCTTTCGTGACTTGCAGACCAAAAATACCTACCGTATATCACGGTGTATAAATCGACCTTTAAAACTATAAAAATATCTTCCTAATAGCTAGGATCAGCTTATATGCTTAGTATATAAATGTAAATCCTGAAAGTAATGTAAACTCCAAGAAGGTCTGACCCATTGTACAAAGGTACAAAAATGTAAGCCATAGCTTAGGGGTGGTCGGTAGAGATCTGTAGACCTGCAATTTATCTGACCTGACCCGTGGTCGGATAAT
The DNA here is from genome assembly GCA_036926305.1 of Uropetala carovei. Taxonomy (NCBI): domain Eukaryota; kingdom Metazoa; phylum Arthropoda; class Insecta; order Odonata; family Petaluridae; genus Uropetala; species Uropetala carovei. Next base: position 1,754,865 of record JAXCHB010000250.1, read on the forward strand.
ACATAACTTTTTCTGGATGCTGGTCAGATTCTGATATATAGCCATTGGGTGCGGATACGAAAATCAGTATCTGTGCTGAACTCAAAATTCAGTGTTACAAGTATGAGAAAAAATAATAACGTTGGTTGCACCCTTCTTCTACCGCATCGAAGCCGATAACCCTAAAGGGTTTGGGTCTCTTTTGACCCTCTCCCTTACCTTTCAAGGTATGAAATTTTCAGATAATATCTGCCGACTTTCTTTGGGAGCTAATGGTGGGATTTTCCAAAACCCTCTTATGCATTAAGAGAGGGTCGTGGATATGTCATTATCTTTTGGATTTCAGTTTGCAGATGTTGCTCCAGATAATTTTTGCCTGTTGATATGTCTTGTCTTTGTGAGTCGGACAATTTATTTGTGTGGGTCAGGTTGGGTAATTTATAAATTTTTGCGGGTACAGATCGAATGTGGATATGTAGTCTGCGAGTACGGGTCTGACGTGGATAATGAAATCAGTATCCATGCAGACCTCTAGCTGTCAGTCTATGCAAGCAACTCAAGCACTGCTTGGTTAGTGAAACAAAACAAACTTTTTTAATTATTTAAAATAAATTTAGTTACTGTTACAAAATTGATAGATATATATTTAGCATTTTCATCCTTTAAAATGAATTTCTGCTAAATTGATTGCATTTTGTTTTACTCAATTGTTATTGAGCAGGCCTTGAGAAGTGGTTTCAGATCTGCTTTTGCGGTGGTTGTATGCATGGAAATGAGAGAGCAGGGAAAAGAGGGAAGGGCCTATGTGTGCCAATGAAGGGGAAGTAAGCAGAATTTGAACTGCTCAGTGTCGTGGGAAGGTTCCACTGCTGGTGACACAAAATACTGCGTTGTGTCCATCTGTTGGGGAAATTTATTTTGACGTATTTTTATAGGTATATTTATATAGCATTTTGTGACCTCCACATGGTTTAAAAGGTTTATTATTGGTACACTACATTGGTTTTTCCTTTTTTAAACATTATTTACTTTTTATCCTAAAAATTTATGGGGATAATGAACATTGTGTTATAAAAACGTATTTGTGGAATCGTTTTCAAGTTATCAAGATTTTGCAACTAAAAAAGAGATTGTTGAAGCCGGAAAGCGTTCACCTGACCTGAAATTTACTTATATTAAGGGAAGTACAACTCATTGATTCAACACAAATACTTATAATGTTCATCCCTGTATTACTGGATGATCTACTATAAATAAACTTTTGTTGGCCATGCATTTTAATGTCATTTGAGAGAAGTGTATGGAACTCTAGTGGTTATGCTGATTATTATTATAGTTTGTTATACCGTAGCATTTCCAAATTAGATACAAGAATATTGTGGTGAGCTTTCATCTTGCAAAGTGGTCAATTTGTAATGCTTTACTCCATAAAGTAAGTCTGTCCCACTGCTTGGCTTACTCAATGGGTCACCGACCATCTCTGCTACAGCTATATTTATATGATTTTAGGATTATCTCTGTGTTTGGATTTTCCATGCTACTGATCTCTGTAATTATCCTGGATAACCAGGAGTCATTTATACATGAAATGATTTGACAGGTGTTTAAACAATGCATGCACAATGATTGAATGGTGAATTGCTAGTCAATGGCATAATTTTTTAGCAAATCATACTTTTGATTTAAAACCTACTTCATATTTCAACCTTTTCACAGGCAGCCATTGGATGTACCTATTTGTTGTCAGTAATACAACAGTTGTAATACATGTAATGTGAACACTGGGTATTACACAATTATGGATGCATTCCATCAGCCACGTCATATGGCTGACTTTGCTGAGTTTGAAATCCTCAGATTTTGGAAATGAGAATGCTTTTTTATATGATATAAGTAGAGTTGAGTTTATGGAAGAAATATGATTATGTGATAAATTTCATATGAAATTACGTACTGTTATGTGTACATTCTCATTTAAATGCATGCAATACATACAGTTTGAGCTGCATCAGCTCAAGTGTGTCACAGCTTTTAGAGTTTGGAGGTATGCCCTAAACCTAAGGTATTTTTCAGCAACTCTTCATTAATAAAAACAATAATATTGGAAGCGATAAATCTATTATCATCTGGAGTTGGTCCGCAAGGTAATAGTTATGTTGCGATGTTACTGTAGCAATCTTGAAGCCTTCTGCATTTATTAACCAGCAGATTACAATTTTACATGTTATGGTGATGAGAAACGTTAATTGAACCACTTTCAGTTTTATTTTAGAAATACAGAGTTACAGTGGAAACCACTTAACATGAAAACGCGTAAAATGAAATATCGGTTAACACGAAACGCGTGCTCGGTCTGTTCCAGTGCCTATACCTTTCAGTATAAATTCATTTATAATGCAAAATGGTTTCCACGAAATACCACTTAACATGAAAATATTTTTTGGTTCCATGAAAATAAATGCATACAAAATTCTTCGGAAAACACAAAATGGCATTTGAGATAGTTTTCCCATGATTGTGGTAATATCTTCGGCTGTGTATTACATCCTATTATTGATATGTATCATGGATTTGCCTACGAGCCTAATTGCATATTTGAAAAATGAAAATTTTACCATTAAAACTGTTAACATGAAATGATTGCGGTGGTCTCTAGCATTTTGTATTAACCGGTTTTCACTGTATATCATTAGATGGAGCGTGTCGTATTCAAGTCACAGAGAATAGCAGGTGTGCCCGAGCTGTCTTGGGAACCACCTGTGGCTTTTCTAAGCTGCAAATGCAGTCCACAGGCTGTTTTCTTAGTTTAAAATGGTAGAATCAAAGCATTGTCAAATCAAGAAAAATATTTTTTAACTAATTAAAATTTTTGATGCTACCTTTTTCCCAGAATCACTGTACTCCATGATAAATTTTATATAATTGAAATGTGCTGGTCTTTCAAATCAGCAATTTATGGAGTCTTCATGTGGCACTGATATCTTATCAGCCTAATTTTACAGATCTTGATGGGAAACCCACTAGGTCTTTAGTTCTGACAGAAATTAGTCTGATTATCTACATATGTGTATTTTAAAAAATTAATACATATACAGGTGACTTCGAGATTCGACCAACTCAAGAATTCGACCGGTCGAATCGACCCAGCCGATCGATCGGTTGAATTAGAAACTAATTTACGTGAAGTAATTTTCGGCCCACCCGACCATGAGAGGTTTAGTTTCAGTCTAGACATCGTTATTCTGCTCTAATTGTTTGAATTTGTGCTGATTCGACTTTCGACGGTTCGAGATTCGACCACGTTTTCAGGAACGCATCCCTGTAAAACTCTGGAGTTGCCTGTGTATGGCAAAAAAATGAGTTCTTATTACTCCAAAACTTCTGATGATTATTGTTTGTGGTTCTGAAGTTCAGGAAGTTGAGCAACCCCTGGTGTGGAATTTCTCACAGTCCAAATCCAAGATATGTCATTACGCTAATGGGTAATTTTTAAGGCCAGCATTCATCAAAAAGCTATATGAGAGAGGTGAGTTATACAATAAGTGATATACATCACACACTGGAAGTGAGGTAGTCGATAAAAGTTTGTTTTTGCAGGAGATGAGACAATTATGTGGTCATTTACAAAAAGATGTTTACTATGAAGGAAGTTTGGATGAAAATGCCTTTGGGATGCAAAAATCAATTAATGGATAAAATTGCAAATGCAGTGTGTTATCTACAATTATTTAAGAAATGAAACAATATTCTATTTCTTTCAAACTCCTTGCTTTTTTGCGGAAGTGTCTGTTCTACTCCAGAGAGACAACATACAGACAGGGATGCCTCTTGATTCCTTCTATCAAGTTCTCCATTGAAAGTGTCTCTTGAAGTGCAAATTCCTATGAAAAAGGAAGTAGACATATAGAACTTCAACTTGATGCATTGTCCTTGATACTAGAAAAAATAGCCAATCTGGCAATTTGGGCAATATCACATGGCTTTAGTGCACATTGCTTATATGTACTGTAAAGCTCTAGGTGCATGAAGCCCAGTTTGATGTAATGTTATTCAAAGCAATATCTCTAGTGGAGAATTTGTGTGTCCTTTAGGATTGTACGGTATATGGCAGTCAATGAATGTTGAACAGTTTTATTTGAAAAATTTAATATTTTTGGGAAGGATATACAACTTTAAGATTACAAAATTAACGCTTATTAATTTGTGAGATTTTTAAATGCATGTGAATTACATCTGTTTTACATCAGATGATTGTTTGCCCACACTTCTATTTAGCACACTGGAATTCTTTGAAGTGTAATGGGGCACCACTTTGTTTCACTATCTTTTTAACAGGCAAGGTGTAATTGGGATTTTGCCAAAAATCAGCACAAATTGCTGAATAATTGGCATGTTGAGTTTTGGCATGGAAAAATCATTTTCATTCAGTTTCATTAGACATTCTTTGACGAGATAACATTTTCTCTATGTCATCACAATAAATTCAAATGTGGTTTCGCTTAGCTGCAGTTTAGCAACTTTTTTAATAGAAAATATATCTGTACTCTCTTTGTTAGTGGCTAATGGAGGCATTCTATCTCTGTAAGGGTGCCAAAAGTTGTAAAAATTAAGACTTTTCAACTTTAGGAAAGTAATTTGCTATTTTATTTCAAAGTTTTTTCATTTCATTCTCTTGCTTCCTGGCGAAGCTCGAAAAAAATGGCTTAGGCACAAGTGGAGATGAAAATGACCTGTTTTCTGAAAGGCTTCACAGAAGTGACGAAAAATTTCTATTGATTCCTCATTGCTAAAATTAGTAACGTTTGAAATTCGACGAATTTCATATATTCACTCCAAAAATTTTCACATTGAATCTTGACCATTAAGAATCATCATAAAATTGATGATTTTGTTTGGTCGAAGGTATAACAGCGTGACATCCATTTCCGGTAAGATAATACGTCGAAAAACAGTATTAAACGAACAGTTCGCTAAGCGTCCCGGACACGTAACATGAATAATACCATTCTTAGATCAGACCCCGATATAACTCGAGTCTAAGCGGAAATCGCCTCTTTTCAACGTATTTATCTCACAGCACAAAATTAACGTTCCAAAGGAAAGCACTCATTCGTCACTAGCACGAAACGACGTGTCACTGCGCCGTTCTTCTCCTCGGCTCGCTGGCTATTATTTCGCGACGTTTCCAAACGGGACCTCTAGGGGACGCAACCTCCGGCAGGGCGGCGGCCGCGTGCCTCCCGTCCGTGTACCGCCGCCTCGCGTACCTCCTCTCTATCTCTGCAGCCTCTGCCCTCGTCGTCGAACGCTGCCTCCTGCTCATGTCCGTGGTGGTCATGGAACGAATCGCTCCTCTCGTGGTCGCCTCGGCCATCGCCTCTTCCGAAGAGGATTTCGTTTCTGGCTGTGCCTCCCTGCGACGCTGGCAAAGGCAAAAAAAATCCATCATTTGGACGCATTCCATTATATAGAGCGCTCATTTGCGGTTTGCGCAAGTTCAAATTAATATTCAGGGTAGCCCGCCATCATCTAATTTTATAAATCTGCTGTCGGTTAAACATTTCAGTAATATTGAAAATATTTTATCTGTATAAAATCTTCAGGTATGAATTTCTTATTTCGTGCAAAAAATAGAATATTTCCTTCATTAGGTCATTTTATCAAAGAAATTGGGTGGGAGAGAAATCCTGGTGCTTCTGCTTCCGGGCCCCTTACCACCCCTTGTCCCCCCCTCCCCCCCTATAACAATGTTTATGATTTTCTGCTGGGAAGATTCAACTTTTTTAACCTCTCCATCGTCTATCATATCTCAGTCTTTATAAGTAGATGTTATAAGACACGTAGGAATATTTATATATCACTGCTTGAGTTGGGGCTCTCCTATGGCATGGGCCCCGGTTATTTGTCCGGTTGCACTCCTCTCTCTAGGTCCCTGGTTGCCAGTACAGTTAAAGCTTGCATTGGCTGTTTATTTCAAAGAAATGGATTAGCTTGTAAAGTAAACCTACCCCTCCGACTTAAAACATGAGCCAGATAATGTGCGCCGTTCAGAACATGAAAAATATTCAACCACAATCTCTTCCAATGTTCTAAAAATGGAGGTACTTGTATGAGTAATGAAATCAAGTTTGTGCTGATTACAGCTGCCTCCGTTTAACTTTCAATTGGTTCCAAAAGTCTCACTTTATGTCGTAAAAGCGTTCATTCTTCTCATAGAAAAGACAAAATGTCAATAGCGGCAAACGAAATCCATTCATGTGGTAGGAGATATTTTTTAGAATTTCCTATATTACATCCTAAGAATGGTCTCAGAGCAAATAAAGAGCGTTGTTTTAGCTGTAAATCTTATTTAAAACAATAAAGTCGAATAAAAGACATTATCTTTATCATCGCTCAGCATAATACGTTTGTATTTCATTTCCTTCAAGTTTCGAATTATTCATGCATATAGAAGGCATGTCTAAAGATTATAAATTTAACTCTTGTAAACGGAATGAAATCCTATTCTATTTAGCTAGTGGAATTTTATAAACTTTATAGTCAGTCAAGCGCCCTGTCAGTCATGCATATCCGCTGGACAAGTGGAAGACCCAGATTCAATTCCCGGTCAAGGCAGAATTCTACTGCTTTCCATCGATTTTAGCAGCATTGCATGTAATGACTACACTTTCGAATGAGGACTGCTGTTCGTCTTCGTTACTGCCTTATGCCGATGATCACATGATTTTTAAGCCGATGTAGTGCATGAAAGCACTTCTATAATTTCTCTCTAATGGTTTTAAAAAGATCACTGGATATGGTTCCGGACACTTGGGAGAAAACTCGTTAAAATTACGGCCGAGTGACTTCTAAATCAGCGAGTTAAAGATGTGGTCTTAATAGGGAAAAATGGAAAAAGTGATTCAAGTAAAGAGTATTTATATCCTCGGAAGACTCATATGCTTACCTCGATAGGAGCAGATTCGGGGGCAGGACCCGGGACGACGTCCGTATCCGATACCGGAGGCCTACTCTCGGCCGGGAGTGCTCCGGCGGAAGCGGGGTTAGACAAGGGGAAGACCGCGAGGGCGGTGGGGGAAGGGGGCGGGACGGGGGAGGAGGAGTGCTGGCGCTCGGCGGGGGGCGCCAGGGAGGCTGCGGAGGGGACGAGGGAAGGAGGCAGTGATGGTCTGGGCGGGGGTGGCGCTCGCCCCAGTTCAGAGACGCCATCCTCTATGTAGGGTATGTCCTCGAGGGCCACGTGAGCCGGCACGGGTATCCGGAGGCTGGCGGTGATGACGCCCCTTTCCGCCTCGGGAGCATCTTCTTCCTCGGCCCCCCTCATTCCCCCTGCCGCCTCATCCGGCCGATCCCCTATGCTCCCCCTCAACGCCCTGATGTCGGCCGCGCTTCCCCCTCTCGGCCTCTCCTCGCCCTTGGCGCGTGGGGATGAATCGAGCGGCGGCTCTTTGGATCTCTTCTTGCTGCCTTTTCCATCACGCCCTCTGTGCCTGAAGAGAAGATCTATGGTCAGTTTCGCTAAAAACGGTCAATTTCGTCGAAGTTGCAGGAAACGATAACATCAAATGTGAATTATCGAGCTCGATCTACGGCTGGAATAAAATCGATTAACTATGAAGCTCCAGTAGCTTCTATAAGATTCTATAGAACTATTTCTTATGAACTAACATTTGTGAATCAACGCCGATGACGGATATTCTGTAGCCGAAACGTTCATTCGATTTTTCCAATTATTTCAATTCTATGTTTATTAAATTATAACGTAGTTCAGTTTTTCGTTTGGTTTTAAAATATTTTCTCCAAAAGTGCGGTGTTTATGAATCTCGGATCACCCGAAGAATGAATCGTAATCACCGTGGTTAAGAACAACAAATGTTTTGTCTAAACTTTTTTAAGGTGCGATCGTTGATACGGCAGTTCTGCGAAATCCTCATCGGCGCCGCTTCTGCTGTGCCCGAGTCACGCTGTCGACGGCACCTGTGGCGAAAAATCGACTACTCGGCTTCAAGACGTCACAGGCAAAAATGTTACCCTCTAGTTACCTATAGAACCCCCTCTCTCTCTATAAATTAAAACTGCGCGAGGAACATTAATATATTTATTGCGTGCTTCGGCTTTCTCGCATGTAAGAATTTACAGCGTGATCTCGGCCGTTAAACACGTGCTCTTTCGAGAGCTTTGACGCAAAGGGCCAATCAAATACTTCGGCGGGAGTTAAATTAAGCTTTTTTCCCCCAGAGAATGGATATTAATCTCCACACTACGCTTCGACTGACAATGATATTAAATTACAGCTTCTTTTTGCCATCGAAAAACTACCGAACTGCCGTTTCATGAGTAAATACGCCAGTTTTTAGTTTTAAATCGTCGTCTGTGATAGAACCGAGTGGAGATTTTATTTTTGTCCCGATGGCAGTCTAAACTACCAACCTGGGCATCATAGCGAGGTCAGGGCCACCCATGCCGGCAGTGCCGTGTAGGAACTCCTCCCTGGACCACACCCGCCTGCGTGGTGGGGTGCCGTGGACTTCCACCTGTTGTTCCGCTGCGTCTGATATGAGGTGGTCGTCCCAAATCCTTCGCCGGAGATAGAGAAAGAGCGGAGGATTATTTAAACTCGGTGACGTACGGGCGAATTATACTACCGAATAAATGCTAAATGATATCGATAGAGATTAGAGGACTTGAAAGCGGTGACGAGGCAATGAACGAAGGTCATGTTTAAAATTCTATTTCTCCATGTTTTCTCGCTTACAATTTATTCTGGAAGAGGGAGGGGTAAAGCATGCGCAATATTTTATTGTGAGGAAACGGCGGTGTCTAATCTTAATCTAAAGATTTTCGAGCAGGAAATAAACGTTAATATTATTAACTAGGTAGCCATTTACTTGGTGGAATCCCATTATGTGAAGCAGAAAGAGAAAGTGAAGAAAATAGCTAATCATCTTTTTGTTTAACAAAAACGAATATTAATTTCATTCATTTTGAAGCTGAGATAAAATATTTCCGTTTCATTTTTGCACGACGTGTTAAATGACATATGAAGAAATTATGCGAGGAAAAATCGTTTATTTTCTCCCAGTGGCGCAGCCAGGAATTTACTTAGGGTGTGGTAAATAATAAAAGGTATTTAAAGAAGGTACTTGTGTACTAACGGGGAGCCCAGTGTATTAACGGGGAGCCCAGCGGTAATGCTACTAAACTAAATAACAATGAAAATGTAACAATCAAATTTGACTTTCTGGTTAATACACAAGTACCGGAAGGATATATTGACGAGCCTTCGGCTCGCTTTGTTTTAATGGGTAGTCGTCTCCGGGCGCTACCGCGCCCTTCGCCTCGTCCGGAACCAAACTATCCTTCCCCGCTATCCGGTGATTGGGTTTGTAAATGTCGAGACCGGCCAATCAGATAATTATTATTTTTATTTATTTTATGGGGGCTCCGCCCCCAAACCCCCGAGCAAGAGGGGGAGGGGGACCCAACTACAATAGTGCCGTTTGTTTTTTGTCATTTTGTAGTAGGGGGTACCCATGTAAGGAAGTGCCGATATTTAAATTATTATGAATAGCATTATAAGGCAAAGTTATTATTTCGTATCGTAAAAGAATACAGTCGTCCTTATTGCCATAAATTACATTTTGAATATGTTTTTTAAGTAGCGTTACCGCTGGGCTCCCCGTTAATACACTGGGCTCCCCGTTAGTACACAAGTACCTATTTTTTCATGAGGAGATTCTCTCTTATTTTTCTTTGATAATTTTCAATAATAACTCGTAAACATTGTTATAAAGCTAAAAAACCATAATAGTCATTTAATAAATGTATTTGTTAAAGTTGAAATTAATACGAAAGCAGTCGCAGTTCAAATTATCTGCAATATTGGGAGCAAATTCCCGACTGTCCCCCCTCCCTCCTTCCCCATCCCCCCTCCCCCTCCCTTGTTGCACCACTTTATTCTCCTCAAGATTATAGGAGGGAAAGCAATACAAGAGAACACTTTTTTAAAAAGGCACATTAATATGTTGAACGTTACAATTCTTCTTTTGGAAACGACCTAATTTAGTATTTTATTTCAGGATAATAAAAGGCATTGACACCGATTAACCTTATAGTTTGTCTCGAACATCATCTGTTATGCAAAACAAACAGACGAATAGCAAATTTATTTGTAAAAATTCCCAGTTCGAAGTTACTATTTCATTTACTTATAGCTTTGGTATCAACAGGGCCGGCTCAACAATACAAGCAGACCAAGCGACCGCTTGGGGCGCCAAATTTTCCTGGCAAAAATTTTCCATTTGGTTTTCCATTGATATGTTTAGTGCTTGCAGGTTGCGAATGAATGTGAAAATTTGACTTCAAATGAATGTTCAGGGGCAGCTCTACTCCGAATGGTAAAATAGTATTTCCGAAAGCGGCTTCCGAGAAAACTACCGAATACAAATGGCTGGATGTGGTTTTTCCAACATTTTATTACTGTTAAGGTATGTACACATATGCGCATTTCCCGGCAACAGAACAGCGAACCGCGCAGCGGATCGAGCAGCGAATCAAACCTTGCAACAAGAGGGCGCTCGGCACGGTGTTGCAAATCGTTGTTCGCCTGTTTTCCGCCAGTATCCTTTCGGTCTCCGAGTAGACATGACTTCTCTTCAAGTAGCTGCTGCAGCTTATATGTTTGTGCATAAATACGCTTCCAAGAAGAAAAGAAGGAAAATTGGTTTCGTTAAATAAATAAATTATGTATCTGTTCGCGCCATTTAAAGGATTGAATACGCGCGGTATACTATTTCCTTGGACTGTCGTAATATATGCGCGAGAGGGAGCCACCCGGGGCATGAGTTCACGGCTCACGGGTTGGTCGCTGTCGGGGTTTTATGAAGGCACTGTGTCTCGGTGGAAGTGGGTCGAAGGTTGTCGTCGTGGACGGAGAGTTGTTGGAGAAGTCTGTCGAAGGTTGTCGTCGTGGATACCGGAGGAGTGGGGATCGACAAGGAGGGGCCGAAAGTTCCCTAATACTGAAGGCAAAGGACCCAAGAGAAGAGGTGAGTGGTGGATTATTGTCGCGGGTTTGGGTACTGTTCGTTTAGTCATCATTCATTGCTGCATTTCACTCCACGGAATCAAGCCTCGGGTAGTGAAAGGGTAGTCAAGAGCGTGTAAAAGGGAGCGAATACAGAAAGCACCTCCGTTGCTCAAGAAAAAATTGAAGGTGCGTCTATAACGTCGGCCACTCCTGTGGAAGCAGTTGTTGATTCATCAAAGACCCAGGTGGAAGTTACAAAGTACGTTGTTTTGTTATCCACCGCACAAGGTCGGGTGCGGGACCGACATGGAAATTATCAGAGTGTAAAAATTTTGATTGACGGCGCAAGTCAGGAACATTAATTACGAAGGCGTGCGCTCTGCGCTTGGGTTTGCCTATTCAAAGGATGATCACGTCCATTTTCGGTTTAGCTCAAACATCGGTGGGCGTCGCTCAAGGGAAATTAATTTTTGTATTAGAACCGACTCCGAAGATGGGGGCATTAGAGCTTGAAGCCTTAGTTATAGAAAATATTGCGCGTTGCCCTACGATGGAGGTAGCAAGGCAGCAGTGGCCGCACATACGTAATCTTACGCTGGCGGATCCATCGTATTATCGTCCTGAGGCTATTGATATTTTGCTGGGTGCCGAATGGTTGGGCACAGTAATGATTGGTAATGCAGTAATAGGTCCAAAGGGCTATTGTTTAGTGGGAAAGGTGCCTCAAGAGGCCAACCGCATTGATTCGTTTTGCTTGACGATGGAATCTCAATTGGATTACATTATTCGGAAATTTTGGGAGGTGGAGGAACCTCCGGTCACTCATTACCTAAGTGAGGATGATAAACAATGTGAATCTCACTTTCAGTCAACCGTATCTAGATTGGAAACTGGTCGTTACGTAGTTGAGCTTCCTTTTCGAAGTGATGAGGCGCTGTTAGGAAACAGTCGAAACAGTGCATTTCGCCGGTTTCACCAACTTGAACGGCATCTTGATAAACAGCAGAAACTTAGGCAATGCTATAATGCCTTTATGGCGGATTACGAGGCGCAAGACCATATGATTAAGGCCGTGGAGCCACCGATAGTATCCACGCCCTTTTATATTCCGCATCATTGCATTTATCGCGACGGTGATAAATTCGAAAGGTTTCGAGTGGTCTTTGACGCCTCCATGAAGACTGAAAACGGCCCTTCGTTGAATCAGATCTTACATAGCGGCCCAAAGCTGCAATTGAACATCGTTGATATTTTGTTGTTATTTAGAATGCACAAGGTAGTTCTTATCGCGGACATTCGCCAAATGTACCGGAATATCTATATTAGTAAGAGGCATTATGATTTCCAGAGAGTGTTTTTGCGTGCAAGTTCGGAACAGCCGCTCGTCGAGTATAGTCTTACAACAGTAACCTATGGAGTGGCAATAAGAACGTTGCAACAATTAGTCGAGGATGAAGGGGAATCTTACCCGGCCGCAGCGCAAGCTCTTTGCAGAGCAACTTACATGGATGACATCGTGTTGTCGAGTCCTCCAGCGGAGGAGGCGGTAAAGGTTAGAGATGAGTTAATAAAGTTGTTGTCATTAGGTGGTTTTTCACTGAGGAAATGGACGGAGAGTTGTTGGGGAAGTCTGTCGAAGGTTGTCGTCGTTGGATACTGGAGGAGTGTGGATCGACAAGGAGGAGTCGAAAGTTCCCTAATACTGAAGGCAAAGGACCCAAGAGAAGAGGTGAGTGGTGGATTATTGTCGCGGGTTTGGGTTCCAGTCTGTGTCTCTCGCATAGAATTAAAATTAGATTACAGTCCACTTCGTTCTCGTGCAAATCGCAAAAATACATAGCTTTTCCTGTTCCACGGCTTTTACAAATTTTTGCTCTTTCCCACCGGAATGATGATAACAAGCTTGACATCTTTTTCTGACATTCATCAGCTGAGGAGCCGACTTCAATTGCGATCTCCTCTCGAGCATCATTTTTCATTAATTTATTAAAATGGTTCTTGTTTTTTGCATCCCAAAGAACCTGTTTGCTGCTATAGATTTCAATAAATTTCAACAACGTTTCATTTGGCCACTCCATTTTAATAATACACTCTACAACTGAACGATATACACATGCGAACAACGACGTGTCTTTCTTGGTGGTAAGATAACTGAATGTAAATACGTCTACGCTCGCTTAAATGTTGCACGCCCTTCCAGACAGGTTGCAATGTGCGCGCGCAACATCCTTTGATGGTTCGCTGAAATACCGTCTACGCATGGATCGCCAGTGTATTGCGCGGAAATGTTGCACGTTCGTGTTCGCGTTCGCCAAAATGTTGCGCTACTTTGCTAGGTTCGTTGTTCTGTTGCAAGGAAATGCGCATATGTGTACATACCTTTACATTCTGGGGATCTTTGCCGACCGGGTGAAAGCAGTTCTCACCACCCCTAATATTTTTAGCTGATTCCCTCTGTGATTTGCCGCCCCCGAGGGTTTCTCTCCGGGTGCAATGCACCCCTTGCGCCAAAGGCCTGAAGAGAGAAGCAGTCCCTTAGGTTGGAGTGGGGGGGGGGGGGGGGGGAGAAAGGTCATGCCTCGGCATCGCCCCCGCCTTACTAGCCTCTGCAGTCTCATCAGAAGTTGGCCAGCGGGAGACATTTGCAAGGGTGCCCAAGAGCCAAGGAAAACCTTAAAAAGTCCGAGGAGGATGCGGGATATCCCAAGACTCTCCCTCCTTCGCTTCCTCTTTGTTTCCACGTGCATTCATTCAGGAACATTCAAAATTCTCGGTGATTGGTTGCGGCTCTTGTTTGAGGACGAAATATATCTTTTGGGTTTCTTTTACTGCTTCTTAGTAATTGCTACGCTGTGTTAGGGTGTGTGAGGACGGGGTACATATTATCACACCACTATTTTCAGCCCCTTCTCCTTCAACATTTCCTCCTCCCTCGCATTTTGCTTTGGTGACATCGAAAAAGAAATATTTGTCCGCATTAGTTCCAATACGCCCATCGCTGTGGAAAAGGCAGTCGAGTGGTGTGCGTCTTTTAGTGTTTGAAGAATCTGTTATCAAGTTATAGCAGGTTTTTTCTATAACAGGTTAGTTTTCCTTGGGCATAATTGATGTTTTTGTCTTTGCTCAAGAAGAGACGTCAATATTTAGTGTAAATGGGAAAAGTACCCATTGATAAAAGCGGGTGTTTCACCCTGAAGTTTGAGCTATACCTAGTTTACGATCAACGAAGAATTTCTAAACCAGGAATTTAGTATATACATATTTTTATTCGATCTTTTTCTATACCTATATCTTTCATATTGTATGGTTAAATTATTTTTTAATTTAATTCAATTAAGTTTGTTGCTATTATACTTTCTTGAATCAACCTTTCATAAGTAGTTTAATGTAGAGGTTTTTCTCTTTAAAAATTGAGGTAATTAACTCTATTATTGGGAAATTTTATTTCCTTTTAAGAAATTCATCCTGAAGGTCGTTTTAAATTTTCACTTTTAAATTGGTAACAAATTCGTGAGCTGTTTCTGTAACGAAAGTTGTCCTTTGTTGTAATGATTCCAGGTAATAGACGATGTTTATCTTGCTGTTTAAGTTCGTAATCAGTCATAAAGTTGGAGTCTCATTTGTTCACGATAAAGCCCGCTTTTCATCCCAACCCATATGTTTTTAATAATTTTTTTTCGGAACGTCTTTCCAAGGGCACTTCCACGATAAGGTTTGATTCGATTCGTTTTGTCGCTTCTTTTTCCTCTGCATCCTTCCTTTGCAGTATTCACAGACTCCCAAGTGCATTTTGCAATCAAGAATCAATTTCATCCTTTCTATTTCATTCCAAGACCAATTTGTACCATTAGCTTTAGATAAGTTCGTCACTGCCTTTATTCGTGCGTTTTGCAACGCGTGCTTGTGTATGAATAAGGCAATGTGTCGATGTTGAATTTTCGATGCCTTCTTTATGAAACTTACTGCACTAGCAAGGTTGACAACCATTGATTGAGCCCCATCTGTGCATATATCGATGCAATAGTTCCAATCAAATTCATTGTCATTGGAATAAGTATCGCACAATTTATAATTTCTTTGTGACATTTCAAATTTATTTTTCTGTGAATAAAACCTTGTTTTTTTTATCAAACCGTTTAATCATAAAAATGCACAAAACTTCAAAATAATTATATCCTATTATACTACT
This sequence comes from Uropetala carovei, assembly GCA_036926305.1. Classification (NCBI taxonomy): domain Eukaryota; kingdom Metazoa; phylum Arthropoda; class Insecta; order Odonata; family Petaluridae; genus Uropetala; species Uropetala carovei. Next base: position 1,770,062 of record JAXCHB010000250.1, read on the forward strand.
AAACTACCGAATTTTAATGTAAAATTTATGTATCGATGGGGCGCCATAATTGAAATCTGCTTTGGGCGCCAAAATGTCTTGAGCCGGCCCTAGGTATCAATGACTCTTAATTGATTCTATTGGCTCCATATTGAAATAGTAAATACCAAATTACACACATTGAAATATTACTGGTTTATATGCTAGGATCCATATTTCTTCCAAGTTAATATAAATTATGTTTATTATTTTGAATCAATCCTGCATTTTGAATAGACGTTTAAAATTGAAAATCAGTCGGTATTGGAATTTTTTGTAATACTATTACAAAGAAATAATGGCCACTTTATTTGATATGCTGGAATGTACATTCTACGGTCAATATTTTAAAGATAATGATCACTCACTCCTCTGCTTGAGGTGGGCAGCGGCTTCTGAGGAGATCGTCTAAGGCCTCGGGATGGGTGTCCATCATGTGGACGTATATTTCGTCCAAGATCTCAGCCGGCACCTGTGCGGAAAAAGCGGTGACCAATAAATTGATGAACTGCCATCCGATAGTTTCTTTGATACGAGTTAAATTTAAGGGTGTCGATTGAAAAGAATCCGATATAGATGTGGCGTAAAATCACTTGACACGGAACATTTGCAAATTTCCATTTTTGGCTTTAAAATATTGATAACATATATTACATAATTATTATATCGATTGGGAATATGGGCACGAATGCTACTACGTAAATTATCTGCTAGTATTAGCATTTATATAATTACTAGCATAAGTGCCCGTTGAATTTCAACGGGTTTAATGAATCTAAATTTTCGTCAATGCAACATGTAAAAATCGCAAGAATAAAATTGTGCACTGTTTTAACCATCGAATATTTCTATATTATGTCTGTTTTAATTAATTAACTAAAATCTCACAGTAATTCCTTGTGAATAAAATAGTACCTTTCTTTATACTAAAATAACCATTGTTATTAGTTTTAAATTGATTATAGCATTAGGATTTCAATTTCATTAAATAAGCAGAATTCCAGTTCCAAAAAATTGGTTCAATCTTCAGTTGCCTCTGATAATACTTTAAATAGATTTTGGAATATAATGTATATCGTTTATCGTCTGCTCAGCACTCATGCCTTCTCATTTTCCGAAACAACCACTTTCACCAGTTTTAAATGGATTTCAAACTTAGAAGAGAACTTGAATCAATTCAGTTAAAATAACCACATGACAAACTTCTTATTCCAAAGAAAATCCTTTTATAATATGCAACGTTAACCTAGAATTCATTCATTCTGAAAAGTGAATAAAAGTACCATGTACATATATTTCTTTCAACTAAAATAGCCACTCTTAACAGATTTTAATGGATTAATGCATCAGCATTTCAATTTCATGAAATAAGCAGAATTCCGGAAACAAAAAAATTTGTTCAATCTTCAATTGCCTCTGATAATACTTTAAATAGATTTTGGAATAAAATGTACCTTAATATCGTTTAGCATCCGCTCACCACTCTGGACTTCTCAGTTTCCGAAACAACAACTTTCAATAGTTTTAAATTGATTTTTGCTTTGAAATATACTTGAGTCAATTCAGTACAACTTCCACTTTACATACTGTAAATTCCAAAGTAACTCCTTTTATAATAGGCAATGCTAGCCTAAAATTAATTCATTCTGTAAAGTGAATAAATAAAGTTTTCTCTTTAAACTATAATAGCCACTGTTATTAGATTTAAATGGATTATAAGCCTTAGAACTTACTCTGTATTAAATAAGCACCAAAATTCCTTTTATAAAAACAAATCAATTCATTAAAAGATCCACTGTTGTTTCTTCGAAAATTGCCTGTTAACAGTTTTAAATGTCCTTTTAATTTTAATTGAGTTTTAATTTATATTCGTTTCCAAACTTCGGCCATTGTTACGAAATTAATTCGAGGAATAACAATATAAATTTGCAAGCACGTATGGTTTACAAAGAATTTAATTTAAGAATGCTTTTTATTTCCAATTTTTCTAAAATGACACTGTTGATACTTAAAATTTTTAATATTTACGTTAATATACTTATTTTCCTCTCTCTCTCTAGTATTGAAGCACTCAAGGCACGCTTATTCCCAGAAGGATGTATACAATAATAGTAATTTGAGGTGTAACAATGATAATGATCGACATAGCAAAATTACGTTAAAATGGCCAGATTTCCACAAAATATGCAAATTAAACGTTTAACATGGAATATTTCGAACTGTGGGCGAAAAAAGACGAACGGAATAAGAAACTTTATAACTTTTTCTTAAAAATGGTTCAAATCCGAAGGTGGTCTGTTAATTTCTTCTAATTTTAATTTCCAAATGAATAAAAGACTGCACGTCGAAAAATCGCATTTTACATGTTAAGTAATGGGAAATGGAAATGCCTCTCTTGGAGACGAACCAAGGAATTTTTTCGCAATTTAAATTCGTCATCACCTGGAAAAGTGTTAATCAAGCATCTCTACCAAATTTCGAGTTTCTATCATTATTATTTCTCGAGTTATTAGCGTTTGCATAGCGTGACCAACCAACCAACAGACCACGGCTTTTATTATATTAAATTCCAAAAATGCAATTGATAAGAACTGCATTATGTGACCGTAATTGCTATTAATTGCGACTAAACGATTTTGCGAGAAATTTTCATATCGATGTAAGCTTCCAAAACGAAATGTATCGTATCAATTTATTGGCATATATTGACTCTCTATCCCTGTCACCTCCGGCGTCGTCCAGGCTCTCACCGCGAATAACTCCCTGTTGTGCTCGATCATACACCTGACCACGTTGATCACGTCCAGTCTGTCCTCAGCCGCCTCGTCCCGCGAGTCGCAGCCGAAGTCTCCAGTTGACTTCCTGAGGATGTTGGGAGCGAATAGAGTGGCCAGGTTTCCAGTGTCCATCTTGTTCCCTGACAGCCATTCTCCTGCAGATATTGCATACACAATTTCAATTCCAATACACCTTGATATGTTTTTATAAAATTTGATACATCGAAAAAAATTGAAATTGGATGCAAGATTTTCGTTTTGGATCATCAAATGAAACTCCTACATTATGAAAAATTAGTATTTGAAAATTGAACTGCTCAAATCTTAGATATATTGTTCATGGTATGATATTTATACATTTTGTCGGAAATCATTGATTTAATGAAGAATGTGCCTATCAAAGGAGTCGTATTTTATAGAACAGAAATGTAATTTTACAGAATTGATCGGTGAACGTGTGATAATCCTGTTACTGTCATGGGTGATATTTTGTTTACGCATCCAACCTTTATATGTCCAAAGTTATTTGTGACTTTAGATTTTGTTTTGAGATGGTTTCGGAGGATGAGCTGGGGGGAGGTGAGGGACTAGAGTTAGAGAAAGGGGCGTGAAGGGCTTACCCGAGTGAGGGTCCCTCTTGTCCTCCGCGTGCCTGGCGACCACCGCTAAGAAGTCCAGCAGGAGACAAAGGGTGTCCCTGTGAGCGGGCGGAAGGAGTTGCACGAGGTGCTGGAGGGCCTCGAACTGTAGCCTTCTGTTCCGAATGCCTGCAGGAAGTGACGGAAAAAACATTGGAAATGCTACTGGTTGAATTCGAAAAAATAGTAATTTTTTTCTAATTGATGTATTAGGTTGCTCCCATGTTCGTGAAAAGGTCTGGAAAAACCAGATAAAAACGAAACTGCGATCGGTGAATCACCAGTGACTGTGGCCTTGTAGCCTAACTGCGCATCTGGTTTTTCCTAACTTTTAATTGCTATTGGAGATGCGAAAATTATCGATTGATCTCCATCCATAAAACGAGTTCGGTAATTATTTTTCGAATTCATTTTACTCTATTTAATTTATTTGTTATAATGATTCTTCCACTATACAAATACTTATCTTAAGGATGAAATACTTCGTATCACAAGGTGGTTTTCGATAAGCCCCGGGTAGGAATAGTATAATATGGAATACGGTTAAATCCGTTTCGTTTCCTCGCATATAACTCACCCTGCGTCCTCACGAATGGTGCATACAATTCCCTGCAGAGGAGAGGCTCAGGGAGGTCGCGGAAATATTCCTTGAGTAGCGCGGCCACGTCGTGCGGACACTGCGAGGCGCTAAGATCCGTCTCCCTCCCCATGTCGAGGTCTTCCCTCAGCTAGAAAAATATAAAAAGGGAGACTGAATCAGGATGGATTACTTAGGAGTGAACAAATGAAAAAATTCTGAAAGTCATTGCATACTAACATGTGCATTAGTTTTGTATCTGGGAAAACGCAGGTTTTCAGCATCGAAAAATATAATGAAACCGAAATCTCCCCGGCTTGTCGCTGTATGGGTTATTGACAATTTAAATTCCATAATATGCAAAAAAAATTAATATATTATTTCAGTAGAAGCATGCTGCAAAATTGCTTCTCTTGTGGCTTCTAAAATAACCGAAAATCCATTAAACGATCCACAATTTCTTCTGATTTTCCAATAATTTCAAAAGAATGAAATAATACAACTGTGGCTGTCTTCTGTAGTGAAATTCAAGTTAACTGAAAGGTGTTTTGATTTTGTTAGATACAGACTAACTTTCTTCCAGACTTAGTCGTCGATCAAATTTATTTATCGTTTTACCGTCCAAAAATGATCTTGATTTTTAAAATTTTTTGAATGTGTTCACTTATAAGAGTACCCAAATATAAAATTCGAAATTAGTTTCAAGCTTACTTGTCAGATAACGCGTAATTTATAGTCTTAGCTCAGCCTCGAGTTCCTTCTTTTTTTAAAAATGGAATGTGGCTTTGAGCATTGCCACTTGTCGCATTTTGTTTGCTAATACTGTTTGGGCACGAGAGTGGACATGCGGGGTTGAATCCAAAAAGAGAAATAAATCGTCTCTAATAAGGAAAACACCGTCTTCGATGTCACAGGTACGCGCGTTCTCTAGAGAAGAAAAAGAAAAAAACTTCAGCCATTCATTTTCCTTCCACAACTAACCTGCCGCACCCTCTTCTTAGAGCTTCCGACGCGGAATATACCGAGCGTGTGAAGTCCGTGCTCTCGGATGTGGGAAAGGCACGCGAGCACCACCTGCGGCACCCTGGGGTGGGGCGGGGCGCCGTCTTCGGGCCAACCGTCGCTCCATCTCCACTCGACACCCTCTCTAGGGCGCTGAGAGAAGAACGGGAAGTGTAAGTTGGATCACGTGCGGAGGGAGATAGGACAGAAGGGAGAAGGTTAGGAGACGATTGACGGGAGAAAATAGGAAAGAAAGTGTGCGAAAGAGAGAGGGAGAAGGACCTTCTCGGAATGCATGGGATAAGCGTATGTACCGTGTACATTTGCGCGTGACAAACTGGCTATAAACCGAGGATAAAAAAGCGAAAGAAAATCTGTACTATATCATTTTATAATAAAAAGAAATATTTACCGTAATAAAAAATAAAAGAAGTATAATTTAGCACTCAAACTTTTTATTACGAACTTCTTTGTCTTACACTAGCTTATGAAATTACTTTATTCAACTTCTGATTTTAAGTATTTTATCCAAAACTGGTGGCAATAAAATATATAAAAGTGTATAAAGTTTTTAATTTTGTCTAAGATCGTTGATACTCATATTTACTATATATATATTTATCAATATTCATAAGCAGTTATTGTTTGGCAATAAAAATGACTCGACACTTTCAAGTGCCAAATATTAGTATTACTTTCGTTCCACGTTAATGTATTATTAGGGATATTTTTAATATTTATGCGTCTGCGGAGAAAATCCAAAAAATAATCGATAGAAAAGGTAAATGTAGAATGAGAGACAAACTTTATATTCGGTGAATCACGACGAAATAATTGAGATGAAAAGTTTTTCAAAAGTCTGAGAAAATTAAAATTAGAGCACCTTTCTACAGCGGGGCAAAGAAGGTAAAAGAGGCTAGCAGGAATTTATTGGGCGAGAAGAAACACCTAATTTCACAGTAAGAAATTAAAAATTATTGACTGGCCTTAATAACGGGATGGTTCGCGTGTCTGGCGTCAAATGCAAGGGCCGCGAGTTCGAATGCTGCCGAGGGATTGGGCGTGTTGCTCGTCTTTGTTATGACTAGCATTATATTTAATATGATACAAAGCCTGAAAACAAGAATTATCTGAAAACCGGAAATTTAAAAATAATCCATTAAAATATCACAAGAATTGCAACAAACAAATTCATTTGCATTAGGTGCCGTATTCTTCCGAGACTAACTGCTCTGTTTCTGTGATTAACTCTCCGAACTTCTCTGTTTATATTTTTTTTTGATATTCAGCTGTGATTGGACTTGCATTGCGTTTTACGGTGCGTTGTATATTTTAAGTTTTTTGTGTAAGGATCAAAAAGGGCAACAAATAACCCCATGGCAAATGCTGCAAATAAAAGCGTAATTCCCTTTATACTGCGAAGAATATCTATGAATTACTCGAAGAGTTGAGAAAAAGCTGAACTTTACAGAATTGTGCGAATAGTATTGTGTTAGTGACTCGACCGTTCAGCCCTGCTCAACAAGAGGGGGACTTTTTTCTTGAGTTATGTTTAGTGGTATAAGTTGCAGGAGCAACTGATTGTGAGTTGGGTGGCATAAAATCAGGGGCATTGGGGTTATGGTTGGGAGTATAAGTTCCAGAGGCATCCGAGTTTCAGTTTGATGGTATTAAATGATAGGGCGTTAGTTCTAAGTTAGATTAATGCACGCTTTAGGAGCAAAGTAGCGCAAGATAAAATTAGTGAAACAATTTAAGCAAGTTTGATGATATACGCTTCAGTGGCAAAACTGTAGATTTGCCTATTTCAGGAAAGATTTAGTGTTCGTTTGGTGGTACATATATACTTCTGGAAAAATTAGAGTAGGTTGATATGTACATATTGGTTGTGAAGACTCGCGCGCACACATACGAGGAACCCTCAGCAGGGGAAAATTGGCGCAGTGTTATACGGTAAAAGCATTTTTTTAAATTTAGATTGTGCGTAAATGGTATTATATTCGCAATCATAATAAATCAAGAAATATCTTAGATTAGAGCTAGTGCAATATGCCGCTCGATTTGATTTTTGCTCGTTCATTATTTTTGGTGTCCACTTGGCTGTCATCTTCCTGTAGCATTGTGAAAAATACTATTAACCACTCGATAACTTATGTCCGTAGTAGCGAATATTTTTTAAAGCTAATACCTTTTAACAGTTCATCGATTTGATTGACTTTTGATTCAAGTGGTGATGTGGACGATTCAACTCATTAGGTTTCATTATCGATTCATTCACTTCCCTCAGAAAATCATTTATGCCACTCAAATACTCTACCGCGAGAAAAACAAATCCCCGTTGAAGGTACTTTTGATCATTTCAAACATTTGTGTACCTGTTATGCCAAACGCACACAGAACATTATCGCATATCGCTGTTCTATTCTTAAGGCAATGGAGTATGTTAAATAATACTTCACACTAAATTGTTTTATAAAAACTGACAAGAATATGTTGGACTCCCACTGAAGTGGTAACGCATGAGACATTTGGTGACATGTTGCGACTTGCAGTATACCAGTAACTGGCCTGATTCTGGGCATAAAAATTCAGTCCTGTTAATTTCCGATCACCTCCCGTGTGTATGCGTTTCAGAAAACGGTAATCTCTCAGTCCCAAGGTTGCCGGTTTTCGCACTAATTATTTTTATTACCTTAAATTAGTAATGCAAAAGTAGGATCGTATTCATGAAATAGCATCGGTTAAAAGGAGTGTTGCTCTCACCTCGTCGCTGCTGTCCCTCCTCGGGGAGGGCGGCGAGGTGGTGCTCTCGGAGAGGGAACCCGCGCTGGATCTGCTGCTACTGCCTCCGGATTCCCTCCCGGTTCTGCCGGCCGCAGTCTCGTTCTCGATGCATTGGGATATGGGGATGCCGAAGACGAGGCCGCTCCCGCTGTTGACGTCTGTAGGATATGATCGACCGTTCAAATCTCTCGAATCGTTGCTCAGGAAACGCAGTCCGGTTTTTATACAAAAAAATATTTTCCACTATTTTCTGAATCATATGCACCGCCAAAAGAATCTATTTCTAGGTCCACATTTGAAAGAAAGTTAATGCTGCAATCATTTTCTTATTTTCTTCGAATGGCTGATTTCATCCAAACGAAATACACGGGTAATCTTATAAATCTATTTTCATCGAAATTTTTCGCTTATTAGTTAACAGTTATAAATAACGAAGTAGAAACAAGAAATATTTAAGTTTTTTATTGTTTTTACTTAAATGAAATGATTATGCATTAACTAGACACGAGACAAATATTTTTAATCATATAAATTTTCGATTATCTCCATCATTCTGCGATAATAATTGATTTTCTGTTTCCTTATTTATTGTGGTGTTTCTTCGTTTATTGTTCTTCAACGGGTATACTAAGAGTCAAAATTTAATACAAATCTAATCATAGTAATATTTATACACTTTTCAAAAATTGTTCCCAAAAATTGTTTTGTCCCTCTCATAAAAACATATATGTTGCCTAGTATTATTTATAATCCTAGCATTAGGTCAAAAATACTGTACTGAATGTATCGTAACAGTATATTTTTAATTTCTTTCTTCTTTGACAGAGAAAGTTGTTGAATGCAGTATCTAGAGCAGTAGTTCTCAACCTTTTTTTTGCCTGCGTCACCCCATATTCAGTTATGCGTCACCCTCCTTTTACAGTTCCATTGCCTTCAAGTTAACTTCAAAGATAAATTGGGCTTTCCCTACCACATAAAGATAAAATTATGGCTTTTAAATAAGCACGCCTGTTTATTCTCCTGGATTTATTTATATTTACAAGCCAGATTATGATACACTGTGAATTTATCAAATATTCGTGTCACCTCTCAATAACCCTCGCGTCACCCTGAGGTGTCATGTCACCCCGGTTGAGAACCACTGATCTAGAGCGTCATTCTTAAGTTATGAGATTATTATTTATTATTACAATGACTTAAATCTCGAACGGTTGTGCATCTTTTCAAGGGCAAAGGATTTATATGTTTCAGTGAAATAGTGAAAGTGAAGTGAAATACAAGTATCTCTTGTTATTTATAATAACCGAATAAGCTGTCACTGTTTCTGAGCTCATTCAAAGAAGAACAATAACATCATAAGCGCGGCAATTTTTATAATTACATTTTGGATAGTACCTACTCCATAAAATATATAAAATTATATTACGTCCATGATTTCGACTTGTTGAGCACCAATCGAGATTGACTCCTTATATAACATTTTCAATTTACGAAACACCTTTCCTCCTAGAAAAAGTTTAGACAGTTTATGCGTCTATAAATCGAGGCGAATGCGAATTTTAGCTCATTTTGAGAACGAGAAGAAAGTTTATTCTTAAGCCATTAAGAAGAACGCATGCCATTCGTTCTGTGTCCGTCGTCAAAAAACACACCTAAAGAATTAAACGAACGTTTTATTTATATACGTCCCACGCTTAGTAACGTGAAAATATACGCTGATTAAATCGGATTTGAAGCAATGGTGTTTACCACTAAGTAAGAGTCGTAAAATAAAGAGACACAATGAATATCTTGCCAGTAATTACGATGAACTTAATTGATAAAAAACATTTTTTGAATCACACAGTTTATTGTAATTATCAACGCCTTTTAAGAAAGTCCATTAAACGAACTGCAACTACTAGGAATAAAAAATTAAATCTTAGAATATCTAGTTATGTAATTTTTCTTAGTCCGAAACAAATCGGGTACATATGCAATCACAATATTTCCTAAAATGTGGCGTTTTCCTGCCATACTGATTCTTTAGATACTGATTAGTTTCGAGCCAAACTTTCTGTTGGGCTATATAAATTCTTTCTATTAAAAATTATATCGATACTTATAATCAATAAATATTTTCCTGCAGTTACAACAATAGTATAAAAATGAAACCAGTAAAATTAATTTTTAGGAGCAGACTTCATTTATTATTCATAAAATAAAGAATTTTCTACGAGGAGCAGTTCAGTCTCTCTCAGACCGTCTGCATAACAGCGCAGCGTCAGATTTAATCGCATTCCGTCAATATAAATCTAATCTAAATTTGTTTTTATCTACTGGAATTCTCTCTTCTATTAACACGTTCAAATAAACAAAACTCATCGAACAAGTAACCATAAAATAAATTGCAAAGTAGAAATTATTTTTCCAATCAAAGTTTCTATTTAAACTAATCACAAATTGCTATTTTTCATCTCTCTTCTACGACGCATCCATTTTTCGAAAGATTGACTTTCTTGCATTTGATATTATATATAGAACGAGCAGCTTACGAAGTATTACGGTCCCATAATCGACGAGTAAATCGGCGATTGAAATCGACGTTTATTTTCATACAGGTCATCGATTTTTGTTTAGGAAAATTTAATATTTTTGCACGAATTGATATTTTAGAAACATTTTTATCATATAAAAATAAATTTAAATTTAAAATAATTCATTTTCGCCATTGCTATTTCTGCGTCTATTCGTACCATTGTTTGTTTACTTAAGTATCAGTATAGTATGGAAGGAACTGAAAAGGAGGAGGAACGGATGAGGTCCACAAACACTCGTGATTTTACAAGAAACTTAAATTTATTTAATTTTTTCTCAGCGACATGATACCCACGATTGTATATATACTCCTAACTAAGTAACAGATTTCACGAGCAATTAAGAAAAACGTGTGATTTCTTACACGGCTGATTATGTCATTACGATTATGTTCAAATTCTTCAAGTTTACATTTTTCGAGCAAATTGTTCTCATTCGATGTAGAATCACAACGCGGGTGAATATTATTTAATAAAGTAAATTAGAATCTTTCATGCCTTATGGAAACAAATGAAATTAAATCATTTGGCGCATCAAATCAGGCTGATTACCGCATACTTTATAAACAATATTCAATCGTAATTTGTGATTACTGCGATCGCTTAGCTCAACGTTTCGACAACGTTCAATTCACCACAATCTTATTCGTTTGAATAATTAATTTGATGCAACAGCATCTACATCTCGAAACTTTTGTTTTCACCTTCAAATTCTTTGCATTATAAAGTGTAACGTAAGCAGCGATTACTTATATGAATAGGAACATATGTCTGAATATAAACTTCAATGTAAAGAAGGAGAAAAATTCTGAATTTGACCGTGGATTGAACCGTGGTCCGCCACTGGTTAAATCATCTGCTCGGAAAGCGGGGAGGCCGAGTTCGATTACCGGGAATGATAAAAAATTTTCTCCTTATTTAACTTGAAATCCATCGATTATATTTAGACAGGTGGTTCAGAATAAGCATCGCAAAAGTTTTTCAAAAGGTCTTGAAGACTTTTTGTTATATTTAAAAAATTCTTTATCGATATATTCACACCTGAATGATTTTTATGCAGATAAAATAATATTTATTCTACTTAGAATTTGATATTGCATTTTGTTTTAATTGATTGATGGATGAGGTTAATGTGGTCGCAGATAAGATTGAGTGCCTTAAGAGGAGTTCGCAGATATATAAAATATGGAAACCACTGACTTTGACCGCTTTTATCTTGAAATCTATGGCGTTAGATTGAAAATAAATTTGTTCTAAACGATATATCAAACCAATAGTACGCCAAACAAAATATGACCTTTACGCCTGGTTGAAAAAATTTAAAAATCACTTTTTATTATCTTTTACTTGTCCATAAAATTCTGACGTGACCACGTTCATAGATACTTGCTCAATAAGTATAAATTTTGATATTGTACCAAACGTAAGTCGTTTTACAAGAGAAATGATGACGATGACATAAATACCGATCTTTGCCGACGGAAAATGTTTCGTCAAATATTTTTCTACGCATTCAATATTTATTGGCATCGGTTTAAATCGAACACTACCATGCCTACTTATACACCCTGTACAGTAGTCCATAATGTGACAATTCTTCCAGCAAAAAATCATATTACAGTCATTTAGGAATAGGTCATAAATTTTTGTCAGTAGGGCCACTCAGAAAACAGATCTCCGCAACATCTCGGAAGGAGAGAACGAATACAATTCTCCATCCATCTCTCTCTATCTCACCTCCGGACCGCCGTCCAGCGTCCAGTGGGCTGGTCGTAGTCCTCGCTTTCCTCCGCAGCAAATAGGGCCTTCGCCGTGGCTTAGATGCCGCAGTGGCCTCTTCCCCTGAAACGGCGGAAGGACACATTATGCTGGTGAAGACCAGCTGTCAAAGAAACGAATAAATGCTATGAATGAATAAGTGCGGCATCCAATAATTGTGCCTCAAATATAAAACATCGTGTAGAAAATTACAATTGCAATACTGTGATAAGAATTATAATGTGTCAGTAATGACTGAGTCGATATAAAAAAAAGGAGACCGTGAAAAATGTGTAATCTATAAAGGTGCTAGTAACAGGAAATAAAATATGCTCGAAGATTGTTAAAGCGAGATTCAGAAAGATTTCCGTGTGTCGGAATGGCTTCCTAGATGGTCGATCATTCATGGATAAATGGAACATAGAAACACCGTCATTACAATTTGTAGACACGTCTGACTTTTACAAATTATGAAAAAGCTATCGATCTTGTTATCAGATCAAAATTTTGAAAGCCGCTGGCCGAATGGGGATTTGCATGTCATCTTGCTGAGGTAATAAAATCTCTATACCAACAATTCCAATCAGCTGAAATTAAATTCTGACGTAGAGTTATGGGATGTACATTATTAGACTACATTACAAAGACTTCCATAAGGTAATATTTAGGAATATTTGCTCGACGGGACCAAATACAAAAAAGAATATAGAGATAACGGGATGCAGCAGTTGGATAGAATGGATGAAAATCGAGTTCCACTAGCTACGTGGTAGTGTCATTTAGATTAGGGGTTTTCAACCTTTTTTTTACTCGCGTACCCATTAGCTCTGTTTTTAATGGTCGCCTTCGTGCAGTTTTTTATGATCGTGTATCCCCAAGCACATTTTAAGTGTTAATGAAATGAAGACACTTGTATTAAGATAGATAAGTCGTGTTTATAACGTTAAAATTCAGAGTTTTGGCTTATGTTCCTGTTTTATTACGTTATTATTAATAGTCACATTGCAATTTTTGATTTTGAAGTCATGCACGAAAGACCAAGTATGAAGAAAAATTACCACTTCTAAACTCTTGACGTATCTCTGGGGGTAAGCGTTCTAGCGGCCGAAAATCCCAGGAAGAAATGATCTGCGCAATTATCTTGAGTAGGAACAGACATAAGGTCTATCCCGTAAAGGTGATGAATGTTACATGTCGAATGATGCAGCATATCACTAAGAAAAAAATCGAAATTTCAAATCAATGAGTTGAATTGAACAAAAAAAAAACAAACGAGGCCAGACAGCAAAAATAAACGTAAAAAAAGCAAAACAAATGATTGTTGTCAGAAACACCAAAATGGAAAACGTATGAATTCATATCGGTTGTTATGATAAGTTTATGTATATAAAATGAGATATAAAGAATGAGTTAGCTTGGAATGCTATAAATTATAAAATTTATCTCGCAAACGAAAATCAACTTCTTTCATCCTTTCGCTAATTTCATCGTAATATAATCACGCATTTGTAAGTTACGCTCGCTTCACAAAGCTTTATGACAGGCACGATTTTTTATTTTAAAACTCTCTTTAAATATTCGATTGAATAATCAAATTCATATAAACATTAAATAATAAGAAAATTTTATGAAATTCGCAAATTTGACCCTTTACGATCCTTGTATTTCCAAACAACAAAGTTTTTAATGCACATATATTTTTATTTTTCGCTATTGATTGGTTTGAATCTCTGAATATTCGCTAAAACGTGTCTAATTATGCTAAATTTTAATTTAATTTAAATTTTCAATATAATAATAATCTATTATGGCGGTGGGTAAATTTTAGAATATACGCCGATAAGTTATCAACGTATAGAAAACGTGAAAGCAAGTAACTCGAAAAAATCATCATAAATTTGAACTAGAGAAGTCAAACATTAATGCATGACTTTTATAAACATCTGCACGCAAAATCATAATATCTCCTATGACAGTATTCACGGTAGAAAATCTGACATTAATGAGGTTCATAAAAAAAATACAAATTTTAAAAATCCGTATGGTTGAGGAAGGGTAATATCATTAGGAAAATGCGCTGTCACATATTATTGAAATTGTTACAATAAAAATTGATTTTTCGGTGTAAGATATCTTGTAGAAAGGAAATAAACTCCCCCTCGATTATAACACCGTTGGTTATATCGCGGGTCTTCCTTCATCCCCGTTTCTTGGAAAGAATGTCCTGTCATTTTTAAAAAATCCAATACGAGGTGTACGCGCCAACCCCATCCCTCGCTCCGCGCTGCCCGTGTGCATCCCTGAACCTCCTCCTTTCGGCCTATATATTAAATGTAGAAAATTATATTTAGCTCAGTTTTCGCTTAGTAGAAAACACGTTTCATATCACATTAATTTCTCTGCAAGTTAAGTGTTTGATTCTAGGATCAATAATATGAAATTTGCTAAACAGTTGGTCGAAACAGAATTTTTAAAAGGATTAACGAAGAAAAATAATTATATAAACTTTCGTTCTCAAACTGAAATATACAAGGACGACAAATAGAAAAGATAAAGAAGGGTAACAACTACCACCCAGAAATGAAGAATAAAGAACTACGAACTAAGAAAGCCACAAAGAACAATAAATCATAGTATAAACAATTACAAACGAAGAACAAACAAAAAAGAAACGGAGCTAAACGTCGAGAGATGATATACGAAGAATTAACAAAATCAGTTATCTATATTGCATCAAATATTATTATTAAAATTTACCCTGGTTTTCCTATGAATAACTTATAATGATTTAATCAGTTGCTTCGGTGGTGTACTTGGTTAAATCTTGTCCATACTAATGGGTTCGAATCATATCACGGCAGGGTTTTTTCGAGCTTTCAAGGGATCCAAAACATGTATGTTAACCACAACTTTCGAAGTTAATATGAAGGTTGGTAAAAATTGAACGATTTGCCCTAGAATGACAGAGACTTAACTAGGCAACCAACCGAGTACGACTTTAATATATAGAGAGATTGTAATTTCCTCCCTTTCTACAACTAAGCTCCATCTATTGGCTAATTTGAATCCCAGCATTGTAAAAGTTGACCGATTTCGACTAAAGACGGCTGGCGATAGGGACTTGAATGCGCTCAGAACCGGTGTAAGAGCAAGGAAAGCGTGGCCTTTGCCCTAGACCAGTGATGGCGAACCTATGGCACGCGTCCCATAAGTGGCATGCAAGACGATTTTGGTTGGCACGCCAACGAAAGGCGAAAACCAATCAAAGCATATATCATACTGATTTATTGCCGCAAAAAAGTTTGTGTTATTTAGTTAACTATTGTAAACATTAGTTTTATGGTTACAAATTTCAATCTCTGTCTTGATCATGAATTTATTTTAGTTGGCAAGCAAAAAAGTCAAGGACTTTTTCGTGGCACGCGAGACAGAAAAGATTCGACAATTTCAGTAATATTGGCATGCGGTCAATAGAAGGTTTGCCATCACTGCCCTAGACTTTGCGTTATTCGAGGACTCGCTAATCTTCACAATCGGAGAAAATGAGCCAGCATTTGGCGACCAACTCGCCTAAACAAAAGAGAAAAGTGGGGTTTCCTAAAGGCTACACTCCGTTCCGAGTTTCCCATACTATGCATTCTGAGAACCCTCATTTCAGAGACCTATGCTACGCTGCAATGGGGAATAAAAGCGCGAGTAAGGGGCAGAACAATTTGTTCCATAATGCCTACCCGTCTTGGATCGTTTACATACCATCAACCACCATGCCCCATTTGCTTTGTGCGGTAGAATTTGCTTATCTTTTCCAAGATCCAAACAGAAAGGTTTTCCAGAACAGAAAACTGATGGGATCGGTGCCTTAGCGAACTGCGAGCATGTATCAGCGAGTCGAGTTAAAGTATTGAATGCTTGTGTGATGTTCGTCACTCTCAACGGAGTAAATCGATCCAAGGAATGAGAATTTATCTTGTGGCTGTTGTCCATTTGTTTTTTTTCAGTGACTGTTATTGAGTATTGGTGCATTAACTGAGCGAGGTTTACACACAGGACTGTCCAGTATTATTAATTCAGATTTATTTTATGGGTAATGGCGAACGTAAATACACCATTAAGGAAAAACCAACAATCATTGAAAGAGTAAAGATTGGCCCATCAAAAGTGCAAATAAAATAGGAGTTGGATATCACGGAGGGGAGGATAAGAAGATGGATGACAGAAGAAGGAAGGCTACGTTGTTCTTCGACAATTCGGACGAAACTACGGGATTGGTAAGGTGACCATTTTTTCTGGAGGGGAATAAAGGACACCAACTGAAAAACATAGTACCACCTGCCCGGTACTCTGCCGAACAGTCCGGCATTCGCCTAATTCACCTAAAAAAATGAAGGACAAAAACATGTTTTTGAATTTTTTAAAAATCTAAAGGACAACGCCCTAAAATAAAGGACTGTCCTTTAAAATAAAGGACGAATGGTCACCATAGGGATTGGAAAGGAAGAAATCAAGGCAGCGCAAGAGCGATACAGCGGATGACTTTTTATACACAAATGGTTCGTTCAAAAACGTAGTTTAAGCTCACCACTGTCATGATCTGTTCTGAATATTCATGCTGAGAAATATTTTCATGACTTAGAAATAGAAGAAAACTTCTGTGCCACTGATGACATGATCGAACCATGGATTAATATTGGTAAGGAAAATCAGTGTTTTGTCTTCACTGACGAAAACATTATTGAAAGTGTCATCGAGAAGATGGTGACCGAAGGAAGTGACCTAGAGTAGGGGGACCTAGATGAGGAGCAGCCAAACTGCCTACTGCTCAGGATGCACTAAACGGCTTAGACGCGGCTATTGCGTGATTACAGGCACGGCAGGATGTTAACCCACTAAAACTTTTGCAATTAATATAGCTAAAAATGAACAGAAATTTTTTGTACGAAACGACAAAAAATTACCGACTATTCAAAGATCCGATAAAATAATTTTCTTGTGCTGACTTTTTGTATTTTGTTGCTCGTGGCAAATTAAATATTTAAAAAAAATTAAAATGTATGTACATGCTGTATCGGAAAATACGATCTTGTACTCGGTTATACCGCGGTTGTCTTATAACGCGGGTCACAACTCCTTCCCCGAAACCCGCGTTATAACTGGGGAACGGTGTAGATTTTGGTTTCGGTCGTTTTAATAGGGGTTGAGTACCGTGAGTTACATTTGATATGACGACGAGAGAGAAGAAAATAGACGTAACAGAGTCGCTAAATTCCTCCGATCGAAAAGGAGAGAGAAGGAAAAGGAAGAATAAGGCGGAGTGATAGTAAAGAGAAGAGGGATAAAAGGAAAGATAAGAGAGGTGATGAATGAGAGAGTAGGAAAGGATGGTAGAGAGGGAGAAAGAGGAGGGATATCATAAAGTCTTTATTTGGCTGGAATTGGTACTATATACTTCCTTCATACATAGAAATAAAAATAGGATTAGAGAAGGAGAAGAGGAAGATAGTCGCGCAAATGGTGAGGGAGGGAGGGAGTGCGGGGAGAGAGGGTTTTGAGAAGGGAGGGGAGATTAGAGGCCGACCTCCTCACCAGTTGGTATGCGGACAGAGGCACCGAGGTTTAATGCCTGCAGTTTGGCGAGGGCCACCTTCTGAAGCACCCTCCTCTCGACCTCCGACAGCCTCAGAAGATTCGTGTCTGTCAGAGCCAACTGTCTTCCCGTTTCCACGCAGTTCCACCGGCAGCCACCCTTGAAAGATTGAGAGAGGATGGAAGCGTCAGTTTGGGTGATTCGAGTGTTTAAGATACGTGCACTTGGTGCGCAAGCCGGATTGTTCTTTTCTTTGATCATATAACGGTATATGAGGCGCAAAATATACGATGTGGAGATTTATAATGGGGGATCATTTTTAGAGAAAAGGGGTATATGTTCGCATAATTTAAAGAAAAGTTGTTGAAAAAAGTCCCAGATGTTGCAAATGGGGAAGCTATTTCTTGGCCAGGCAAAGGAAATGTATGCCGGCATGAATGTCTTCTACGTTTCGCGTGATTATTATGTAATATGAACCTTATACGGAAATTATTTAATTCTTATCAGTTATTTTTTAATGATAAGCAAAATTACAATTTATAAAAATTTTAAAATGTAATTTTTAGATCGTCGCTTTGAATTCGCCCCTAAGGTTATATTCCACGTGCCATTTGATTAATCACTAATTAAGATTATCAATTAATTTTCCAGCTAACGGAGCAAATTTTTTCTAAGAAACATAGTTCGACAAGAATAAAAAAATTTGCTAAAATTTCACGGATATCTTCTTGGGTACAACAAGTTCAACAGAACTCGAAGCTATCGTTTTTGTTAAACAAAAAAGCTGACATCACAATATTATATGAGAAACGGACCTCTATAAAAATTACGGCTAAAAAGGATTTTTCTATAATAATTACAACAAAAAATTACTGTAGTCTGACTTAATTCTTAATGACAGCTATACGCATAAAAAGCATTGGAGAAAGTGCTGTCATCATTTCACTGTGCATAAGTTTAAAGTTCGAGACGAAATATTTATTCTTAAATCTCCACCTAGACTTACGAACCGTAGCAAAAATTAAGATAATGAAGTATTAGGCAGTTAATCTAATTTCGATAACTGAAACTTATTATGGTACATGCATCAGATTCAGTGTTTGTATGATTTGGTGTAACTGTGTGGAGCACAAACTTCTGGAGACTAAAGTAACTTATGCATTTTAAAACGAGCTTTAAAAATTGTTCATTATACGTAATGCACAGTGATAACTGTAGAATAAAGTATTTCTATTCATTTTGATCCATAATTAACGCTTAATTGCTTACCACAGATATGGCGGTGTTCTTTCTCATCTATTTTTGATATCGCAGCTTCCTTCGATTTTTTCTCGCCATTAAAAAATTCACTACAAAATACGTTACTAAAATCCGAATTTATTTATCAAAAATGTTGGGATCGACTTATATAACGGGGCACCACTGAACACTCTCAGCTACGGCGGGAGAAATGTCAGTCTATTCAAGGAGGATACTGTTTACAGAAATAAATCACTATTTGGAAAGCTGATGGTCCCAGTATACACTTTCTCTCACTTGACCCAATTCATCGTCAAAAAAGTTATACTTTCAAAACTGGTCAGAATTTTCAGAACACTCACGAAAGATGTTTCTATTAACCGGAATTTAACAACAGAGGAAGGTAAATTGTTCAGTGTCCTAATAGTTAAGGCAAAATACTTTTATCTTCATCTTAACCTCACTGTAGTATTCAAGCAAATAATTCATTTTAAGTGATAGTCTATTTAAATAAATTATCCAGATCCTTAAGTAATAGTGTGATGTTTTTAAAACCAAATAATTAATGAAAGTAACTTTTATAATGTCTAATAGTTTAGCTTTTCTTGATAATATACTCCTCGCTTAGATATTCACCGTTTTTTCTCAGATTTTTCTGATTCCTCTTTCTTACCTCATTTTTTGTTTGGGGAACTTTCTAATTGTAAATCTTGTATGATATTTACCATATTAAATCCTCGAAATTATAGAGAGTCATGAAAGTATTAAACGAAACTTATTCGTAATGAGTAAGCACATAAAAATGAAGTCTCCTACGATTTAAAAAACGATTTTACTAGGAAATATATTACCCGCTTCATATCATCATAGGCAGTCTGTCTGTAGACAGGTCTGTGATTATTCATGACTCACTCTGGTTCTCCATATACTCATATTTCCCGCAGTCTTATTCACGTCTTTATAGCTCTCTTTCCCTTTCAAGTCGTCTATCAGCTGAAACCTTTTCCTACCTCTTTCTCTTTTTCCATCCAATTTTCCTTCTAGCACTTCTTTAATCATGCTCTCTCTTCTCAGGTAATTTCCAATCCAGTTCACCTTCCTCTTTCTGATAGTCTGTATCAGGGGTCCCCTAACTTTTTATTGAAAGGGCCACATTAGGCTTTATGTACGACAGCACGGGCCACTTGAGGCTTTTCAAATGACTGATCGAGCCGTGTGAAAACTTCAAAGGGGGGGGGGGGGGGGGGGGGGGGGGGGGGAGGGCGGTTGGGTTGGGCAGGCGGGCCGGATTAAATCACTGCGCGGGTCGTAGTTTGGGGACCCCTAGTCTGTATAATCGTTCGCTCCTCCTCTATTCTTCGTAGTACTTCCTCATTTTTCATCCTATCTGTCCATTTTATCTACAGCATTCTTCTCCATGTCCACGTTTCCAAGCTTTCCCACTTAAAGGCATATTATACCACCATTTATTACTTTAGCGCACATATTATTTCTCTGTCTTAAGTCGAAATCCTCACGTAATTTATAAATTTGAGTGACAATGCAATTCTGAATTTCGCGGACTCAAATCTGGTAAGATTTGAGTCGAGTACATAGAAATTAACATGCCAATTGCTTAATATATTTTATAAGTTCGTGTTTCGAATTTTAAATCAATTTTGAGATAATTTGGAAGGAGATTTCACAGAATGCAATTAGAAATAAGTCCCGTAGACATGTGCACGTGGAAGTTGATTGTCTACTTAATTTAAAAGTTGGAATACTTACATCCAAATCACACTAAAATGCTTAGAAATATTAAATATCACTGCGACTAAGTCACTGTCACGATAAGTGATTTGGTTGGTGAGATGTAATAATACGAGTTAAAAGGCCCTTTAATTTGGTATAGCTAAAATTTAAGCTAAAAATTAATAAAACATCAGATCTTTTGGCATAGTAAACTAATTGAAAATCTTCCACTTGGCAATTTTTTCCTGTAAAAACCGGAACAGAACTCACAGAACGACATTTGGCATTTAAAAATAATGTAAGTCTTCAAAAATCGTTGTTGCATTGCCGATGTTCTTATTTCCGTCCCAGTGGGTTCAAAATTGAACCAATCGAATTTTAACCAACTTGAAATTTGCTAAATGATATTTGAAATAAGGTTCATTCTAAAATTTCACAAGTATGGCAAAATTAGATTACAAGTGGATTCAGTTTAGGTTAACTTCCAAGTTTTTGGATCTTTGCTATTATGGTCAGAGCACGAATTTCATGTTCTATACAAATCAAATACAAGTGTCTTCATGATCTCCTTTGGGTCGCTTGTGGTTGAGATGAAAGTTAAGTAACTACAGAGGGAGCGTCATATCTTTTGACGTCATCAAAATTTCCGTTTTTTTGTCTTCAAACTTTCTTTCTTCTTTTGATTTTTGTGGCCGAAAAAGCTTTCAAGGATCGAATTTTAGGAATGAAGGGAGTCAGTAAATAGCAAATGCATCTTAATACACTCGTAGTGACGTCTGTATTTACGTTACAGAAGAATATATAATAACTATTGCGAGTGATTTACAGTGTATAACTGCGAGGCATGTTTAAATTGCAGTTATGTTTGCTCGTTGACATTCATAAATTTAAATAAAAATTCTTATTTGATTTTCATCGAAATTACGTTTAATATTGAGTACGCTCCTTCTATATTAATACTTTAGCAAGAATTCTAGATGTCAATGTAGTCGTAACATTTGGAAGGAGATAATATCTTAAAAGCGTGGAAACAATATACCACAATGAAAAAAGGACGCAAAAATGTGATACAGATGGAACTTGAGCGAATATAAATCAGGGACGCAGCCAAGGTTAAGAGGACCAGGAAGGCAGTTGCTCCCCCAATATAAATTGAGCTGCAACTGCTTTCGCATTAATTTTATCTTTAACTTGAAAATAATTGTATTTATTAAATGAATATTGTGATTTTATAAAAATTATAGCGATGTTCATGAGTTATAATTGCAAATTATCAAAGAAAAATAAGAGAGCGATCTTCCTATAAAAAAAATGCCTTTTACTGTTTGCCACTCCCAAAGCATATTCCTGCCTGCGCCACTGATAAAACTTTTAACCATACTTGATCAAATATCGATATAGTAAACTGGGTTCGATTCCTTATCTTTATGAGTGTTAGAGACAGTTTAGAGAGGAAACGAATACGGCATGGAAAAATAACAATGAAAATTGAAAATAACACGAGAGATATGTGTGAGAGAATTTCAATGATTTTCACTTGAAGACGAACGTTTGGTAGGTGTATTTTACTTTCGCAAGAGTGTCGGGGTGATTTAAAAATTTCCTAAAAGTCAATACTGAACTGTTTATCATGCGCAGTATAATCGACTGCTTATCTCTATTCCATGCCGATTTTTCGCAAACAGTTGGAATTTAAAGTGACATTTTCACACGAGTGATTCTCTCTGACTTAATATAATTTATTTATTATCTTATCAAAATGAACTCTCTATTTTCTTACAATCAGGAGGTATTTCCGGTACAGAAATGAAAGTTATATGGATAATTTAGTTTATTGGAGGCATTCTTATTCATTTCGAATTGTAATTTTCGTTTTTAATTGGACAAAGGTCATTATGCTGTTTCGTGCTTTCTAGCCATCGGTTGTCCCTGGTTCATACCTCGTAATCTGTTCCACGTATCGCCTTTTTCTAACAACCATTTCCCTTTTTTGACCCTAACCCCATTTCTCCTCCTACTTCTTTCTCTTTTTTCTTGCTTCCTCCTTTCAACTACTTCATTCAAAACTTTCCCTCAAAATTCGGCAAATCATTTTTCCTCTCACTGCACAATTGCTCTAACCCAGCTCCTTTATTTATTCCGTATTTACCATTGCATTTGTCTTACTCCCTTAAATATACTCCAGTTTACGTCATACTCATATATCGAAAGCTCTTGCATAAGAAAGGAGGTTCCACGGATAAGGATTCAGAGTATTAAAATGCAAATGTGACTGAATTGAAGGTGAATTACGTATCCAAATAAATGTCGCGTCCCGACGAGTAACGACCTCAAATGAAGGGATGAAAGGAGTCGCTCTAGTTTCGCGCACTAGTTTCTTCTTCTCTTCCTTTTGTCACAGCACGCTATAATGCGGAACACGCGACTGACGTCAATTAATCCTGTCTCTACTTGACCGAGTGCCAAGCACCCAGGTGTCGGGACGTCGGCAATTCAGATGAATCACCATAATAACGAGACGTTTCGAATGCGTATACTTCAATTATTTCGCTTACAATTGTTAGAACGACATCGGAGTCGCATAGATGCAAAGGCGATCCGTTAATATGTGGACTTTAGACGAGGAGATGTTTTTATTTATAACCCAAGCAGTCGATCCGACCAAATCCCCATTATTATGATTTTTCGTAGCATTATTTTAGAATCTGAGAGCCTATTGGTTTCGAGCGATATCCCGGTGTATATCTACATGTTTCTGTGTGAAGCAGGGCCAACGGCGAGTTAATTAGGAAGTTTCACGCGGAAATTTTTGAGGTTGTATTGTTACCAGAACTAAAACCTCAAAAAACAATAATAAAAAAATTTTCTTTTAAGACGGAATATAAATTTAAAATTGAATGGTTCCAACCATACCGCGTCGGATGGGCCATCGGTAATTGCATGCGATCGAAATAAATGGCTAATTTTATTGCATTATTATGTTTCTCTCTTGTTATTATCGGAATTTTAACAGAAATGGTACGGTATTGGATTTGGGATTAAAAACAAAAAATATTGTACTCTTTTAAGAAGAGCATCATGGGATTTGGTGGCATATGTTGGAAATGGAATGAAAATGAGAGAAATTGGGGAAGCACTGAAGTGTCTATTCTATCAGTCCGTTTTGATCATCGTGCTTTTCAGGGCAGTTTTCTCCAAAATAGCTGTCCCAATTATTTATGTAGAATTTGTCACATTCACAGTTGATCCAACATGGGGTATTCTTAGTGAAAGAAACTGATATATTCTAACTAAATTAAAAATTCTACAGTAGATTCGAGGTTTGCTGAAACTATATTGAAGGGTTTTTTCATCTGGAAAAACATTCGCGAGCAATTCGTGGCTATAGTAAATACTTTCAAAAGCTATTAATAAACTTTTACCGCTTAAACACTTTCAAAAATTTCTTTAGAAAAGCATCTTATGTCTGAGTATGAAAGCCACTACAATAAGGTATACATTCACTCATTAAAATATTTCTTCAAGAAAAGCATTTAGAATATCATTAATTCATTCAATAGGTAATTTTTCCACATTTTCCTTAAGGATAAAAATTAAATATCCCCAAGCTTTTCCTACAAAAATTATTTGAACATAGACATATAAGCATGTCCTTTGGCCAGACATATAAGCACGTCCTTTGGCCATATCCTTAATTAATATTGGTAGATACATGGTTAAAGACCAAAATTAGACAAAAAATTAAGTAATTTCGACGTTTTACTTTGAAGTGATGAGGTATTTCTTGGTGGTAAATTCCAATAGCTCATAAAGCTTGTAATTTGAAAGTCATGGAATAAATACAGCGGCCAATTTGCGAAAATGAAGTGAAGTGTTTATATATTTTTTATACTCGATTCCTATATTGAATTTCTGCCGAGTGAGGCTTCTTACTTCCTTTGCAATACTTATTCGATGAGTTGTCTTTTGTGTCGGATTGGCCCTCCGTGAGTTCGGCCCGATCAATGGTCTGTTGCAATTCATTTATCATCATACGTGTATAATATTCCTCCTTGGTTGCCAAAGTTTGTGGTTACGTACTGCCTATTTGAAATCAGTTAAAGTAAAAAATGGATGTTGTATCATGAATGAGAAACTTTCCCTGCTCGCGTTCTGCTCCGTAAATACGGATTTTCTTATTCTCAAACATCGGACCAGCCTATATAAAATATTTTTTGTTTTGTAAAAATTGAATTAGAATATCTTTATAAAACGAATCTCATAATTTAAATGCTTTTTATATTAGAAGTCGGAACCCACAGTTTTATGAGGAATAATAGTTCAGTGCATGGATATGTGGAGTCAGTGCTTTTTTGGACGGTACGCGCCGGTACGGCGTACCAGCATCTTTTTTCAGAGCGATGTTGACCCACGTCTAATTTCGGTACAGTTTCATTTTTTTAATTCTTTAAAACTTAAAGTAATAAACGGCTTATATATGTGTTGACTTTTATTATCAACTTCGTTATTAAAAGTTCATCACAAATTCAATAGAGAAGGGGGAGAAGGTGCAGGAAGAGGTGGGGGGAGTACCGGCACATATTTTTTTTTTACAAAAAAAGCACTGTGTGGAGTCTTTCATTTAAGACGGCTGCCATGCAATTCCGTTTCCCTCTCACTTCTTCCCGCATTCCTCTCTGCGCTGCTCTGTCGCTGCACCCCGGGAAGCATCGCTTTTTGCAGCGATTTAAAAAATAAGAACTCCCGGAAAAGTTTGGACGCAGACGCAATAGCGTGAATGTTTTAAATGGCGACACTACAGATAACTTTAGAAAGCGACTTATTGGAACCAATGTCAGGTAACCAAACAAATATTTATTTCGCGTAGAGACACTATGTCACGAATCCAAAATTTGGTTGTACATTTTGCCTTCATTGATTCGATAAATAATGAATTAGCAATGAAATATATTTTATTTTTCTTCCAAAATACTTCGTGGTATTTTTTTAACGCGTGTGATAATAGAGTGCAAACTTGGTTCAGTTTTTTAAGATAGCGTTTTAAGGACATTAAGCACAAGGATATTCATCGTTTTGGATTAAGAAATAAGCACTTTTACTCGAGTACAAATCCGATTTTAAATGCGCAACGAGCAATATAATATAAAATGAAAAATTATTAGACGTTTTTATAAAATTAGTTTGCCTATACCAGTGATTCTTAACACCTGGGTCGCGACCCAAATTTGGGTCGCCAAACCGTTTTGAGTGGATGTCAAAAGTCATCCGTGGCTGTCAACATCCGTATATACCATTCCTCCTAGCAAAATATTCAATGGCAACGGCTTGAGAGGTGAAAAATTAATTTACTTATTTAATTCTTATTTATTTGACCATTTATCACAAGTGAACTTTTGGAGGACATGGGTCGCCGCGACCGGAATTTGGGTTGCAACCAAAAGAGGTTAATACCACTGACTGACTGTTAGAGCAAAATTTTACGCAATAATTTTTCTCATATTCTTAACTATCAATAATATAGTCGTATTAGAGAAAAGCAGACCTTGATACATGGCTACTAAGGAATAGAAAAACTAATTTTTGGAAAACTTTTTAACTCTGCGATTTCCAAAGACTTCTGTCGCATTTAGCAAAGTGTTCAAGATTTAATGATATCCTCTTCGGATAAATGAATATTCTCCGCCTTTTGATATTGATGGAATACTTTAGGAAACTTGAATATTAAAATTATTCCTTGTGGGCTGTCGAAATTTGAAATTCGCTAAAATTGAGAGAAAGAAGCATTTCTTTGTCCTCGGATGTTCTTTCTTTTCTTTCCTCCACCTGCGTTCTAACATGTGGAAGTTTCCCGCGTTAGTCACATACTTGACTGTTGCGTCCACGCCTGAATTCCCAGAATGCTCAACGCTCAGCGGGATCTGCCGTGTATATGCACGATTGTTGCATGCAACGGAATCGGGTCGGGTATTTGACTTATAAGAAAAAGGCTAATTTTTTCTATCGTTGAAAAGTCTCGTACTGACGTTATTGGAGTTATCAAGATTAAGCCATTTATTAGAGCATTTTAGAGCGAATTTAGAGAATGAATAGTCTATATAAAGGCGAGATATATACATTATTAACCCTACGAACAATTCATTAGTCAAATTTCAATCATTACGCAAGCTAACGCACGAAACTTTTTATTGTATTCCAAAATCAAATTAAATAAAACCGAATACGTAAAGTGCTATTATGGTACCTAGTTTCAGCCCTCTATTTCGTAAGTCATATATTCTTTGAACATTTTCTCGAATGTAAATAATGGATTACTAAATTTAATAAATATGAATTGATTCCAGTTACGTATGGCAACCTACTTTTTAAAATTTTAGATACATATTCTATGTATGTTAATTAAATTACAGGCAAAGTCGATGAGAACCCTTAAGAATTAAAAAAAAGTTCTGTCACATGAATAATTATGGCAAATTGGTAGTCGGAAATATACAGCTAAAATATTGGATGACTGATAACCATTGGAGTGCCTGACAACCACCGCGTGGCGGGGAGTTGAGGGGTAGGGGCGGGGAGAAGTGAGGAGAACGATCAAATATATTCCAATATCGAGGAAGATGAATCCGTGACATTTCCGATGCAGTACTGTTTATAACATTGCACTGACAGCAGAAAATTACGAGATGACGCGTGATAAATTACACAAGATGCCCATTTAATGCATAAAAGCTTGCTACAGAGGTGATTTTTAAGGGGTCGCTCAATGATCGAAAAAAGTTCATATACCCCAGGATACTGAAGAAGAAAATGAACTGGTCGTTATATAAAAAAATAGGATTATATTGGGAGTTGTATAATTAAACATAACACATTTTAAAATAACTCAGTGTTAATTCCATTTATTATAAATAATCAACGCAGAGTTATTTAAAGTTTTGTTGTGTTTAACGACGTCTAACCCAAACCTATTTTAATATGTTGTTCCACGAAATCTCGGTTTATTCAATACATTTAATACAATATATTTCTATTCTAGTGAATCGAACCTCGGGACATATTTCCCATAGAAATATGTAATGGGAAATTAAAAAAAGCACTAGTTGGAAGTTTTAAATATTCGTTATAGGTTTTCAGGGGAAAGTTGAGGAGTTTTGAGGGACACTGACTCTTAAACAAAGATCGATTGTTTGCTGGTGGTCCTACTATTTATTTATGCTTGTATTTTTCGTGAATGTTCTGCTCGAATCCAATTCCCATTTTTTTAGCGTAACGACGCCCTGTCTGCATTCCACACAACCCTATCCATATCCTTTGCGAGAAGCGGAATGCAATTTTCCGCACACCCAGACTGCAACTCGGTTATTCATGTCAACATAATCCTCAACCTAAATCATATGGTCGTTTTATTTTAATTGTGGTGATGTTTTTCAAATTTTACAACATTTCATGCGCTCACACCTCTTATATCCTCGAGTCTGACGCACCTGTCGGGAAAAATGATCGTTAGTCTATTATCCAACAGATGGCATAGTCTTCGCCCCACTACAATGGAATGCGAACGAAGTCTCCCGAAAATAAACTCCCAGCAAATGCATCGACTCACTTTCTCTTATTCTCTTTCTACACATTTCCTCCCTCCTTCCCTTTAATCTTCTGTCTCTACCCCAACTTCTATTCCTTTCCTCCTCCCTTTCTCCGTTCGATTTTCTTTATTTTTTACTCCTCTTCCTTTGTCTCCCCCTTTTTGTTTCTGGCTGCATATCTGGCAAAATATTTTGGCACTGGAGGTTGGTATCTCTGAGCACACCTGTACGTTACCCCCAGCGCCTTCTTCCGTTCACAGATGCTCTTAGAATCGAATGCCAGTTCTCAAATTGAGACGCTTCGAGCTATTATTCTCACAGCCATAGAGCTACAAATCCCTACCTACTCTGCGTTGAGATAGGCATTAAGATTGCGATTATTGTTGGACATACTTAAGTTTCCATTCTTAATCGAAAGCGAGACTTAATAGGTACGAGTATGAATAACTCATTTGGTATGTTTTGTAAGTTTCTTCATAGATTTACTGTGTTATATTTATTTATATCCCAGATCGCCATTCTATGGCCCGCGAAGCTACGATGAAAATTTACCTTTAAAGTTTAACATAGGCAATTTCATATTTGCTGATTAAAATTATAGTCATAACACTGAACGTTTTAATTATAACGATAAGAAATGAATACACTTCGTTTTTCCTTACTCGATACTACAGAATCTCTAGACAACTTCCGATGTACGTAAACTTACAATGTGGCCCTCTAAAGAATTTGCAACTTACAGTGCGGTCCGCCAATAAGGCAAGTTTGCCGACCCTTAATCTATATTTTTTATACCGTAATGCGGGAAGAATTATACTTTTAAAATCAACAATATTTGATGAATATATCACCGACATAATTAATAATATTACCCAGATAAAAATGTTCTATTAAAAATCCGCGTAAAGAAACAAAAACATATGTATGGTTAGGGTAGGTAGGAATTTCATTTCTTTAGGCAGACTATCTATTAATTAAATACGATATGACAAAGTTGATTGTAAGAAAAACACACTGATTTGTAACAGGAAAGTAATCAAAGTTATGAATGGAATATATTCGAAATTCATTGGTCATATTTAATTGTTTAGTTTAAATCTATAGAAATATACTTATTTATAAAATAAACTATAGGAAGCATGGGACACTAGCTTTATTTACGAGTATTTGATGACGTTTAGGAAACAATTTCCTGACTAATAATTAATATAGTTTCCCTAAATCAAGATTAAACCGAGAAATTTAAGTTTTTGATGCATTCAGATTGACATCTCAGTATGTTCCCTGGAGTCATAACTGTGCATACTAATTCATGGCTTGATAATTTAAATAGTAATATTTTATTTGGCAATATTCCAGGCTTCAAATGCAGCAAAACACTATCTTAGGGAATATTACATGAAAAGTATCATTAAAAATGTAAGGGATATTTCCAGTGTTTTTAAAATAAACTTTATTGTACAATTATTTACTATAAAGGCATTTTATTTGCTTTATATTTTCATTTTAACCTATGCTGAAATAAGCTCGAAATAAAGAAATCGGAAACGAAAATGAAAGTCTACCAAATAGCCTTGGGAAATTTTAGATAATATTTACTGACTTTAGCTTTGATGTTAATGCTTGGGTAATGCCATTGAACTTGTATAGAAGATGTAGGAACTAAATTAAGGATTGGGAAATTTTATAAAATATTTACGGATTTTTGCTTTGATGTTAATGTTTGGGTAATGCCATTCAACCTGTATAGAAGATGTAGGAACTAAATTAAGAAGGATTGTGTAGCACGTGACCCATATTTGCAAAAGGAAATTGTTGGTATTAATGTATTCCTCAAGAAAGTTACCTGATCTCGGTTTAGATCGATCATGCGTTTGGAGTGGTCGACTTCCACGTTCGGAGAATTTGCGTTGACATGGGAACAAGGCCATCTCCCGCGCGTTCTATTAGTGGAGCGGACATCATGCGGCACCTACCTGAGGTATCCATGCGGAGGGCGGCGAGACGGGCGTCGCCGTCGTGGGCGAGGTCCTCCCTTGAGTACTCCTCGATCTGGGCCTCCATATTCGCTTGGCGACCAGTCCCCCCGGCCCCCTGCCGGCGAGGCTCGCAACCACGCTGGACGAGGACTTGGACTTCTGCATCGCTGCCACCGGCGGTGCCCCGGAAGCTGAGGCGGCGGCGGCGGCTGCTGCGGAAAGGACGGGTAGTGAACCGGCCGTCGGGGGTGGCGAAGAGGGGGCGGGGGGAGAAAGCACGGGGGATGGTGGCGCCGAATGACGGTTATGGTGGTGCTGGAGGCCATGGAGGAGTTGGGTGAGGAAGGACGGTTGATGAGGCGGACCTCGGGGTGGAGAGGCGGGTGACGAGGAGGGGGGCGAGGCGGGGGCGGTGGAGGAGGAGGAAGGGGGCGAGGAGGAGGTGACGGGACACGCGATGGGAGAGGAGACGGGGACCGTCAATCGCGCCTCCGGCACGCCGTTCCTCACGTCCCTGTCTCCGACCCCGCACACCTCCACACCCACCGCGCTCCCTTCCGTAGCCAAACCGATTGCCCCCAGACCCTTCAACACTTTAACCCAAGAATCTGCGCTCTGCACGCCTATTGTCCTCCGCGTCCCTCCGTCAATCAACTCCTCTTCCGAGCATCCCTCGGCTATCTTAACCGTCACACGGTCGTAATTCACGGTCCTGAATTTTTCGCTCTTGTCCCCATCCACGCTCTTCTTCCTCGCCATTCGAAGGTATCGCATAATGGTGTCCCCGACGGACGGGGAGAGATCGTCTCTGGGGCAGCTGCCCCTCCTGCCCTTCGCATCCGCCTCCTTAGCAGCTTCCACCTCCTTCCGCGGGACTTCCTTCGCCCCCTCGGACATCGCCTCCTCCAAGCGGCGCATCAGCCATTCCGAGAGCGGTTCAGTCTGCACCCACCTATCGATCGAATCCACGGTGAAGACGCGAGGGAGAGCGGGGGCGGGGAGCCCTAGGGTGCAGCCGGAGACGGAAGTAGAGGATCCGGGGAGGGACCTCGGAGGGTTGGAACCCGTGACCTTGTGAGCCAATCCCGGGAGCCCCAAAGCGGCGGCGGTCCTCTCCGCCCCCTCCACGAGGGTCCCCAAAGTCGGCGGTTCCTCGGATCCCGCCCGCCCCTCCTTCGCCCCCTTCCTTCTGCTCCTCCTGGCGGCAGAGGACGCGCCCGGAAAGGAAGCCTTCCTCCACAACAAGAACCGCGGTTCCTTCCGGCAGAGGCGGGAGAAATGTTCACGAATGCGCGGAATGTCTTCCGGGCGGTCTCCGGACACACCTTCCGGTATCAACCTCCTTCCGGCGTCCGCCATGTACCTCCAAGTTTTCCGCGTTAGCAGCCACCTTTCAGTCGGAGGCCTCCGGGGGCGGGGCTCTTCCCCCCGACCCCCGGAAGGGCCCTCCTGGGCCCCTTCGCGTGAATCCCTGCGACCCATATCTACCACCCTATCGCGGGTGCACCTCCCTTTTCACCGTCGCTATTGGTATCGCATCGCGGGAAAACGGACGCGCGCGCAAAACGGCCGCCCGGGTGTCGAACTCTCCTCCCGGCACCTCCCGCTCTCTCTCTTTGTGAGCCGAGAGAGAGGAGGCGATCGGGGGGAGAGAGAGAGAGGAGAGAGAGGTAGGTTGGCCCCCCCTCTGCGAGGGCGCAGCGAGCCCTCTCGGAGACTCCGGCTCACTGTTCTCAGAGCCCAACAACGCCGTCCCCGCCCCCATTCTGAACCAGAAATAGGGCGACTCTTGGCGCCCTTCCTGGCTGCCCCAGGGGGAAGAGGAGGTAGAGGGAGGGAGGGAGGGCAGTCGGGAGGGGTGGAGAGAGAGGTGTGGAAGAGAGAGAGAGAGGGGAGAGGGAGGCTCGTTGTTTCTCACGTGAGGGAGAAAGAAAGAGATGGAGAGAGAAAAAGAGAGGGTCGTGTCGAGCTGCTGTTTATTGCGCGGTGGCGGGAACATGGCCGTCGGATAGCCTTTTTAATTTTAAGTTTTTATATTACACGTGTACCTCGTGGGAGATATTTGACGCGTGGCAATGGGTGCCGCTACTCGTGCTGATCGGAAGCCTAATTCCTGAGCGGAGGAGGACGTGCATGTTCATCTAAGTGATTAATTACAATAGCTTTATTCGTTTTAGGCAATCTAAAATCGCTCGGAAATTATTTTCCTTTCCAAAAGGATAACCAGGACTATATTTCATCCACTTCATGCGCTTTTTAAATCGCCTGAAGACTATTCGCGGAACAGGAGAAAATGAAGGAAGAGAGATTTCGCACGTTGGATCCGCTTTTAACTTTGACATCACTCGTAATTTTTTAATCCTGTGAGCTGCCTGATCCCCCGAATTCGAATCGCCAAAGAAATGGTGTTCTCTGGGCCAAAACATCATATTACCAAGGTTTCATTCTAATCCTATTGTCTCAGGTTTCGATCGTTTACTGCGACACCGGGCTGCTTTGCGACATATTTGTTTTTTTGGTTCGTTTGCTTTATTCATCTTGCAGGAAACTATCTCCATTCGGCAATCGTTTAATGTGCTTGCTGTCATCCGTGGGAGTCACGTGTGTCCCAAACTTCAGGTCGCCTGCCGGACTTTTTTTAAATTCATTACACTTTTTAATGGTTCCGTTGATTGTCGGAGGCGTTAAACTTCACGGTTTCCCTACTCGTTTTTCATTTTCCTGGTTCTGTAATTCGTTTTAGCTGAACTTAATACCTCCGAGCTGTTAATCTCCCTCCATTAAGACGGTCCCGCACCATCGGATCGTGACTTCCTTTGCGTATTCATTTCCATTTTATGTCCTCTCTCACCGATGACGTTTATGTATTTCCTTGTCATTCCATTACCACCCTTAGGTGTCGCGATGAGAGACAAATTATTATGTTGCTCATTTTCATAGTTTCAATTTTGTCCCTAAGGACCTTAATGGGCATCGTCAGACATATCCAACCTTTTTGGAATGTTCGTGTTCATCAGAGCGCGCCGTAGCGTAGCAGCCAGAGGCGGGAAACCTTTGATCGCATTCGCCCTCCGAAGTGATGATTCGACGGGGTTGAATTACACAGCGTGGGACACAGCGATTGGCAACCTTTCGTGGCGGCGGCTAGGTTCGTCTTTTACTGCATTCGACGCAACGGTTTTCTCCTCTTGTGTGCCTAGCCTAGCCTAGCATTGGCGGCTGACGAAATTCGCCACACGAAAAGCTTGATGTTCTCATTCGATTATGTAATTGTCGGCGGATGAAAAGAGCGTAATTTCATTACAATATAGCCTAGAATTATTTTATCGATGTTGATATTCTTTTATTTTAAGACGTTAAAATTATTGTACGTAACGAATTGTAAAATATTAACATCTAGATGATGAACCAACAAAATTTCTATATCTCACCCTCGGTGGTTTTAAAATCCCGAGAAAATTTTTCTTGGAAACCATAAAAATCAAGAAAGTTCAGTATATGGACTCTATAGATTTAAGAAATAGTTCTTTTTATTTTAATTGTCCGATATAACTTCTTAATTCCATCAGATTCTAAAGAAGAAGCTTATTTTAAGAAATGCAGACCGCTGTCTTTTTCGGATATATTTATTACAAACAGAAGTATATCCTCGTGAAAACATAATACGAGTCTAATTGACTGTACAAATTAAGTCATCCCAGTAATGTACGATAATTAAAAGAATAAGTAGAAGTATTATTCCGGAAAACATATTTTCGAATACGAATTAAAAGAAAAAATTCACGCAGAGAAAATATAAAACAACAAAGTGAAATCTTAGACTTCAATAGCTATTAGTAAAAATCTTTTCAATTACTATGGAAGTAACCGATAAAATAAAGAACATGAAAAATTAAAACTATTAAATTTTTTGAAGACGTAGGATATTTATCATAAAGGCACGGTATCCTTAGCTTAAAAACATAGTATCTAATTGAAACTAAGAGATATATCCTGAAATCACTAAATTTCGACGTAAATCCGATCTAATCGGTGTTTATGGCACAGGCATTGGCGCATTTTAAATTTTGGAGACCCTGGGCCAGGGGTGCACAACTCAGAAGTTGACACGGGCCAAAATCGATCTTGATTGGGCCTAAGCGGGCCACACTTTGAAAATTTTGTCCATAATAGAAACTTAAGTACACTAATGTCGATTTATTAATCACCATAACAAATTTTACATGAAATTTTTGTGTGACAAAAATGAAGTGGCAAACAAATATAATTTACTTACAAATTTTAATTATATTTTTTAAATATAAAATGAATTAACCAGCTGAGCAACAATCGGGCCAAGCAAAAGCTGTCGGCGAGCCACATTTGGCCCGCAGGCCGTATGTTGTGTACCCCTGACCTGGGCGGTCATATTATGGATTCCTTAGATCCTATTTATTCGGTGGTGCATTTGCTTAGGTTTCCTCCAAAAAATACTATAGCGATGCTCAAAAACAGGCAATGGGTAATGCATTTCTTTTTTTTTTGGGAAATAAATGATTTTTTATTTTCTAAATTATCATATTCTCTCTGGGATCCCCTTAAATGTGGGAGGTCCGGGAAACCGCTTGGAAGACCTTCATATATATATATCTCCGATCCTGGAGAATGGTAGAAAACCCATAAATTTAAGGAAAATTAAAGGAAGATACGGAAAATTATATCTAACGCAACGATAGGAAATAATAAAAATGAATGAAAGCGCTTTGATAACAAAATTAGCTGACCATGCAACGGAAACGAGTTGGCAAAATATATTGGAGAAACGATGTAATTCTAGACCCTAAGTTTGTTCGGAAATAAATAATTGAGCACTCTTTATGGCAAAAATCTAATAAATTTTATAGATTACCTCCGAATAACAGAGTTTCATTGGAATCGAAGATTGGCGAATCACTCAGTGGACAATAGACGAATTCCGCACTTGGCGGCTTACTCCACGTTTTTATGGCTAATGACGTTACCTAGTCCATATGTTTCAAAAGTTATTCTCATTTTATAATATAGATAAAAGTAAACATGTGGTAATACAGCGCGTGCTCCCAACCTTCCCTGACGCTCAATCCGTTTTCTCTAAGCTTCCTGTATTCTCTAATCTCTGATATTACCTAAGATTATTCCTACGAACATCTTTTAAAGTACAACCTTTCGAATTCCACTCCTCCCTCATTTATTCTCAATTGGTCTAATTATCCCAATACATTTTTCTACTGATATACTCTAAACTATCATTTTTATGTCCCATCAAGAGGTTATATTCTATATATGTACTTTCTGTTCTCAATATCTACCTGATAAAAGCCCTTATATACATATCTATTATTATATATCCATTTTGTTTGTTTGTTTCGCAATGCAATGCATCTGAAAGGCTCCCTTCCCGTTCTTTATCCTCTAAAAACAAAACCTCTATCCGGAACAAAAGCTATGCTGTATATCAAAGAACAACCAAAATAACAGGTATAAAAGAAGAGACGGACGCACGGTGGAAATGCGAAGACGGAGGAAGATAAATCCACTTTGCTGAAACTTTGCCAATTAACAAGGTTCCTCACCGATAACAAAACTCCTCCAACTTTTAATGAAGGACGCGGAATGCCGTTGCAGCCACCAGAGCCTTTGACAGATTAGAATCTGCAAACCTAAAACATTCTTTCCTCGGCAACTATCTTATTACAGTTTTATTCAAATACATCTACATCTACAGTTCACCCTGCAAGCCACCGCAATGGTGTGTAGCAGGGAGTGCAATAGCACCAAGGGAAAGTGCTTAATAATGAGGATGTATATCATCCTACATTGGCTGATTTTTTATCGTAACTTCTGTTCTGATCAGCTATCGTTCTAGGGAAAAACGAGACTTTGTACCTTTCTGTCCTACAGGCCATCTCTCTTATTTTACGAGGATGGTCCATTCTACCAATATAAGTTGGCGCTCTTATTATTTCTTCGACTTTGTTGGAGAATGTATGCGTTCTAAACCTTTCAAGAAGTTTTAACCTAGAACGTGATCGGCGCTCAGTTAGTGATTCCCATCCTATCCTGTATCAAGTCTGTAACACTTTTATTTTTATCATAATTTTTGACGAATCTAGCGGCTTTTCGCTAACTCTGAGATTGATGCGTTCTCGTACGGATCCCATATGCTCGACGCATACTTTAACAGCGGTCTTACTAAAGAGAAGTAACATGTCTCTTTGACTTTTTCCTCACTTTTATCTACTATTCGTTTGATGAATCCTAGTTTCTGTTTAGCCTTCCCGCATATATTTCGTATGTGCATATCCCACGAGAGATTACTTGTTAAAGTAACGCCTAAGAATTTGACGGAATCGGCTAGTTTTAGCTGGACGCCTTCAACAGTGTATTTCGTCGCGTCAATGTTTTTTTTCTCCAGAATCTCGTAAAGGAACACTTTCCTAAGTTCAATTCTAACTGCATTTTTATACATGTACACTTTTCGCTTAGGCTTGCGATGCTTTGCGATAGCTATGTCCAAAAATACTCGAACTGCTCGATGATCACTGATTCCTTCTTCAACAGCTACTTCGGAAACACGCTCGGGGATATTAACTGCTAGTAAATCTAATATATTGTCCTCTCTCGTGGGTTTTCTCACTACCTGGATAAGGGAATGTTTGTTGAAGATGTCTATCAGTGCTTCGCATGACTCACGATTTCTACCAACCAAATAGTTATTATGGTATAATCGTACTTGAGATCTCATTTGATGGAATCACTTGAGCTTTTTGCAATTCTTTACATAGGAAAAATAATCGTCCAACAGAATTAATATAAACCAGAATTCTCTGTCGTCATACCGTTTTTAGCCGCGTTTCACTTCCAGCGTGAGCGCCTATTATCGTCGGCCTGTCCGTCTGTCTGTCTGTCTGTCCGTCCGTCCGCATGTTCGTCCTCGGCTTCTACCGAACGGATTTTCATGAAATTTGATATTAAGGACTTACATTCAAAGGTAATAAGAAAATCGCAAAAATTAATCACGTAAGCCAATCAGGGGTACTACTTTACTGCTGACAAAAAATGAAATTTTCGTCATATCTCGTAAAGTATTAGTCATATCAAAATATCTTTCAAATAAAAGTTGTAGAACTAGTAAATAAGAGTATTTACTTTCCTATACTTGGCTTAGATTTGATATAAGACACCCACGACGACGACTACCCATTAAAACAAAGCGAGCCGAAGGCTCCTCAATATATCCTTTCAATGTTATATCCTCTTGACCCTGCGCGACTCGATCTCCAAACCAAGCGACTGTTTACAATAGTTCATGATTCCGTTCACAGAGGCACTTCCGGTGCTGCGGTCGTGGGTGTCTTATATCAAATCTGTTCCCTATAATTTTTTATCGTAGGAGTAGCCATTATCAAGAAAATCAAACAAGAATGTCTTAATTCGAGTTGAACTTAGAATTTTTCATGCATGGTTACTTCTTCATTGTTGCTAACATAAACAATCTCACAAACAAACGTTTAATTTCCTTACGTGTGCATGCAGTATTTTTAAATAGGAAGAAAATGGATTATTTATGATGAAGAAAAGAACTTTAAAACGCTATTTCCCTTATGTACAGGTATATAATTTCTTTCTAATACTCCATTGCACGAAACGCACCCATTTGTGATACGTTGTACACTTTCCTAACTTGTTTGGAATTTCTTTGTATGCAACCTTATACATATGCACTTTATTTTTCAGAAAATTTAATCGCATCCAGAATGAAATTTTCTAAGAATAGTTATAAAAGGCTCACCTTAAGGCAGTGGTTCTCGACCTTTTTTTGCCTGCATCACCCTATGTTCAGTTCATTCAGTTAAGCGTCACGCCGTTTACAGTTCCATTATCTTCAAGTCACGTTTAAAGATAAATTGGGCTTGCCCTACCACATAAAGATACAATTCTGGCGTTTAAATATGCACAAGTGTTTATTCTCCTGGTTTTATTTATGTTTATAAGCCAGAATATGATACACTGTGATTTTATCAAATG
The DNA here is from genome assembly GCA_036926305.1 of Uropetala carovei. Lineage (NCBI taxonomy): Eukaryota > Metazoa > Arthropoda > Insecta > Odonata > Petaluridae > Uropetala > Uropetala carovei. The sequence continues at coordinate 1,808,351 of JAXCHB010000250.1, forward strand.
TTCCCGTCGTCCCTCAATAACCGTCACGTCACCTTGGGGTTTCATGTCACCCAGGTTGAGAACCACTTCCTTAAGGTCTGGCCATAACATACACCAACTATGGTTAATTGTAAAATAGAAATTGAAATTAATACGTGACTTGATTGATTAGTTATTTACCCGCGTCTGAACTTCAATTAGAATTCTCATGCGTTGTAACGTATATGCTATAAAACGTATAATTTCACTACGTAAACGATCTATGGCACTCCGATATGAAATAAGATCAATATTCATATCTGGAGTTGATCATTAATCCCTAGACGAAGAACAACGATTATTTTTAACGTAATTGCGGTGAAATCGTTTCTTGTAGAGATCATATTGATAACGGAGGAAGCGAACCGAAGTTCTGGCAGGAGAGTCTAAGGAGGATTAAAGAGGACCGGAAGAGTCGCACGTCACGTGGAGCAATGCCACAATGAAACGTATAGTGTTTGTCACATGCTTTGCTAACAGATATATCTAGGAGAGTGCCGCATACTTTTTCGCCAAATCCTCTGAAAAACAGCCAATAATACAGGGACAGCCTTGGAGGAAATGAGTGACATTTTTAAATTACACGTCATTCAGAAATAGCCAGGTTTTTGGAACTGATGCTGATAAAACAGAACCTCTATGAAAAATACAACCGCATAAAGTAAGGCTGTGGAGAAAAAAACCCGAGTGCCTAAAAATGGAAGTGTATTCTAAAAATTATGTTCGACGCAACGATTTACGATTTTAGATAGTATATAATAGCAGATGGAATCCATGAACAACATTCCTCGGAAATTTTGAGGCTTTTTAGGAAAATATTATTATTTGTCATTTTTTATTAAAAATTTCTGCTTTATTGCTTAATATATGTTATGAAGGAAGCCATTTTTGCTCTCGACCATATGGCTGGGATTAGATATTCCAATGACGGGTGATAGAGCACGCTAATCAGATTTTAGATTTACCATTAAAATATATACGAGAAAATACCCTTCTCTTTTAATTTTCATAACATGCCAAGTTGTGATCTACAGCATCCATAAAATGTTTATTCCAATATATTCGTAGGATTCACTGCTTTTTCATCAATTATCTTATTCACAGTAACTCGTTTACCCAAACATGATTTTTTAAAAACTGAGCCGCATTGCCTATCCATTAGAAAGGGAATACCTACAATTTGTTTTTTTTTCGAGAATGGTGCAAGACATTGGATTTAAAAACGCGATTTGGTGCCTTTAACCGAATTTAAAAAAAAATAAATAAAGTACCCCGTAATACAACATCGCAAAACTCACGAAATGCCGAATCAGTGCGTAAACACGAGTCTCTGATTAGGAACACATAAAATCAAGTCCTTGTATATTTTTAATAACTTAATGCACGCAGTTACCTTATGATCGTGTGAGGGGCGGGGGAGAAGAAATCCTTTCATCGTTTTCCTTTTTGCGTCACATATTTCGAATCGAAGCGAGTAGCAGTGGTGTCAGATGTAATGTTGCACCACCTCCACGATAGACTAAGCAAACAGTGGTTTGAGGAAATATTCAGGAGCCTACGTACGCACCTGCGTATGGAAGGCAGTTAGCGGCGGAGGTGGAGGCGGGGGGGGGGAGGGGGGAGGGGGAGGGCTAGTAGGTGAGCGGTTTGATAGTGGGTGTGAAGGAGGCAAGGAGAAGGGATGTGGGGGGGGGGGAGGAGGGGAGGCAGTCTGGAACGCGTGCCCGTGTCTGTTCCTGGAAGCTTATTAAGAGGAGTGCGAGCGCGAATAGACGACCAATCTCGATATCCGACGGGAGAAGTATTAAAAAGAGAAGTTAGGAAAGTGTACAGCAGATCACAAATGGGTGCGTTTCGTGCAATGGAGTATTAGAAAGAAATTATATACCTGTACATAAGGGAAATAGCGTTTTAAAGTTCTTTTCTTCATCGCAAACAATCCATATTCTTCCTATTTTAAAATATTGCGTGCACACGTATGGAAATTATACGTTTGTTTGTGAGATTATGTTAGCAACAATGTAGAAGTAACCATGCAAGAAATTTTTTAAGTACAACTCGAATTAAGACATTCTTGTTTGATTTTCTTGATAACGGCTACTTCTACGAAAAAAATATATAGGAAAAGAAATACTCTAATTTACTAGTTCTACAAGTTTTATTTGAAAAATATTTCGATATGACCAATACTTGACGAGATATGACGGAAAATTCGTTTTTTGTCACCAACTAAAGATTCCCAAATTTAAAAGTTTGAAGGAGAGATCAAATTGAGCGCATGCATTTACTTTTTTTTTTAATCGATAAAGGTGTTTATAATTAATTACCGTCGGGGATGAGGAAGGAGTGGGAAGGATAGAGGAAGAGAGAGGGAGAAAGAGAGGAAAAGGAAGAGAGGAAGATAAAGGAGAAGAAAGAAAGATAAAGTGGATAGAGATGGATAGAGAGGAAGAGAGAGAGGAAGATAGAGAAGACGATAGAGAGAGGAAGATAGAGAGGAAGAGAGAGAAAAGTTCATTTTTGTCACCAGTAAAGTGGTACCCCTGATTGGCTTACGTGCTTCATTTTTTGCGATTTTCTTATTATCTTTGATTGTAAGTCCTTAATATAAAATTTAATGAAAATCCGTTCTGTAGAAGACGAGAACGAACATGCGGACGGTACCGACGGACGGACAGACCGACGACAATAGGCGCTCACGCTGGAGGCGAAACGCGCCTATAAACACGAATGGACTTGTTGTCGCGTTTGTCTCTGGGAACGCATTTATAAGTCTTAATTCTGGAACACCTCGGGCGAATCATCTTGCCCCTAGACTGGAGTCCATGGATGCTGCAGTTGTTTAATTCTTTTATCCCTTCGAATGTGGGGCGAATATGAGTCACTCCTTGCGCGTTCTATTCTTAGTACCACTCCCCCCTGAGAGATGGCGGGGGAATCGAGTGGGAGGTGGTGAGGGAGTGGGTGGGAGGGGGGAAGAAAGAGCGGGGGGGGGGAGAGAAAGATGCAAGAGGCCTCCATTTCTTTTCCCCATCCTTCCCTCTCTCCTTCTCACCTTCTTCCCTTTCATCCTGACGCTTTACGGTGTTTTCGACGAACATGATTTCGGGTAATAACCGAAAAAAAGAATGTCTCGCGATGTTTTTGGAACCGCTGCAACAAATGTCCTTTTAGCGTGTTTACCGTATCGGCAGGACGAAGCTTGGCATGGGTTTAAGAACCTCATAGTAATTTACGGTAAGTACTCCGCTTTTAGGCGAGGTCACGAGCAAATATGCGCCGATTTCGTAAGAGTTCCACGCCTATGATGATTGTGGCTTTTTCCTTAGTCTGATTCGATTATCGCCGAGTCTTTTTACCATTAACAGGACCGATTTGGGAAGTATTAAGAGAGATTTTATAAATGAAATTAGGGATAGACTAAAATGTGTGTATACGTAATGTTACAGGAAAGATACTTCAAAGATAGGATCGAGTTATTGAGTAAATTTTCGTATTTTGTTCATTTAGCAAAACGAATTGTTATTAGCAGTAAATTGACTGCGCATCCTTTGATAAATTCAAATGTCTGATTATATATTTAAAAATAATATAAGTTAACTCTCCCGAGAAATTTTGTTAAGGGTATATGTATCGATACGCTTCGTTTTTAAAACCAAGGAGAGTCTAGTTCACGAAAAATTTTCAAAAATTATTCGGGTAATAGATCGAATTCGATCGTGCCAGCGTTTTGAAAATTAATATTTGCAAACATCTGTCTTTCGCCGCATTTAATTATATATCTTTGCTCGTGCCAGCTGAGATATTTTGGGCTTCGAATCTTATTTTTAAATTCTTTAGTGGTCGGTTTCCTCACAGATGGCCTAAATATATTGCAGTCCATCTATTTTATCTCCCGTACGCCAAAATATGAAAAATATCTGAAGAAAATAAGAAGTGTGGTAGGGTACTCCTAGGGCAAACCAACCTGTGATAATTTCTTGCAGTAGGTACCTATAGTAAATTGCATTTATATCTGAAAATAGGGAAATCAAACGATTAGCACAGTTGAATATTGTGGATAATAAGATAACAACAAAGAGTATTGTTATGTTATAAGTATAATTGACAGATTGAATATGAACTAATTCGCTAGATAGCAAAATATGAACTAGATTACCAAGAAAGCACTATTAACTGCACCGATATCTTATCAATTTAAAATTATGGAAAACAGAGATTATATGGCAAAAGAATATACTGAAGTAAAAGACGCCTTTAAAAAATTTGGTATAACGATATACACGTTATGATTTTATGTAGACTGCACATGCATAGTATTGTAGTCCGGTTACTACAGTGAGATCGGCAAAGAAATGGATTATCTGCTTAAGAGCTCTAAAATCATTTTCATAACAGTGTAAGATAGTTGATTTATTGCAAAGTATGCCAAATCTGGGAATTACGCTTGAATTGATATGCGAAAAAAAACCCGATATTTTTTGCCGGAGTGGAACCGAACTCGAACCGAAAAATTAAGTGTTTTGAACCGAAACCGAAAACCGATATCTTTTCTTTCCTTTTTTCGGTTCGCATAGAGTGGAAGCGAAAGGCGGGATTTTCCCACCGCTCAGTAATCTCCCATCGCCTCCCTCACACTCCCATACCTTGACGCCATTGGGTCCAAACCCTCAAGTCCCTTGGGTCGTTTAACGATTACGACCTTAAAGTCTTTTGTAATATAATATCTACTGACTGCCGGCAATTCCATAAGGGAATTTTTTGTTTTTTATATTTTTTATTATATTGTAAATAGCTTCCGTTTTCCCCTCATTTTATAAATTTATATATACTAGTGCAATTATCCGTCAAATTGACAGGAAGGAAATATTCGGGTTAATAAATTTGTAATATTTAATTCTAAATACAATCTTAAATAAATAAAATACATACTAAATATTTTCATTTAAATAATTTATTTTAGTTTTATGATTATTGGTTTCTTTTAGTAGCACTAATGTTATAGTGAAGATTTATCTGTTTTAATTAAAAATGACGTAAATTAATAAATCAGTTAATGAAATTTTCCGAAAAATATTTTGTCGAAGCGAAAAAACCGGTTCGAACCGGTTCACCGAAGATTTCCTGAGCGAAACCGGAACCGAACAGAAATTTTTTATTTTGAACGAACCGGAACGAAAACCGGAGCGAAAAAATTACGGTTCGATGCCCTATATTAAATACGATCGGGATTCTTACTGATGGACTCCAGGAGAGATTTTAACTCCTGCAGGAACGTCTACCATTATTTTATGTCGCATCCATTAATTTTCCGAGTAAAACACTATGCAGTCCAAAGAAAGAGAATCGGATGGGTTGCAGCTTTAAATTTAGTGTTTACTAGCTATGAAACTATTTTTATCAACACGAATAACGTTTGTCATTTTGGGGATCGTAACTAATTTCTTTTGGTTAATTTGTAATTCTTGCAATGTTTGGAATAAAATAAAAATGTGAGAATGGGCTTTGATAAAAACACCAAAAATATAAAAGAGTAAGACAGAACATTTGGGTGGTTGTTTATGTAGTTGATCTACTTAAAATATTAAATATTGATAAACTCCCTTAACAAAACAATCGGTGCAAGATATATTGCGCGAACTTTATCATATCTGAAAACCTCGATTCCATACGATAATATCAATGATTACGTTATTTTATAGACAGCTTGACGTAAAACCAGATATATTTTAATGCCACCGGACGCTATATTTGAAACATGGCTTATGCGGTATTTGTTCACGAAAAAAGCTCTATAACTGGATGAATTTTAAATAACATAATTTAAAGAATTTATGAGTAAATCAATATTCAGTGAAAATCGAATTAACTCTTCTCCATTGTTGCATGGTGCGATTTATTTAAAAAAGCTTCTGTTCCATAAAGTAACCTATATAAATATGGGATTTCTTTAGATAATGTTTAGTCGTTTAGCTCCGAGAGCTGGTTAGCAGGCAGCATAGATTGCATATGTTCGTTTAACTGTCGTTAAAAATGAATTATACCTATCTAAAAAAATAAGTATATTCATAAGGTAACCAAAAGGTATTTTAGTTTTTAGAATCTCATATGCGAAATCTGACAATTCTATCAGCCAGCTGACTGTATGAAGAGAAATATTTTGTTAAGGCTATTCTCATACTGACATTCAACTCTTTGTCTGTCAAATTAATAATTTTCTGTAATATAAGACGGATGTACTTAAATACAACTTGATTAATAATTTTTCTGTCATACAAGACAGACTTACTTAAATACATTGAAACAAAACACGAATTCCGTCTAATAGATGCGTATTTTAAGAGTGTTACTTTTTAATTAGCATTAAAGGCCAAACATTTGACTGCGATAATCTAGATCGCAATGGAATGCCTGTTCTAAATTAAGTGATTTATATTTCTTAAAAAGTAGAACCGTGTTTGAAAAAAGCCGACGTTTGAATGGCGGTATCACTAACATAATCATTTTGAAAGGGATTTGAAATGAATATCACCGAACATTTCATATGACTTAAGTAAGAAAATCTCTGTTACTGTTTGGAACTTTGCCTCGCGGGCAACGTCGAAGTCTCTCGCATGTTGCTATACGTTGGACAGGGCTTCCCTAAGGCCAAAGGGCCGATTAGAGAAGACAGACTGGAGACAGATGAATTGTAAAAACCAGAGCACCTAAGACGCGCATATTCATCGATATCTCTAATATTTTTTCCTGAACATAATACTCTATGTAGCATACTTAATGCATGATAGAGTAAAAATAAAATTAACTCCCTTGTCTTCAGTAAACAATTTAAGTTAAAGCTATTATGATAAATTGACATTTTCGATTGGTCTTGGTTGGTCTTTCGCTTGTATCCCCTTTTATTGAGGTCTTGGCGAAATCATCAATTTTATTTTAACGCTTCAGCAAAAAACAAATCGCCGTTTTAATTAATGAAAAAATACTTCAAAAATCTCTATAAACGGATTAAAAGTTTTCCATATCACCGGAGAAAGTATATTAGAGAAACACTACGGTATTTCCCGTGTGTTTGGAATAATCAGATGTGTAAAATATTACCCGATACATAATACAAAATTCTTTGTTCTCTCAGCTGTCATTTCACGAAGAATGAGTTAGCATAAACGCAAATGAAGTATTAATACAGAAATTATCTAACTTACATGAATGGTTTGAAGAGCACACAGGCAGTGAGATACGAAATTAGCAGAAATAGATATTTTATTATACGCATTTTAATTAAGCATGAGTTAATATTCGCAAAATTAAAATCGAGGCTGAAACTACGTTTATAAAGCTTAATTACTGTTATATTAATAAAACATCTTCACTGCTGTATGTTTCCTTCGAGCACTAATTCTTAGCCAATCTCTTTCGAGAAACACGTATTTATATTTACATCCAAAACTTCTCGTAAAATTCGCCAAATCCACTCGCATCAATGGTGCATGGTTTCATAAATGTTATAACGTGATATGACTTCTCTTTTGGCGATGTTTTCATGGTTTTATCCATATTGACGGCATTACCCACATTGTATTGTGTCCACTTTTGCAGGCACGTGATCACATACTAATAAATCTGAGAAAAAGGAATAAAAAATGGATAGAGTTCATTGCAATAATAAGTAACAAATAAGATTAAAAGTAATTAATTATAATTTACATTGAATTTTTGAAAGAAACGGATTTAAACTGCAATCCGTGGAATTTAGGATCATATTAAAATACAAAGTTTTTCATTTTCTATTTAAACATAGATTTAATCCGTTGGTTTTACTAATAAATTACAAATGTTGAATTCATTTATTTGAAGCAGTGTTATAAGCAAAAGCTTTTTCAGTTACAGAAAATATCTTTTTCTATTGTTCATTTTTAAATATATTCCTTACGATCCCATGTAATTTTATAGCTGCGTGCAGCCGTGGAAGTTATAGATCCGTATTAGGTGATATTCTGAAACATGGCAGGTTTGTAGATATGTGCGTGAAAGCGTCAGGAAAAATATGAAATCCTTGAAATGCGACGTCATTAATTTTTAAAATAAAAAATTTCCAATAAGTAATAAATTTAGTCGCCATTTATATCCATAACATTATTTTAAAAAATAGTTAGAATGAAGATACAAACTTAGGACTAGTACAGTTGTACGGCCACAATAACTACGCATATTTTTAATCGACGCTAATTTTCGAATCAGTGGCGAATTAAGTTTAATGTTAGGAAAAAAGAGGAAATTTTCAAGATATAACAATAACAAATTCCGAAAGTAATAAAATGCCTCTCATTCGGCAGGAATATCTTACGTGAAAAATCTTCAGGAAATGAGAAATTCAAACACTATGGAAACGAATCTAATGCTTTTAAATGTAGTGCTTTGAAATGGAGGGGGAGGGGGTCATAGAAATCTCATTTACACGGTGAAATGTGAAAAAAGAGAAGAAAGCTGGAAAGCTATTTTTTGCGATATCATAAAAAGATTTGTAGGAAGGATTACAAGAACGGTAAAATACGCGAATGACCAAGTACCTACTCCTAGCAAAAAAGGAAAAGGAACTCCAGAATATGATAAATAGTCTAGCAATAACAGGTATAAAATACGGTATGGAAATAAATACACAAAAATCCAAGGTCATGTGAATATCAAGTAAAGAAGAAAATTTGAACATAAGTATTGGAGCATTGCCATTAGAACAAGTTTCAGATTATAAATACTTTGGAAGCATCATAAAGAGAGAAGAAAAATGCACCGATGAAATCAAGACTAGAATAACGAAAGCAAAAGCCGCTGTGTGAATTGATATTTTTAGTAATTTCTCATATATTCTTTCATCGTTACATGCAAATTTCAAGCAATGCTGCAACTGTAATATTAGCAATACATCAGTCTTTGATTCTAATGCGAAATTTACGTATTCTGGGTTTTCAGGCCTTATTCAGGTAACTTTAAGTTGATTTCTACTACAATTCTTTCTTGCGTGGCTGTGATAAAGATGATTATCTGACACACGGTACAAATTCTTCTTGTTATTTTATAAAGATGAAGATGTAACTTATATGATTATATATGTATGCATAATTTCTCTCTGCGATACTGGTTTGTCACTTAATACCTCAAAACCAGTCCAGTACCTTTTTACGTCATAAAATCAAATTTTCCCATTTCTTTTTCTCATCTCCGGTTTGAAATTTTTTGTTTTGTCCTTCCTCTTTGAGTCCAATCTAGAAATTCTTTTATTCGGGGACAGTGGGCCTTGGCAATTTGTCCGGCCCGCTGTTGTTTCGACTTCCTCATCCTTTCACATATTAATATTAACCCCCGTCTGGGCACTGATACCGTGGCTCTGTTTCAATTTCCTCGTTCGATTGTCAGTATGCGCTGCTCCAGATGTCTTTGGATCGTTTTAAACTTCTAAAGGCTCACTACACTCTGAGCTCGGAAAGTGAAAACTGACTGACTCATACGATCTACGAATTAATAAATATTTAGAAAGAAACTATTTTTGTAATACTCTTTGTTCTTCGTCTTTTTCGCTCACTCCTTTGAGGATGCTGATTTCTGAGCCTCGTAAAAGCATCTAATGTATTTCCTGTACTTCTGAGTTGGATTTATTTTCTCTAAGAAAAAGTTAATTATTTTAGGGAAGTTTTCAGGGAATCGAAGTTATCATCAGCACCAGTCTCAATTGCAGATACGTAAATAATTTTGTCTGAATGCTCTGGAATCCCTGTCAATATTTGAGTGGAGGCAAAGCGTTTTGTACTTCATATAGAGTCATGCGCGTTAAATGGGTGATGCAAAATTGAAAATTTCAATTATCAGAGATAAAAAATAAAAAAATCACCGCTTAAAAAAGTCTGAACGGAAAGGATAACGACATTGTGGCATTCTCGAAAAGTCACGACCTCCGGCTGCCATCCAAAAATTCGTCTCCGGTTGCTTACACGCGTGCAACTCCCTTTTCGTCCGGAAATACAACTTTGACGCCAACGCATTGTCGTGTTAGTATATCAATCCATTTTACCGTTCAGATGACAAGACAGTTCCATTACGAATTCCGAAACGGCAAGAAGGCGTTAAGCCAGACGGTGATTGAGTCCTCGCACACGGAACGCCTCCCTTTACTAGGTGGCCAGCGGGCGAACTACAGTTCGTATGACGGCCATCGAAAAATGCGGAAACGGAGTCGTTTTTCTCATTATTTCATTCACAGTTTTGCTTTCGCGCGATATTCCCCTCACGTGCTTTCGTGGAATGCGTGCCCGAGCCCCATTAAACTCCGTCTGCGGCGTGGGATATCAATGCGGGGCGAGAGGGTAGCGGGGTGATGGAGAGAGGGGCGAGAGGGAGGAATGGACGATCTCTCCCCCGCTCGATCGCCTTACGCTCCCCGAGGCACGAGGGTTGGAGATTTTATATTCCAAATATTTTGTTTCACCGAGAAGGCAATATGGCTCCCGCGGTTATAAATCCCAGCGTTCCACCTGCGCGCAGTATGGGCCGTAAAATTACCATTTTAATAATGTGGTGATTTTCGATCGGTCTCCGAGAAGGGGAGTTTACGCCCTCCGCGGTGCATGACGACGGTTACTGTTCGTCCTCGTTGAAAGCGAAGCGAAGACAAAGGAGACGAGAATAGGGAGGAGGATGGAGAGAGAGAGAAATATGAGAGAAACAGATAGGGATAAGAAATACGTAAGAGAAAGAGAGAAAAGGGAGAAAAGAAATCAAAGTTAGGGAAGAATTGCTACTTCTGAACCCTTGTCTTGTGGTTCACTGTGGATTGAAAGTGCGAAAAGCACAGATACAGGAAACAAATGAGGAATGAGCGACCGAAGCAAACGGTAGAGCGGAGTTTTGTCAAAAACATTTTTATACAGACAGGCAAACTGAGAAATCTTGCCCAACGAGACAGAATACTGAATCGATTGGCGAAAAATTCTCCAGTTTCTTTCGCTTAGGAGTTAGCGCATGTGACAGACGGACCTTCACAAGAAAACGCCTACAACGAGACTGAATCGATTGCAGTAAAACCGAAGTCTCTGTCTGCTTCCGTTAATGAAAAGGATGATCCGAAGATCCTTATGCGACGGGCGTAAGCTGAAATGATGGGAAATGAGGAAAGAAGGGAAAAAATCTGCCATGACCGGGAATCGAACCCGGGTCTTCCACTTAGCGGGGCAGATATTCTACCGCTGAACTACCGTTGCAGACTAATTCTCCTGTTTCAGAACGGGAATATTTTCCTAGTTGGGAGCAGCCCCAAGGGATGTCCCCAAGGAGATGCATCAAAGAAAACCCCTACCCTCTAAAATGGTGATATTAATTGACGGAAAGGATGATCCGAAAATCCTTATGCGACAGACACATTTTTTCACCTGTTTCCTCATTTCCCATGAGTTGTGCGTCAGACAGTCGGACAAACCGAACGCATGAGTGCTTTTTTTAAACCGCTAAAAAAGCGTTGGAGGAAAGAATGAAAGGAGAGAGAGAGAGAAAAGGGAATAATATGAAGCGGCAATAAAGCGGCGGAGTTGGAGAGAGATGAGAGAAATTGAGAAGAAAGAAAATGGAGACATATAAAGAGGGAGAGAGGGATATATAGAGGAGACTGGAAGGAGATAGGGATTTTTTTTCAAAAAGTTGGACGGAGGAAGGTGAATGGGAGGGTTCGGGGAGCGAAAGGAGAGAGAAAGGAAGAATGAGAAGTTGATTGCGAGGGAAGTTTGGAACAAGATCTGAGAAGGAGAAATAAGCCTTTGTCGAGGAGCCGAAACTGAATCAGGAGAATAAACTTAAAACGAAAAAATATATAAAGAAGAATCGAGCTGACCTTTTGCCTTGATTTAAAATAGTCAGACAAACCGGGTTGGCACTCTCGGGTACAAATTATTTGTCCTCAGTGGCAATTCTCCGTTTCTGTTTACAGTCAATGCTGAGAAAACATCCGAGGGCTGCTATTTTGCAGCCGTAATAGCCATGCTGTTTGCTCAATCATTTTTATGAACACGGAAGCTCAGTAGAAAATATGTAAGATAAGAGGGTGGTAAGGAGGAATGAGAGAGGAAAAGAATGTAAAGAAGAAATACGAAGGATATACGTTGTAATACTTCAGTATTTCGATATGGCGATTTTCAACAAATCATAGGTTGCAAATAACATGTGTGATAAGAGAGGTGAAGGAGACGGGTGGCAGAGGAAAAGGGTGAAAAGAAAAGGACAATGGAGAGATGTATGAAGGAGAGGAAAAAGAGGGGAAAAGGAGACAGACAAACTACTTTATTAGGGCGAAATTAAGACTATATATTCCCTTCTTACATTTAACCCTGCGTCAACAATTACAATTGTGAATAAAATAGTAACAATAATTTCACAGAAAAGAACCAGAAAATAAAATAAATAGAAAGCAAAATACCAAATTACAAATTCGGAAAATTTCTACAAAAAGACAGAGTAATTGCGGTAAAAACCTAGGAAATACCTGACTTGGCCATCCTAGTAAAAGAGGGAGGAGGGGGAGGAGGGGATTTGGGAAGAGGGCGAAGGAGAGATTAACGGTGTGAGAGGACGCGAAATGAGCGAGAGTGAAGATTGAGAGAAGCAGAACAGCGAGCGTGGAACACAGCGGCGAGGGGAAGGGATTACAACAGATTGATGAGAAATTTTTCGGCCTAATCGTCTGAGAGAGGAGTGATAATTCGCGTTTCGGAGGTCCGGTGGCTGAGGCCGCCACCGCGCGCCATGAAAGGCTTTTCGACCACCCATCGAGGCTAGCGAAAATAAGTGAGCAACGGAAATGAGTAACCTTTCCGTGGTGCCCTGGTGGAAAAAAATTTAAGCCGCTTAATATTGTCAACGCTGTCTCAGATTAGGGGATGTGCACTCTATTACCGGCCGCTTCATTGAATCGTTGAACACAGAAAACAGCAATCGGTGTGCCAATGCTGCAACACATTTCCTTAAATTCGAACAGGAGACATCCGTTGTTTTCTCCAAGAAACGATAGAGGGAGAGAGAGTGTCCATTAATAGGAGTATACTCATTGTCAGATCTTCGTGGCTTTCTCCTATTGTGCGTCACGTTTTCAAAGCGATATATTATTTATTGCACGTCTAAGATTTATATTTTTTTCATAACAGGTTTTAAACTCTTTATTTCAATGTATATCACGTCTTATTTAAGATAAAGTTAAAATGTTAATTTAAGAGTTTGGAACAGCATATATTTGTAATTCATTGCTATCTGAGTTATTCAAAAGTTTTGATATAACTTAGGAAATTATATTATGAGTTATCTAATATTTTTTATTAACGCGTTTTATATTAATTTGGTTTTTAGAACACATGCAATTGGAGGGAAAAAAGACTAATTGTAAGTAATACTCATTCGTTATCTTTCTTATTCCTTGCGATATGGTTTATGATTAATAATTCCGTCTCGACTATTGACTGAGAAGTGCATTTTCATTTAAGGACAATATACATACCGGAAGAAGTCCTTCTAATTAGTGAAAAGTATGTGCAGTCGCTAATTATCTTTCATATAGTTTTCCAATTCTTTCTTTCTGTATATTCTTTCTGTGTATAACGCTCTTAAAATCTTTCAATATCTCATCACTGGAAGCAGCTAGAGATATGAAATTTGGTGTGTTCTTAGATGATCACATTAACTACTAGAAAATGTTATTAATTTTATATAAAGTATCCTAGGTTCGACTCCAGATATCCTTTCGTATTTCCATTTAAAAGCACGGGAAAAAACGATTTTGACCGTGCAGACATTTTTTCTTTTGCTTATTAAAATACCTAAATATTAACATAGAAACTTTAAACAAAAACTAACAGACGAAGGAAATTTTAAATTATTTTATTATAGCGGTCTTTTATTGTATTTTGCCCTTTAAAATTTTAAAAATACGTTAAAGTGCGTATTTTTTGTGATTTTAACGCTTAATCTAGCACGAGTTGCTATGCAACCTGTATTGTTTTTTATTAAATAATAATCAAGTCGCTACAATCTTCCAAAGAATATTTTTCTTGAAAGAAGCAAGCAAGAAGAAGTGTATTCAGCGTTATCAATTAGAAAGCCTAATTAGAGCATTTAACGAAAGGTAAAGTGCACAAAGTGTCATCTATTATTACGATATTAACACATATTATATAAAAATTAATTTTAATGTTTACAGTATGTTATAATTTTTAATGTTACCCGTCATATGACGGGTTATTATTCTAGTTATAAAATAATAAGCTGAGTCAAGTGAGATATATCTAATGATGTATTTAAGTGAGGAGAATGAGAAAGTAAGGAAAATTAAAGGAAGTTTGTGTTTCAGGCAGTCCTTGGTCGTCCGTGTTGTATTTTGTTGTATAACATTTGGAAAATTAATTTTACAAATATATAAGCAATCAAATCAATCTATTAGATTTGTAAAACTAATTTGAAATTATTTTTCTACCTCGTCGATTTTCATAAATCGGTTATTTTTGCTGGAGGTTTCTACCATCTGGCAGTTAAATGACAAACGCGTTTAAAATAGATAAATAATTTTGAAAATAACGAAGGTATGAATTTTAAAATCGTATATAATAGAAAACACGCTGTTTAATCAATGCCACATATGGGTGCGCAATCTTTTCTTCCACTTGTTAGAACAAATTTATAAATCTACTAGCTGAAGTGCCCGTTGAATTTCAACGGATTTAGTGATCTAAAACTACGACCGTATAACTTGTAAGCATCGCAAGAATAAGATAGTACACAGTTATACCCGTCGAATAAAGCAAAAATGAAGAAAACCGCTCCGCATTTTCCTATTTAGATGAATAAAGGAAGAAAATCTTACGAAAATAACGTATAAACTCTCTCCCCCTCCCTTCCACCCTCTCCTTCCCTTCTCCCCTCTCTCCCTCCCTCCCCCTCCATCTCCCACCCTCCCCCTCCCTCTCTCCACCCCTTCCTTCTAATTCCCCCTCTCCATCTCCCTCCTCCGTTACCATCCATCTCTCTCCCTCCCTATCTCGTATTAAAAGCATTCAAAGCGAACAAACTTACAAACATTCTCCTTTATATGTTAGATTAGAAGATAATTCAATTAAAAACAACAAATATTTGGTTTCCATGTAAACAAATTTAAATCGTACACAGAAATTGACTTACGATATTACGTTAATTTTTCCCATATAAATGCATTGAACTATCAATTTCGGTGACAGTGGGAGTTGTCATGGTAGCTTATAATGGATATTGTTATAAAACTGATAAAATAACGTATTTTATTGATTAGAAATGCATTTTTATGCTAATTCGATCAGGATTCGGAATCTGTCTTCAATAAAAATAAACTTTGTTCTTTTCTTCGTAGAACCATTCAAGTCTCAAGTTCATACCATATTTCTAAGTAATTTTAAAATTCAAATGAAAAATAAGCTGCACTCGTCCCTATGTTATTCAAATGGAGAAAATGAAAAAAAAAGAAAATATTTCTGTCTGTCTGTGTGGGGTGGTTGTCGGGGTTCCCGGGTACCCTATGCCACTCGTAGAGTCATATGAAGTCAATTTGAAAAGTTTGGTCCCGATAGCTCAAAGGGCGTAAATGTATAGGGAGCAGACAGACAGGTGGACAGACATTCAATATATATATATATATATAGATTTCTCTGTTCGTGAGTCAGCAATGTGAATCAAATTCTCTTTAATGCTCTGCGAACAATATCTATAGAAACTTGAATATTTACCATTCATCTGGTAGGAACATTTTTGTTTAATTTAACTTAAATTTAATGTATTTTCATGCAGGTTTCCCACATTCTTTTCTATTTCTCTGACTCTTGTCTAAATTCCCTCTTAATCCTACCAAAACAATCTTCAGCTGCTTGAGTTTATATTTTACGCTGCTTTATCTTCACCATTTAGTCGAACCTTAAACTTTAGCAAAAATAAAAATTATTTACTTCACATCATTGCAATGTTTCATCCTCATTTCAATTCCTATATATTTTGACACTTAAGTTATAATATTACATAATTTTCATACCAGGAAAAATGTGAACAGTATATATCATCACGATAATAGCATCAAAATCTGTTATCCTTAATAATAATGTATTTTATTTGGAGTCACCTTTACCTGAAAGGAAGGTGTACCATTCTAAGAAATATCGTATGTACAAAAAGAAAAAATTTCCGTTCATGCAATTATCATAAACATAGATCCAATTTATGAGTCGGTTTTTCGATTCCATTCTATAAATAGTGTAAATTTAAACTTTCCCAAACTGATTAATGTTATTTAGATTGGTTTTATTATTCAGTGTTTATGGGTTTGTAAAGCTATCCTTTTTAATACCTATGCGTTATGTGCAATGCATTAGGTTTATTATTTCTAAAAACTCCCTGAAATTATCTAATAGTTCAGCGGATAGATTCAAGTTCTGCAGCAATGAATGAGTGAGCATTGTTAAATAGACATCCTTTTGTAAAGGTATGGAAAATAGAATTTTCGTAATTTAAACAAAACCGTTAGCTTTTTTGGATCGGATTTAAATTCTCTTGGCACTAATAAGTAATCAATTGATTTCAACATAGATAATTCCAAGTTCGTGAATGAATTTATAAATTATTTAAACGTGCAACTTTGTAATCCCCTACATTTATACCGCTATTTACAGGCATTTTGCTCCAAGGATATCAAACTGCATGTTCGCTACGAACGTTCCAACAATATGAGGGATTTAATATTTTATTAAAAGAATAAATATTTGTCAAAATATCGCTTTTCGAGTAAATATTATATGAGAAAAGGTAACTTTACGAATGAGTATTTTTTCCGGTTCATTTTAAAATTTCTTAGGTCACAGGCCAACAAAAACCACCTTCATTTTTTATAGATTATCTTGAAATAAACTGGGGTGAATGACAATGAATTAGCATACAGTTAGTTTCGCTTTTCATTTTTATGTATTCACATTTGCAATAAAGTGAGAAAAAGGGAAAAATTTTCTATTCGGTTTCAATGGTTTTCTTCGTGCATTTGAATTGAAAGAATTTTAAAAAACAACATGGCTGGAACGAATAGATGTAAACGTTTATATAAAATATCGAGACCTAACATTTCTTTTGTGTAGTTTATTTTAGTTGTTGAATAGGAAATTTATGGAAGCGACTCAAATTAATATAAAGCATTTAAACAACTTGGCGTTGAAAAGGTAGGGAAATCACATTCTGTAATATTATAAGAAAGTTCTGTAATTGGCGGAAAAGCATGTAATTTATCATTACATCTCAAATAAAGGGCTTCATTGTATTATATAAAAAAATCGTGAATATGTTGATTTTATCAAAATTGTTCAGCGAAAAGTATGTTTACAGCATTCAATTGGCTAGGCTTTAAGGATCTATATTTTAAGAAGTAGTATGCGTTCCAGGTCTATTTCACCAGTCGATATACCTCTTAGAAAAACATAAGACCTACTTGATATTAATCAACAAGACGAAATACCTATGAGTATAGGAGCAATATTAGAGCGAGAAATTTTATTTAATTTTATAGAACACCGGATATATAGTATTTTTTAAAATCCGGAAAAATTTATTTTATTATCATCATTTATTTTAATCGTAATCCTATAAAATTGAAAGACCAAAAAGAAAAAAAATCCGTCCCACGTGTGACTTTATCCCCTTTCAGCGAGCCTTTATTCGAATTTTCGTTATTCTATGCCAAAATCAAATCTCGAGAGCTTCTAATCTCCCCTCTTTCCTCGCGATTCGCGTTTCAGGAGCACATTACACCGCTTACGCCCTGGATAAATACGCCGTGTTTAAGATCCTCCACTCCATCCCGCTGTCATCAGTTCGCTCCTCTTGAGCGTTCTTAAGGCGTGTTTTGCGAAACGCAATCCTTCTTCCTCTCTCTCTCTCCCCACACCCTCCCCTCCCTTCGGCCTCATTCTACTTCGCCTCCTGCGTGCTGCACTCTTTGGCGAGTGCGGCGAAACTGTTGATTCTCACCAATCCACCTGACATCGAAATCATTGTATAATTTTCTTCGGTGGTTTTAAAGTTTCCTTTTTGAAAATCAGGTCCTTACTATATTTATGGGGAAAATTTACGCGCACACACACATATATATATATCTGTGTATGTATGTATGTGTACATTTATATATATTATATACTATTTCGCTTTAATAATACGGGTATTTTCTCCTCTCTCCAGTATATGTGCTTGAAGTACATTTTATTTGAAAGAGGTTGTATGTTACCCTATACCATTTTCTCAGAAACACTTGTTCTAATTTATTTGAAGATTTCACTCTATTGTTATATGTCAACATAAAAGTTTTAAAATCCTTTCCCTTAAGTTGCTCTCCTAAAAATGATAATTTCAAAACTAGTTTCTGCCATGAGAAAATCCTATTTAAGAATTTTATTTAATTACTAGGGGGCAAGCACCCTGCTCGCTGACGCTCGCCAACTCCCCTTCCTTCCCCCCCCCCCCTTTGCTCGCTGTTTCTTCCTTCCTATTGGATTTACATTAATTTAACGGGAATATGTTTTGAATATGAGTTTAATGAATATATTTTATAAGGGATGTATGTTTGGTTTTTAATAACAAATTTATGAAAATTGGTTGAATAATTCGATAATTAAAATGGCTAGGTGTAGAGCGTTAAATGGTGAGAGAGACAATCAGAAATAGGATTTTAGTAATATAGATAAAAAATATAAATAACATGAACATTTGCATTAAATTCATATCTTCGGTCATTTCGAGCAAGTTTTAATCTTATTTTCGATTTTGAATCCTTTATTTAAGTGCATATGCACAAAAAATACCGAGGACAACAATATCGGTAACCATGGAATCTTATTATTGAAATGTTAAAAAATTTACCAAAACTCAAGTATAGATTCAAAATATGAGGGAATTCGGATAAGATTGCGTATTCGGCGGTAAGAATAAGAATCTTCATTCATTTTGGCGTGTTTTAGCGCAAATTTCGTGTCGATAAGTTAATTTTAAGATATTTTAAAGAGTAAAAGAATGAAAGCCTTCAAACCAAAAAGGTGATTTTTACGTGTTATCTTAGGGGAAACGAAATTCATCCTCTGGAGTGGAACCCGTGACCTTTTTCGAATTTTTTTAGTCATAACGTAGAGATTCATTAAGACTGAAATCCTGAGAAATTTCAGTCTTCTAAATTTATTTCTAATCGAGTTATTCACAAAATTAGAGCGCTACGCATGACCATGATGACCGTCACGATTTTATAAGATAGAGAGATTTAAAGAGCTATGCCGAAAAGTACCGTAATAAGAAACATCGAATTATTATATCATGCAATTTTTATTCTCGAATTTTATTTTCAAATAAAGGATTAGCAAGAAATTTTTATAGATGGTCGATATCGTTACGTTTTATATTTTATTGCGGTTACGAACGATTGTAACAGCTTAATTCCGCTCGCGAACGCACGATTAATGATTTCTAGTAGACTAAGAATGGTTCAGAGATGTTTGCAAATGTTAGCTCATGGATTACTATACTTTTATCGAGTATTCATCTGTGACTCATTGGTGGTGTAATGTCGACATTCTGATTTATTAATGGCTGTAATTTGTCTGAGGGGTACCCAAGTTTCAGTTTATGTTTTCCAGGGTATCAAAGACAACACAGCATCAAAATTAGGCACTTATATAAAGCGTACTTTAGTCCGTAGTTCGAGTTTTCTCGTTAATGTCGGCTTACCACTGTAAGTATATGTAAAATTTTACATGATAAGAGACTATTTATTTTTGGGATATTAACAAAGCGGATTAGAAATTTTTCCAGACGAGTTGAAAAGAGTAATTTTGAAAAAGGCACGATATTGGCTTTATAAAATCCTAAATTTAATAAATAACCGACCTCTCTTTATTTAAAAAATTATCATGTATACTATAACGATTCTCGATGCATCTGAATTTATCACAACCAGAGATAAGAGATGTACACCTTCAAGACTTCGCTCTAATAAGTTTAAACATGGCCATCCAGAAGTATTTTGGAGTTCTGTGCAATATATTTCTAGTTTAATACGTATAAATTTCGTTTTTGCAGCGGCAGGTGACAGAAAACGTTATAAACCATTTAAAACTCAGAAAACTCCAAAGCTCATAAAAGGTACATACATTTTTCAGCGTACATTTTCTCCATTTCTGTCGAGGTCTTGTCGAATTCTTTATAGTTATAGATACTTGGTTCTGGCCTTCTTGAAATATAAAGGCTTATCAGTTTTTTTTAGTAAAAGACGTTCGCTTTCGTTGCTAAAACGATTTAGAGCATTAAAATCCACATTTTGTTGGAATATAAAGTCAACTTGCTGTGCTTTGTTTTAATGGCATGTGCCTAGTTCTTCAGAATTTTACGATAATTTTTAGCTTACAGCAAGAGAACGCTACTTGTGTGAACTTGCAAACTTTTCAATTTCGTTATAATGCAAAATGGTGGGCGTTCGGTCGAAAAATAAGACGGAATTTTTGTATCGTCACCCTAACTCACCCTACCTCTCTCCTCATCCACATTTCTCCACCCGCTTTCTTTTCTTTTGAATGATGTAATGGAATGTATGGGTAACGATGGTGCACTTTTTGGTATCCCACTTTCTTTGTCTCTCTCTCCCCTACTTTGCGCTTTCCTGTAGATGCATTTCTCCGTCAATCATCTTCGCAGATTGTTGGATCGCCTGTTCCGAAACGAATTAGAACTCTTAACGATGCATCCTTTGCACGTATTTCACGAAATGAACGTCTTGTCTGTTTGCCCTTTAATTTTTACGTGTTTCTCGTTAATGACGCTCATCGTGTAAAACATTTCCAAGAAAGATTTATGAATTTGTAAGAGAAACTTTTTATGTGGCATAGTTCATCATTTTTATGTGTACCGTTGTTAAGAAATGTATAGAAGTACATAACTGTATAAACATCCAGGGTTGAAAAAATGCAAAGAACGCATCCGACAACTTAAACATGGAGTAAACCTCACCAATCTTGTTATCTGCTTGGTTATTCTTGGACAAGCTGCCGAAATGTCATCCACTCCTCACACGCGCACAAACGTACAGAAGGGAGCAGAGAAACCTGGAATGCAGGAATTAACCCTAAAATTGCAAAAAAAAAAACGCCAAGGTGGCACACACGTAATTGTCCCTTCCGAAGGATGGAGTGCTGATATAAAACATGGAAAGGCCCAAACTATGGTTAAAAATCGACCTCCGCTAGGATTCGTACGAAGCTAACTGTACCACCTTTTTTCCTCCGATTTCCCATTGCCAAAAACAACACTAGAGCAAATAACCGTTAAATGTCTAGCTGCATTTATATGAAGATTAGTATTTTTGGATACTGAATCTACAGAGCAATATTTATTTTTATTCCGTCATCATATATTAACCCTTTACTCCTGATCGTACTTTAAAGTACCAGGTAAATTCTTGTAACAATTTCGCCCAAAATTATGCAGAGCGACTGAAAACCTAATTACGATGAATATTTCTCATATAAAATCATTAATGAAGCTCCCATGGTAGCTAAAAAATTCTCGTTGTGAAAATTTTGAATGCCGAATCTACAAAGTTGCAAATACTCAATTTCGAAATTTTACGACGCTGATTTTTAATTCAGCGCAAGTTGTAATTTTATTAAATAATGTAATTTACCTCGAAGTTTCATACTACGTGACTTTTATCTTAATTTTCTATTATATTATATTTCCACTTATGGTTTTTCCTCATGAATTGTTAGTTTTCAGTTAAAATTTATTAATGTCCTGCAATTAATCTGTTCATTCATAAAATACCGAGTTAATTTTTTCATACTTCAATTTTTTAAATAATTAAAAAATATAACGGTAATTTTCGCGCGTTACATTTTAAAATTAAATTCAAAATTTACATGATCATAAAATAGCATTTATCTCTTCTGGTTTCAAATTCGATAAATACTTTTTGTAGTGTACATAATATCGTTTTAGACAATGGCTATTTATAACTTTTCAGGATTTAGATAAAAATGAGATTTTTCGTTTGCTGATGAATTAATTATTAAGTGTTCGATTAAATCTATGAACTTTAATTTCGTTATAGCTCACGCTATATACACGATTGAGTCATAGGAATTCCTTTTCACGAAATCAGTAATTCCAAAATTTTCGAGGAAATGGTCCATATCCGCCATCAAAACAGCGATACGGCGTACAATGTCCTGCCTCAGAAAAATTCAAATTGTTTTCTTTCTCTTACTTCGAAGAAATCACCTTGGTGACTGATTATAATTAGGGGCACGCAACGATACAACAGCCAGGAACTAATCCTCGCCACCTGCCCCGCAAGCGGACCACCTCTCATCCAATGGATTTTTTTTTCAATGGAAATTTTTGTCAAAATTCCAGCTTAGCCGGCAACGCATCACAATTGCGTCGACGGCCCAACTTTGGGTCGCGACTCATAGGTTGGCAACCGATGCTGAAGACTGACGACTGAAGATTCCAAATGAGTTGCAGAATAAACTCGTCGGATTATTTTGCGATATCGGCTCTTGTATCGCTATCGGCCCAAAACTTAAATTTGTGCCATTAAAGTGTGAACGGAAGTGGAGAAACTAAGAAATAAGACGGAGGAATTCGATTTAGTCATAGAATATTTTGCTCTCGGCAAATGTATCACCAGTCGGTTGGGTTTTCCTCTTCGCTTCGCTGAGCGTTTAAAATTACATTAACATTTTTCAGTCCACATTCTTTCATTCCATATATATATATATATATATATATATAATATTGTTACACCTTTTATATAAACATTAGATTTTTGTCTTTCGTTCTTGTTATAATATTTACACTTCATTTATCATCCATTATATCATAAACGTCTGACCATTTTAAATTCCATTGTTTTGAAACGGTTGCTCATTCTTGCTTCTTCGTCTGAGATATTCCATTAATACTATTTTGTCTTCTTCTCAACACGGCTGATTGCCACTTGTCGGACAGCTGTCTTTCTCTTTGTATGCCATTTTAAAATTTATTATACGGAGAAACTCGCTTGTTTGTACTTCCCTTTTCCGATCCCTTACTTCGATCTACGTTTTTCCATTCCTTCTCCGACGGCCTTCTTTTTTTTATATATTCATCTTCTTTCTCACCTCTTCTTCCAACGATCAAATGTTTGAAATGCTTTCCATACCCTGTGACTGGGCTAGGTAACTTTTTTGTTTTAATTGCAGCAATATTCGCCTAAATAAAACGTTTTAGTCGACACTCATGACAGCAATCTATCAGAAAGTGACGAAGACAGCCAGATAAGCGACTCACAATTTTTTTTCCTGCATACATTGATATTGTTTTGTTTTTAAGGATACGTAGCTATTTCATTATGGTTTCTCGTGACTATTTTTGAAGTGTTCATACGCGGCTCCCTCATTTTAGCAGTTTTTCAAGTGAATAATTTCGCGGTCAAACTTTTATGGGTGACGAAAATAATAAAGTGAGGATGATATAATTGGCGCGCCAAGAAAATGTGTCTCCCGTGCCAAATCCGCGTTCCGTGCATGGCAATTTCCGTTTCTGCTTTTTTATTTCAGTAAATATTTTGACTCGAATTCTTACCTCTACCATGTAGCGACGTACCCACCGATAATTAGGGTATTTATTACTTCTGAAACGTGCATATATAATAAGGAAATCGCGTATAAAGGGTGAAAAATCTCTGATGGAGGAAAGGGAGGCAATGTAGGAATTCAGGTGGATATTTTGTCCTGGATTCATTATTACGAGATCTCTATGCTACATATCCGATTACCGTGGCTTTACATTTTTAATGCGTTGTATTTGTGTCGAAAATTTGCTTTCTGTTAATATGCAGACCTCCGAAAGAGGTCTAATTGAGCAAAAGGAGTTGCGAGATGAAATTTGCTGCTTCCTTCGATAAACTCTTACCGAAACTAACGCCAGCGGATAAATGGAGCATCGGTTGAAGCTCTGTTGCGCTATTTATCGTAACAAAAGGATACTTCTCGTTCCCAATAAGTTTCCATGTATCTATGAGATGTCCTTAGATTTTTATTTGATAAAAACTTTAAAATTCGAAGCGATAAATTGAGAAAACTGTGGAAAAAAGGATACATTTGAGGGAAAAGTTTATTTAAATGAAATTCTTAACTATATACAAAATGAGCGATGGATCACCTGTGAGGGAACACGTTACTCATTGGTTTTTCAAACTATATTAAGTAACTTAACGGGAAAAACTCAAGCATTTGAATTTCATGACTGAATGTATCGTAGTTAAAGTACCAACCCTAGACGAAATATATCGAAAAATCTTTGATATGGGATTTATTTGCCCTATTTGGCGTTCGTCCATAGTGTAAATATTAAAAATTTCTGCGCCAATTTTAAAGACTCTTTCGATATAATCATTCAAACATTTCCTTATCACTTACACTTAGGAAATAAGGAAATATTAATGATTTAAGTTTAAAATTCACCTATGATTTCATATTGTACAATTCTACCTGCTGAAATTTAAACAGAATAAACCTGATAGTTAAATTTGGAACAAAATTCCGAAAACAGAACTATAAGTTGTAATTATTAGAGGTAAAAATAGTGCAATAATTTAAACACCCTTTTCAGAGTGTTATCTAATTTAGAGTACAGATTTCAACTAATATATTTTCAGTTTCTATTCTTCGAATACCTTTCACACGGATATTGCTCGTGATTAGGAGTGGCACCTTTATGAATAATGTCATATAAGCCGAAAAACAAGATTTGGACAATATATCAAAACATTTTTAGCTCAATTAATTTCTGTTGTGTTTATAAAACAGTCCTATTTGATTTCTTCTAAATTTCAACTGAAATCTATTATTTTAAAAAAGTTCCCATGATTGCTACACTTGATGAGATAAAATATTAGATAAGGAATCAAGGAATCACACTCTACTATTTGTCTTCCATTTATCTTTTGCCTCTACCCCTTCCTTATTTCGATTTCACACGTAATAAAGGCGTCGTGGATTATGGTTGAGATGTTTATCTATTAATCAGTGATGTCGAGTGTATTACGTTATCGTAAACAGTAATATAATCCGGTGACATTCTTCAATCAGCGCGTAGTTCATTTTCTCCTATTTATCTTCCATTTGTTCTCACAATACCCCGCTCTTATTGACAGAATTAAATTCTTCCTCGATCGTTATCTGACATAAATATGTACCCACTTCTACCCTTCCATGTGATCTTCTCCTGAGTTTAATTTCTCTCGCTTAATCGTTTATCCGAGAACTCATTCCATTTCTCTTCGCAGTCCCGGATTAACTCTCCATTTTATGTTTTAACTTGAAAATTGTTGTTATATTTCAAAGTCTCGCTCTTCGAAGAACAGAATCGTTCGAGATGGAGCAATATTTGTTTTTGAAATAATTGAATGTAAAATTATTCTAATTTTTGCAGTCTTATGTTTTAGAGAGCAGTCTATCTTTCTAACTTAAATATCTCTCTCAGCAATTGTGTATGTTTTCGTATTTTGTACGTGTGCGGTATCTCAAGAAAATTTCCCAATTAATTTATCAATACGATCATCAAAGAATAACAATTTCGTGTTGTCGAGACAAATGTAATATACGCGTTTTATTTGTCAATTGAAGCGCAATTTACACAGAAATTCAAGACAGAATACATTAACGTTTAAATGTAAGTAGTAACAAATAAATTATAGATATAACTGTAAACATGCAAGGAATATAAAATAAAACCGATTCATTTAATGCTAATAATTAGATTTAAATTCACACTTAAGTAAATTGCACTGAAATACTGCGTCAAGTAAAATTTTTTGTTTTATGAAAAGCAAAGGAGATCGACTTTTAATAAGGGAGAGATACGACACTTTTGATATCCACATATCATAAATTAATTTTTTAAGTTGCAAGAGAATCAGAAGGACAAATATAACGCTTGTATAACGACCATTTGTTTCATTAACAATAAACGCATACCTGTATTTTTTTTAAAACCTCGTCGGAAATATCGATGTGTGGCTCTGTTTCTCAAATGTATGCAGATTTACTTAAAGCTCTGAACGATACCAAACAGATTTCCAAGAAATGCCGGAGCGAAATTCTACTAGTACGGTCGGTATCATGAAAATTCGACTCAGATAAAGGTAGCATCCATTCATACTATATATACACATTCAAAATCTTAGGATACATTATATTGAGAACTGGTGGAATTACGTACGAATTTTCCTAATGAGAACTACTCCGTGTGCATGGAATACTACTTTAAAGGAGAGTAATTCAAGCTGCAATTTATTTCCTCTTTCCGCGAATATTCCTTATGCTATCTATGGTTTTCTCAACCCTCTTAGCTGTTGAAATTTACTCAAGGAACGAGTGAACAGGTGTGAAGAAAATCTGTATAGGAGGATATCTATTCTGAGCATTTTGATTCCTCGATCAACAATAATTTCCATCTTCTCATTATTTCATATAATTTTTATGGCCAGCGTTTTAAGTCTAGATTAATCTCGATTTCGAATAACTTCCACTTGAAAAATGATAACTCATTACAAATATGCAATCGAGCGAAACACCCAGTCGAACCGATAAACATTTCGTTCCAGAGTTAACGTCGAAATTTGGCAGAAAGCATATGAGAGCTTCTGCAACCTTCAGCTACGGATTCCACCAGAAATTTGCATTATATTTACGCCCAGATTAAATTTAGAAGGAGGAGGAAGAAAGCGAGACGAAATAGCGCGCGATAGAGTCAAAGGATCCGAGGCGTTGATCAATCCGACATTAAGAGTGATGACTAGCAGATTCGACAGACGTACGGGAGCTGCTTTCCATGTGTAAGGCGGAGGAGATGGGAGAGAGAAAGAGAGAGGGAATGGGAGGGAGAGAGAGAGAGAGGGAGAAAGGAGGGCGCGTTAGGATCACCTCAGGATAAGGAAATGTTACGTCACCTGCAGGTCATCTCCTGTCTCCAAAACAATCCCCTTGTCCTCATCGGCCACCGCTCCCCGAAACTTCCGATCCGGAACCACAACCTCTCCTTGCATTCCTTTCTCTCTCTCTCTTTCTCTCTTCCCCACGCCCCCACCTCTCTCTCTCCCTCCCCTCCCTTCCCTCTGCCATCCCTCTCTCTCCCACCCAGTTTCACAACCCCGGTTCAAAAATAATCGCCAACAGTCCCAGGAATAGCCCTTCCCTTGCTCCCCCTCCCCCTCTCTCTCCCTCCCTCCCTCCCCACCTCCTCTTCACTCTCCTCCCTTCGACTCTCCTCACTCATCCCTGTCTCTCCTTTCACACCACGCCTCTCTCTCTCTCTTCAGCATCACTCTCGTCCTCACACACGCACCCCCCTCCACTTCTCTTTTCCTTTTACCTCCCCCACATCAATGTATATGTCCTAATCCTTTCATTCCTTCCCTTATCTCTTATCTCTCCCCAAATATCTCCGTCGTGTATCCTATCACTCCCTCCCTCTCCCTCCATAATCTCCCGCTTCTCTCTTGTCGGTGTCTTCGTTGTGACACCGCATCCTCCCTTGAGGTGAGGGGGTGGAAAGTAGATGGACGAAGCGAAAAAGGAGAGAGGAAAAATAGAAGAGAAAATAAACATTGCCCCTGAGGAATTTCAAGGCAGACCCCCTCTCTTATCGCCCTTTTCGTGTATTTGTCACGATCTTAATTTAATCGCACCGAGATGCGATTTTTACCGTGTATAATTATCGATTTTCTTTCCCCGTACTTGGATTTCTAAAACTTAAATTTACCATTTATCATTAACGAACGAGCGATAGGGAGGCCAAATACGAATGTTAAAACGGTATATATTTGGTCAACAACGACGGATCTAATTTGTTTGATACAGATGAAGGGACGCTTCGAAATCGGTGCCATAAACTAGTTTGTAACGTCAATTAATGGGAAGAGAAAACCCACAACTGCCATCTCTTACGGGGCTTTTAAAACTCTTGATTCCTCGCGAACTCAATCCGTTAATAGTCTCGTTCGTAGTCGGCGCTTTTGCCGTCAGATAGCAGAGCGTGGCGAGGGAGGAAGCTGCGATCGTCGAGGATCCTTAAGAACGCCTCGAGTGGGGAATCATCACACTATCATACCCTACTCAGACCTCCTTAGTGCTTTCCGCCTTTTCTTTGAGAGATTTAATCGGGAGAACTTTCATCGTTGAGAATTATTCGACTTTGTTTCAAACTTTAAATGCCATTAAATCATTTTGCGAAACTAAGTCCATCTCAATTAAATGCTGGTTCTAAACCTTTTTCTATTGCTTTTTTGCTGGTTCATAATTAATAGTTTGCATCCTTGGCAAGAGAGTTCCAGTGGGTCCGCTCTTTTGCCTTTTTTGGCGACAGATTTTTATCTCAAGTCTCAGGTAATAAGTCGAGAAATGCTCGTTCGATTTCCACTGATCCTTCAGCGGTCGCTTGGTGTGACCTCTTCTAGATTATAGGCGGATAATCGTCTATGATAAGAGCATGGTACCGATTCCAGGTTTCAATTTTTCCACTTGATTAGATAGTGAATGAGTGGAGCATTTATTTTTTTATGCTTTGTAACACGTTGAAATCAAGATAAAAATTGGAGGAATGGAATAAATAATACACCCTTTACTGTGACTGCAGAGAGAACTTAAATCAACTAACTTAGCTCAAAAGTTAGTTAGAATGAAAATAAATGTAAATTATACCAGTGCAACTTTTAAACTTTACGAGTGATTCTCCCATTGTAGCCATATTAACGCACTATCACCAGGTAAGTGCTTGATTAATCCGGTCTCATTTACCGAGTTTTTATCTAATTATCTTTTTTCAGTTATGTGGTAATTTTGAAAACGTAATAATTAATAATGAAAATATTTGTCGGAGTATCCATGTCATTAAGAAGAAATATATGGCGATGATATGATGATTACTATTTCAGAAAATTTAAATAGTAGCACGTTAAGTTTACAAAAACTAACAAATCGTTATTTAAAACATGAAAGGTGTTTCATATAAACATTTTTTATTTTAATATAAGTATTTTTAAATGTCATTTAAATTTCGGTACTGTCCCATAAAAACATTATCGCTATGGAAACGTTAAATAAATAAGAAACATAGTAACGTGGAGATGAACTTCCAAGCATTGATACTTAAATATCAGACCTGAATGGCCGGTCTCGACATTTACAAACCCAATCACCGGACATTGGGGTGGGATACTTTGGTTCCGGGCGAGGCGAAGGGCGCAGTAGCGCCCGGAGACGACTACCCATTAAAACAAAGCGAGTTGAAGGCTCGTCAATATATCCTTCCATTTGCAGCGCAACAGTCAAGAGGATATAACACTGAGAGGATATATTGACGAGCCTTCGGCTGGCTTTGTTTTAATGGGTAGTCGTCTCCGGGCGCTACCGCGCCCTTCGCCTCGCCCGGAACCAAAGTATCCCTCCCCGTTGTCCGGTGATTGGGTTTGTAAATGTCGAGACCGGCCATTCAGGTCTGATATTAACTCTACCTACAAATAAAACGTAGTTCCCTCAATTGTTAATCGTGACCCTAGCAACATGATAATGTTTTTATGGGACAGTTTATTTGTGGGGTATAACAGGACAGTACCTAAATTTCAGCACACATCAGAAATATTACTTTTCATAATCTCTCATCTTAATTAAAGGTTTTACCGTTATGGTATATGAGGGCTGTGAGGCAAAAATGTGGTAACCCACACTTTTACTATTTTGAGAAAATTGACATTTTATTGGTTCTAAATTATATTTTCATCAGAAATAAACGCAAATTACAAAATATGAACTACAGCAAATGACAAACAAATTTCCAAAATCATAATTGAAGTCTTTTTCTTTTCTGTACACAACCTAGCTCCAAATAGATAAGTTTGTGGGTTACCATGTTTTTGCCTTACACCCCTCATATGTATAATTTTTCTGCTTACATTTTCAATCCAGAATAATAACCTATTATTATTAGAATAATAGAAAGCAATGGAATATATTCACTGGAGGGAGAAAACATTTTAAAATGAAATCGCAAGATAATTAGCATAATTATCCGTTGATGATGAATAACGTAGCTCTAACAGCAACAAAGAGTCTTACAAAACCAGGTGCGCATTTGTGCCACATAACAGCCGTCATCAGTGGTGATTCTCCGAAAGCAGGACTAAAAAAAGATTCTTATTTACTATCTGTGAATCCCCACTGATGACGGCTGTTCTGAATCCGAAATGCGCATCTGGTTTTCCCAGACTTTTTATGGCCATTAGAGCTACCTACTTTGCCAATTGGATAAGAGCCATAAAGGGAGCTCGATCATTCTTTTTTGAATCATCCCCTAATGTTTTTGACGGGACGTTATACTTTTATTGTCGTAGGTCAGAGAAAACAAATACTAGACCTCATCGCTCAGTGGTCCGATCGCATTCGTATATTTTTTGGCAGCTCCGATGGAAGTGGTGCCACTGGATTCTTATATGCATAGAGAAGGGGTTCCAATACTTTTTGAAGCCACGGAACCCTTATATTCAAATATTATTTCTCGCGGAACCCTAACTAAGAGGTGATAAGTCAAATCGCAATGAAATTAACTTTAAAGTCATTTTAATATTTATTTACGTAGCTTATGTATCTTACAGTGTACAGTTTACCAGTGAGGCTCATGTTTCCTACTGTAAACAAGAGAAAGAAGGGCGTGTCTGGTCTCTTTCTCTGTCTCTCTTAACGTTTAAGGCTCGGATTAAGTGCTTCAGAACAAAAATTGGAATAAAAAACGTTACTTTCGAGAAACTTAATTATGGAACGAGAAAGGTGAAAAATAAAGTTATCGAAGGCATGCCGAAGAGGAACTAAAAAAGCATTGGGATTATATTGAGAAGATATTATACATGCGCAAGAAATCGGGAAAATTATGAGACAGTAAACATTTGGCGGCGAATTCAGAGTTGGAAAGAGGCAAGAATAGTTAAAACAGTAAAAACACTTATTTAAAAAAATCAACCGGAAAGTTCAGAGAATCTGTTTAGCAAAAAAATACTGAGGAAACGTACGCAATAGTCACCAAAGTAAAAAACAAAAGGTTAATTAAAGCATGTGTGATTATTATAAAAAGGAGAAATGGACTTTGCATTGAAGTAATTCGATTACCTATCATCAAAGATTAGCTTTGTATTAGAGCAAAATTAGATTGTTTAAGATGTTTAAGATTCATTTTGTTAATTAATATATTTCTTATGATGAATAGGCACGATCATGAATCGCACTTGAAGAGAAAGATAACGAAGCTGACTGAAAAACTAATATGCCCCTCTAATAGCAATAAAAAGGTTAGGAAAATCAGATTCACATTTCGGCTACAAAGCTGCCACCATCAGTGGCGATTCACTGACAGTATATTATAAAAAATCTGATGTGGCCAACACATGACTATCTCCATATTTGGGGTATAGATATTTAAATTATTTTTATGAATAGCATTATAAGGCAAAATTATTATTTCGTATCGTAAAAGTATACAGTCGTCCTTATTGCCGTAAATTACGTATATTTTGAATATGTTTACAGAATTCATCGCTACATGGTGGTGGCGCTGTATACTGCAAATTAAGAAAAAGCAAAATATCTCCGAAATGGATGGTTCTACGAAAATTTGTTTCAAACAAAACTTGGAAGAAATATTATTCTCTACAACTTTGGTCCTCAAGAAGATTACCAATAACTAGGGTTATCAGATACCTGAGGTTAAAAAGGAGGGCATCGAAGGCGAAAATGGCGGACAAAGCCGGGAAAGTACTACGCGTCAAATACAAAAAATAATTTTTTCCCTTCCCTTTAACTGATATCATGGCATTTCACGACTATTGTAAACAGATGATTAACGCAGGATTAACACAATAGCCAACTGTAAAATATTTTTTTTGTTACAATTATTTGGCTTTTAACCTATCTCCCATTAATTGTAAGTTGGGCTTTAGTACAGACATGTCAAACTGGCGCTCATAATTTTGCATTATTTTATTTTATTTTTATGAAAAGAAGATGATATTTTGGCATTCTTAGTAAGGCCCAACACAACGCGTTTTCTAGTATTACTTTTAATGACGAAAAATGACGTCCAATCTTCTAGATAAAATTAGTTTTTACCAAATCTGCCCATCGTTAAACAATTGTAACTAATATGCGGCCCTTCTATAACATCCATCGCTTTAATGCGGCCCTGACGCATCTTCGAGTTTGACATGCCTGGTTTAGTATAACAAAACTTTCAGAATATGGAGTAATTCTGAATTAAATCCTTATTTTTTTCAGGAAAAGCAAAGCGTTAGATAAAAAACTATAAATGGTATTGGCAGTTTCATTGGGAGTGACTTCTAGTTCAAACACTTTTGTTTTGATTCCCATCGCTTTCCATTTAAAATACTGTACAAGAGTAAGATATGGAAAGGAGCCAATATCGCACCTTCCGGAAAGAAAAGCCGGGCAAATCACCGAATTTTAAAATGCTGGCCGGACAGAGGACGGAAGGAGAAAAAGCCGGACATCTGGTAACCCTACCAATAACGACGTTTTTAAGGATATATTTGACGGAAACCGAAAAAACCGATTATTTATAAATAATTCCTAAACAATAACTGCTTTGGAAAATTGTTTGAAATAAAAGTTGTAGAAAATTACATTCTCTATAAACTTTGTAAGGAATTGTATATAAAATAATGATGTTTTAACGGAGATATTTCGCCAAAACCGAAGCGGGTTTCGAATAAACCTCAACTTTCGGTTAACCGGTATTGTCTAAAAACTACTCAGCTCTTCATGCTCATACCAAAGTGTTATATTTGAAATTTTGTAACGATATGGCAAGTATATTTAGAGTTAGAGCCCCCACAATCACATACACACACATCATTCCGAAAATAGTCTAAACGTGTTCTAGGGACCGCAAAACGTGTATTTCCGTTGAAATCTCGTAGTCGATTTTTTTTCATGAAAATAATATTTTCTATACTACGTATATGGAGAAAGTAAAAATAACGAAAGCCTACAGTCGATTTTATTACGTGTTATTTTAATGGGAGATGTAAATGTCTTCCATTGGAATCGAATCCAGCACTTTTTTCGAGATTTTGTCACCACTTTATCATGTGTGAATCGAGCATTCTTGCCAAATTTAGAGTTTCTATCTCTATTTTCTCTCGAGTTATCGATAGAGGGGATGGTTAGCGTGCCTATCTCTCAATGTTATGGTCGCGGGTTTGAATCCTGCCGAGGGCATGTCAAAATAAAAATATCATTATTCGCATTTTTTCTAGCAAGCGGGATTAGCGTTATATCCGACAAACAAACCAATCAACAGATCGCGGAAAATATCAATAGAATTTCTGAGCTATATAAGCATAGGGGCATTCGGTGCATGTTTGGTGCAGTAGAGTGTACATCGCTTGGCAGAAGAGCGTGGGGAGTTTGATGCATCTAGGGAGGAATATGTTATAGCGGCAGTCAAGTGCATATTGAGTGGCATAAATCAGGGGGTAATTTCGTGTGTTGGGTGGTCTATATTGAAGGGGCAATCAAGTGTTTGATGGTCGTATATATATTAGGTTGTGCAAGATGGGTGGCATATATTTCAGCTGATTTTTGATGAGTTTTTGGTGGTACACACACACACTCCCACACACACACCTCTCACACTCAAACCCTCGGACTCAAACCCTCACACACACACACAAGCATCCTCACACGCACGCACCCCTACTGACATGCACCCATCATTATTCACACACACACCCGTGCATCCTCACAAACGCACACCATCTCATTCACCCAACCCCTCGTTTTCTCTCTCGCACTTACACGCAGCCGTTTTCGTTCAATCACTCACGCACGTACAGATCTCTTCACATACTTCATCGTATGTACTTATATATCAAAATACCCTTTCTTGTTCGATTTTGGCGTAATATCCTCAGGCTATCTTAACCCATCGATACGACTAAAGCGACCGCGTAAATTAACCTAATACATCTCTGAATATTCCATTTACTCTTCTTCTAGATACTTCTCAATCTACAACGTAGCAGCGAAATTAATTGAACCATGTTTTCATCATTTTATAATTCCTTTATATCAACCTACAAATCATTCATTGCATTATTTATCCTCTTCTCTGGTCCTGATTAGCAGGTATAACATGGTCCCACGGCGGCGAGCTCTTATGGGCGCCAAATTTGAAGCCCTCGTTCGCTTGCGTGTTTTCAGATATCGTTGTCGTCGCCTGGTAGATGTTGGATGGGCTTGGTTGGATAAATCGCAAAATTCGACTCACGATGCGTAGAGGATCTCTCATGTAATTACAGATACCTCATATGATGGAGAGGTATTAAAAATGTAAAATAAATGCATTGCAGGAAAATGAATGGCGATTTTAACATAAAGTATGAGCCATCAATATTTTAATTCATATCACTGTTTTTTGAAATATTTATTAATTTTCCTTTGCTTTGAGGCTGTATTGTATTTTGAAATATGATATGAAATCGAAAAATTTCGCCATTCTTTGACTACCCTGTCATCTACATCAGTACATGTCATAACGTTATTCGTGTAAATCAAGCGCTCTGAAGGCCTCTTTGCGAGCTCAAGGAGGCTCTACTCATCATCTTCTCTCTCGATCTCTGGAGTTTCTTAGGGATCAGTCGAATCTTAGCGATTTCTAGAATATCCATTTAATTGTCAGGAAGTTGCTACCATGCAATAGTCGAAATGTGCCGGATGGTGAGACATTTAGTTAGTTAAGCAGAAAAATATTTCTTTCCTCAGAACTTGCTATTAGCTAATTAAAGGTTTTTTTGGAAAGTGGAAATGATTTATTGTATTAGGAATTACACTTCTTGTTAACAACAAAACCAAAAACTAGCTAGAAAAATACTGCGAAAGTAGATATTATAAGAAATATTAGAAGAAATATTATTCTCTACAACTTTGGTCCTTACGAAGATTACTAATAACGACGTTTTTAAGGAGATATTTGATGGAAACCGAAAAAACATTATTTATAAATAATTCCTAAAAAATAACTGCTATGGAAAATTCTTTCAAATGAAAGTTGTAGGAAATTACATTCTCTATAACCTTTGTATAGAATTGAACATAAAATAATGATGTTTTAACGGAGATATTTCGTCAAAACCGAATAAACCTCGACTTCCGGTTTACAGTTATTGTCCAAAAACTAATCAGCTCTTTGAACTCATACCAAAGTGTTGTATATGTAATTTGGTGTTAATATGACAGGTACTTTTTGAGTTAGAGCGCCCACAATCACATACACATCCACACACACACAGACATCATTCCGAAAATAGTCTAAACGTGTTCTAGGGACCTCAAAACGTGTATTTCCTTTGAAATCTCGAAGTCGATTTTTTTCATGAACATAATACTTTCCCATTACTACGTACGGAGAAAGAAAAAAGACTCAGAGCTGAAGCTGACTGTTTTGTAGCTGAAATTCGCATCTAGTCTTCCTAAACTTTTTATGGCTTTAATAATTTCCAATTGGATTTCAGCCGATGGGAGAGCCCGATAATTCTTCCACTGGATGAAAAATTCAGATTACATTAGTTGCCGTAATTGCATTTCGATGTAGCAAATATGCTGTTTTTTCACAGTCCAGTGAAAAGATTTAATTTTCATCCAGGTCACTCCTCCAAATGAACATAATCATAACGGACTGAAAGTTGGATACAATTTAAAGCTCGCATGATTGGAAAATGATGAAGTTTTGACAAAAATGGCAATAAGAGGAATAAGTGAAATTGTCCCTAAGCCCCGTGTCGCCGCTATTTGAAGATCGTGGATGTAAATTGCTAATATTATAAACGAAATAAAAATCATTAGGACTGAATTTTTCGTTTTAAAGAAAGCTCTAGGATTTACGTATATCACGAATGCGCTTTTGAACACCAGCATGTTTTCCCTTTATGTTTGAACCATTACAGTATCCTTGCCCTCTCATGTTCTCAATAGGCAAATTCGTTTCACTGAGTTGTTTAATCAAAACATGAGTGAGTTTGGCCCCAGTTATGCTGATTAGAGGGACCAAGCCTAAAAAATGATCGCGAAGTTCGGGATTAACCTTTGCTTCGCTATTAGTTTCTGTCGCAATGAAGCGCATCAAGATTTTAATCTGTTCAACGTGACTAACATCTGGAGTGCGGTCAACAATTATGCTGTAGTACTTTGCTTTTTAAATATACTCAATATTTGATTTTTAATTTTTTCGGACAGTAGATTGATAAACTCATTTTTAATGTCTTTCCCTTGGTAGTTTTGCTGCATATTACTTCGAGCTATACGCATGAGATGTTCCGACATAACACTGTCAAATTACAATTACTAGTATCTTGGGGAAATATGAAATTTTTGCTAAGCGTTTTAACCGGTCCTTTACGAACAAATGCTAATCTTAATGAATCACTACACTACAATCCTTTGCTCTTGCTAGCAAGTTATAATTTATGCAACAAATTCCTTCCTAAGCTCTCTTATTTTGCAGGCATATCAATTCGTGTTTTGCTTGAGGAGAAACATCACACATTTTTCATAAAATGCATTTAAGTGGTAATTGTTTATGATACAATGTTACATTATATCGTTCGGTTTTATTCGAATTCCGTATCGTAGTGTTTATCAAAAGAATTTCTATGCGATGCATTTGACACTAATTTTTGTCGCTCCCCAAAAGCTGTCGCCCTGTGCAAGTGCATGTTTTGCACCCCCGATCGCGCCCTGAAGGGACTGCTATCCAACCGCAATTAGTCACGAGTCAAAACAAAAGTTAAATTGCAGCGAGTTCCAACACCATGAAAGCTATTTTAAAATAGAATAAAAGAGAGTCGTATTTGCCTTGAATAGATAGCGACTTGTAAACACACTGCTTTCTCGTTTATATTAGTAGTTTATTGAAGAAAGGCATAAAGAAATAAGGATGGGAATAGTAGAGAAAGATTTCTTCTGGAGGGAATTCACTAGACAAGAAAGTGAAGCGAGAACGGGCTTTAGCGTGCATTTCATATAACCTAGAGAAGTTACACTTTTTCCACCGTTTTGCGATATTTTTCTTTTTAAATGGTTTAAAGTTTATGATAAGAATAATACATATTCTGATAGTTAATCGAGATATTTTGCCGAATATCAATATCAAATTGATTTCAAGAAGATGAGTTTCAAAGAACTATAGAAAGATTCCATCATAACACCAGATTTCATTTCTTAAAATTTTTATCTGAAAATGGTCTTTTGCATGCGAGTCTATTATTAAATTTATAAACAGAAATTTTAGTTGAAGAATATTCAAGCAAATAAATACATGTGCATCTGTGAATCATTTCAATAGGTACGTTATAGATTTCAGCGGAAACTAGTAAACTAGCGTGACGATACACTTCAAAACGTGATTGGTTACTGTATGATCGGCCATATGTGTCACATATTTATTTGGGATGATAATAAGTTGAAGGTTTTACAACTGTTCCAACCTTCCTCTCCGTATTTATCCGAACATTTATAACTTTCCATAACAATAATACAAAATCTGACAGTCAGCTGTAACAAAAAAGTTTTGATTATTTTCTGAGGCGAACTCACAGTTGTTCTTCGCTCTACGCTTCTCAGCCCGCAAACTAAAAAAGTTATTAATTCGTTTAACAGATGCCGTCAGTTTATCACATATCTTCCTCATAGTGTGCTATACGCGTTCCTCTATGGCAGAGTAGGGGAACCTACGGCTCGCGGACCGCATGCGGCTCAGGTGGGCATTTTTTGCGACTCTCGAAGGTGCGATGAAAAAGAATTCCGTAAAGATTTAACACAAAAATTCATATTTTTCAAGTCAAATTATAAGAATATATAAATTAGAAAGTGTTATATTGAAATTTTAACTCGAAAAACTTCATTTAGAATCGAATGTCACTTATATGATACCTCAGAATCTTCAGATTTAAACTCTGATCCGGTTCGTTAAATCATTGGCAACTTCCAATGCGGCCCTTGATAGACATTACCACCAATGCGGCCCTCTTTATATAAAATGTTCCCAATTCTTGCAGTCTTCAAAGGTCACTGAATCTTATTGGTATAAGAGAAGTAGTTTGCTTCGTATATGAACCACTATGCAGTAAGGAGTAGAATAGTTTTACATTTTCTGGAACCGCCTGCAGAAAATGTTTCGAACATCTAAAAAAACCCACGTGTTTAAAATAAAAACATTCTTTTACTACTGCCTTACCGGAAGTGAGCGCAAGTTAGCTAAACAAGGCGAGGAAACAAATGCGATTGCTAATTGTAAGTGTTCTTGACATGAAGATTCTCGGTGCGTCGGTCGTTTTGAAATTCCTTCCTTCGTTGCGTTGCCATCATTCTATTATGTATTCTAAATCTTTTTGTGGAATCGGAAATTCCCCGCGATTCTGCCGATAAAAATCCCTCCTTAGGGTTTTTGGCTGCCCGCTACGAGCGAAAACCACGTTATTCTATATTTATTGGGACGCCAATCATAAACGGAGCCGCCGACCACTCCCTTTTTTTTCGCTCGACTCATCCGCTCTAAGGATTTTTATCTCTCAGACCTTGCTCCCTTTTTCTTCCCACTCCAACGACGTAAGAGAGGTTATACCCAGCCAACGAGAGGTTCGCCGCTCCTCCGTCTGTTTCGAAAACGGATGATCTCGTCTACGGACGCAAAGCAAAGAACGACCCTCGTCGCAATGGAAGACTTTCATTGTTCCTCCTCCTCTCTCTCTCTCTCTATCTATCCGGGGTACACGGTTTGACTTTACTTAAATAGCTTTGGGAAGAAAGAGCAGACTTCATTGTTT
This sequence comes from Uropetala carovei, assembly GCA_036926305.1. Classification (NCBI taxonomy): domain Eukaryota; kingdom Metazoa; phylum Arthropoda; class Insecta; order Odonata; family Petaluridae; genus Uropetala; species Uropetala carovei. The sequence goes on from JAXCHB010000250.1 coordinate 1,847,355, forward strand.
CCCTATTCTTCTTCTTCTGGCGTTGGAAATGGACGAGAGGAGAGACTTAAAACCGCGAAGAGCGATGCGAACGAAATATAGACTGTTGCTACCGTAAGAGTTCGATCTGCTGGAAAAAAGGAATGTTTTTTGCTTCTACTAAGTAAATTATTGTAGACCTGCTTCTGATGAGTTATTTTTCCTTATTGCACTTTTATTCATCATCTAAGCAAGGGGTCTTAAAATTTTTTGATGGCGTATCCATTTGAGGATTTTTTAAAAAGTCGCGTATCCCCTATTTTTTTAAATATAAGAATATAAACAAAACTTTTGCATAAAAATAAATTTCTAATGTTTATAAAGGCCAACAGTAATATTACAAGTTATACATGTCTACGTTTAATACAGCCAACGACCGTTTGCGACTTCGGGCGTGAAACACGAGCTACTGATATCTCAATAGTTTACTTACTATGATAAAGGAAGTAATTTTTTGTCCCAGTTCCCGTTTTGCTACAAAAACATCCATACAAGTTTTTTTAAACGTTATTTATAATTGTAAAATTACAATATTGGGTTAAAAAATAACGCATGAAAGATATTAAGAACAAAAATTATAATTTTTATATTTTTGCGTAGGTACCCCTTTTAAACGTTACGCGTTGGGACACTTGATGTAAGCTAATGAGCATTCATGTTTCTTACTTATACGCACAGTAGCACCCACAGGATTCTCTCAAGGGTGGTCCGAAATATTTTACAGGCACGAAAGTTGTACTTTCTGACGGCGCCCATGACCCCAAATTTAAAATAACGATGTATGTTACCACAGTCTAGAAGAATCACTATTTTCCAAGGGGGGTCTGGACCCGGTGGACCACCCCCCCCCCCCTCCCCCGTATGTGCGCCACTGCCTACGGACGATTTAGTGTGTTAATGTTATATATATTTAGCTTCTTTCATTGCTCTCTCACAACCATTTTTAGTGTTCTTTTCTTATTACCTCGTAGCAATAAAGTAATTTTGTTCCTTTTTTACATTTTCATAATAACTCCTTTTTAACTTAACGATTGTTCACCTTGGCCGATTTAAGGTTAGTTTTTCATTTCTGATAATGATGTTATAATGTCGGACGGTTTCTTAACCGCAGTGGAAGATATTCTTAATGGAAATATTAATTAAGACACCGCACTTCAGTTCAGATCTTCGCAAAGGTTTATATTTTGTCAAAAATGTGATGTGCCAATGTTTTTAAACAAGGACAGGAACTGTTTGTCTCTATTTCATGAAAGCTAAAGTGAAATACAGTCTTATAATATCTTGATTCTTTACAGCTACATGATAATATTTTTCACAAACAGTATTTAGCAAAATAAATTGCACATCCTGATGTTTTAGACTTTTTATATTCAGTATTTGTTTCTGTCAAATAATAAAAAAAACATGGGATATCAAGTTTTGACGCTCTTTTCATCCCAACTATTATTCACTTGATAGAAATTTCTTGAATTTTAATGGCACATTTTAAAGAAATTTATAACATATTCGCGAAATAAATTTAAAAATATATATCAATCGTTTTGTTCTAAATTGCTAATGATCTAAACAGTCGAAAAAATTCCCCACCGATAATTTCACCCCGGGAGCTGTGACTTGGTGGCTGTAAAGCAGATGGAAGCGGTAAAATTACAAAATAACACAATTTTTTGGAATCGAAACTTTGAGTAAACATATAATAGGAAATTTTTGTGGTTTCTATCTTCCTTTCTCCATTTGTTTGTGAAGCCTCAGTCAAGCAATGGATTATGAGATTCTGTATAAAATTCGCTTTTTGACTTATAATAATATTATTATAATAATATATTATTCATTATATTAAAATTAAAATATATGGACCAATTTCGTGAAGAAAAAGAAGGAATGTTGTTTAAATAAAACTCGGGAAACTTAATTTTAGATCGATGTATACGTGCATTAAAAAGAAGGAAATATACTCCCCATGTGACAGCATATCTCCAATCTTCTAACAAGCATCGGATCATCAAAAATATTTATAAAAATAATCACGCACAGTTGAGCAGACTGTAACTCTCCTTTGTATGTTATTTCGAGAAAGCCGGCAGAAATCTCGCCATGGAGCTCTCATTCCTTCAGTTGTCATCGCCGCTATGTTAGCCATCGCTCACTCTGCATTGACTCGAATATTTTTAGAACAATCCAACTTGCCATCACATGCGACTTCTTACGATTCGCAGTAGCTCTTTAAGCACCATTTAATATAAATTTGGGTTTTCGGTGTGATTCGAGCCGCAATATTCCATTATTTTGCTGTTGTCAAAATAAAAAGTTTCTCGGTGGTTCGTTGCTTCGCGACTATATAACTATTACAAAAAGCTGTTTTCTATTGAGTTTTAAAGGTTTTAATTTCACAAAGAAAAAATGAAGCATTCATTTCAACAAATCCCGCATAGGAACTGAAATATAATTACTTTAAATCTGACTTAATATCAGACTTTTATCCGAAAATCGAAGAGTATTGTCAAAACAAGTCATTTAGTAGATGAAATTCGATTAAAACCTAAGAAAATTTTCGTTTTTGTACTTTAAACGAGCAAGGTATTCACAAATAACCTCGTATTTAACATGCGGTGCTAGAATTTGTCTTCCCGAAGGATAAGAAGCAAGATTTAGTAACGCGTTCAAAGCTAAATGGATCGTTTCCAGTGCGTCTGAGAAGTTATAGACCGTGCAGTGAAAACAAGATCACAATCTTTTATATTATGAAAAAATATAGCTTACATTAACACACATTAACAATAACAAGGCAGAATTCGGTAAATGGCCTTATGCAGAACTAACAACGAACCTACTGTAAATATAAGCGAATTCGCAGGAAAATACAAATTTAAGATTGGTAGACATCGTCTCCAAACTATTCGATGCATCTTCGAATACATGTTTTAACTGGGAAGAAAAATTAATCCGGAATAACAGTGATTTAAAAAAAAAACAATTCTGTTCTTGCAGAGCGATAGTAGTTGATTCCAGATGAATTACATGGAAGCCTAAAGGTGCCTAACAATCTGTGATTGGTAACTGGCAGAAAAATCATAACGAGACGTGTGTTTGTGTGTATTTATACGTGTCTTTCGTTTTGTTACGCATAAAATACGTTTCTTCCTCTTCCTCTAATCTCGGGTTTTATTCTCTCTGTAGTCGCGTCCTGTCTTTCGGGACCTCGTCCAAAATTTTTACTCGTTCGGAACTGTATGAAAATACATAAATCATTCAAACACACACGCGCAGAATAAATCTGGAAAACATTTGTTTTTGCATTATGATCAATTACTGTATAACCGCATAGTAAGTTTTTATGAAAAGAGAAAAAAACAGAATAATCGAGGCTTATAGGTTTTCGAAAAAATAAATTAACTGTTTTTAGAGAGATTTTTATAAAAGTTAAACTTTAATTCTCGTGTGTTTAACATGCACAGAATTCTCGCCTATAATTGAGTTAATTCCGTGGATAAACTTAATTTTTCGCATAAACTGATAAAATATTAATATTTACGTCTTGTCTTTGGTTTAAGTTAAAAAGGAACTGGCAAGTTAGTTTGATGCGTTCTGTCCAAACGATCCTGTATCGCTTCCAAAGGCACTCAGAATAGACGAGGGAATTTATTGCCAGCATCCGCGAAGGAGCTTCAATTTCTTCTTTGATGCGTGTAGTGGTATTAGAGAATAATAAAGATAAAAAGCCTTTGAGTTTATGAGTACTCACGAGTCACACATTAAATGAGTCTCATGTCAAAAGCGCACTTCTCTACTAATGAAAGGATTTTCAAACTTTAAATCATATTTTAGCGAAGGTTAGGATTTAAATTCTTTGTTTTTTGGGGATTCTAATTAAAAATTAAAATAATTTATAGTATGTTGAAACTGTATAAAAAAGAGTTTTCGATGTTATTGCCAGCACGGCCCTGTTCTGTGTACAATGTATTCTTAGTAATGATGGTTTGCTAGTTTATTGAAAAGTTTTAGCCTTCCGTTTCTCCTTTAAATAACCATTCCTTAAATTAAAATAATATAAAAGAGTTCAACCTTACTTAAGTCAATATTAAGACTTCAAAAAACATTCTAAAATATTCAAACTTTTAACTGAAATTTTTGTATACACTTTTATTGATATTGAACAATTTCAATTAGCGAGATAAAGTAGATAAATTAAAAATCCTGCGAAATTATTTCTTCTTTTTCGTAAAAATTCATCCAGAGTTATACTTTGATTGCTACTTGCAGTAATATAATAAAACGAGTTTTACTGTAACAAGAAGAATAACATGAAATGTATCGAATTAAATTATGAAACAACGCCGTTGTCAACTAGCGTGAGTTACCGTCAAAGTCATAGGAAAATATTAACTTACATTCATTACTTGCAATTAACAGTCATAGTTGTTTTCATAAATTTTGGAAACAAGTGTAAATAAAAGCCATGTAATATAGTACTCGCTTTTTAAGAATCGACAAATGTTGCTTGGTAAACCAAGCAAAATGGAAAGGAAACAAATTTCTCAAATAAAAGCATCGAATTATAATATTTTCGGCACGTTCGACGAGGAAGCATTCTACACAAATAAATTTTTGACTGTTAAAAAGCTCAACATTTGTTTTTTTTTTTGGAATTCAAAATAAGTTTAGGGCCTGTTCTGAATGTATTATAATTTTCTCAGCAATAAAAGTAACCTGCATTTTTCTTCCGTTCATACATCTAACATGCGTAAAAAATACAAATGAAAATATCTTAACAGTCAATGCTGTAGTGGAGAGTATACGGTGATATACACCGTATACCCTCTGCTTTTTCGAATGCGTAGGTTACACCCTCTGCTTTCTCCAATAAATAGCGTATACCCACGCCTCATGAAAAATTATACTGGTGTTTTGGAAAAAGAAACAGCTCAAACGTTTTATTCTGGCATCGTAACATTACAGTAGTGTAATTTTCTTTTAAAAAACTGGGTAAGAGCTCTCCCTCAAAGTTTTACTCTGCTTTTTTTTTTACAACTACAGCACTGCTTAGAGCAGTGGCTCTCAACCAGGGTGACGCGACAGTTATTGAGGGGTGACATGAATATTTGATAAATTCACATTGTATCATATTCTGACTTAAACATAAATAAAACCAGGAGAATAAACACGCCTACTATTTAAATGCCAGAATTTTAACTTTATGTTGTAGGAAAAATGCACTTTATCCTTGAAAGTGACTTGAAGGTAATGAAACTGTAGACGAGGTGAAGCATAACTGTATGAACTGAACATAGGGTGACGCAGACAAAAACAGGTTGAGAACCACTGGCTTGCATTAGAGCCTTTCCTTTTTCTGTCAAATGGAGGAATTTTCTACTGGAATGGAGCCCTTGCTGTTATCATAGAGAGTGACCCAAGCATGTGACTAACCATACTGAGTAAACTCCGAAAGATAAATTAAGATCAAAGTGCCCTTTCTCGACCTTTCGCAACATATTCTCCATATTCACACTTAACTACATGCTGTGGCGCAACCGATGCCAATTTAACTCTATGCAATATCGTCAAAACGTGTATCGGGTTGTACAAACAACGCCTGTTTAACTCCATACGGCGGGGATAGGCATCTTTCCTAAATGGCACTGGAAATCGCGAATCCTTCAGCGGGTCGCAAAATACCTTACTTCGGAAGATATCTAGAGATTCCGTGGTATCATCAAGTCTAAACACATTTTTACTGTAAACATGTCAACAGACAAGGTTTCATGACAATGGTTCTAATTAACTAATGTGAAATTTTACGGATTACTTCTTCATAATAGTTTTACGGGACGAATAAAAGGCTCTCGAGTGTCATATGCGGACCGCGCGCTATACTATAACGTTATCGGAAAAAGGGTTAAATGACTTGATGTAGGACTTTTGGCCGATTTCCAAGTAAATTAAATGTAACCTGATTGTTAGTCCAATGCGAGGTAAATTTAAAAAATATGTAACTTTGCTTAACGAAAAAAGAAAATTATTTTCTGTGTTCAATACTCAACTGTACATATTATACATAAGAAAAGCTTTCCTGGCCTTAGTAAAAGACTCCATTTTCTCTTAATCGATATAATACACGTAATTTCCCAGAGAAAGCGCTTCATTCATTACACTTGTTAGTAGTAGAACCTTCACATTAAAAATTATATCTTTTAAGATTTCCAAAATTCTATTTTAATCTGGTACTGACTGAATGTCTTAGAAAATCTAGTTTACAAATTGTAGTTCGTTTCTGCCGAAAAGAAAAGGATAAGAAAAACGGCATAATTGTGATATTAGTTCTATGGTTACATCATCTACTACTGGGAACATTTAAAAATTGAATTTAAACAATAGAACGACAATAAGAGCGACCTGTTTAGCTTTTGATACGCGAAATAAAATAAATTCGCAAAATTTAAAGTTACTTGCAATGTGGAATTTGCAGTAAAACAGAATGAAGTGTGAGCTGGTGTCGGTAACTATTCTAATCTTTTTTTTTACGGATAATCATCCTGTTGGCAAATTTTAAAAATGCCCGCACTTTTGTTTTCACGAAGAAATTTAGCACACTTTATCGAGACGTTTCAAAATTCAATATAATAAAAAAGGTTCGTGCTCAATTATTAACGATGATTAGACGATAAAATCATTATTCGACGGTACGAATATTTATAAAACTTTCACTGAGATAGGAATCGAGCGACCGGCGGAAAGTTGATCGAAACGCTGTGCGTTCTAAAGTACATGTTTTGTTTAGCTAATACTCTAGTGCTCTAAAAATAGAGTGCCATTCGTTCTTCTTTGGGAAGGGAGTATTTATAGGGATACGGGCACAACTTCTCGACAAGGCAAAGGAAACGTTAAAAGTCTATTTTTATGTCTTTTAGATTTCATTTTCGTAAGTTATTTCGCTTCGCGTCTTCGCGCCTTTTCCTATGAACGGTCCTACGAAAACTAACTTTTTAAAGAATCGTTACTTAATATCGATACGGCGTTTTTAAGTTGTCCCGGGTAAAGGAATTCAAAGAATACGAATAAAGTTTTAAAAATAAAATCCATATTAATTCCGAGTAGATTTTTGCTAATCTAGATTCGCTTCGTATTTCGATATGCACTCGTAATACGTAATCAAAAAATCAATCTTGCGGAATGTAACGCGGAGAAATCTTCGCGAAGTAGTGTTTTCGAAATGAAGACGAAGGAGTTTTTGGGTTGGCAGCGCCGGCCGCGACCAAAACTCGGTTTGGATGATTTCCAACTTTGCAAGAGGAGCGTTTTGTTACAAGGGGACTCGCGACACAGTGACTGATATGAAGGAGATGGGAAGCAGGATGGTTTTGAGAGGGATTTTCGAAAGTAAGCGGTGAATTATTGCGATCGGCATTCGAGAGAAACTCTAAAATGGCGCTGATTATTCAAGATAGTGTTACAAGCGAAAGCGGCCAAAGGTAGGAGTTGGAGGAGTTAGGCGATTAGGGCGCTCGGCCAATCTTCTATTGTTGTGTAAGGAAGCTCAACAATCAGGCACGGCGTGACGTAACGTACTATCGACCCTGTTCCCGATGCTCTATCTGGCTCTATCGTTAACTGTCAGTAAGAGACCAAGCATTAAAGATACCTAATTTACGTTTGAAATATTTCATGGGAAGTTTGGTATCTCTATATGAATGTTTGCGTAGCTTATTTACACTCACGCTCATGAGAAAAAAAAATAGAAAATGAAATCGAATTAAAAAATAAGCTATAATGTTATCCATCAAAGAAAAAATGTCAAATTGATATTTGGCATAATTATTCTGAGCCTAGCGTCTGTTTTTTACATTTAAAGATTTCTATTTTCTGCTGTATTTCACACGAGTGGAATGCCAGTGTTTTCGATATGTCATTCTGAGACACGGTTTCATTAACAGCTAAAAGTATTTTTAGTTTTCGCTTTTTCTAAATATAAAAACTTTTGTCATTATTGAATAAACACCTAACCTAATAACAACTTTTGAATTAAAGTGTAGAAGTGTAACTTCAACCTAAAGTGTTCCCCTAATAGTAAAAGAAAAATTTAATTAAAGTAATATATTTGCCTACCAAAACCGAAAAAAGGATAGGTAATGGATTTATCAACGAAAACAGCAGATCTATCTCACGTATTTACTCTTTTCTTTTAAATCATAGTTATCAGACGAGGACGTCCAATTTTTATTATTTGTTAGTTTTTATAAATTCGATATAACCCGTTCACGCAGTCGTTTCTGCTTTGGTTTATTTTTCTAAGATTATATTATTTGTTTTTTGCAGAGTTTACTTACATTTGCAAGTAATATCATACAGACAAATTCAATTAAAAAAGATGGAAACACAGCCGTCGACGTCCTTAATTGAATAATTAGCATTTGTAAGTACTATATACTCTATCCCAAATATGAGCCACAGAATGGGATGAAATCATCTATTTTAAACGCATTCGTTTTCCCAAAATTAAGCAATGCAAGCGTCAGAAATTGAATGTGAATGATTTTAACAGTAGCGAATTACACATGGCTTTCGGTTGCAGCTTCATGTGTACTTCGCAGTCTCGACGCTGTTAAGACTTTCTATTGAAGATTTTAAAAGTCCTTATTTGCTTGATAATCAGATTTAAACGTGGCCAAGAGACCGGTAATCATGATGTATGTCTTCAGGTAATTTCAGTGCGGAATTCGCCTCTTTCAGGTGAAAAGATTAATTGGCAGACAGTGAAACTTTTCATCCAAAGTGATTGCGGTTTTCATGCAATTGTCGTTTGTTCATTGTCCCAGTAGGCTGAAATATCACAGTTTAGATTTTGAAGGGAGAAATTTTTCCATTAGAATTTCTAAAAGCGTCAAAGTATGTATATACGAATCATAATTAACCCAGGAGAATATTTATATAATATTATCTTATTATCTAAAAAAATTATCAGGTTTTATCGAGTGACATTCATCTGACAATGAGTAATATCCTCTCAAAAGGCCAACGTCACGCTTTATTCTTTTAAAAGCATTGACTCGAAGAATTAATTTATTTTCATCTGCGTATTTGTGATTCTAATTGAAATTGAAGAATATAATACAATTTCAAAATCAGTTTGCCATATACTAGATATCCAATGGGGTTTTCAGACAGAATGGTGAACCCATACGCTGACATTGAGCGCCATCATAAATGAAAATATCTCATAATGTAACCAGTCTTTTGAGAAAATGTCATAGTTGACCATATATATTTCTACGAAAGACGAATTTCATGGTGATAAGATACACATTCTCTAAATACAGAGAATGTGTGGAAATAATTCCCCCTTAACATTAACTTACGGGAAATTATGTATTATCTCCACATTTAAACTTTGCCTTTCTCCAAAATTAGTTTTTAATAAACAGAATGTGATAAATAAAAGTTCTTACTGTCACTTAGCAGATATTTTTATTTTTGAATTGCAAAAGATATCATATGTTTCTCACTACCGTCATTTTTATATGAATTTGTGAGAAGATTTCTAACAAAAAAGTCTAAAAAATCTAAATACCAATAGTACGCTGTCAGGGCGCGCCCCAGCACGAAGTACATGCAAATATATAAAATACCTGTGATTCAGATACATACATATGCAGAATCAAAGCGTGGCAGAGTTTTACGGAAAATCATGTGCGTTACAAACTTAATATTAAATGATCAATTGAACCTGAGTATAGGCAGGATTGATACCGTAAATGATGGTGGTTGAAAAGATGGAAGCATGACTGAGAACATTGACCGTAATTTGGAACTGTTCCGTCGACGTTAGTTGGCTTCATAAAAATTATGGGATATGAATTCTTCATCCAAAGTCACAAACGAACGGATAAGATTGTAAATACTCGTCATTTCCGTATTGAAATTATTTCCACTTTCGTGCCGCGGCAGGTAGTTATGGCAGCCGCTTCGTTGTGGCTGAAGAGGTCATACTTTTTGATTGCTCGGATGGATGAATTTGTACCAAAGTTATGCTTATGGAATAATGGAGAAATTCTTTTCCTCTTTCCAATAAAGTAAACAATATGTTGAATTTTTCTGCGTTGTTCGTCTTTTGCGAGTCATCGCGTCCGGCAGAATTTAATCATTTGCTGCGAGATTGGATTTGTTAGTATTTCTATTTGTTCTCAAAGTGCCTCGGAGGGTGGAAGTATACTGGGTACTGATAAAGGCTTATTGGGAAACGCTGACGAAGATTTTTTAAATAAATTCAAAACTTGTATGCTATCCAGAAGTATGAGTTTTTAATCTGATACGACAGAGTCGAAAAATTAAAACAAAAATGAATGCGGAAGCCATCGAAATTCTGAGTTACCGAACTTAGTTTTAGCTATTGTGAATATTGGTGGGGAAAAAGTTTCCTCTGAATTAACTGTTGCTTATTCGCAAACTTTCAGTTTTCTTCATTTTACCGTATTGTGTCATATTTCTATTTTTGACCGAAAAAATTTTATTCTATAGTTCATTGCCTTACCAAATTTTTCGTTGTTTTTTATTATATATGACATAAACCTTTCTTTTTGTTTTGCCCTTGTTTCTTTACAAGGAAATCTTCAGCAGCGAAATTCGCATTATTACGGTCTAAATTTACGTTTGTGATAAATGTGCGAGTATTTTATCGCAGAGGAATGGTTCCTTTGGACTGTGCTGGGAGTGTGCTTGGCAAAAATTCAGCGATTCGCTTTGGATCAACAGCAACTCTGGAAGCAAAAACTAAGTGCAATGGATCATTGAAAGGCAGCGTCGAAGTGATGGCGTGCGTTTCATCCTCAAGAGTGGTTTAGCTTTGAATTCAAAAGTGCACGCGACTACCACATTTTTCCTCACTGGAAAATCCAAATTGAGGTTTTTGTCGCAATGCGCGAAATAAATGTTATACCGCTTGCGCGAAGTGCGCATGGTGGTACGCGGGTGATATGTTAAAAAATCCTTATAGTCGTCAAGTTTCATTTTTTTATTGCCAAATAAGCTACCTACAGTACAAGAATAATTGCAGTAGATTGGTTCTAACAAAGAATTTAAAACACAAATATCCATGACCTAGGCGGGATTCGAACCCGTGACCTTATTAACTGTCGTCAGAATAGATCTTCGTTTGTTTATTAAACAAGGGATGTCATTTATATTGCGAGTTATTTATTTATTTATTTATAAACAAACCATAAGCAGGCAAAAACTTTCATGTTTTATTCATTTCATGGATTAAACAATAAAAGTTGACAACAAAAATAATACTGTGAGTAAAAACAAAATAAGAGTATAACACAGGAGTTCGCAATATAATCGTTTCCATTTTGGCACCAATGTTCAGGGAATGGGCCAAAGATGAGCTCTGTCAAGAGCGCGTGATTTAAGCGTTCGAATCGCATGTTTTTTTTAAATCACGGCCTACATGCCTTAAATTCATCGATAAAGAGGCCTTCCTTGCACATAAATAAATTCTAGATTTCGCGCATCGAAATTCGTGTAAATTGCAAACAATGATCGTGCTAGCAGGAGCTATTCAAGAGGCTCAGGTAAGAAAGATCTTGGAACGCCTCTTTCGTAATCCACACCTCGCTCCAACCCTTTATCACCTCTTTCCAGCATTGAATAGTTATCTGGGAGATCACCAAATAGAGCAGTTAGACTTGAGCAATGCCTTAGCTAGGGTGTGGCATTTGTCATAAGCGTCCCTCGCAAAAGGCACCACACGCGAAAAATATTTTTTCGTTAACGTAAATATTCAGTCAAAGCTAATGAAGTATAAGAATCATTTTAATGAAAAAAATTGCTCTTAACCAAAATAAAGGAAAAAATATTATTCTTCTTTTTAAGGCGCCCACTTAAATTCTGTCATGGCATCCCACGGTGGACTGTCTTATTCGACATGCTTGATGTGTAGAAAATAAAGCAGGTGTCATTTGTGTATATCGGAGTTTCAATATATAATTTTCAGAAATACGCTTTGCAAACTTCCTTTCTGACTGCCTCTCAGAAATAGAATTGTATCACAATTTGTTCCCGAAGCCAAATTTCGCCGAGCAATTTTACCCCGACAGCAAAGCGAAAGTGATCTCGATGATGCAATAACCAATTCGAGTGGGGAATAATCGGTTGATTCAACCGAATTACGCACTGATTCGTTTGAGCGGGAGATGGGAGGAGATACATCTAAATCAGTTATGTATGTGAAGCACTCGTGTATACCATGATGTCATAATTTTTTTTAATATCCTTCATTTTTTCATGGCCATTTTCCAGTTTTCATCTTAAATGATTTTGTCTTTTATTTGTAACGTTAACTGCTACGAGTGAGAACGAAGGATTTATATAACTGTGTTTCCAATTAAGTTGCTCAAACATTGAGAAAATACGTCATTCGATTTTGATGTAGGTGATATAATGACTTTTCTTTAAAGCATTTTCAACTGCTTAAGCTTGGTTAATGTCTACATGCTATATGGAAATAACTTAAAAATTCAATTTTTGACGAATTACAGCTCATTAACCATACTTTATTCTATCCTCATTTCGTTTTATATAGTTTTTAATGTATATATTAATTTATTTGCTTAAATAATCAATATTGTTAAAAATAGTAGGATAAAAAACTACTAATTTGCGAAAATAACATATGAGCTATCAAATTTATGGATTTTGTCTCTGGTTCATGGAAAATAATTTTAACTCTTGTTTACCCATAACATTGCCCATATTCTGAAAATTCATTCGAAACTAATATCGCTGGTTATCAAAATATCACTTTTCAGTTAGAGATATATTACCTATAGACAGGATTCACTAGATAGCTGTTTCTCGTTCTTATTTCTTCCGCAACTATTTTCTTCACTAATAAAAAAATATCACTTTCTTACACATATAATTGTTTATATTGCATAAGATTTTTAAAATACACAGCTAGATTTATTTGTTTAATTGAACGTTGTGCCACCAAGGTTATGACCTCAACTTAATTTTTTCTTTTTCTCAAAAAACGGTTGAGCAGGCAGTGGTGTTACTAGGTTTAACTCAATACGAAAATCATGAGCGTGAAAAGTGTTGTTTCACGTCACAGTGTTCGACCACCGAGAGAGGGAAATCAGGAAATGCCACGTACAGGAAATTCAACTAGAAAAGGAGAGAAATTAGAACTCCAGAGTAATTTTCCATTATGAAGAAGGTGAGCACATACTCGCTCCTTTTAGCGATCACGTCATTGATGAAAAGATAATTAATGTTTCGAGAGAAAGATACTCAAGTGCGATTTCACCTGCAAATATTGTTTGTGATTATTGCCGAGAAGTTTAATCGTTGATTCAAAATATTAGGTAAAAGATCAAGATTACTCCTTTAGTAACAAAGTGGTTCATGCGGACACACATATAAAAGAATAGCCCACACTTTATTCTCAGTGGCGGATTTACGCCTTCTGGAGCTCCTGGCGTCAAAATTGAGGGCTCTGCAATATAAATATATAGTGAAACCTCACCTAATGACTACTCTTTTATTTGACCCCTCTTAACTTTCATTTTCTATGGTAACGTGGAAAGGTTCCACTGGTTTTTAAATTGAGATATTTATTATTTCCGAAATTATAATAATCGTCTCCTCAGCCAGCATATCTACATAATCTTCCATGGATGAAGGCAGTCGTCATTATGACCCTTCGAGCATTAAGATCACCATTGATGACATTTATAATCATCCCTCTTAAGCAAACTCTCTTAAGTGATCTCTTTCCTTACCGAGACCGCTTAATCCTAACCCTTTATCTTCCAAATCTCACAGATTACTTTTTGCCGTATTGCATTCAGGATCGGATAGAGTTATTTTGGGCCTTTCGAGAGAGATCGATTTCAGGGCTCCCATTACTTCGGAAAAATTTTGGGAAAAGTTTTTAATTCGTTTATTACCGCTTTGAAAACATGGTAGATGTCCGATGTTTACCAAAATTTATCTACCGGCGTGTTATATGTGGAGAAATCGCCGAGAAAGCTCCCGCTAAAGTTTAACGTTCAGGGTCGTCTTTCGGCCGCCGGTATCCCTGGCCGGCTCTTAAAGCATCACAGCCAAATTCGTTTTTTCCGATATCGCCCATTAAAAAAAAAATCACATATAAAGCTTTTTCACTGCTATTATTGTATGTGCGCCGTAAATAAGAAAGTTTTTCGTTGCAAGCGAATCAAAGTATGAATTCTGCTCTGTATTTCTCTCCCCCTCTAATTTTGCCTCTTCCTTATTCTGTCTTCTCTCACATTTCCATCTGCATCTTCCTCTCCTCCTCTTCCTTGCTCTCCGCATCTTCCTTCGCTCCTTACCTCTCTTCTCATCCTTTCAACCTCCTGACCGCACTAAACACCCAACCCACTGCATTCCATGTCTTCTCAAACTCAACTCGAAACTCCGGTATCCGCAAGCATTAGCTCTATTCTGTTGATTGCGGGTGCGTATGCGTGTGTGTGTGAGTGCGTGTGTTGTCCATGTGTAAGGGGCGCAGTGCCAGGAGTCACTGGCGGAGCAGGTGGGATCACCTGGCCGCGCTCAACGGAGATACACATGGCAACGATAACCGGGATATCTTGGAACGAGTTACTTTGATGGACCCTCTTGTTTGTTTCCCAGCGGTGCGGAGGCCACTGCGGGCGGCTAACGATATCCCTCATCGATGGAGAGAGTGGCAGGAGGCGAGAAAAGTAGTTGCTTTTTAAGGGAGGAAGATCGAGTGAGGCGGAGGGAGAGGAGGCAGAGAAGAGAGATAAAGGAAAAAGGAGGAATATGGAGAGAGGGGGAGTTGGGGGGGGTGGGGGGGGGGAAAGAGGGCGGAGTAAGGGATGTAGAGGGAGGAGGGAGTTTGCTCCTTCGTCAGCGGCTACTTAGGACGGATATACCCTCCTCCTTCTTACACGGATGGTAATTGCTATCGTTTTAATAGCTCATCCCTAAATGGAGATAAATACAAAGTTACCGTGGATGAATTGATATAACGCATTTTATATGCTATTACGAACTATGCTATTACTGGAATAATATTCGCTTATCATGGGTTTGCCCATTTGGATAATATCTTCGGTTGAGTACATTTGTAAGCACCAGTAAGAGAAATTTTTGCCGTCCATTCTCGTGAATAAGTAATGTTCGTTCGTGATACATCACAGGAAAATACTATTGTTTGGAGACGAAAGGAAAAAATATTGCTATATGATGATTTCACTGGTAGTTAACTTAAGCTGGACTTATTGTTTATATTAAAATTTTCTTTGTCATAGAAAGCAATTTAATTTAGTGGAATAATTGATGAAAATGGAAAAATGTGGACAGGAATAATTTTTGACGTTTTCCCGATGTAGAATACGCGTTTGTTTTTAAAACGTTTAAAAAAAAGAGATTTGCTGTAGAAATACTACATTTAAATTCAACGAGTACTTTTGCTGACTTCTTCCGATAAAACTGAAATCAAACTTGACTGTGTAACTGAGGCCTAACGATAAATATTTTTGCTTATGAAAGTAATAATTGTTATTCTAAGACACAATCCTACCAAATTCCAACGTCTTAAGGTAACAGTATTGGTTTAGTTACGGATATGACCTATAAACAATAAACCACTTTTAGGAGTTTCGCCTATTGAATTGATTTATCTTATGCAAATCCCTGCACTTTATATCTGAGAATCATGTTTCTCAGTAAGAAAATACTAATTGACAGCTCTATTCCTCCATGTAAAATGTGTAGGTAGCACATCACTAATGCAAAATTTGAATAAGCGAAGAAGTGCCATACTTTTTGGATGGTCAAGTATTTACGTACATTTCAAGATTTGAGTTATAATTTCCTTAAAATTCAAAGTATTTTCAAGAGCATTATTCTTAAATTTAGAATGTAATCATTAATGAAATTATTGTGTATATTAAGTCAGAGAAAATGGATTATTTTTGTACCTGCCTTTATATTTTTTAGAAATTTTGAACATTGTCGTCTTGGATAATATATTTCGACGGCTGCAGTGATTCGTTCATTTTAATCTTTATTTCGCCGTTTTCGTTTCAGTAGACTCAAATAAATCTGACGCTAAAACTCGCCGATGTTGTAAGCTGTAATCAATCACATTAATATATACGCGCAGGCTTATTCATGACCGCTTCCGCTTCATTCAAATTTCCCTTAGATCTCCTCTTTAATAAACGACCGCCCACGGCACACTTTTTATGCATACCCAATAAGTTTGATTGCGCCAAGGTCATCGCGGCTCATTAAAAGCGAGGATACTTACCAGGCGCCTTAAAATACCCTCAGATCGCAAGTTTTATATGCAGTCAGGCCACGCGGGCCCTCTCACCCTCTTTCTACCCCCTCCCCTCTCTCTCTTTCTCTTTCCTCTGGAATATTCCGCCAAACGCCTTTCTCGTCAACAGCTCATCCCAAATCGATGGAAGGCGGATTGTTTTCCATAGGCACTGGTTTGTTTTTTATCCGGGATCCCGTGGGTTTGAAACGGCCGAGCGGCCGAAGCGATTACCCGGAGAGCACAAGACCCCTTCCGGAGACTCCGAGGGGTGTGGGGAGTAAAGAGAGATAGGATGGAAGAGTGGAAGGGGGAGAGGAGCGACAGAATGCATTAGCAGACAACCGGAGGATCTTGGAAGCGGCGCGGCGGCATCTGTTTTTAGAGCTCCGTCACCGGTCGCAAGAGGATGGAGGGGCATTTGGTGCGCACATGTCCGGGAAATCCACGTCTTTTAGGTTAGAGCCGCCAGCGGCGTGGGTGGATGGGAAGAGGGCGCCGAAGAATAACAATAGACTGTCGATTTCTTTTATTCGCCGGATCGAAAAATTGATATTATAGCTATACTTGGGAACTTATGAGATTTAAAATCACACACAAAAATGTATACGTAGCATATAGTTGACTTTTGAGAAGCCTTCGGTATCCTTTCGAAAAATAATGTTATAATATTGTTACGCCTGGACAAATCTGGTCCAAATCTAGGAGCAATTTAAAACATTCAGGGGCCAGGGAAGATTTCAACGCGATTAAGATTAAATTTAAATACAGATAAAAGATGAAATTTTAATCTGTATTCTGTACATATAGGTATATCTCGAATAGAACATCAAAAATATTACTTACTCAGTAACTCTACCGAAATGATAAAAATATAACAGAAAATTAATATTCACTATAAAATCTTTAGTCGCCATTCGCGAACGAGCGCCTGGATTTGTCCAGCCTTGATTATAACTATCTCGTGATACAGCTTATTGACGTTTATTGTTTCTTTCTTAGATCCACTAATTCACGGTTCAACTCTCTTAATAGGTTCGTAGACGTTATTTTGCGGCTGTGTGTTCCCATCCTGTCGCCAGTCCATTAGTGAAATCGTTAGCACTTATATTCGCGGGCACATAAACACAAGAGGAGCAAGGCCCTCTCTTCAGACAGAGGCCGACGAATCTTTGACGAGATGCTCCGAAAGGTCGCGTGTCTTCACGTTCGTTCGCCTAAGGATGCACTCGTTCTTCATAACGAAAGCTTTATACACTGGAGGAAGGAAGTGACGGAGGGATACCATAACGATAAACGCGTATCGGCGGAGGGCTCCTTTGATGAAGCGATAGCACGTATCTGACAAAATTATTCATCTTTTAGATTATGCCACGAAAATCAGCAAACTTCTCGCCTTCGTGACAAACGAGCAAAACAGTGTATTCAAATGAACGTACTTACCTTTATCAGCCCATAGATCGTCATCAAACGAAAAGAAACACTTTTAGATTTTCGTTAGACAGATAAGAAATGATCGTGTCTAAAGAGATTCGAAAAAATGTGAATAAGACATCTATCAAAGTGCAGGAATTTAAAATACAAAATGAAAAGACATTTTTTACCCTAAATTGAAAAATCACGAATTTAAAAAGTGCTTACTTTTATTTTGCAAATATGAAAGACGTCAACTTTTGAAAAACATTGGCATGTAATGTTTTGAAATATTAATTTATTACTTTTTGAAAAATTTGCCTATTTATGTGAGCAAAATCGTTTCACAGCTATGGCAATTGTTTTCAGATTGTCCCTATTTCTATTACAATCATTATTAGCTGAAATGTACTTTCCGCTTATGACCGTAACACAATTACAATCATATTAAATTCGTGTGCATTACTTTGAATGCGTTTAAACTTGGGCGAATTATGCCAAAAACTGAAAATTCAAAACTGGGTCATATGACAATCGATATGCAAATAATAACTCGGAATCAATTTCATAATGCGATTAAAAATGGCCTAATGGAGATAGATTACATTGGCAGAATGACCCAGTCGCCAATTCACATCATATGGTTTTGGCGGCTGTGCGCCAAATGCGATGTGGTAGGAGGAAGGGGGGATAATTTCCCCATCGTTAGCGGTGGGAGAAGGGCATCGTAGTGCTCACCCTGCAAGCGGATGGCCTCCGCTGGGATTCCCATGAGCACCTAAGAGCAGCGGCTGCCTCGGAGCGGCACCAGAAGACCCCGGCGCTGCACCACCCTCGCGTTCACCAGAAGCACCACGCTCGAACAAGGGTATTGCATGTGTATGGGAGGATTGGGGGAAGTAAGGGTGCGAGGTATGGGAGGAGCCGGATGGAGAAAGGGGAGGGAGTAGAGGGGAGAGGGAGTGAGGGAGGGGGGGGAGGCGGAGGGTTCGGAGGAGAGTGGGATGGGAAGGGGGAGTGGGTGGAAGTCAAAAGGGGGGCGGCGGTTTGAGGTGGACTCGTGCGGAGGAGGGGGAGGGGGTGGGAATGATCGGGATCGCGTGCGGAGAGTTCTCAGAGCTTAAAGGGGGCGGTCAAGAGGAAGGGAGTAAAGGGGGAGGGGAGTGAGAGGGGAGGGGGAACGGTAGGGGGAGGATCCGGCCGGTCGGTGAGAAGGATCGAAGGCTATTACTTTTCCCAGTGGGCCGGCCTCGTATCGGCGACGAGGCAAATGGTTTTTTTTTCCGTTCTCCCCCGCCGCCTCCCTCGCTGCAGAAAATTTCTTCTCTCGCCGCCGAATAAAAAAAAATCCTTTCCGCACTCGACGACGAAATCGGAATCCTCTAAGTAGCGGCGGAGCCAAAAAAAAGAAACAAAAGAAGTTGACACTAACAACACGCAGCTAATTAGCCTGGAACGCTAATATCGACATGTGAGTCCAAAACGGCGAACGGAGAGGTGTTATTCTCTCCCTCTCTCTCTCTCCCTCTCTGTCTCTCTCGCTGACACTCTCTCTCTCTCTGCGGAGAGCGGAGCCAACGGGTGTGTGCACCAGAGGACTGCTGCTGCTGCGGCTGGTGATGGTGGCGCATCCGAAGTGGACGTGCAACTGGAGGTGGCGCGGAAGGCGCGCACACCAAGAGAACCCACTTTCCCTCCCCCAACTCCCTCTCCCTCCCTCTCTCTCTCTTCCCCAACTTCTCTCTCTCTCTCTCTCTCTCTCTCTCTCTCTTCCTTCGCGTGCGCTGCGCTCTCTGTATTTCGGGAGAGTCTCATTTGTGGCGCCACCAACGGAAGACTGACGAGATTGCGACCCCTCACCCCCTTCCCTTCTCTCTCTCTCTCTCTCTCCCTCTCTGTCCGTTCCTCCGTTTCCTCTCTCTCTACCTCTCCAACGCCTTCTCCTTTCCCTCCTTTCCTCCCCCAGACACCGTGCTGATGGCGGCCTAAAATAAGCGGAGATTCACACTCGCCCCTTTCCCCCCTTCTCCCTTCTCCTCCCCCTCTCCTTCCTTCCCCCTGCCCCCTCTTCCCCTTCGCCCTTCCCCTACCCCTTCTCCTTCCTCTAACCCATTCCACCCCGCCACCCTACTCCACGTCTTTAGCTGATCCCTTCGTCCGTCTATTCCCCCTTCTCTTTTCACCCCTTGGTTTCTCTCCCCCCTTTTCTCTTCCCCTCTTATATCCTCCCTCCCTCTTTCTCCCCTCCATCCTCTTTTCCCGTCATCCTCCCTCTCTCTCTCCTCAACCGAGTCCAATGTGATATCCGAGATGCGAATCAGGGATTTCGCTGGGAGAATGCAAAAAGAAAAGAAAAAAATAACCTTTTCGATAATTATTTTTGACGTTACGTATTTTTCAGCGGTCCGCAATTTCTGGGTAAATACGCGTGAGTGCCGTCCACCACGCTACGGTTTCCCAATCGTAGAGTGTCGTTGCAACAGCCTGTTCCCTCCACCCGCTCTCTCTCTCTCTTTGGCTCCATGTCATCACCCCAATAATGGCAATTTATCTTCCGCTCTTTGGAAGAAATTGCAAAGTTTCGCATTACGTCTAATTTTCAGTAGCTTCGCAGGAGAAGTTTTAACTATTCGTGTTCCATGTCTTTCCGTTTCGTCGGAACATATGTTACGAATCTTATCAATAAGCGAGAGTGATTCGAAAGGCCCAGTTAGCATCGCCCACTTCTTTCTGGCTCCAAATCAAATTATGCGAAGAGAAGAATAGAACCCGGATACTGGGTTTGTGTTCTCTGCGACAGCCGCACTTGTAAAAAAATATGAGCTTTATTACAATATCTACCACCTGTTTTCCGCGTGAAAACTCTTTCTCCTACGAATAAAAGTGGAATATTTTATCCGAATCAATCACAAGTAACCAATGGTAATGTTCTTTCTGAAATGTGCCAACTGTTGTAAGAGTGTAATTTTAACTCGCGATCGGTCTAAGTAACTAAGGCCGTTTTAAGCAGTAAGAATGAGTAAATCATGTGATGTCCCGGCTATTTAAAGGGATTACTTTATGGTTATTAAAATATGAGTGATTCGCTTATGAATTAAGAATGTTGGTCGTGGATCGAGTCGAATAATTACCAAGCCTTGAAATCATGAACGACATCTATATAATTATCCGGACGCAGAGAACAAGTAATCATTAGTAATTGAAAACGAGCTCTCAAGTCAGATATTGAGCGATTCGAAAATAACCGGAGTGAACGTGGCCATGGCAGAAATCGATCCCGCGACCTTTTGTTACGAGGCAGATCCTCTAACTACTCAGCTGCAAAGGCCAAAACTTTGATATTTGGCATTTTGCAATCGGGATGCCATATACAAGTTTGCGTATTGAATTTTTATAATCGGATAAATTAATAGCTTTGAGCAAATGTATAAAATATATTAAGAAAGCATATATATATATATTTTTTTTTTTTTGACAATGGACATGATTGGAAAGGCTTTTGCACCAATGATCGATGACGGATGGAGAATCCTCCTAATAAACCATATAAATATTTAAAAAGGAAAGTACTCACACACACACACTTATACCTAATATTTTTCATGTTTATCTTCTCTTTTTCTCCTTCTCTCTATCTCGGGAAACACATTCCGTGTGTCCATTTCACGCCATCCCTCGCGTGACGCAAGTTAGTTCGAATGACCACATCCCTCTTCAATCGCACGTCAACTCATTCCATCATTTATATATGTATCGGACCGTATAAATCTCTTCTCCAAATATCTCTCTCGCTCTATTCAACCCTTTCTTTTTAAAATTGGCGTTCCCCTGCATAAATTCCACATAATAATGGCGAAGATAAAAAATTCAAATGAATACTTGCGCTTAATTTAAAAAAGTAATAGCTCATAAACAGCCGCTGCTGGCCTTTTGCAATGAGCGTAATAACAGCAACGAAGATGCCCACATACAATCACGCCTTCGAATCCGCGAGAAGGAGGCGATGTATATGAATAAGGGGAAGTTTAAGGTTAAATCGACTACGTTATGGAATGCTCGATGAGCTCATTGAATTCACAAATAGCCTGCCTGATAAAGCTATGTTTTATAAATCTGATTTCATTAAAATTTTTAAAATTTTTTTTCATTCTGTCTACTTAGATGATTTCTAACAAAAACGTAATATTTAGTAAACTTTTCGTAGATACGTCCGGTGTTGCAGGTTAAACCGTGTTCTGCACGTTCTTATGACCTCCGCCACTTTATTAATTTCTTAATAGGTCTCTTTCTTCTTCATGTCTTCTCTCAGTTGTTACCTCTTCTTATTCGTTTTTTGAATTCAAGGTTTTCTCCAATCTAATCTTTGTTCATCGAGTCTTTCCTCGGAAAATGCCTTATCCAGTTCACCTATGAAAATATTTTTATTTTCGCTCTATTGTCTCCTATTATTCTTAATGCTTAATGCTCATTCTTTTCTTTATCCATCAATTTTATATTTCAGCATTCTTCTTTATGTCGAAGCTTACATTTTTTAAGCATCATACGACACGATCCTCCACAAATAGCATTAAATTAAGTTGTTGTACATTTTAAGACAAGTTTCTTTCGTTTGAAAAAGGCATTTTCTTTATTATTTTATCCCTTATCTTGTTCATGAGTTTTACTTGTTTTCTTAGTAATGCTCTCAAGGTATTTCTGCAGGTAAAATCATTATGAATACTTTCCACCTAACAGTAAGCATCACAGCGTTATTAGTATCTCACAACGGGTGGAAAATTTCATACATAAATCTTCGTTGCCTAGGTAGCAAATAAATTTTTTTAAAAATCAAACTAACGCCAACAAAGTGTCGTTTAATATGCTTTCTGCGCGCTTTCCGAACATTTACTTGATGGACCACTTCACGCCATTACCTCCTCTCTCGACTTCCACTTCCTTGGGAGCAAACCAATCTCCCGTTCAATTAGCACTGCGGGCGATGAACGCCCACGGGGAGACCAAACGCGCAAACAGCACTCGCGGATTTCTAAAACAGTTTTCGTTTTCCTGTACGGAAGGGGTTGGGTTGGGGGTGGGAGAGGAAGACGGGGCTCGTTATCCGTTCCGCCCAACCTCAAACAAGAGGAGGTGAAATGGGAGCACACACACACGCAATCACTTGTATTCTCACAGCACTGGGCTGAGATAGAAGAGTGAAACCAGGTGACGCTATTAGCCTACTCTCTTGAACGGTATTCACCCTGGAAGCCACTCCGTTTTATGTCCCTTTCCAAGGACCGAAGGATTTATTAGTTCATCCAGTTCACGACGCTCACTCCCAGACCGCAGACGACCTCCGGAGAGCGTCGAACGTTAAGAATGGGCGAGCAATCCATCCTCTCCGCCCTCCCCCCTCCCCCCCTCACCCGACGGACACCACCCACCGTTGGATGGACTTTTATAAGCGACGAACCGTATAACGGGAGTGCCGAATTATACCTTAATAAAAACAAAACAACAAAACAAATCTCACGTTCTATTTAATCTGAACCTGGTTGAATAGCTGAAAACTGATTTTTCTGATAGTTTTACTTTAAATACATATCGGCAGCTATTTATTTTCAATGAAATATATTGAAAATAAACAGTAAATTCTTTTCCACCCTTAGAATTTCTTTAATCAGAATAATTTGGCGGAATAGTTGAAAATTCCATATAACAAAATCATTCTCTTGTAAAGCGAATGTTTTTGTTATGATAGAAATCATAATTAACATTTACGGAGTAATTATGAAAGAACCAAATAAATATTCATAAGATGTGTTGCTTAATACTAGCATCAATTCATAATCGTCTTCTGAATAATAATTTTCAAAAACTGTTTTCTTCTTCAAATAATTATTACGAAATAAAACATAATAATAGAGCTCGCTTTATAGCTGGAACCTAATCGATAATGTATCTACCTTCAATAGCCGTAAAGGATCTTCAAAACATATGCACATTTTGGATACACAGCAGTCACCCTCAGTGGCGATTTGTCGATTGAATATTCTAACATGCATTACGTCTGCAATAGTATCATGCCTCTCGAATTATCAACCACTTAAAATTTTGTGAAGTAATAAGCGAATCGTAGATATTATAATTTCCTACCGAAGGTGACGCAAGGGACATGAAATCGGTTGTGTGGTTGAGTGGAAACCCGTGGGAACTTTTGTCCTGAGCATCCTTAGGCGCACTTTGATAAAATGTAACATTTTGATACCTGTGCAATTAAATCCAAACGAGGCATATTTCATCTATCACTGTTTGAAAATAAGATCAAGGTGTATATCTTGAAATCGTCAAATTAAGAGTGCTAGTTTTGGAAATTTATGAGTTTATAGGTAAATCTTCTGTTGTTTGGCACTGTATCTGTGTAAATTTCATACGAACTTAGTTAAAATTACTCCGAATGAGTTCCAGGTATAGAATATTATATTTAAAACCTGCTAAACTCGTGTATTTTATTTGGTAGATGTTAATAATTTTTAGGAATAAAATCCCTATAGCATAACTTTGTATGAAAACAATTAACGCTATTCACTTTTCACTTCTTGCTTAAATTTCCTAATCGTTTCCTCGTAGTTTCACTTCTTATCTAACATTTTGATTCTTACGAAATCGCAAGAGAAAAGTAACAGTATTTTTTCTTTGAGTTTATGCAAGAGAAGATGAGAGGTTTATGAAAACCACTTTGAGCATGTACTTGTCGTTTGCGCAACAAATTTTAATACTCTAGTGAGAACATCACTTCATAAATCAGCAGAAATAACTTTCACAAAATATATTAATTCACCTTCATTTCTGCTCTCTTATAAAATTGGCACGTGTATAATTATTCATTTAAAATATCTCTGTTATCATGCAATCAAGTTAACACTTTCATACATTCGAACCTTGGAAACGAAGTTCTCCACCCTATAGATCCAGGTTTCTCCTCGACATACGTATTTGAACGGAGGGTTTATTTAATGACGAAATAAGTTTTATTTTCGTTATTAGTTTGATCTTGGTGTACCGCGAAGGTCGAGGAAGAGGAATGTGGGTACTTAAGACCAAAATGTTTGAAAAACTAATTTATGGCTTTATTTTTACAAAAAAACCATTGCTTCATTTATAAATCCGTAGAAATCAGTGTTTGCAAGGTTGTTAGAATATAATCACCTTATCATGGTTAACATATGCACATCAGTAATGACTTCTTTCGGTCTGCTTATAGCTTTTATCTACTAATAATATCGAGGAAGAAAGAGTACGAATGGAATAAATCGAAACAAATTTTTAAAAGCTGCAAAAGCAGATTCCGAAAGCATTTTTTTTAGTACGTTCACGTAAATTTTCGGAAAAGTTATTTAAAACATACCTCACCGCAGTTAAGCAGTTATGCCGTTGCGAAAGTAAATTTAACATATTAACGATTCGTTTTTATTGCTGTAAACAAAAGGAAACTACCATAGTAACGGACCCGTATAGATAGTTCATAAGGTTTTTTTTTAAATCTTGCTAAAAGTCCAACAGTCAGGTTCAAAAATTAATTTGAATTAATATCTGTCACCAGCCAAAACAATTCTGAAAAAAAGAAGCTTCTCAGCTCTTCTCGTCGCATCAAAGTTTTGCGCAGGGACGGAAGGACACGGTGAAAATATAGGCGATTAAAAAAAGAATGCGCTAAAAAGAAACGTAATAAATGAAGCGATTAAATACACATTTTGACATAAAGAGCGTAAAAATGAACCCGATATTCTCAGTAACTGACATAAGGATAGTGGAAACGGATGAGAAAGCGAAGGAGAGAAAGTGCGGCGAAGAGGAATAGCTAGGGAGGGGGAAAGTGTAAATTGAGGAGGGAAATGTGTGTACTGTGGTTTACGAGGAAACATTTTGCCGTTGGGAGTGAACTGCAGCGGTCGTAAGCCAAAACCTTAGCATCGCATAAAGCAGGTCTAAAAGAATAACGGAGGAATAACGGTTGGTGGAGACTTAGAGGCTGCGGACGCCACGAACAGAAATATATGCGGCAGGGGAAGAATTAGTCGCCGTTGTTCGGAAACGGACGTGTTTGGCGGATGGAAAGAAAGGAATCGGGTGTACTACTACACTGGTGTTTGGGTGAGAGAGGGTTATTTTCCTCTCTTCCGGAGGGAGCGAAGACGTGTTTATTGTGAGTCTAGCAGGAGAGGTGGCGGTGCTGCAATGGGATTTTAATGTCCGTGGCTTAAGACGTCACGGATTGAACGATCCCGTAACGCCAGAGGGAGATATGTCGATGCGTCATAAAACGAAGGATACTGTCCTTGCGAAGCATTCGTAAAGGGCGAGACACGTAAATTGTCGCATTCTGGTGGTAAAATTGGGTTTCTTTCGGGAGTTTCTCGTATGTTTTCAACCCAGTTCTATGCATCGTCCTCTTTTAAGTGCAAATATTTTACAATCTCATCCCTGTCGCCGTCACTTAAAAGTATTTGCTCGACCATTTCACCCGTGAAAATTTATCAGTATTTTAAAGTGTGGAAATCTTCCGTCAGAAGTTGATGTCATCAATTCACAATCATTAACAGACGAAGATTAGCGGTATACATTCGTTCTAAATCAAATTTAACAGAATAATTGTGTCATAAGAATGTGGTATATTTATCGGAATCTATTCAGCTGTAGAATCATTAATCGTCGCATTTAAGACTGGAATCACATTTTATAAATATCCGTCGCCGATAAAAATAATGGTTTATTTGGAAAGAAATCGTCAGGTAGCCTAAATAATAATTCTTTGAACAATTATTTTGTTAGGTAATTATTAGTTTATAATTTAGGAAGTCATTTTGACGTTTACCAATTTTCAAGAAAGTCATCGCTATTATTTTTTTATTTCATTTATAATGCAGTTAGGCTAAGGCCTCATTGCCAGGTCAGTAAAACGAAATAAACTATATGACATTCCGGAAAAGGTGCGGAAAATTATTCGACATAATAACCAACATTAAAGTTTCATTACTTTCAGCAGAGACTCATAATATGAAACTAAAGATAATAAAATAATCACCGATATTTAGATGATGAAAATCGTCCAAATAGCTACAGGGAGAAAATTTAACGTGCATTTCGACTACAATTTCTAAAAAAAACGGTCATTGCCGAGGGCAGCTTCTTTGTATTTGGAATACGCTTGTTTTTTCGTATATTTTTTTATATTTGATGTTATCTTCAATTAAATCCCATCCATAACGTGAGCTCGATATTACTTTTCATAAATTGTAAACTCTCACAGAATCGCGCGAAATTTATTACGTGACGCATAAGTCAAGGCGATAATTTAAAAGTATAATATTTTGTCTTTGAACATTGCTATCACTTCGTGGAATGCTTTATATTCGTGACTACATTTCTCATAGTTGTTCACAACTCCAAGATGTTAGATGAGAGAGAAGGCGGTCTCAGAAGAAATGTAGTGACACACGATGAAGCGAAAGCGTCACAGCCAAAAGAATAACACAAACACATCACAAAGAGAATCTTTGTCAAAAACTCCCGGAACTAGACATCATGAAAATTATCTAGAAAAAATGGAACATTCCGCAGACATGCATCATCTCCACCCTTCTTAGTAATCCGCTGCGCGTGAAAGTCTCCATTTGTTTCAATTTTATATATTGCTAGTTTTCTCGACGAGTGTGTCGCTCCATTACATCTACTCTATCCTTTTTTGTGGTCCACACTGGTAACAGCTTCCTCGTAGTCATGTAGCCGTCCGACATCTCTATTCATTCATTAATTCAAGTGACACCAAGATTTTTAGCATAAACAATTTATTCGGAATAAATTGCAATACAACCGGGCCTCTATGCATCGAACTTCAAGGGAAAAATCAGTTTAAGTTGTTGAAAATCAAGCTAACGGATAAGGATACGAACAGATAATAATATGTTAGTACTAATAAAAATTCGAATAATACACACCCGTGTGCACAATATCGCAAAAATTTCATCTTTAAAAATTTAAAGCTTCCAGATCCCAAACTGAATTTTTTTCAGGATAGGCGAAAAACGAATATGCTTCTGAAATAATAAATATGTCTGATGCCGGAGTTAACACGTAATAATCATCACGTTGTAAAATGATGGAAATGATATGAGGATTTTCTCAGCGCCGTGGATTTATTTTCGTGTGAGCGTGTTGTTTGTTTTCTCTTATATGCTTATATCGCTTTCCTAACAATGACCTCGCATAAAAAAGGAAAGAAGGTGTCATTATAATTGGGTAAAAATATCAGTAGCGCTGAAAGTTGAAAGGCGTAATTTTTTATCTTAATATTTTGTTTATTTCTTACGCATTTTAAGCCCGCCATATGAATCGGTGAGTTTAAACGATATAATAATTAATTGCTAAAGATAATTCTCCGAAATGTTTCACGCCAAAATTATGAAAATTAAATCGAGTCGCGTAGATTTAAAATGAAACACCACAAGTAAATAGTACTATCCTTGACCTGAATCCTGGTTTAGTTACGGCTCTAAAGAGTTTCACTGTTTTCACGTTATCGAGCGGAATAATGGCATCTGATTAAACCTTAATGAGTGCTGATTTGAAAAAAAAACGAATTTGACCGTCCTTTATGGCTCTTCCCTCTTTAGCGGAATTAAAACTGTTTCCGCATCCACTTCGGAGAAGTACGTCGCTTGGGGATCATCCACCCTATAGCATAATACCTTTCCCTCATCACTCTTCACAGGAACAAGCTCCCTCAAAGGCGATCTAATTATATCCACTTCAGTTAGAGCGAGATTTAGGTCGACCTGTCCGTTGCTCATCCTCTCCATCTCATTTTTTTCTTGGATATTTACAACTCCTTTTTCTAAAAAATGCTTGTTTTTAATCTAAACTATGAAGACAAAGCACTGTTGCTTACCCATTGGTTTATCATATCGCGAATTTTATTGGAAACTCACGTCTTATTAAGGAGAATTTGTTAGTTAAGGATGCGTTTACCTAAAATGTATACGGATGCAGTTGTTTCGCGTGCTAAGGTATGAAATTTCATCATTTCTGGTTTTATACGTTAAAAATATACGAATGCTTGAATACAGACAAAACAAACGGAAATAAAAGTAAACTTGAAAACTAACTAAACAACACGTAGGCACAATTAAACACGTGAGACTTAAATAACCGCAATAAAGCAACAAATTTGTCGACAGCAGAAGGAGAAAATGTTATAAACTTAATTCGTCTGCCTTTAAAACTAAAAAGAAGTTTCTATGTAAACTTCGCATATCAAATTCAGTTTTGGTTTTGTTTACACACAATAAACATGCCAGTTGCTGGTTCGCCTTTTTTCGGTTCAATGAGAATGAAGCTGTGCTTTGGCAAACGCAACTCACTGAGTCAGAAAGAGCAGTGCAGCTATGTGGAGAACAACTAAATTATTTCATGATTATGATTGCATGAGCAATCAAGATTGCCATGCTCACTTCAAGGCCCATGGAACTGAGTCTTCGATTGGTTTCATCTGATAAGAAAGACAAAGGATTCAACTCTCAAGTGAAAATCCAGAATATATACTTTAGGTGCCACTAATTATTATCACTTATTATTTTTACCAACCGGTTATAGTTATCAAACGCCGAATTCCAAAACCAGATCAATTTTAAGGGAGCCTATCGATTATTGCTTTCAGTCGGTTAATGAAACCATTTAAAGAACCCATTGCGATCGAATTAAGGGGCGCCCTTTGTATTTATACCTCTATGGAGTTTTTATATTTACAAGTGCAACATATAATGTAATCAACGAAAACAATATGATAGAGTAGGATAGTAATTTAATCAAAATTTCCTGAAAATCAGACTATTTTTAATGTGCTAAAAGATTTCTATATATACCACACTTGACCTATTTTTGAACTTGTACATATTTCAAATTAATATTTGTTTAAACATCAGATCAAATACTTTATGCCGTATTCGACGTTAGTCGATTTATTAAATGTGCTTGTGATAGTAAATTATTGGATTAGATCAGATTGTGTTTGGCTTGAGATCCTTTAAATATGTAAAATGGCGCAGTATAGATATTATTTGAAAATTATTGTTATTATTATGGTTACGGAGATTAATCATAAATAAAATGAGCTAAAAAACTTTATCCAGATCGATTCATCTCTGTATTTACCGTTTTCTACAATACAGCCTCTGTGTTGTGTTGTCTAATAACTTCGTCAAATGTGAATAAATGGATTGCTTGTATTTGTACAGTATTTTAGTTTTTACTTTAATCCACAGAGAAACAGGAAATGTGGCTTGCCTTACCTTAGCAGACTTTCTTAGAATTTTGTTTTTAAACTCGCTAAACCTGACATAATACTGTGAAGGCTCTCCCATTGTCCTCGGGGTTGTACAAACAAGTGATTGTAGAATGGTTTTCCACGAAATTCAGTTTTTATAAACCTTTGTTATGAGAGATCTTAGCTTTTCATTACAACTTTTATTTTGAAAATGTTCTTGGCATTACTTTAATTAATCGTACTGTTTTTGTTTATAAAATCAGCGGTTTCCAACCTGCGTGTCGCGAAAGGTTTACAGGAGGAAAGCGAAAACGAAACAATTTATATGGAATAGTTTCGATATATTTTTTAGTTTTTTAAAGATGTTATAATACTTTTTTTAAATTATCAAATTCTTCAGAATTAGAGTATAGCCAATGTGAAGCTATATGTACCTTTCCACTTTATGAGTAGGGCTTTGGATTTGATCCAAATTAGATACAAATTAATAAATAACATGTTTGGGTATATTTATAACAAACATTAATCTTTGGACAAATATAATAAACATTTATAATATTTTGAAGTTAATGTATAACATTTTATATTTTTTGGTAGATAGATGGGGTCGACTGCCTTAATAGGGGGGTCGCGGATAAATAAAGTTTGGGTTCCGCTGCATTAAATGATGTTTTTAGAATCGGATTTACTAGAGCGAACAACTGAATGAATGCCAAATTTTCCTAGAAAAACGTTTAAGATAAATGGCAATTGGATTCAAGGAACGCAGCATTCGGACTATTTATCTCACTTGATTATTGACTTAGCGAATGTGTGGACTCAATGAATATCGAAAATATAATAGAAATAATCGAATAAACGCACTTTCTCAATATAAATCTTTCTTTTTTTTACTCACAGCCGTTTAAATCACCCGAAGTCCATTCACATGCTTCGAGAATTGGTCTCCGGCTGAGTACTCTAAGACATCGTCATTATATTTCCGATGAGAGAGTGCTCTATAATGATCGAGGCAGTAAAAGAGAAATAGAGAATTTGGCTCGCTCATGGCGATCGTCTTCTAGAGATAGGGACTTCTGGGAAACGAGAGCATGGCCGGGGGGAGGAGAACGGGGGGAGAGAAGGTTTCCCGTTAATTGACGTCACGCCTGGTCTGAACGGAGACGTGTCCTCCGCAAGAGCGGAACCCGTGTTCCACCCAGTTTGGAAGAGTTCCAGGGTCCGCGGCGGGTCGCGCTCTCTTTTTCTCCCCACCCACCCCTTTCCCTGCGTACCTCCTCACCGAAAGTGTCCAACCCCCTTCGGGGTGAGTCAGAGGGAGACCCTCCCCTCGAATCAACAGGACAATCTCTCTCAGAACTCTTCTCAGCAGGACGTGGAGGTCGATCGATTCTTTCCACTAGATCGGTTCCTTTCCTATTTTTTTTATTATTATTTTCTCGGAGAACTTCCACCCGTCCGGTTTTTCCCACCGGATCAAAAGTTCCAATGTGACAGGAAATATACTCGTTCGAATGTCGTGACGTGTGTATTTTGCATCTTTTTATAGATTCTATCGGAATTAGATAGAAGTTTGAAGTGGTTTGAGGTTTTACGAGCGAGGGGCGCCGGGAAATTCGAAGAAACGCGATGTAACTGTCAAAGAAACTTCGGAAAAATTATGGCTTTCTCTTTCTCTCATTCGATTTTAAAATATAAAGTTGGTGCAATTTTAAAAAATACTGATTAATTTATATTTATAACATTTGAAGTGACACATATAAAATAAATCTGGATTTTTATTACTTCTGGTTCGTTTTCTTTTTTAAGGATGTAATGTTTTAACGAAGCACTAACATGGCGCAGGTAATTAATTGATTTTACATGGCATTCAACAAAACGACGTAACTGATCATGATTCAATGCTTAATTTATAACTATGATGGAATATGATCATTTTAATCAATGTGATTACCTAAACCCAACGGTACAGTGGTGCACCCAGAAATTTACTTTGGGGTGGGGGAATGGAGGGAGGGGGGGGGGGACCTAAAAATTTACGGTTATTCTTTGTCTTTTAATATCTATCATGTTAACTGTGTAATAGAACATTTTAATTAATAAACATATAAATTCTAATTTGTACCTGTTCCATCCTCTCAACGGAATATTCGAAAAAATTCAATTTAGGGAGGGGGGCAAATGCCCGGTTGTCTCCCTTGGGTGCGCCACTGCAACGGTAATATGGAAGATATTTTCTTTTGGTTCGTCGAGAACATAGTAAATGTGCTCAATCATTTATTTCTTTTGCATACCTTGAGACATTTCATTTTTTCTGCCGTATATTGATTTGATAAATATTAATAAATTACTTGGCTTTTCTACTCACTATCTTCTCAGAAATTATCTCATTTTCAGTCCATCTAAAATACCCCCCACTAATAATGATTTTACAACCATACGTTTTTTAGATTCAGGTTGAATTAAGTTCTCTCTTTTATTCACTTTCAATATTTAAATCATCTTCCATATTGTTATATCTCGGTCAATCCGAGTGGGAAATTATCCCTCAGGTAATATAAATTCGTATACGGTCAGGATGAAGCACAGTATGAGATAATCGAGCACAAGCGACTGTAATAGGCGCATTTCTATTTCCATCCACTCATCTACTTTCCAGCGAGAGTCATCCAATGAGAAGCAATAGGAAACTTTCCGGATTTTGAGCGTTCTATCTAAGTCTTCGCCTCGGGGTCTCCTGAAGTCAAGTTTTAAATATTTTGAAGATGAACGATCAGGCGGAGGATTGGAAAGTGTATTATCTTTTTCTGTTCATCAAAGCCTGGGTAAAATATTAAGTGGATGACAATCCGTATGTATTTACTTTACTTTGCGGAAAGCAATGCCAACGGAACAAATGTTAAATTTATAATATCAACTATATTAAATATTTTCAATTAATAGAAATTATAAAGTTTACGATTCTTAAATCATTATTGCATCAGATGACTGTCATTACAAATGAGGTTGTCTCAGGTTGATATTACTGTGCTCTCATTTGGCACTTGAGCCTCATTTGACCATGTTTTTAATTTATCTAAGAATATAATTACTGTTTTTTTTCGAAAATCGCACACGTGTATAATATATATTATTAATTTTTGGATGTTTTGGATATTTTACAAATTTCAGTTACTTTTCTAACATCAAGCATGTTACAATAACGTTAAATGGGTGTTTTTTCTTGGCGAAAATAGAATAAAACAATATGTAATAAAATGTCTAAATACTACTTGTCTTTTAAGATTATAGCTTGATATCTTTCGGGCGTGATTTTTTTAAATTTTGTTGCCAAACGTATGGAGAGAACGTTTTTTTAAAAAAAACTCTGGATTTCTTCATATTTTGGCGAGTCTTTCAACTCGGCTTACCGAAAAACTTATTTTTAGCATAAAATTCATCCGTTTGAAACGGAAGACAATTAATGGCTTGTGTTCGCTCCTCCCATTTTGAGCCACAAGATGACTCGAAGATCCCTCCGTGATCGGTGGCAGGTGTGTTCGTCAATCGCCACAGCAACATGGCCGAGGGCGCACGGACGAAATACTTGAGCTTCCGGACCAATTTATCTTCTCTCGTGTTGCTCCACGTGTGGGAATTAAAACAGAAATCTACCTTATGCGTGGATCGTCATTAAAAATTCTAAAAACCTAGTGTTTTTATGGCGTCACGTTTATGCCTTTGAAATAATTGTTTGTAAGTTTAACATCAGAGGTTGGATGACCCTATATAAGATACCCCCACGCTTTCTCTGACTCATTTACGGGAACAAGGGGAAATTTCCTTCGCAGGGCGTGTCGGCTTTTGAACCCGGGATCTCAGTGAGAATAATCCGCAAAGAATCGGCTATTTATTTTGCTAAAATTACGCCAGTATATTTAAAAATTAAAATGTTTCTGGTATACTGCGCAGGTTAATACGCAGAAATACATCACGGAAGTTCTGCAGAAGCTCTCAATTATTTTGGAATACCCGTTTAAAAATAATTCTTATCGATTACACTGTCCTCGAAAGAAAAACAGATTTCTTTAGATAGCGCATTGCGCCATTCTGTATCTTATGCTTTCTACGTAAAAACAAAAGAAGCTAAAGCTTCTAAAAGGTTAAATGATTCCTTAATAACCAGAAACTTCTCATATAAAATGAAAAAATGAACCCGGAAAACCGTGTTTCGTGGTATAAATACACTTTAAATGTCTTTTATGTTTCCAGAAGTCCTTTACTGATAGAGCGCGGAAGCTTTTCGACGATTACAACTTGCGTCACTTCTCCAAAATGGCTGTCGAATCGCGATGAAAGCATGAGTTGACCACACGACCCACCGCGTCGAGTTCGGCGCCTGAGGCAGCATTCGGAATTGAATCATCGCTTGAATCACCAGGCTTAGCCTGGAGAAAGACCACGGAGTAGACACACTTCGATGACGCACGGTTGTTTTTGGGACGCATTTAAATGTATATCACGGGCAAATTGCTTTATATTTGTGTAATTTTTATAAAATTTAAAATGGTTGAATATATTTTTATGCGGCGACGAGTGATTGGCGTTTGGTGCTTAATTCATCTGATATTTCCAAAATTCCGCTTTTAGTCTTCTCATGCTTCGTTCCATTGAGGTCTGTAACCTTCTTAAAATTCGAATTTTTATCAAGTCTCTGTAGCGGAGTAAATCTTACACTCCGATAACACTGATTAATCGCTACTTATTTGAAGACCTTATTCAAGGGTTTTTAGTGGGAAGATTGGTGCGTCAATGCGACTATGATGAAAAAAATGTTAGGAGCCTTTTCAGGGATGGAAGTGACGCGAGACATACATTATTTACAGCTTAAAAAGTCCCGCGATATTTCGAGCGAGTCTCAATAAGCTAACGCGACCTCCGGAATATCTCGAAAATTCGAAAACGTTCTTTGGCCGCTATATTAACCCAATCGACTATTTTTCCAGTCGCTATTCGGGACGAGGGAAAGAGTTGCGTGCGTGTGTGCCGCATGGATAAGTTGCGGCGAGGGGGAGAGGAGGGTGGGGTTGCGGGTGGAGAGGAGGGAGGGGGAGGGCAGGAGAGAGGCTGCGTGACGTTAGAGATCCTCCTCCCTTGTAACTCTCTCTCTCTCCCTCTCAGAGGTTGCTTCAAATTTAGCGGGAAACGGATGAGAGGGCGGGAGCGGGGAAAAGCGGTAAGGATGCGTTAGCTATAAATAGAAAGTGGGCGGATGGGTGCGGAGGCAGTGTCCGAGGGTCATCCGGAGTCCCGGAGGCCGCCTCCGGGACGGGTCGGGGTAGGGGAAGACGAGCACGGACCCGTGGATATCACACTGTCACGAGCTCTTTCGCTTGGCGTCGTCGAATTATTTAAAAAAATGCTATTTCTTTTAAGAGTCCAAAAAACAGCCCTTAGACCAGGGGTGGGCAAACTTTTTTGCATGGCGGGCCGCATCGGTGTTTGCGAATTCTTCAGCGGGCCACATTGAAAGATGCAAATGCTTAGGCGGGCCAGATTAGAGTTTAAATCGGAAATTGCTTAGATTCTTAGGCATCATACATAAGTGAAAAACAAGCACAAACAAGGATTGTATGGCTAAATTTTCAAAACTAAAGGTTTTATTGTCATAATTTTACCAAAAGTAATATAAAATTGTGTTAAATTTTAGAGATTGCTTTTTCACCAAAGCTTTGCGGGCCACGTTAAATGCTCTCGAGGGCCACATATGGCCCGCGGGCCACGGTTTGCCCACCCCTGCCTTAGACCTTGCATATTCAACATTTGAAACAAACAAAGATAACGACTACAGATATATGTTATATAACATCGGCAATAGAAATATGTTTTACGTATGTATATATATTATACAGTTGTTTTCACTCTGCGGCTGATGAAGAGTGTTACACCAAAGTCTCCCAATATACGTCTGCCCATATGTCTCTCCAACACTGCTAAGGACTCCCAATCGGTAAGTGTCCAAATTGAAATATCAAGCACAAGTGAATACAATAGAGATAGCAGAAAAAAACATAAAATAGATGGCTGTGAAAATAAAAATAGATCAATGAATGGAGATATTTTGTTAAAGAAGACAGCAAAGTCAAATAATATCTTAGTAGATTATCTTAGAGAAAAGTAATACCTCATTTTCGGTATACGCAATGTATTTCTGCTACAACGAAAATACGCCAAGCAGTACGTGTGTTGAAAGCCCTGCCAATTGTCGACGTCCTGCGTCCTTGTCCATGTGGTAGACTGTACAAGAATCAAAAGATAATGAGGTTCCTCAATGTATACAGTACTGTTTGTTTTAATTTGTAATTTCAAATTAGTAATCGTTCATTACAATAAATATACATCTGTTTACTTATATTTTGCCTCTCATTATTATTATTATATTTATATATATATATATATATATATATATATATATATATATATATGTATGTATGCGTTGTCTCAGGTCACCGTATCTCTAATTACTAAATTTACATTAATGGGAAATTTATTTTCTTTTAACAAAGTTTTGATTAACGAACGACTTTCGTAAAACAGGGGATAGTAATTATAGTACGTATCTTTTATCGGGATTCAGCTCAATACAGAATTTTATATAAAATTTATCAAAGTAATGATTAAAATATAATTTTTAATTCAGTCATAAACTTAAGTTTTAAAGGATATACCTAATCCATACATAAAAATTATCATTGGTTATAAAATCACATTTTCTCTTCAAAATCTTAAACTTCTACATGATTTGGAGTATGAATGCCATTAATTTAGTAATTAACTAATTTTCCTCAATAGGAAAATTGTATTTGGGACAATTTTGATATACACAAAATTTATAATTTGGAAATTTTCTTATAGCATATAGGGTATATGCTATAAAAAATGTTTTTGCTGGACTCGTCATCCAGCGGCAGAACCTACGATTCTCTTAAGGTGACCAATTAGATCGTCATCCAGCGGCAGTACCTATGATTCTCTTAAGATTACCAATTAGCTCGTCATCCGGTGGCAGCACCTATTATTCTTTTAAGGTTGCCGATGAACTCGTCATCCGGCGGCAGCAACTATGATTCCCTTAAGGTAGCCAATTAGCTCGTCATCTGGCGACAGCATCTATTATTCTCTTACCTCGTCCACCGTCCTTTCCTTTTTCCTCCACTTCTTCTCCTTCTTCTTCTTACCTTTCCGCTCACTTATCTCCCCTTCTCTCCCTACTTTCCCCCCCCCCCCCTTCCTCTTCTTTCCCATTCCTTCCTTCATTACTTTCTTCCTATTCCCCTTCTGTCACCCACCTCCCCGTCTACTTCCCTTCTCCTTTTCTCTTCCCCTCCTTCCTCTTCTATCCCCTTCCATTCTTTCTCCATCTCCCCATCCTTTTTCATTCCCCCATCTTCATCTTCCTTCAATACCTGAAGGAAGATGAAGATGGGGGAAAGAAAAAGGATCACTAAGTTATCCCGTTTCAAACTCCTCAAAGTTAACATATTAATCAGTCACCTAGAGATCATTAGCCTGGGTATGAAGTGAAGCAATATTTTTAAGATCGTTGTTTATTTTGATATTATCTTACAGAGTAGATATTTATATGGTAATATGTGATTTTTGTTTAGTATTTCAATCAGATAAGAGCTTCAAGAGGGTGGAAACAAAAATTTATAAGACCTCTAACGTCGTAACTTCGATTCAAAACCACGTAAATCGGTACACAGGTATCATTTGATCAGCGTAAACATTATATTTTGTGCCTGAGAAATTTGTTGTACGCTGCACACCTATGTTAAGAAGTTGTTTTCGTCACAATTCTCCAATATTTTCGGACATCCTCTCGTTACAAAAACCTTCCAAGATAACATATTAAGCAGTGACCAGTGGCCTGTGTATGAGGTGAAACAATATTTTAAGATTGTTGTTTATTTAGATTTTACCGTATGACAATAAATGATTATCTTTTAATATATCAATCTGATAACTGATTCAGGAAGGTGGAAACGAAAATTTTTGTGACCCTACACCTCTGACGACGTAACTTCCATTCAAAACGACTTAAAACATGAATACATGAATATAAATTTTATATCTGATGTGTTCTGCATCAGTTTTTTTCAACTTAATAATGGTATGGGATATTTTGGCAAACGTAAAATCAGTCAACTAGAGTGTATGGCAAATTCATCCAACTGTACCTCACCTGATGTCTTATTGTGCTTTAAGTTCAAGAGTACTTTGAGTCAGTGGAACAAATCAAACAAAAGGTGGCAGTGAGCATTAGAAAACAGGACTGTTAGGCATATCTCCAAGTATGGCAAGAGAGATAGTAGAATTAATTATCATCTTATCTGCACTTTTTGTACAACCAGATTTTCATGGCAGATTTTACAATATAAAAGGGTAATATTAATAAAAACATAAGGAATAATATTAATCAGTACCATACAAACATGTTCATTCTTTCAATGCATCTGAATATGTGTTAAATGCATCCCTAAGTGATATCATTGTTTCTGTTGCCATAATATAATTTTTTAATTTTTTATTGCAACGCGTACACTGCCAAAGTTAATTTAAAATATGCATCAGTATTTTTCATCCATAGCAACAGCTAACATTTTTTTTATTTAATGTTTTTTCTACGTAAAGATTACTAAAAGTATTTAAAATTTATTCACAGGTGTAATTACCAATAATTATTCTTGAGATTGCTGATGTCAAACGTAATCATATTATTTACTCTGTATGCATTTACATCAGATGCTGGACGCATCAGATTTTTACTCATTAATTTACTTTATTCATTTATTTTATATCACATAGTTAGCAAAGGAAGTTACTAAAGGAACATAATTTCAGCCAACAAATTAAAAACAAAATTAATGTTAGAACATTTTGAATCGCCTACACTCTCAAATTACCATCTAAAGTAGGGTAACCAGGCTACCTGATAATTTGAACATATTTATCAATCATGTTCTTACAGAGAAAAATATGGGTGACAACACACAAAATTTCTGGTACTTGAATGAATCTCTTTATCTTTATGATAGTTGATTAATATGTTTACTAAAACTGAGTGATAATCCTCGACATAGAAGTTGTCAATGTAAAAGATCACTCATTGGTACCAGGACATAGTGATGGAGCTATAGTTTTTGTGAGATAAATGCTGAAAACGTTTAGAAGATCATAGAAACTCAGATTGTTTGAATATATAACTTTGTGATCCAAAACAAGAATGTGTAATAATACTGTATATCAATGTTTACCTTTGTACAATAATTTTCAATTGAGAATAAAAATAAGGGACAAAAGTTTTTAAGTGACCCTTGTTAATAAAGAATTTGTCACTCATGCATTTGAAAATCAAGTTGCTTTAGCCATTTCAATAACATTGGATAAGATATGTTAAACGTGAATGTTCATAATTAGATATTCATTAATAGAAATATACAGGTTACCTTATGAGGAGGTGGAATAAGTTCAAAATTATATTTCAGTTAAAAGATAGCTATAAAGTAATCAACGTGAGTTAACCATTAGAATTAAAATCTTTTTCTGCTATGATGAGTATTATTCGGCAAATCAGACAAAATGATTCACATTTTTTTCATTTGTTTTCTGAGATGTCCATAAACAAAAATTATTTTGCCAGGGTGTATGCCACTTATCCATTTTCAATCTGAGCCTCAACCAGGTAGATCCAAATTAAACCATTGTTGTTTTCTAATAGGAATTGCAGTCTGTAGAGGCAACTTTCAATTATTTCTCTGAATTAATCACTACCTAAGATCAATTTCAATTTACCTGGTCGAACAGCACATGTTAATATTAGTCTAAAATTGAAATTGAAGAAAAACTGCCATGAATTTGATTTTATAAATTATCATGCAATGTTTTATTATCAAGAAATATAAGTATTATGGCTTAATCTTGGATTGTGTACATATTATATCCCAATTGAGTTATTTCCTAAGATGGTGATATGGTGTATAGTACAGCTCAATTAGAGAATCCTAAATCAGTGGTTCTCAATCTTTTTGATAACACGGCCCACTTGAAATTCCAGAAATATCCTGCGGCCCACCCTGCGTCATAATCTGGCAGCCCTAACTTCATAATTATAAGAATACTCTTAAAAATGATTCTAAATAAATTATAAAAATAATTTCTATATCATTTAGAAACAATTATAAATTCATGAAACATTTGGGTCACTCTTCGAAGTATTTATGATGAAAATATCGACTTCTGGTCATCCTGTTTGGTTAATTAACTATAGGGCTAAAAATTAATATTTTTTTCTTCCTGTTTGGGCTTAATGCTGGTTTCTTTTTCAACATTTTTAGGTATAATCTGGAAAGTAAAGATAATAGTTTTTACTTTTTTCCATTTCTCGGCAAAAGGTTACACATTTGTGAAATTTCAAATATTGCAATTTTAGAAATAAAGCCAACAAAAATTATGAACAGTTTTACAATAACAAACCTTTATTGAAAAAAATAACTGGTTGCCTACGTATTTAGTTAATGTGAGCCTAGTGATTGGCATGCACTGACAAGTTTCTTGATTCTAGGCTCTATTGGAGAAATAGAAACTCTCATAGTTACAGAGGCGTCCAAATGATTTCTTGATTTATTTTTTGTAGTAGTGAGTATTGAGAATGCTGTTTAACATAAATATGTGGAAGGGAATGGACGGCATTCTGACTCAACATTGGGTATTCTATCTCAAATTTTGTCCAAAAAATTGTCAATGTTGCTGTTTTTGTGAATTTGTGTTTAAGGTTAAGTCAGTTGACAGTTCGAAAAGAATATCTTTTTCTGTTGTGTTGAGTTTTTTGATTGGATCGGAGCAAAGCAAAAAGGAATCGCAACCCACATATTTCCTGAACTAAGATCATCTTCTTAGGGAAAATTATTTTCAAATTTTCTCCTGAGAGGTTCAAGATGTTCTAGAATTACCTTACATACCCTCTGTTTGTCAAAGTTGAAATTTTCATCATATGCAACGTTCAAAAATGTTGGGAATATATAAAAAATGTCAGATTTTAAACTCAATGCCCAATTTTTCCAATTTCTTCTTGAATCCTTCAAATTTTTGAAAAATTGTGAAAACATTGTAGATGAAGATTAGTTCATTTAT
This sequence comes from Uropetala carovei, assembly GCA_036926305.1. Classification (NCBI taxonomy): domain Eukaryota; kingdom Metazoa; phylum Arthropoda; class Insecta; order Odonata; family Petaluridae; genus Uropetala; species Uropetala carovei. The sequence continues at coordinate 1,888,571 of JAXCHB010000250.1, forward strand.
TAACTTAAAAATATCCCTCAAATAAGACAACTTTGCCAAACAATTATTATCATGGTTTATTTCCAAACATAATCATTTCTCTGATAGGAAAACTTTAATATCTGTATTGAGCTCATATAATCGAGTCTACGTTTTTCCTCTGAACAACCATCGCACTTCAACACCACTTTCTGTGCATAAAAGTGAAAACATGAATTTAGTGAGTTGGCAGCAATGTAATTAATTATTTTCACTACTTCATTAAGAACACTATTAAATTCAGGAAACATCTCTTTTGATGATGATTTGTTTGTACTTCAGGTGCAGACATGTTTTTGATTCTTGTTATTACTCCAGAATGTTTTCCTGTCATAACTTCAGGTGCAGACATGTTTTTGATTCTTGTTATTACTCCAGAATGTTTTCCTGTCATAACTTCAGCACCATCACAACAACATTCTTTTTCCATTCCAAACCTTTACTTGAAAAGTAGTCATCGATAACTCGAAATATTTCAGCACTTGTTGTCCTAGTTTATAATTCTGAATTAAATATCTTCTATAATTTATTTCTCATATACATAATGCACAAAAAAAGGAGTACATATCGCATAACTTGAGATTTCTGTTGATTTGTCCAATTGAATGGCAAACCATGGACAGTTCTTTATTCGTTCTATTAATTGAGATTCGATGTCTACCAAAATCATATAAATTCTACGTTTTACTGAGTTGTTAGACAAGGGAATTTGATTCATTTTTTGCAGTGTCTTTACCTAGCATTTCTTGGCACACATCTATAATTGAGGGCTTAATTAAATCTTCTTCTATGTTAAAAGGCTAGTTTGCTCTTGCGATGCGATTGGAAATGATGATTTTAAAGCAGAGATGCTTACTGTATTACAAATTGAAATTGTCTTTTGCATACTTCTAACGTCTTCAAGTTTACTCTCAAGAAAAGTGAGTTTTTAAAAATTATTTGTATCAATAACTAATCATAAACCTTTTCGTGGATCACCTACAATCACCTTGTAGCCCACCAATGGGCCACAGGCCACAATTTAAGAACCGCTGTCCTAAATAATACTCTATTTGTAGCTCGAATGTGAAAAAAATATGGAAGCCCACATAAAACTGAAACTTGAAATGATAATCAGGATAATGAAAAATAATGGGTCAAATTAAATCTTTGTAGGATAAGAACATAAAAAAGTGATATATTGTCACAAAGTTCCTCAAAAACAAAGATAGTCACTTCTGATTGACACTCTTTCTGCTTTTCTTGCACATCCTCTTACTTTTAGCACAGGAAAACCCAATGCCTACAACCTTCCAGTAGGTACCATTATCACAAACCACTTGGTGGCCACTTGTGGAGATAATAAAATATTTTTCTCAGCTATAAATTTTAATAAGTACATATACTAAATATTAACTATTGTAACTTAGTAGTTAATGATAATTAGGTATTGTAATTGCTTCAGAATAACAGATAAATTTATTTTGTAATCCCTCTTCACATTTTCATTTTTTATGACAACAATGTGTTCAACATAGTGGTAATGTTATTTATTTATGCAAATTTTGTTAAATCCATTATTGGATTTTACATTTTTAATTATTTAAATAACTTAAAATGAAGCTGAAGTGAAGGGGAAGCAGACAAGATAAATATGTACATTAACCATCAATGAAATGGAACACCAGATAAATATTTTAAAGATCAGCCCAAAAGCTGATCTATTGGCTTTTTCCGGTTGCCTCAAAAATACAAGGCAGTGGATCTTAAATACAACTATGTATCATGCAAAATGAATAGTGTTACAGAATGAAATGTAAAAATATAAGAAAAAGTAATATGTATTTTATATGAAAATTGAAGTGAACTTGGGATCAAATGTTCAACCGCATAAAAACTTTAATTCAAAAGCAAAACCCTGAGATGCAAATGTGGTTTATCAAAGATTTTCTGGAAATGAAAAATATTTGTAAGCTTCAGTACTGGAAATTTAAGATTTTTGATGAATATTTTTGCAAAAATGGTTAGCGATAAAAAAGAAGATATTTAAGATCCAATTGCACTGCATCAATCACTGAGTAGAAGCTACATGTTTTATTTGAATTACTTAAAATGTGGCACCAAATTTTTGAGGAGTACTTGCAGAATTTGATGTATTATAAAATGAAAGCCATAGGCAATACATTTTCAGTTCTTTCGTTAGTACTTAGTACACATGTTATTTAGAGCCATTATATTTTCATTCACGTTTCATTCAATAAAGTGCTTCAAATGTTATACCAGTTCAGAATCTGCTGTGCAATAAATAATGAAATAAACTACTGCCATTCTTGAGGTGATAACTGGTACCGTAAATTTACTCAGATTTTATCTAATCAGATATTCGATCTATGCAGTCAAACATATGTTTAGTTTTAATAAATAAATTGCCCTTGTAATCCAAAAATTAGAGATGACAATCATAGTCACTAGTCTGCCTGTAACTTGTAAAATTTCAGTATAGGTTTTCAGTGTTCAACATATAAATCAATACTTTTATTTTATAAATATGGCTCCAAAATGCATAGAGTGTTTAATGAATACCGTTCTGCTACTGACTAGAGACATGGAGAGAAATAGGGGTTCCTTCGTTGATAGAAATATAATTTTGTTTTCTAAAACACTATTCTCAATATTTTGATGATATTTATCCTGTGCTGCACTAAGGTATTTGCGAACAGTACATATGTTCTTTTACATCGGAATTGGAGCAATTTACTCTAGTCTGTTTTGCATACATTTTGGAGAAGAGGTCATTTCTTGAGAATGGCCAATCAGGAGGAGTGTTGGAGTCCATTAGGCCCAGGCCTCATATCTCAAAGGGGCACAAATTTGAATTTCAGTGGGTTTACTATGCTTAATGTCAACAATGACATAGCATGAAAATTAGATTTTTCCATAATAAATGGTAAATTTGCACATAAAGATGCTATAAAAGCATTTTTAATATAAATATTCAAATTAAATTTCATTCTTTTTTAACAAATTATTGTTATTTAGCTTTCATGTTTTTCTATGTTATTATTAGGGCCACAGGTTTCAAAATCTGGTAGTGGCTCAGATGTCTTTGAATCTCTCTTGAGAAAAAAACGATGATTTGAAGTTTTTATTGAAAAAAAGTATATGGATTATTCCAGCCCTGAGAAACTTAATGGTAAACAAATATGGTTATTGTAACCTCTTAAACATTCTTATGAGAACTTTAAAAAATACATAATTTAAAATTATTGTTGTAGCTTAATGCTCCTTATTCTCCTTCTCGGCCAGTTTGTAGTATCCTAGGCGTCCAAGGCGATCTTGGTACTCAGACATCCCAACCAAGCGTTGATCCGGCCGTGCTCTCCCAAATACTATGGAGGAAATGTAACATAGCACATTGATAAATTCAGCCGGTTATTTAACAGTTTTTGTGGCATTCCAATACATTTTTAGAAATGTGTATCTTTATTTTGAAAAATGATCGTTGTATTTCAGATATCTGGATTTTAAAGTTTCTAAATTCTAAGTGGTGATTTGAGAATGCCTTAATATTACTTAAAGGTTTACATTTGACAATTTGACAAAATACGGCCATTAATAGTTCACTAACTTTTTTTGGAAGTCGCTAAGTCGGGTCTGGGACGTGGACAAGACTCCTCCCAGTAAATTTGCTTGAACTGCATCAGTATGTTGTCCTTGTCCCTGGCTTCATCGGACACTTTCTCCTCCATCTTTCCATCTGAATTGGTCAAAAGGAAAAACACCTTGAGTGAGAGGAAGTCTCCATGAAGCAGTAAACTATCATTTGGTATGAAATGAGTTTGCGACAAATCTCCATTAGCAGTATGTTGAGTGAAACATGAGAAGTGATCTGATGAGTAGTACAGATTAAATCATTTCCAGATTTGGAAAGAGCAGTATCCAGAGGCGGATTGAATTTAATGAAACGTTGATACTGATGGAGATGTTTTGCAGGAAAAGTTTTGCTAGGATCCACTTAACTTTTTCCAAGGAGATTTTAATGTTTAATCTATTTTAATGTAATTCATTATGCTTAGTATATATTTCTCGACACTGGTGACATTAATGAATAAGAATCGTTAGCAAGAAAGAAAATAAAGGCCAGAGGTGGGTTGTTGAGAGCGGACGAAAAACGAATGGGAGAAAATGGATGGTGCACTAACCTCCTAGACTGCACCTTTTTGATATGGGAAACGTGTAAGAGATGTCATACGTAGTCTTCAGGCGTGATTTGTACAACCTATCTATGAGAGCATCAGCTTCCACCTGCAAGACCAGTATTTAAAAGATGTATTTCGAAAATACACACAGATCATAAAATTACAATTCCGAGTTTGCAATGAAATCCTAAATCAAGATTTCCAGGATGGAAAAAATATGGTAGGGTTTAATAAAAAAGAAAATTGAAAGTTTTGTCTAATAATATAGAATTTAAAAGAATAGATTTTTCATAATCGAATCATTTCCATTTGAATAACACTGCTGTAGAAATGGGATAATACATATAAGATAGTTGTAAATTACATATATATTTATATTAAACTTTACTATTTAGTAAGTTATTAAAAATCTTTGTAACGAATACAAAACTAGTACGCAAGTTTCGAATTGCTAAAAGGTTCGCAGTTTATTACCGATTGTATTTCATGAGAAATTTGGTAAGTCGCCTATTTTCGGATACTTATCTCTGAGTACACCTTGTATGGTTTGCTGGCCACAAATCGCTGACTTTCCCTCTTTTCTCTTTCCACCGGATGCAAAGGCCATCGGTATTCTATATTATGAACTGTAGGAAGGAGGTTTCTTCCCGCCATGTTTCCTAACTTTGTATTTACTTTCTTACGGGTTTGCAGACCAAATAAAGGAAGGGTATAATTTCGTATTGAAAAGAATAATGCTCATCAAACGAGATACTGGCTACGTTTTCGGCTATCTTTATGAATGGAATTTGTAGCAATCAATTATGTTATCTGAATAAGACGTAAACTTTTTTCTGAGATGATTTTGAGAAACCAAAGTTCTTGTTTACTTTTTTATTTTCCTTGCTTTTGCAATTAAAAATAACTGTTTTCGTTTAATTGTTGGATATTTACTAACCAAAAATGAAACAACAGGACGCTTTTAAATTATACCAATTTTTCATTGTAATATCTTTTTTAAATTTCTCGAAATTAACGTTAAAAAATAAGAGGCATACTATGAGTTTCGTCAACTCTTACTGCGTTTACTTAATTAAGCGGTAAGCGGACGATTGTGTCAACTGTGTACGTAGCCATAAAAAAATTGTCAGCGCATTAAAATTTAAGTTAGTGAGTTTATTAAAAATATTTTAATAAAAAACTAAGAGATGAAGACCAATATGACAGTTCATTGATGTTTGAACCAACCAATTTTTAAAATTTAGGTAAAATTCAAGCGTTCAATACGTAGAAAACAATCTTTTTGAATAAATTTTAGTATATATTACTGTTGTGCATAGTTCAGGTGGACCACTGCACATGCTTCAAGACTACACATGATCTTTTATTCCGAATTCTGTGTGCAACTGTGGTCCTTTCAATGCGCACTAGATGTTATTTTAGCATGGGATTCATAATGCGCAATTTTTTGTGAATTAACCTCTCCCATCCGACCAATCTTTCAATTTAGCTCCTTTATAATATAATATTAAACTGTCATATCACACGATTTCATGGGTTTGTTACGCTTTTGGTTGGAGTGTATAGTGCTTGTATGACCTGTCGCGGGAGTTACCCCGTTTAATGGAATTAAACTACAAGATCAGTACGCTTAGTATTTTTACCTTTTCTCAGTTTCCCTACCTCAGTAAATCCTTTCAATCGTAGTATATACATCGATAGCTAAATTGGAACATGCAGTGATACATTAATGACCTCTCTTGGGCACATATAGCGTACTGAATGAATATTCAGCGTTAATGTTTCTTTCGGATTTAGTGATATTTTTCTTATAAATAACGATAACCAAAAATACAGAAACATTGAAAGAAAAAAACACAATTTTAATTATGTTTACTGTTTATTCATACATTTTTTAACTACCTATTAAAAATGGACAGAGAGAGTATTTCCAATAATTTATTCTTTCCATTTCCCAACAGTTATCGTTAGGGTATGTGTTCACTTTTAGTTGTTAGCATCTCCATTCCCGCTCCTTTGACAAAAATCAGCGTCCGGAGCGTAATGGCACCTTGATGAAAATGGTAGGTCAACGGCACGCTTCTTGAAAGGGAACACATCCTTCGGCTTCTTAGATACGAAGCTAGGTAATAGGTCAGAGGGATAACAGGATCTCGATTTACACGGTTGGCGGCTCCATCGCATCAACTCATCGTGGGTCCACTCCTCTACATCTGAAAAAGATCCAGATACCGAATCATGACCACCACTTATTTTTTTATCACAATAGACAGTTAATAGCCTCACGTAAAAAGGTCGCAGCGAGTGTCACACAACGTTAATGGAACAAGGGATTCGCGCATTCATTAAAAATGTTGTGTAACTCAGACCACATTTGTTCACTTGTAATACAGAATCAGCAATAAATCCTCAACGCAATACGTTATACGTGTTTGTCGTATTGAGGTATATTGGGCTGGATTCAAATGCGGCAATAAGTAGATTTATATGCATAATCAGTAGATGGTTCAGTAAATTGTCTTCATAAGGACGCTTAGGAAAGTTAAATCACTATAAGGATAAAGCTCTTTCCTTACTTGTCTTATATAATTTAGTTTCATTTACATAAATATAATATCTTATAATAGTTTTCAAAATTTTTCTTATATTTTAGAAGTATCGTCAATGTTTACGTGTCGTGACTTTGTATCTTCAGCAGCAAGATGGTGCATCAAGCATGGTTTCACGTATGAATGCAAGTAGAAGCCCATTTATTTTAATGAACATAAATGATGACACTTTTGTTACCAAAATTTTAGATCGAAGTTTAATTTATGATGACGTTCATCGCACTAAAACCTCTTTCGCATTCGCTGGTCCTGCACGGTATTGTCGCAATAGTATTTGTCAGTGGAGCGATATGTTGTTTCTCTGATTAAAATCCCGAAAACAGTTCATAATAAAACGTTTGTTCTCGAAGCGGAAACGTCAGCACACATTTTTAATACTTTTAAACTAAAGTTTACGTTTCTTAATTTATTCATTTGCTCGACGCTCTTTAGGAATACGATTTATTTTTAAAAAATCAAATAACTTGTAGAAAATAATCATCTGATAAAATTTCTGTATAGGAGACACTGTTTGTGGCGAAAGGGAAGAAATTGGATTGTTATAACTTGCCCGAATCCACGAAATCAGTCTTATAGATGGTCTTGTATCGCATTTTCTTTTCTCTGATCGAAGGGTCGCGCAGTTTTCTCTCCAGCTCATTCTTCTGAATAGAGTAAAAAGAAAAAAATTAATGCTTATTTTAAACGAATCTCTTCGTTTGTAATAGCTTAAACCTTCGAAAATTGGCGTATTAGCTTAGCGTTCGAATAAATCATGTCCTGATCGTGAAAATCTAAACTTTAACATAATTAACTTGATTCGATCACCTCGTGAGTAATTTTCATGAGGCAGTCCATCGCGATTGTCTCTTCTTCGTCTGTGAAGGGTTCTCCGTCCGCGGCAAACCCTCTTTCAATATCCTCACCACTTTTATCCTCCCTCTTCCCATTTGTCCACTCGAAAGAACATATTCCTTCGCTCTTCTCCCACTTCTCCATGGCCTGTTGCACAGCGCAGGGATCTGGTGGCGGCGGCGATCTTCGAGATTGCAAATAAAATCAATTTGGAAGAAAACCATTTCTAAAATTTCTAACGAAAATGCCCCTAACTCAAAACTAGGATGACCTTATAAATAATAGCTAATAAAATGTCCTCAAATCGTAAGAGCACTGAAAAAACTGTGAATCTCTTACCCCATGGCGAGTATTCTTTCGTAGGGCCGACCATAATCCTGTTTGGTGATACTTAAGTAGGTGCCCATGGTTTGCGTGATCGACTTACCTTTATCAAATAAGGGATACAAAGGTATAAGAAATATGTGAGCTTTGAATATGCAATAAAATATTGCCATTTGTGAATCGTTCTCAATTATAAATAGCTTTTTGAGTTATCGTAATTAATTTAGTGTTTTTGTCGATTTCGATAGAATATGACAACAATTTGAAATGGTTTGAGATCCGTTCAACGATATTGTCATGATTCTTTGTCGAAAAAATTGAAATCTGCTAATTGAAACCACATCGGAAATAGTCGTTGTCATATGTAGGTACAAATTAAATTGGACTCCAGAAACTATAGTAAATCGGGGATTATTTAATTGAAAGCAGAGCACTAATGAATTAACTCATACCGTAGATGATGAAGTCTCGACATCTGTTTGAGCCTACATAGATAAGAACTACCGTCAATATTGTTTACAATTTCTGATCTACATAAAAAACAAAAACAAGTTTATTTGTATGTCCACCATATTTCTCTGCATATTTTAAAAATTATTATCATATGCCATTCTAAAAATATAAAAATGTACACAAAAAAATGATATCAACATGTGGTACTACGAATCTAAGAGATTAAGATTATAATACGGTATTTTAAAAAATGTCCCTTAACTAGTGGTAATTAGTTATAGTAAGACGACTAACCTTTTCTTCTAAAATGATTTGACGTTACAGAAGGTAACATCTACTTTTTAAGTTTCATGATGAAATGAAGCAAAATTTACTCTTGTTTTATTAACAATAAAATAAATGTTTTTGTCGATTGTTGGATATTTGTTAAGAAAAGCTATTACTACTTCAAAGTCATAACAATTGCCAATTTGTTATTGCAACATTTTATAAAATTGCTCAAAAGTAGGTCGCGCATAGGGAATTACACCCGCTATCACTACATTTAGATGAGCGAGTGTCTGCGTATGAATTGATTTAATAAGCATATTCAAATCTTAGGCGAATCATTTGGAAGCATTAATTGTAATCAAAAGCGAATAAATAAAGATGGAAATGACTGCCGTCTAATGTATCCAAGAAATATTTTTATAGTTTAGGCAAAATTAAAGTTTCTAACACGTGATGGGAAGAAGTTTGCATGGCCGGCGAAAGTGTAAAATGCTATCTGTGTGAACTTAGATTTTGACATTCTTACAAACTTTAATTTTAAAACCAACTCCCTATAAAATGGTCATTGAAACATAATACTTCATGTGCACTGAAATGAAACTTCAGAATGTATAGATAAATTCCGATTAAAACTCTAATCCAGTCCGCCGAATAATTGGCAATTTTAAATGCGACCTGCCGAAGGATTCGCAACCACCTATGTGGCCCGAATTGTAGAAAAGGTTGGGTACCAATGTCATAGTTGATATTAAGCATTGCGAACCCACTCAAAATCAAATTTGGGCCTCTGAGATTGAGGCAGGGGCGCGCGTACCCGGGGTCCAGTGAGTGCAATGTACCCGGGCGCCAACTTGCCGGGGGGCCTTCTCATCAAGGTATTTGTATCTATATATTATTGGAATTCGACTTGGGAATGTTTCCTACTTTGTCCGAGTGAAAAGGGAAAGTTGGAGATTCTAAAATGGCAAAAAATCTTCCATGCAAAATTTTTCCGATCCCTTGCGATACGCGGTCGCATGACTCAGGGTCGCTAGAACACACATCAGTGGCGACCGAAAATGATTTCACCGTAGGAGTTGCCAAGAGGTGGGGGCGCTACTCTGCTAATTGCTATCCAGACCCTAGCAAGGAGCTCCAGTTGAGGCGGCAATCCTTTTGTGAAGTGCCATCGACCTTTACCACAAATCCTTTCGCTGGAAAAGTACCAGGTGCCTACCCTTTTTCTCTCACTTACCAAGTCTTAGAAATACCAAATCTGTTTTAAATCGGTTTGGTATAGCTTTTCCGAAACCTACACTTCCTTACTCCTTTACGATCTCCCACCGACGTTAACGTTCATATTCATTTCTAAATAGTACCAAATTCAAATACTGAAAAAATTTCTCCAAATAATGAGAGAATTATTGACATCTACATCTTCAATGGATTTTAAAATATTTTAAAATGAAAATACGAAGTCGGGACTTTGAAGTAGGAATGCATAAATAATTGAAGTTTTGCTTTCTTATTGTCAGAATAAATATGGAATATAATTTGGCTTGTAAATGGACAAAAATATAGGAATTTTTGATGGATCATTAAGGTAACAGTACAGATTATTGAATTATAATCATATGTGCTGCAAGTTTTATAATTTTCCTTCAAGCAGATAAAAATGATGTTTATATTAACAATTATGCAACTAATTTCTTCAATCAATTCGTTATGGTATACATCGACAGAAATACATCAGCTTGTCTCCACTCTCTATCGATGAAAAAAGTATATGATCATACCACGAAATTTCGCTAGTAGGTGGGTGCCACAGAGATATCTTGCATCTGGCCGCAAACCACCCTAGGCGCGGCACTGGATTGAGGCCCAGACTTAATGCTCTCCTGCACTCCTCCTGATTGGCCATTCTCAAGAAATGGCCTCTACTCCAAAATGTATGCAAAACAGTCTAGAGTAAATTGCTCCAATTCCAATGTAAAAGAACATATGTGCTGTTTGCAAATGCATTAGTGCAGCACAGGATAAATATCGTCAAAATATTGAGAATAGTGTTTTAGAAAACAAAATTATATTTCTATCAACGAAGGAACCCTTATTTCTCTCCATGTCTCTAGTCAGTAGCAGAACGGTATTCATTAAACACTCTATGCATTTTGGAGCCATATTTATAAAATAAAAGTATTGATTTATATGTTGAACACTGAAAACCTATTCTGAAATTTTACAAGTTACAGGCAGACTAGTGACCATGATTGCCATCTCTAATTGTTGGATTACAAGTGCAATTTATTTATTATAACTAAACTTATGTTTGAATGTATAGATCGAATATCTGATTAGATAAAATCTGAGTAAATTTACGGTACCAGTTATCACCTCAAGAATGGAATTAGTTTCTTTCATTATTTATTGCACAGCAGATTCTGAACTGGTATAACATTTGAAGCACTTTATTGAATGAAACGTGAATGAAAATATAATGGCTCTAAATAACATGTGTACTAAGTACTAACAAAAGAACTGAAAATGTATTGCCTATGGCTTTCATTTTATAATACATCAAATTCTGCAAGTATCCTCAAAAATTTGGTGCCACATTTTAAGTAATTCAAATAAAACATGTAGCTTCTACTCAGTGATTGATGCAGTGCAATTGGATCTTAAATATCTTCTTTTTTATCCCTAACAATTTTTGCAAAAATATTCATCAAAAATGTTAAATTTCCAGTACTGAAGCTTACAAATATTTTTCATTTCCCGAAAATCTTTGATAAACCACATTTGCATCTCAGGGTTTTGCTTTTGAATTAAAGTTTTTATGCGTTTGAACATTTGATCCCAAGTTCACTTCAGTTTTCATATAAAATACATATTACTTTTTCTTATATTTTTACATTTCATTCTGTAACACTATTCATTTTGCATGATACATAGTTGTATTTAAGATCCACTGCCTTGTATTTTTGAGGCAACCGGAAAAAGCCAATAGATCAGCTTTTGGGCTGATCTTTAAAATATTTATCTGGTGTTCCATTTCATTGATGGTTAATGTACATATTTATCTTGTCTGCTTCCCCTTCACTTCAGCTTCATTTTAAGTTATTTAAATAATTAAAAATGTAAAATCCAATAATGGATTTAACAAAATTTGCATAAATAAATAACATTACCACTATGTTGAACACATTGTTGTCATAAAAAATGAAAATGTGAAGAGGGATTACAAAATAAATTTATCTGTTATTCTGAAGCAATTACAATACCTAATTATCATTAACTACTAAGTTACAATAGTTAATATTTAGTATATGTACTTATTAAAATTTATAGCTGAGAAAAATATTTTATTATCTCCACAAGTGGCCACCAAGTGGTTTGTGATAATGGTACCTACTGGAAGGTTGTAGGCATTGGGTTTTCCTGTGCTAAAAGTAAGAGGATGTGCAAGAAAAGCAGAAAGAGTGTCAATCAGAAGTGACTATCTTTGTTTTTGAGGAACTTTGTGACAATATATCACTTTTTTATGTTCTTATCCTACAGAGATTTAATTTGACCCATTATTTTTCATTATCCTGATTATCATTTCAAGTTTCAGTTTTATGTGGGCTTCCATATTTTTTTCACATTCCAGCTACCAATAGAGTATTATTTAGGACAGCGGTTCTTAAATGGTGGCCTGTGGCCCATTGGTGGGCTACAAAGTGATTGTAGGTGATCCACGAAAAGGTTTATGATTAGTTATTGATACAAATAATTTTTTATAACTCACTTTCCTTGAGAGAAAACTTGAAGACATTAGAAATATGGAAAAGACAATTTCAATTTGTAATACAGTAATCATCTCTGCTTTAAAATCATCATTTCCAATCACATCGTAAGAGCAAACTAGCCTTATAACATAGAAGAAGATTTAATTAAGCCCTGAATTATAGATGTGTGCCAAGAAATGCTAGGTAAAGACACTGCAAAAATTGAATCAAATTCCCTTGTCTAACGACTCAGTAAAACGTAGAATTTATATGATTTTGGTAGACATCGAATCTCAATTAATAGAACGAATAAATAACTGTCCATGGTTTGCCATTCAATTGGGCAAATCAACAGAAATCTCAAGTTATGCGATATGTACTTCTTTTTTTGTGCATTATGTAGATGAGAAATAAATTAAAGAAGATATCTTATTTAATACAGAATTATAAACTAGAACGACAAGTGCTGAGATATTTCGAGTTATCGATGACTACTTTTTAAATAAAGGTTTGGAATGGTACAAGAATGTTGGTGTTTGTACAGACGGTGCTGAAGTTATGACAGGAAAACGTTCTGGAGTAATAAAAAGAATCAAAAAGATGTCTGCACCTGAAGTACAAACAAATCATCTTCAAAAGAGATGCTTCCTGTATTTAATAGTGTTCTTAATGAAGTAGTGAAAATAATTAATTACATTGCTGCCAACTCACTAAATTCATGTTTTCACTTTTATGCACAGAAAGTGGTGCTGAAGTGTGATGGCTGTTCAGAGGAAAAACGTAGGCTCGATTATATGAGCTCAATATAGATATTAAAATTTTCCTATAAGAGAAATGATTGCATTTGGAAATAAACCTTCATGATAATAATTGGCTGGCAAAGTTGTCTTATTTGAGGGATATTTTTAAGTTACTGAATGAACTATTCTTTGGCTATAATGTCAAAAATGTTCAATTTTTACAATTTTTTTTAAATTTGAAAGTTTCAAGAAGAAATTAGAAATTTGGGCATTGGGTATAAAATCTGTCTTTTTTGATATATTCCCAACCTTTTTGGGCCCTTTTATGCACAGAAAGTGGTGTTGAACACACGAAGTTACTTCTGCATGCTAAAAACAAATGCAGAAGATATGAATAATTTTGTCTGATTTGCTGAATAATACTCATCATATAAGAAAAAGGTTTTAATTCTGATGGTTAACTCACATTGACTACTTTCTAGCAATCTTTTAATTGAAATGTAATTTTGAACTTATTCCAACTCCTCATAAGGTAACTTTTATTTTTCAATTAATGAATATCTAATTATGAACATTCATGTTGAGCTTATCTTTTCCAATGTTATTGAAATGAGTAATGACGAAGCAACTTGATTTTCAAATGCATGAGTCACAAATTACTTATCAACTAGGGTCACTCAAAAAGTTTTGTCTTATTTTTTTTCTCAACAGAAAATTATTTTACAAAGGTAAACATTGATATACAGTATTATTAGTTCTTGTTTTGGATCACAAAGTTGTATATTAATAATAATAATAATAAATCTTTATTTATGGATTTGGAGCTGTTTGCTCTTCATCCAAAATGAAAATACATCGCTCCCCAGTTATAACGCGGGGTATCGGGGGAGGATATGCAACCCGCATTATAAGACAACCGCAGTATAACCGAGGACATGACTTTTCATTTTTTTAATTTCTATACTTGCTACAAACAACAAATTTCATATAAAAAACAATATACAGTGAGTAGAATAAATTTATTTAATCGATTCCTTAATACGTCAGTATATTTTGTTTTTACTTTAGTACATACTAAAAATCGACAGGACTTTCTTTCCAAGAAATAGGGAGGAAGACCCGTGGTATATCCGATTTCGTGGTATAACTGATGGCATTATAACCGGGGAGCAGTGTACAAGAATAGCATAAAATATCATATATCACATTATAGCTTGTATTATTTACATCCATACCAGGAAATAGTCTACAAAAAAAATTTTAATAAAAACACCAATAAAGCAACAATGAAAATTTGTTAAAAAATAATTTACGATAGGTTAAAAGCAACAAGTTACATGTTAATCACAATTACATTAATAGATTTTTCGATACAATAAGTCTTTTAAATTTTGTGAAAGTCATATTAAAAAAGTCTAAATATAAATTGGCTACCATCATTACATGATTTATTGCATTATATTTTGCGTAATTGAACTTGTGCCAGTCTATTGTGAAATGAGGACATTTTCGTAATTGCTTGGTTGGCACATGAATATTAATTGCTTCCAAAAGGAGTGAGCAGTCAGTTATGTTATTGATGATTTTATATAGCAATATTAAATCAATGTGGGTGTGTTGAATAGAGAGAGAAAGTAAATTTAGCAAGGAGAGCATAAAATCTTAAGAAAAATCGTCATATTTTAACCGTAATTTATAAGCACACAACCTTAAAAATTTATTCTGCACTTTTTCAACTCTTAAAATGGAGGTATTATAATAAGGTGGCCAAACCGATGAACAATATTCAAAGATTGGTTGAACAAGAGAGCAATAAATTATTTTATAAGTTTGAACATCTTTAAAATCATACATGTTTCTATTAATAAAACCTAATACCCTTAAAGATTTTGCACAGATCATTTCAATATGCTCCTTGAAATCAACATCTGAAGTAAATAATACACCTAGATCCATAATATTTGTAACTCTCTCTAATGACAAATCTGAGTTGTCAGAATATTAATAAAGCAATGCAATTTTAGATTTATAAAAGCTAATAATTTTACATTTTTTAAATTTAAGGTAGGATCTTTCACCTTACACCATGTTAAAAAATTTAAGAAATCAATTTGGAGTAATTCACAGTCATTGATAGAAGTAATTTTTAAAAATATTTTCAAGTCATCTGCATAAAGAAGAATATTAGAATATTTAATGACTGTCTCAACATCATAAAAAATGGGAAAATGCCATTAGGACCTGCAGATTTAGAGATTTTTAATTGATCTAATTTTTTAAAAACTAATGAAGGTGTTATGGTAAATGAATTAATATAGGAACTATTTAGAAAATTAATTGGAGGAAGATTACAAACATTGTTGGAGTAAATGGAGCCAAAAAATGAGGCAAATAGATTTACAACATCTTGTCCATCCCTAGCAAACTTGTCATTAAAATATACATTGCTAGGTAAATCTGTATTTGATTTCTTAGATTTTATAAATGACCATAAATGCTTTGGTGTCAATTTCAAATTATTTTTGACAGAGCATAAATATTTGTTATAACATGTTTTCGAAAGTTCTTTACATTCTGCTCTCAACTTAGCAAACATTTCATAATCATCTATTCTGCCATGTTGCTTAAATTTTTTATAATATTGTTTTTATCAAATATTTTATTTTTTAATTCATTTGTATACCATGTAGGGAACTTTGGGTTTTTATATTGCTTTAGGGATACAAATTGGGCTATACCAGAAAACAAAATATCATAGAACAGACTTAGGGTAACATTAATATTGGTATCACAAAGTAATGATTCCCAATCAATAGTAGAAAGAAAATTTACAAAACCAATATAATTTCCATTAAAAAAGTCATAATAGTTATACTCACACTCTAGTGAAGGTTGAGGGAAAGTGGCAGGAACAGTCAATACAACTGACAATGGAGGATAGAAGGAATCTGGTTTAACTAGAAAGTCTGATGTTAAATTTAAAGTAGTTTCAGAATGATTTGTAAAAATCAGATCTAGCACATTTCCATAAGGGTTAGCAAATGAATTTAACTGAGACAAGTTAAAAAGGTTATGAGTCAAGAATAATTTGATAATTAAGCAAAATATTTCCAGATGCCAGATTATGACCCAGGGTGGGCCGCAGGATATTTCTGGAATTTCAAGTGGGCCGTGTTATCAAAAAGATTGAGAACCACTGATTTAGGATTCTCTAATTGAGCTGTATTGTACACCAAATCACCATCTTAGGAAATAACTCAATTGGGATAATAATATATGTACACAATCCAAGATTAAGCCATAATACTTATATTTCTTGATAATAAAACATTGCATGATAATTTCTAAAATCAAATTCTTGGCAGTTTTTCTTCAATTTCAATTTTAGACTAATATTAACATGTGCTGTTCGGCCAGGTAAATTGAAATTGATCTTAGGTAGTGATTAATTCAGAGAAATGATTGGAAGTTGCCTCTACATACTGAAATTCCTATTAGAAAACAACAATGGTTTAATTTGGATCTACCTGGTTGAGGCTCAGATTGAAAATGAATAAGTGTCATACACCCTGGCAAAATAATTTTTGTTTATGGACATTTCAGAAAACAAATGAAAAAAATGTGAATAATTTTGTCTGATTTGTCGAATAATACTCATCATAGCAGAAAAAGATTTTAATTCTAATGGTCAACTCACGTTGACTACTTTATAGCTATCTTTTAACTGAAATATAAATTTGAACTTATTCCACCTCCTCATAAGGTAACATGTATATTTCTATTAATGAATATCTAATTATGAACATTCATGTTTAGCATATCTTATCCAATGTTATTGAAATGACTAAAGCAACTTGATTTTCAAATGCATGAGTGACAAATTCTTTATTAACAAGGGTCACTTAAAAACTTTTGTCCCCTATTTTTATTCTCAACTGAAAATTATTGTACAAAGGTAAACATTGATATACAGTATTATTACACTTTCTTGTTTTGGATCACAAAGATGTATATTCAAACAATCTGAGTTTCTATGATCTTCTAAATGTTTTCAGCATTTATCTCACAAAAACTATAGCTCCATCACTATGTCCTGGTACCAATGAGTGATCTTTTACATTGACAACTTCTGTGTCGAGGATTATCACTCAGTTTTAGTAAACATATTAATCAACTATCATAAAGATAAAGAGACTCATTCAAGTATTAGAAATTTTGTGTGTTGTCACCCATATTTTTCTCTGTGAGAACATGATTGATAAATATGTTCAAATTATCAGGTAGCCTGGTTACCCTACTTTAGATGGTAAATGTTCTAACATTAATTTTGTTTTTAATTCGTTGGCTGAAATTATGTTCCTTTAATAACTTCCTTTGCTAACTATGTGATATAAAATAAATGAATAAAGTAAATTAATGAGTAAAAATCTGATGGATCCAGCATCTGATGTAAATGTATACAGAGTAAATAATATGATTAGGTTTGACATCAGCAATCTCAAGAATAATTATTGGTAATTACATCTGTGAATAAATTTTAAATACTTTTAGTAATATTTACATAGAAAAAACATTAAGTAAAAAAAATGTTAGCTGTTGCAATGGATAAAAAAATACTGATGCACAATTTAAATTATCCTTAGCAGTGTATGCATAGTTATAAAAAATTAGAAAATTATATAATAGCAACAGAAACAATGATATCACTTAGGAACGTACTTAACATACATTCAGATGCATTGAAAGGATGAACATGTTTGTATGGTACTGATTAATATTATTCCTTATGTTTTTATTAATATTACCCTTTTATATTGTAAAATCTGCTGTGAAAATCTGGTTTTACAAAAAGTGCAGATAAGATGATAATTAACTCTACTATCTCTCTTGCCATACTTGGAAATATGTCTAACAGTCCTGTTTTCTAATGCTCACTGCCACCTTTTGTTTGATTTGTTCCACTGACTCAGAGTACTCTTGAACTTAAAGCACAACAAGACATCAGGTGAGGTACAGTTGGATGAATTTGGCATACACTCTAGTTCAGCATTTCTCAACCGGTGCTCCATAACCATTAGGTAGGTGCTCTGCATTCTTCATCATTTTGTATTTTTTAATTAAATAACCAATATATAATATATGTGAGAGAGTCTTTACTTTTAATTCGATTTTTTGAGGTCATTCATTCATTTTTTTCTAGATCGATTTATATTGACAAGTGTACTATGACGGACATTCTAGCTGGTAGGTAACAAATGATTTCCTGACAAGTTTGTTCTAGTGCTCCTCCTAAGTTAATGAATACCTCTAGGTGCTCCCAAGTCTAGTAAAGGTTGAGAAACACTGCTCTAGTTGACTGGTTTTACGTTTACCAAAAAATCCCCTACCATCATTAAATTGGAAAAACTGATGCAGAACACATCAGATATAAAATTTATATAAATGTATTAACCTATTTAAGTTGTTTTGAATGGAAATTACGACGTCAGTGGTGTAGCATCTCAAAAACTTTTGTTTCCACCTTCCTGAATCAGTTATCCAATTGAAATATTAAAATAAAATCTTTATTGTGATAAGGTAAAATCTAAATAAACAACAATCTTCAAATATTGTTTCACTTCATATACATTCCCCATTATGCTTCCTTTAGGATCACCAGATTTCACAGTATTAGGCTCAGAAATACAAATTCATTCAAAAGTCTGTGAACCATTTTGTAAATGTATTACATAAAAGCTATACGAGATAGAACAATGAAACAAATGTCATATGATCAAAAAATGCTTCAAGTTTTTAAGTAGCCCACTATTGTTACAGATTTTCAATATGTGCACCACGTGTCACACAGCAAACATCAACACAAACAAAATGGTTCACAGACTGAATAACCCTATATGGTTCACTATAAGATCATTTTCATCCCTATATGGGATTTCAACATATTGTTTTCTGTCTATAAATTAGGACCTGAACAAATTATTGACTATACATTGAACTCCTAAGTTGTTTAATTTTGTTAGTAGAATTTCATGATCGATGGTATCAAATGCTTTTGATAATTCACATAAGTCACCAATGAAACTGTCATTTGCCTCTATGCTGTCAAGTAATTCATTTGTCAGTTCAGCTAATGCAGATTTAGTGCTCATGTGTGAATGAAAGCCATATTGGGAAGGACTGAGTAAGCTATATTTCTCAAAATATTGCGCGACTCTATTATACATTACATTTTTGATAGTCCTGGGGGTAATGATATTGGTCTATAGTTGTCAATTTTGGAGCTACATTTCACCTTTTTGGTGAAGTGGTATGACTTTAGATTTTTTTTATACATTTGGAAAGCTACCTTAGAAAAGGGTTCATCTATAAGATGAGTTTGGTATAATAAGAGAATAAGTGCATTTCTTGATTATAGAGCAAGGCACATTATCTGGGCCACTACCGCTACTACTATCCATACTGGGTATCAGTGCTTTTGCGATCTGGGCAAAGTTTGTTGGCTAATTTTGAGGAGAGGCTGGTGAAGTAGTCATTCATGTGTTTACAAAGCTGAGTAGGAGTATCTACATTTTTGTCAGTTTCATCTTTAATTGTAATATTTATGTGGGTTTTGGACTTATTCCCAGTTTCATACTTGGGAATTTTCCACAAAGTGTTTTGTTAATCTTTTGTACTTATTATCAGGTTATTATTATATAACATTTTAGAAGCTTTCAGAACCTTCTTATAGAGTTTTTCATATTTTAAAAAATAATTTATAAAAACTGGACTATTGTTGATAGAACTTTCTTTATATAGCTCCTTATTCCTCTGGGAACTGATTTGTATGCCTCTGGTTATCCATGGTTTTGTAGGGTTTTCAGGTATAGTTATAAGTTTAGAAGGAAAGCAGAATTTGAAGCATGACATGAAGTCATTCATGAAACCACTAATTTTGTCATTGAAATCATTATCTGAGAGCATTGACTGCCAAGATTAGGACTGTAGTAAGTTATTACATTTTGATACATTCACAAAGGAGAAATGCCTCATGAAGACTTTTTGGAAACATTTTTAGAATGATCCTGTACTGAAAGTAACTGACCAAGATGATCTGACAGCCCTAGATTTAATGTTTCAGCTTTAGTGCTCCTCACTATTATTTGTCATCATGTTGTCAATCATTATTGCTGAATGAAAAGTAATGCAGGTAAATGAGTTGATCATAGTTTTCACAGCAAATGCATTTAAGGCGTTTAGAAAATCAATTTTCACTGTGGTATTTATGCTTAAGTCAATGTTGAAGTTACAACAAATTATTAATTTGATTTTCTTGCTGACTGAGCTTAATATGCATAGAAATAACTCTAACTGATTGAGCATCAGCTTGATTGAATCAAGATTTGTTTGGGGTGAGTGGTAAATTGTAACAATTACTACATAATTTGTCAATAGTGGTCCCTATTATTTCAACAGCAGCTATTTCAAAAATTTTGTCTTGAATAAGTTTAACAATGTTATTTAAGTTTTTAAAAGGAATGCCATTTTTCACAAATATGCAAACTCCTCCATTAGCACCTGATGTGCATCAGTAATCTGATGCAACATTTTTGAACCACCTGCAATTTTTTTTCAAAATTCACACAAGAACTTTGAGGAAGATCATGTCAGTGAGGAACATTTATTACAATAACATTTGTATGAGTCAGATTTTATAGTCAATTTTAGCTTATGGATTACATCATCAGACTTATTGAGATATAACTCATTCATTCCCACCGTAATTATTACAGGGTTGTCATTTGTGTGATTTTTACATTATCTACACAAACACCAATAACTTCACGCATGGGTGCTTGGGTTTTATTGTGCCACAAATGTTTGAGCTTTTACCAGTTGTATTTGCAGATAGCTTACTTGATAAACTGCTTCCATGGCTATTGGCAAATAAAGGTACATTACCTCCTCCTTCGGTTCTTGTTCCTATGGGAACTTGGGTCATCACCTTGGAAAGGAAGTTTTTCTTGTCCAGTTGCAAATCTTTCTTTGCAGTTGGTGAGAAGGATACATTGAATGTACAATTTGTTATGATGCCATGTTTTGGATCTAGTGGTGCAAACTTGTTTTGTAGCTTAGGTGCATGTCAGAAGTAAAGCGATCACTTGGGAGCTTTCTTTTAGTGCTCATTTATTGAGTAATCTATCAATTAGTAGAATTTGTGTAAGGCACTTTTGGTGACAGCTTAGGAAATGATGAAGAATCAGATACTCAAGATAGAATTAATAGCTGCCTCTAATGCCACAATTTTTTGATAGATCTGATTGTTTTCTTGAGATAATTTGTCATTTTGTGATTTTAAGTTCGAAATATAGATCTTAGGAGCAGTTATGAAGTGAATTTAAAGATGAGGTGTCACTACCACAACACTGTTGGGAGAAGTGTAAGGCTCATCAAGGAAACTATTTTGATGGTGGGCTATGTTAACCTTTAACGGACGGCTGACACCACTGTGGTGTCACTGGTACCTCATATGTTCAAAAAATGTTTTCTCCATTATTTTTCAATTTTTTGTATCTAAAATTTTTATATATGCTCTTGGAGGCATGTAAATAGAAAACACATTTGATATTACGCTATTATCATTATCCAAAGCCAGAGAAACCCATATATTTCGAATGGTTCATTGGCATTTGATCTTCATAAAAGCTAAGGCAAGCCTGGGCACATTTATTGCTTTGTATGTGGAGAGATCCCCCTCTTATTGGGTTTGTTTGTAATAGAAGCTCACAGTGCCTTCAGATCTGCCGAGGTCATAAAATCTGGAAATGGAAATAACAGGAGATAAGCACTTGAGAGAGAGAGAGATGCAATATCTTTGAGCACTTTCCAATGAGACTATTCAGTTTCAAGGCCAAATTTGAGTAAATAAATAAATATGGGGGAAGGAGGCAGGAATCACCAAAGGAAGACAGGTTCGCCGAAGGAATTTTCAGGGCAGTTCTTTTCGGTATCTTGTCCGTCTTGCTTGAGTTTTCTGTGTTGGATTTACTGTGCCGTCGAAGATGGATAAGGAACTAAACAAAGAGGAGATCGATGTTTTCCTCGATAAAATTCAGAGGCCAAAAGTGAATCCTCAAGTGAAGATGAAGTAGAGTTATCTGATAGTGATTTACCAGGTGATTGGAACTTTTGCTTGTCAACTGACAATAGCAATATACACAATTTCATCGGTAACCCGCAGGGACTAAAATGATCCGTGGCTCCTTCAGTAAGATATGTTTTTATGACGAAAATACTTTTTACTTCATCTCTCTATCATTACTCTAAGGAAAATTATGAGAAAATAACAGTAGTAATTCACTTCAGGAAATTTAATCGCAAAAAAATCCTGCTGGCAGACCCACATGAGGGCATTTAAATACCATCCTTTAAAGGTTAAGATCTTTTTATTTTGTTCTTGTGATTTTATATATCATCACTTCAGGAACGTTTCGGACACACTTAAAATTTCTGCACCATTTCTAACAGCTACGTCTTAATTCCTATAAACCCTTAATTAAACAGAATGATCGAGAAAAGTATTTTTCTAAAGCATTCATTGCTGTAATTATTTTATAATATGATTAGATATAATGTAATGTAATATAATCTTAAATGTTTAAATTATCCATTATCAAATTTCAAATAGAGTAGTTCTGTTCAATGTAAATTTGTAAATAATTGATGGTAAATTTAATTTACAAAGAATAAGTGATCTATGAAAAGCCACTTGCATATGCATATAGTTTATTCAACTACTGCTTGTTTAATGGAGATGAGATAATTATGTGATATGTTATTTGATACTGGGTGTTAACTAATCCTCTTTAGTGATTTTTTTAAATTTCTCTGAAATGTTTTGGAATTTGGCTATTCCAAAATATGGCTATACATACATCTCATAGATACAAGTTCCATTATCTGATTTATTTATTCTATAATAGCATTATTTCCCATGGCTCCAATAAAAATGTCATATGGATATGTTATTGAATATGAAAGTTATTATATGTTTTAAGAGAAATAATTTTGCTTGCTAAATTAGAGGCACAGTTGTTTACCAAATGAATATGCTCTTAAATTAATTTGATATCTGCATAAATAAATCATAACTACTTTGAAGGTGGAGTGTCACATTATTTTGCTTACCATAGATTTAAGCCCAAGACAGTAAAAAGTAATGTTAGCTATAATTTAATAATTAGATTCTAATCTCTAACACTTAAAGTAAAAATTTATATTAAATATTGATTTATGAAGAAGTTCATTCATTTTACTCTTTCATAAAAATTTGTTGCATTTCAAACAAATTATTTAAGAATTGTTTTTGAATGACTTCCTATTTATAATATAATTTGAGTTTTTCTTTCTGTGATTTATGTCTTCTTACTACGTATTGAGTTTTAATCATTCTGACTCAAGTTTTATAGCTTGATTTTTTGTAATAATTTTTAAAGACATTCAAATTTTTACACCAATGGCATATCTTACTTATTACTAATTTTAATCCATACATTAAATTGAAGTGTAATTACTACATTGGTAGGTTAAATTTTGATTTTGTTAGTATTAATTATTTATTGACTCATACTTATATAAATAATATGCATTGCTGGTGGCAACACATCAATTTTATTATAATAAAAATTTTTCTTGGCCTTATTAATATAGCATACATCTCTGGTTTGTGCTGCCCTCTTCATGCATTGCATAGCACTACTAATGATATGAGCAATAACAGTTTGGACTATATGGCTGTAATGAATCAATTGATATATGAATTAATAAATTTTCTAAACAAGAAAAAATATTTTTCCAGCATGGAGAAACTGTTCCAGTTATAAAATGGAGGTAAAATGGTTTTTCTTATTATAGCATAGAAATTATAATCATGCAAAATGTAGCCAATTTAGTGAGACAACATTTTTTGTCTTTAAAGACAAGTGCCATTAGTTTACTCCTTCTCTAAGGAACTTCATATTTTATACAGAAAATACAAGCTTACGCGTGTTTGTGTGCCATTTCTGGCATGCGTGCCATGTATTTGCCATCCCTGTCATAGGTCTTATTTTAATGAACAATTTATTTTTGCTTTTAACACCATGCTTAATCTGTGTGTTTATTTAAATTTGCATGACAATTTGATAGTAACATACTATTTTATTGATTCGGTTGGATATAGCCATTCATTAATCTTGATCTTGTAATAAAATAAATATTGAATAATTTGGTTTCAGTTTTATCTAAGTTATCAGATATTTAAAAGCAAGTAACATAAGTTCATGTGTGGTGGAATATGCCACCAAATTGTGCTTATAAACATAAAAATGAAAAAAAAATTTGACTGTGCTCAAATATCATTAGACCATTGATTTTTATGGGAGCAAAATATTTGACAATATAATTAATCTTCAAATTATCATGTGAAAAAATAATTAATAAATCCTAGGTTATATTTGACCCCCCAAAATTTTATTACTAATTGATTTGATGTAAATATCATCAATATGAGTCAATATATTACAGTTGCATCAGCATGATGCACTTTATTTAGGAGAGGGTAAAAAAATAATTTTTAAAATTCAATTTAGTTTTGCAAGTAAGATGATGCTTATAGTACAGGGGTTTGCAACCTTTCACAAGTGGCTTGCCAAATTCACATCCATGTATGGTCTCATGTGCTAGTAATATACAGGCGACTCCCAAGATTCGACCGTTCGAGATTCGATCAACTTGAGAATCTGACTGGTCGAATCGACCCAGTCGATGGATCGGTCGAATTAGAAGCAAGTTTACGTGAAGTAATTTTCAGCCCGCCCGACCATAAGAGGTTTAGTTTCAGTCTAGACATCATTATTTCTGCTCTGTTTGAATTTGTGCTGATTCGACATTTGATGGTTCGAGATTCGACTACGTTTTCAGGAACACATCTCTGTCGAATCATGGGAGTCACCTGTATTTTAATTTTATTAAATGATAATTTTTATTATTTGATCACTCCAGGTTTACCTAAAGTAGGATCACATTGTAAACTGTATGCATTTGTATCTATCTGCCTCAATTTCCGTTTTATATGTTCATTAGTCACAAAGGTGGCAAGAGAGGACATGAGATTGCAGGCACATGAACTATGTGAGAACAGTGTTACCGAATTAAAATAAGCAGACTTTAGAGGTGAATAATTACTCTAACTATAAAATATAACTTTTGTTCATTAAATTTCCAAAAATCTTTTACTACACTTCAAACATAATAAATAAATAATTTAGATATATGATTTAAATATCACCACTGTAGTGATTAAGAGTTGACAAAATTACTCTGTATCATGAACTAATCAGGATAAATTGAACCATTGTATACACCAGCTAATTAAAATATCACTTAATGCTGAGAATAACACCAGCCGCAAAGATAAAAACTTTTAAATATTAAAATCACTAAATGCATAACACAACCACATAGGGTGAAAAATCACTGGTTCTAATACCAGTCAAAAACATGACTGAGTCATTTTAAATACAAATATGTACAGAGTAATCGAACAGTGCAAGAGAGAATTCACAGTAATTAGCATGACCTATCTATCCATTTCATCACATCAATAGAAAAACTATTATGTAACAAATACATTCTATAGGTTTGCTCAGGTGAAGACTTTCATTTGAACAAGGGTGTTATTTCAAGAAAGACAGCATTTAATCTGGAGAGTTGGTCAAGCGAGTGCCAGTTAAGAGAGTCTTTCGTATATGAATCGCCGTGCGATCTCAAAAAATTCCTCTTATGGCATACTAGTAAATTTTGGCTGTCATAAAATTTTTGCCATCCTTCCAGTTAGCCTGTTTCACCCTTTCCACTTACACATTTTGCTTCTCACGCCCACCCTTAACCCCTTCGTAGCCTTTCACGACGCCATCCTCTCTCATCACCCTCCTGCACCGTTACCTCCCCCATTTGCCCCACCATTCCCTCAACCTGTCACCCTTTTCGTCCTCCTCCATCCCCTTCGCTCTCCCCCCTATTCTACGACCTTCTCCTTCCTCTGCCTCTCTCTTGGTTCTCCCTCCTCCTCTCCGGCGCCCTCCCCATTCCACCCCCCCCCCCCTACTCTCCCTCCCCTCTTCTTTTCGTCCCCGCCTCCTTTCCTTCTCCGTTTACACTGCCCTGCGGGTTGTTTGGTGGCGTGGATAGGATGATGTTGCATGTTCATTCTTGTGGAAGCTCCCGAATCCATCTGTGGTCCGTTTTTCAACACGCTGAAACGTTAACCGTATCTCTTCCGTACCGGAACAAGATGGCCTTCGGTATTTCACTCCCGTGACGCTGAAACTGTTGGTGTGTTAGCGTTATTAGAATCGCACGATCTTCGAACTTTATTAATGTTGGTCATTGTGGTAACACGTTTATAAATAGACTCATTAATCTGGACAACCAATCAATCTGAACGCATCGTTAAATTTTTACCGTAATAGGCTTAATTTTTCGTTTCCTATCTTTCATGCTTAAATATTTTCGCAAAATATTTCGACGGATTCTCCGATGATTATCATAACATAACATTCCACAGATTTAGCAAATTTCCGCATTAATGTGTAGTTATATTTTTCCGTACGCCGGAATCGTATTTTTGTGTGGATTTTACGCGAATGAACACTTTCATCACGTTGAGGAAGTCGGTCAGGCCAAACGACGGATCGATCGAAAAGAGGTAAACTTGATGCTAGAAAGCTTCTTCGATACGGAAAGACTTTTCATCAAATTCGTTCTTTTATCCCGTCAAGCCGTTGCCGATGCCTCCGCTCCTTTTACGACCCAATAAGAGAAAAAAGGTCCACCGCACAATAGGGCGGCTTTTCATACGACACCCATCCGTCTCCTCCTCCCCACCCCAAATTCTTTCCTTTCCCTTCCTTCCTCTCGCATTCACCTCTCTCTCTCTCTCTGTCTTTCCGCTATTCCGTCCATCTCAGGAGTGACATGTGGCTCGTGATCGGAAGCTCGGATCGTTGGTAAGGAGGGCGGCGATGAGACGCACGAGGCGTCCCCTTCCGCATGACACCCACTCCCGATACTCTTTCCATCACCCTCCTTTGTATCACCTTCGGCATATCATCGAAAGTTTCCGAGATCGACTTCCACGAAGCCGCCGCCAAACGCCCTTCCATTCCCTTTGCCCCCTTCCCCTCCGAACCCTTCCCACACCACCCCGCGTGCCGTTGCCACCGCCACCTGCCGCCCGTGCACTCGAAAGGGTCTGGGGCGCCCTCGTCCGCCCCCCTCTACTCCTCTCCCGCACCCACCCACGCGTCGAGGCCACTATCAGATGAGGCGCGAATTTCAAAAGCTGTAGATGGTCACGCTTGAAGAATGGATGGTGAAATGGATGAAAGACAGTTAGTTAATTTAATATGAGGCTCAGGAGAAGAATAGGGAAAGAATGGGAGGAAACTACTCAAACCGGCTAATGCGAATTAATCACCCATTTTTTTGGTTGTCGGTTTTTCTTTAAAGTAATAAATGAATGCTGGGACGGATATGGTATCAATTAACGAAGAGTTAGTAGAGAAAATTGGTATTTCCGTCCCATATTTATTCAATCTGTAGGACAAAGTGAAAGCGACAAACTAAAGCGGTATTTATGCTGTAAGTAACTATTATTGACCGATGGATAAAGGTAAACTAATCCCTAAATTACCCATAAATGAGCCTGCAAAATAATGTCTTTTAAAATAAAAGTCATTTTATGAATTAATAGCATATCTGCCAAATACACCGAAAAAAATAATTGTCAAACTATGTATTATGGCGTGTAGCTTGAGGTTCGCGAGAATTAAAATTAGCCATTGATAGCTATAGCAGTAGTGTCATCATCAATCGACGTCCGTAGTAGTTATTGACATGGAATTAAATGTAGAATCTTCAGAAAATAAAACTATTTCGTTCCATATAAATACATGAAAAATTCAGAAATTGAAAATGTCTCCCCATCTCTAAAATACGGAAATAGTTATTTTTTCTTGCTTGAATTTTTATGAGTTCGTAGTATTTGTGATAAAATTTTCAATCGTTAGCTTTTAACTTGATGGTTATGCGAAATTAGGCGTTACATTCTAGTTATATTTCACGAAATAGGTGCGTAGGTGTTTCTTGAAATATTAATAACGTGATAAATATTTCTAGAATTCTCATAAACTATTTTAATGAAAGAAGAGTAAGTTAATTTTGCGGCATTAAATAATATTCTGCATATTTAATGAAATTATAGAAGATTTAAAGTCTAAATGCTAGGATATGATTAGAATGTCTTACGTATATATCAGCTATATATTCTCCTAAGCGCATATAAGTAACACTATGGGGCAAGCCCCCCCACCCCCTTTGCTCGCTGTTTTTCGTTCCTACCATGTACTACCTATTGGATTTAGATTAGTTCAACGGGAATATGTATTGGATATGAGTTTAATGAATATATTTTATAAGGGATGTATGTTTGGTTTTTAATAACAAATTAAGAAAATTAGTTGAATAACAGCATAAAAAATAAACTTAGAGGACTGAAATTCCCGGAGATTAAAAATGGCTGAGGTATAGAGCGTTAAAGAGAGAGACAACCAGAAATAGGATTTTAGTAATATTGATAAAAAATATAAATAGGTAACATGAATACTGCCTTCGATTTATTTGCATTAACTTCATATCTTCGGTCATTTCGAGCAAGTTTTAATCTTATTTTCGATCTTTAAGCCTTTATTTAAGTGCATATGCACGGAAATTACCGAGGACAACAATATCGGTAACCATGGAATCTTATTATTGAAATGTTAAAAAATTTACCAAAACTCGAGTATAAATTGAAAATATGAGCGAATTCGAATGAGATTGAGTATTCGACTGTAAGAATAAGAATCCTAATTCATTTTGGCGTGTTTTAGCGCAAATTTAGTTTCGATAACTTAATTTTAAGATATTTTAAATAGTAAAAGAATGAAAGCCTTCAAACCAAAAAGATGATTTTTACGTGTTATCTTAAGGGAAACGACATTCATCCTCTGGAGTCGAACCCGTTAACTTTATCAAATTTGTTTTAAAATAAATATTAATCAGCACTGAAATCTTTTAAAAATTTCAGGGTTCTAAGTTTATTTCTAATCGAGTTATTCACTAAATTAGAGCGTTACGTATCATGAGGACCATTACGATTTTATAATATAGAGAGACTAGCGTAATTACCCGTCAAATATGACGGGTAGGCGTGAATTAAGTATTACGTTAAAATAAAAATTAATGAGACCAACTTTTATGTGTACTAAAACGTAAAAAATTAATATAAAACCACATAATCGAATGCTCCAGAAAGTAATAATAGTCATGGGCATATAAAATGGTGTTTTAACACGATTTCATCACAATTTTTGTACATTTCTTATGCATTAGGATCGAGCCAACAATAGTTTAACAATTGCAATTGCCATGGCGATGAATTGAATAAATGCGTAAAAATCACGAAAAAATAGTCATTAAACCTAATTTTCGGCTTCTTTCGAATGAGATTTGAATTTCTACGATAGGAAAACTCATTTCCATAGTTTTCTCGGCCTAACTCTGAAAATCCCACGTCGATATCTCATTTTAAAGATATTTTAAAATGCTAAAGAAAAAAGGCTTTCTCGCTTCGTTTCAGCTCTGCTCATGTTATTCAAATGGAGAAAAGATATGATCCTGGAGTCAAACACAGGACTACAATGTACACGGCGAGCAGTTTTAAATTGAAAAGTTGAATAGTCAGGTGATTCCTGAAAATTTGATCGGAAAAGGTTGAGAAGCTTTTTAGTTATGAGCGGTTTTCCTTTTCTCCCATCTAACACCATCTATGGCAACCAAGCGTTACACCGTCCGCACACACACTTACTAAGAGAATTATATATGTTGATTATCTTGCTCATAAAAGGAAAACAAAGTCGGTGACGTCACTCCAATAGTAGTACCGGCCGTTCATCCCTAAACCCATATACCTCACTTCTCTCTTGGCTGGCGCACTCCCTGCTTTCCCGAATGGACCGGAAGTACCCCTTCCACTCTCTCAACCACAGCTGTCCACCGTGGCAGGTGCCGCAAGGGGGCGTGCTGTACACTCTTGGGGTGGAATTGGGGTAAGGCGAAAGGAGGAACGGGGTGGGAGGGGGTGCGTTTGGTCAGTGTGTGCATTGGAGCGTTTGACGATGGGGTTGACGAACGAGAACTTTCCGGAAGAAAATAATTACTGTATTTCGCGCTTGCGCTATAAAAATACTCTTTAAATGTGTTGTTTTCTACTTTTACTTATTTAAACAACGTTTATTATCATAAAAACCAATATGTACACATTTGCATGCTGGTACCACACAAAATAGTTCCGATCAAGTAGCTATGAATCAATTTTTGTTGACGATAGGTGAAAATATGAAAAACGTCGAAGAATGTGAGATTATAATTTTGATATTATGTAAATAGTAGCTGTTATGAATTTATAATATAAGGGTTCTTAAGTGTTTACCTTTTATAATTATACAAATAATACGTTTTTGAGTAAAATAAGTTGTTTTTACATTAAATAATGAAGCGAATATGCAATTATACAGGACTTCAACTCAATAGACTTATTGTTAGATGCGTGACTTTTCGATTCCCGGTCAAGTTCGGGATTTACATTTCAATTCTGTTTTTTGCCAATGGAATTCGATATTTTATCGTTATTCTTTAATGTATTTCGCGTAATGCATCGAACTTGATATGGAAAACTAATAATTTTAAGTTACACAAAATAGTTCTGTTAGAAACAATTTCTTTGGTTGGTTATTGAATAAAAATTTATAGAAGGATAAAATATCGGTTCATGAAGTTTGCGTTCGCTTATTAGAAAGTTATATTTCCTGATGTTTCTCATATAGATTAATAGAGGTTAGATTAAATATTTATTCTTATACTTTGAAAAAAGATATTTTTCTCTTGAACAAGACCAAAAAACGAATGATAAAATAAATATAATGGAAAAATATAATATAGTTAATACAGGGGATAGAGATGATATTTGGGATTACATGAGTTATCTACAAGAGGTGGCTTTTTCTGTAGTTTAAAAAAACTATTCTGTTCTTCAGGAGTCCTTCACTAAATTCAGATTCTACTACATCACTCAAATCTTGATAAAAGTTTTCTGCGATTCGTGAAAATTTTCCAGAAATAGCTAGAAAGATGTATTCGGGAATTTTATCAATAGCTAGAAAATGTTCTGAAGGAATCATATAAAGTGTTTTTTAAAAATAATTAAAGAGACGTTTACCGTCAAAAATTTTTTGAGTGTTCAATTGGATTGTAACTGGTTGCAGTACAAATATTTTCTGCTAAAAGAAAAAATACTGTGTGCAGTTTGTTTGTTTGGTATTACGCCTCTTGAGAAACATTTCCAAAACGCCATTAGACTAATCTATGGATGGGAAATGGCTCACAGTCAGACAATTCACACTGAAGACTATATAAAAAGCGGCGGAATAGCTGAGAAAATAAATATTCTATATATAGAGTGCACATAGAGAAATTCTGTCATCGGCGACAGCATCATCATACTTATGAAAGCAAACGTTTACGATGTTTCCCTTTTAATCAGGATAAATACGGATTTGACCCATGTCAGCCATTTCAGTGTGTGCAAACACGATTATATGGAATGGGTTACATTGCAGAATATTAAACCCTACGAAACTGCTTTGGATATGGGTATGCACTTCTTGATATCCGTGTAACTGACATTGATGTCTACATTTCTGTCGAAAGAACTTTCTTTCTGAGTAGAATCTTCTGAGAATGATCTCAAGAGGGGCAGATTCGGATTTTGCGTTAAAAGCCTCAAGTGTAAATAACTATATTTTCAAAGAAAGTTTTGATGAAGTATCGTTCATCTTTATGAATAAAATGAGAAAAAATCACTTGGTATAAGTTCCACTTTATTAAAATAGATAAGACCGGTTTCGACTAATATCTAGTGATCATCAGATGATGATGACTAGATAGTAGTCGAAACCGGTCGCATGTATTTTAATAAAGTGGAACTTATACCAAATGATTTTTTCGCATTTTATTCATGATGGAGTTCCACCAAGTTCCGTTGAGTTCATGTTTATGCCGAGCTTCCAATCTCATAATTGATCAAAACGGTCCAAATATGCCATGTTTTAATTAAATCATATATGAAAAATCTATGCAATATGCAAACTTAAAAATTACGGTAAAAACTCCAGAGTTCGACACATTTGGCTAAAAGAATGAAGATTATTTTATATCCGCTCCAAATCACCATAAAAATTAGATGATAATAAAATATTACATACTTAGAAAGAATTTAGGCATTAATTTAACTTGAGTCTCCTACACAGTAGCTAAAATTATGACTACCGAATAAATTAATAATTCACTGCTTGTGCAATGTTCTCATTTTTATATCCTCGAAAAAAGGGTATGGCATTATGAAAAATTATCTATTATAAATTATGGTTTGATTTTTTTAAAGATTATTTCTGATCGAGTCCAAAAGAAAAGTTATTGATAGTTATAACAACGTTTTTAGAGTATTAGAATGTGTTATGCCAATTTATTTCATTTTCTTTCACATTATTGGAAAATAAACCAAGATATGTGGGAATTTAACAGAATTGGTTGATAACCAGCCTACTCATTGTTAGCTAGTGATTTTCATTACGAAAAACTAAGTCCTGCGTGCTAAAAAGTAATTTTATCGAATTTAAACAGATGGAATATGACTTTCTGATAATACAGTATTGATAAAATTTCGATAATTTTGCGTGATAAGATGTATGCAATTTTTCGTTTACCTGTTATTACAATGGTAATTAGCATTAGACTTGCTTGTTGTACTGAAGCGTGAAGAATATAATCAGTAATGTGGAATAATATAAAAAACTTTAAACAAAAAAATTGATTTTGATTGAATTACCTATTATATATTCACATATTTTCGAGGGCTTTTAACGTGGAGTCATGAAAATGTTTGAATTCAGGAAAATATCAAGAGATACCGAGTTATCTCTTCAATAAATGTTTTCCCTTTGCTTAATTACAAATTAAAAAGATCCGTAAAATTATTTTAACGTAACTTTGTTGGTGCCTCCAATTTACAGATAAACTAAAACAGTAATCCACGTTATCTCTTTAATTGGGTTAAACTCCAATCAGAGTAGTAGGCCCGGAAAACATGCATCGCCTTCCCACTTTGCATGATATTACGCCGTATTTCACGTTCTTTTAAGGGTATCGTGTAATCTCCTCGCTCTCAGAATTGCTATGTTTAGAAGTTTGCCAGTTTTCTTTTTGCTGGCGCGTAAAACGCGCCTCTCAAAAAGACGTTTTATTTGAGTAATTAAAACCTGGATTTAAGTAAAGAACGGATGGTTCAGGTAATTAACGAGGGCGTTTTCTTTTTAGAGCGATGATAAACTTTCGTCGACTGTGATTAACAACGACGCCAAAATTCCTCATCGACCTCCCTCCTCCCCCCTTTCACTTCTTGCGCAGATGAAAGAATGTAGTACCTAATAAATAAAAAAAGTAAAAGAAGATGGTATTGAGATCTTTGTGACAGAGAATCCACGCGGCACGCGAAAGACACGGGTTTGATTATAAGAATTTTCTCAACTTTCTTCCTTAAGTTTCTATTCTTTAGTTGGCGCCATTGCGATTTTTACATGTTGCATTGACGAAAATTTAGATTCATTAAACCCGTTGAAATTCAAAGGGCACTTATGCTAGTTGTCATATAAAACTTAAGGAATTTTATGCAATACACACAGATCGTTTCTTCGCATGTCTTAATCAACGGTGGATATTCTCGTTGGCAGCAAAATAAAATGAAAGTTCTGCGCGTTATTAGTCCTTTAGATACCTGTTTAATTAAGCTACTTCTTTACTAATGAATCGTTAGAGTTAAATAATTCTTTATAAAGCGTTAAGTGCAAAATAAATCTCCATAACTGAATTAATTTTCGTATTCGAAAGCCATCAGAATCAAATAAAACAGACGGCACTTACTTTGAAATTCCATATACCGATCTCTAATAGCTAACGCGAGAAAAATGTATTCTCTTATCATACAATCTTTAAAATGGGAAAATCACTTTTAAATAGTAAAATTTTGTGTAGATTAAGATGGAAAATAAAATAATGGCGCTAAACAGTTCGTTGCTGTTGCACATCTCCGATGTTTCTCAAATTAATAGACTAACTAAAGTTAAAATCACGGCTCCGTTTGGTTTTTTCTTGCACTTTTGTTTGTTTGAAAAGCTCTTCTTTTTACTTTCTCCAGACGTAGTATAAGAGAAAGTATTGTTTTAATTCTGTTCGATATCTACTTACGCCTATGTTGCGTGTAACTTAATGTTGCACATATTGGAATTGAAACTTGTATAAAATGCTAAGCAAAGCGACACTGACTCAATCATAGCTGCCTCTTTGCCGAAAGCAAAAATTAATATTGTATAGTGAATCCGAAAACGTTTAATGGGAATATGTAACCTTTAAAAGTTATATAGCATAATGAGATAAATTTTATAGACATGAGAATAATGGCGGGATCCCTTGTGATGAGAAACTACAATGAAAAAAGTTAGCGCTGGTGTGCATCACCCGTATTTCTTTATTTATCTGTATTCACCATGTGTATTATTATTTTGATGAAGGGGTTAGACCAAGAATCTCTGTAATTAATCTATATAGAGATCGCTGCCAGGTTTATTCTTAATTGAGTTAAAATAAAAATAATTATTAGCTGTTTAATTACAATTGATTTATGCGAATATAGTACTCGTAATATAAATGGCCTTGTAGTTCGTTAAACACGATCGTTAGTTTCCACAATTATTACAAAAACCTGTTTCTTTATGAGAAAATGGCTAACGGCATTAAAAAGGAAAAAACTATTGATATTGTAGAATAAATAAGTAAACGTATATTTCTTCTGCACATTCTAATTTATGTCCAACGTCACGTTCGCCCTATGCTCTGTGAGAATGGAAGCCATTCGCTTTGAAAGTTCTCAGCTATCTTTTAGTTTAAACATTCAATTATATTAGCATTAGGCTCCTACGATTCATAAGAAATTGTTCTTAATACCTCGTTAAATAGTTTTAACTTATACTAAGAGAATTTTAGTATTGTGTGATAGAGCTTTACTTAATAACCTTAGTTAAGATGGGACAACAACCACCATAGCTGCTGGCCAAAATGTCTAAAATTATTCTCCCATACTGCGTCTGCATTCTGCTATTTTCGGTTTCGGTTTACCTTAAAAGAAGAGCATTATTAGCAACCCATTAATTTGTCGGCGGAAGAGGAGAAGCGTTCGTGGTGGATGGCGGAGGAGGGTGAGGCGGCCGGGGTTTGAGAGGGCGGGTGTGCACGCGCCTCGAGGGGAGGGTAAGGGAGAGGGGGGGAGGGGGAAGGAGGCGGGGGCGAGGGGGATGGAGAGAGAACAGATGAGGTGGGAGGAGTATGGGGATCGGATGGGCGAAGCGATGGGGGAGGAGAAACTGGAAAGAGGGAAAGGAAGGGGGAAAGGGCATGGAGCTGCACTTGTTTGGCATTATGGGATTGAGAAAGGCGAGCCCGCTTCTTAATTGGAATGCACCGTGGTGGAAAATGGGCGGCGAGGGGTTGTGTGGCGGGGATGTTTCATCGCTTTCTCTCTCTCCTCTCCCTCTCCGCCTACCCAGATATATGTTTCGGTTGTATCGACATGTTTATGTTTACACTTGGCTGTTCACGTGCCGTTAAGCGCACTTCGACTTGTGCCGCATCTTCGGAATTTCACACTTTGACGGGTTTTCTCCCGTCGGTGCTGTGCTTACAAAGATCGTTCTGCTGTATGATTTAATGTAGTCGTTTTCATCCGTAATTTGTATTTTGACAAAACTGTGTACCGTTCCTTCACTGAATCCCTTCATACTCATATAAAGATACCATAGTTTTTAACATTGAAAGTATCATTATGTTACCGATTCGTTGTTTCTTCTTTCATAAAAATTCTGATAGTGACCGCAATTCTGTTTTTATTTGATCGGAAAAATGAATAAAAAATATTTTAATATTTCGTTGTTCGATATTATTGGTGAACAACGAAACAACGAAATGAATATTCTTCAACACTTCCACAACTCCTTGCTGCTCGACCATACGTTAATGGTTGAACTTTTGCCGTTCACCTTTCTCTTTTGCTAAAAATACAACTCAGTTGTTGCTACCGAAGCAAAAAACTATTTTACGTAAAGAAACTCGAAAACAAAATTATGATGTTAAAGTCTGTTTCTCCATTAATTGCATTTGATCGCGATATTATCGGCTCAAATACATTTTAAATGAGCCGAAATTTTTTTTATAGTATTCCCAGTTACTTTTGCATGTATTAAGAATGGATTCGATCTATCCTAACAATAAAAGTGAAATTCATCATTTTGTTATTACATTCTATTAGACAATCCATATCACGGATCTTAACTTAGGTAAAAT
Organism: Uropetala carovei; assembly: GCA_036926305.1. NCBI lineage: Eukaryota > Metazoa > Arthropoda > Insecta > Odonata > Petaluridae > Uropetala > Uropetala carovei. The sequence goes on from JAXCHB010000250.1 coordinate 1,925,308, forward strand.
GTAAATAAAAAATATCCTATTAAAGATGTTCATTTAAAATTGTCTAACTTTTAGAGCAGGGTATAATAATTGTTAACTTTTGTCATGCGCTTAACTCCAGCAAATGTATATCAACTGCTGTAGAAACTTAAAACGTAAGGATAAAGCCAATTTCCTGCCATTAGACAACAAAATAGATATGAACGAATGATTATTTTGAAGGAATATGCATTTATTTTCGTGGATTTATTACAAAAGTAGAACGGGGAATCTCCTTTGTTTTTTAAAGTCCGCCATGATATGAATTTCGCTCTCTTTGGAAGCGAACCAGTCCACCGCCTTTAAACTCATTGATTTCCTCCTCATTCGCAGTGAGTCCTCGTCAACGAGATTTCGGTTACACGCTCACACTATTTTGCGAGATTATTTTTTTCAGATACAGGATAGTCTGTTCGTGTTAGGGTCATCGCGGAGGAGAAAAGGCGATCAAAAGTGAATTTAAAATTTAGCGCCGCGAACCCCAGTCACCTCTCCGATACCCAGCATTCCACATGCCTCTGCCCAGCCCCCTGCGGCAGTGTGCTTCCTGCAGCCATTGTGTTCGCCTGTGAAAGTACGTTTTGATTATTATTTTCTCGGTTTTTACTGTTTTTCCGTCATATACTTTCAAAACAGTATGGAATCGAAACGTAAATCATTTCTAAGCGGTGATGTTAAGAAGAGAACCCGTAGAGTGATGACACTGAGGAAGAAAGTGGAAATTTTGGACAAACTTAGAAGGGGAATGTCTGTGGCTTCTCTCGGTCGCGAGTATGGTGTTAATGAGTCCACTATCCGTGCGATTCGCCAAACTGAAGAAAAGATACGTGCGAGTGTTAATGCTTCGGCACCTATTAGTGCTAAAGTTTCACAGGTTTGTAGACGAGACCCATTTCTAGAAAGAATGGAAAGTTTGCTGAGCATGTGGATAGATGATCAGGGAAAGAACCGGAAATCTGTTATAGACGGTGCGGCCATCCGGGAGAAAGCACGTGAACTGTATCGACACTTGGCTGAACAAAGTAGTAGCACCAGCAGTGGAGGTACTTTTCAGGCCAGCAAAGGCTGGCTTGAAAACTTTAAGAGGAGGTTTGGTTTACGTAACGACAAATTACATGGAGTAATACGGTCTGCAAACCACGATTCCTCGACTAGTTTCAATCCCGAGCTTGTAAAAATCATACAAAACAAAGGATATCTCCCTGATCAGGTCTTCAACGCTGGCGAAACTAGCCTTTTCTACAAGAATCTCAGTTTATGTACGTATGCTACAGAACAGAAATCAACATCCAGGTTCAAGGCTTTCAATGATAGGTTTAACCTTCTTTTTTGTGTCAATGCATCTGGAGACTTTAAATGCAAACCTTTATTGATTCATCATTCTGAAACTCCCCGACCTCTCAAGGGCAAGAGCAACATACATCTACCGGTGATTTGGCGTACCAACAGGAAGGGTTTGATAACTGAAAAAGTTTTTGACGACTGGTTTAACAACTGTTTTATCCAAGAGGTCAAAAATTACTTAGCAAGAAAAAAACTGCACTTTAAGGTTTTACTCGTACTAGACGGTGCTCCTGGACACGGCTCAGAAACGATGACATTCGCTCATCCCAATGTTGAGGTGATGTTTTTGCCGCCTAATTTCGCCTCTGAGTTGCAACCTTTGAATCAGGGAGTGATTAAGATGTTCAAGCATTACTACACCCGACGTGTCTACTGGCGTGCCAATCATGCAATAAACTGCGGAACATTTAATAATTTTCCCGCGTTTTGGAAATGCTATAACATTCGGGACTCCTTAGATATCATCAAGGAGTCTTGGGATGAAGTACAGTCCTCAACATTGAACGCTAGCTGGCAACGCCTTTGGCCTGAAATAGTGCAGGACTTCAAAGGATTTCCTGATATCGAGAAAGAAATGAAGGAAATCGCGGGACTTGTCAAGAGACTAGAAGGAGAGAGAGAGGACAACACGAGAGAAGACGAGATAGAAGAGAATATGCAGCCTCATCAACAAGAACCCACAGAACAGGTAATAGAGAAAATGTTAGAATCTATCAGTGACAGTGAAGACGAAGAAGAGAGTGAACCAGATACTCCCATCCTGACCGTTAAGACCTTGTCGGATGCCATTCGCAAGGTAGAGCAACTCAAAGCCACTTTCTTGGAGATGGATCCAATTATCGAGAGGAGCGTCAAAATCAACAGAGAAATTGATGCTGCGGTTACTCCTTACGTGGAGCTTTTACAAGATTTAAGAAAGCACAGTATGCAATTTGAGCACTTCCTCTATTAAACATTTTTGATTGCTGTTACTAATATGTGCGATAAATGTAATGTTTTTCTTAATAAAACACATGTAAATGTATTTGGTTATAATTTTCTGCCGCATATTCCCATCGAGTTCACATACCGCTATGCTATCCGAAAGTCATATATTTGCCTAACGAGGTTTTTCCAGCACTGCGTTTTCCAGTAACTTAATCTCCGATTTCTTTAAGGGCTTCCTTTTTGTATATGGCAGTTAATACGAACACCTCTGCGTAATGATATTGAGAGTTTAAGGAGTTATTGCTGTCTTGTAGGATTACATTTTCTGGAGTTAAGGCCACGGTTAGGACAAGATTTTACAAAGTAAAGGCCGCGGCCCGCCAAAATTTTGCTAAATTGTCTCCAAGATAACCAAAATCAACTAAAGATATTTAAACATTATTAAATCGCACCGTTTTGATGTTAAATACATCCTTAGAAATTCTTACTTAACAGTATTTTATGACATAATTTTGATTGGCCGAATAACATGTTTTATATTATTATTGAGCCGCGGAGAAAAACGTTTTAAAAACTCTGGGTTAGGGCATGATAACAATGTTTACTGCTTTCTGTCCAGATAAATTTTTACGATGAAATAATTATATTTTTAGAATCTTAGAAGAACACACTGAAAAACTGAGGAGATAGTTTTTCTATCATAAAGTTATGAGTTATTTGTAATAATCCTTATGATAATCTAGGTCGTATGAGAGATATTTCGTAAATACATTAAATCTAAATTGAAAAAATAGAATTTCATCACAAAATATGCATATTTAGGTAAATAATTTGTTAAGTGTTAATTTTCAATTTCACTTATTATTCACACCAAAGGCAGCTCACATTAAAATTCTTTGTTGTTGATTTTAAATAGTATTTACCAGTTTTTTACAATCGGATATTACACGGCTAAGATAGTTTCCCCATTTTATGTTGATTATGATTCATAGATGGTCGAGAGCTTTAAACTATCGAATTCAAGGGTATGCATATTGAGGCATAAGAGAAAAGAACAGATATTTAAGCAAAAATGAGTATCTGGTGTAATTTAAAGAGCGAGTGTCAAGGGCGGGCCATATTACAAGAATAAATTAAAAGCGCTGGACGTACGGATTTATTGACTGGTTCTCAAAAGGTGTCAAGAAACAAAAGGGAAAAATCCAGAAAAATTAAGAAATATATGCAGACAACTTGAAATAGAAAGTCCCGCAGGGCGGCAAAGCAGATAAATGAAAGAAATACGATAACGTATACCAAAATTTTACCCACACATATAATACATCGCTTCCGTTCATATTTTTTGTAATTAATGTAATTTCTTACAAATGCTTTTGCTAAGATTTTTCTAAACAGGCTATATTTAAATATTTTGTAATTGCGTTGGAAGTATTTGTGGAGTACGAAATTGGATCGCGAGGGAAGAGGTCGCTGCGTATGCATGTCAGAATTTTCTACAAATGTTGATAACAGGTTTTTTGTTTCCCCTTGACGTTTGCGCTAATTAGGCTATAGTATAAATGTGATGACTTAATGAAAACACTTGGAGCAGTACGTATAATGATTTTGATTGATTCGGAATGTTAGCTCCATTGATGCTTGAAAGCAGCAAACTAGAATCCAATCGTGCCCCGATAATTTATTTAGTTAACATTACCTCTTAAAATGCAGTCGTGGAAAGTTACAATGAGATTCCATAAATCAAATATCGAGCTAACCTTTTACGAAGAACATAACCGATGATGAAGATAACTTTGATAGCCATACGACGCTTGAAATATGCGAACCTAGTTCTTATGATAATTTTATAGCTATCGGAGTTCTCTTCTCAACCAATCACAGTTAACTAATTTGCATCCTCAGCTTCATGCAAGAAAGGTCACGGACTAGCAACTATTATCAGAAGGCAGAATCTCAAAAACACTGGTTTGTTAAATAGAATGGAATCAATATATTTAATATTTATAATTCGAAAATTTATCAATTATCAATGCTTCTATTATTTTTATGAATCGCAGGCTAACGTTTGGAGGGGATACGTCGTAGATTATTATTTGTTGGAATAAGAAGTGAGGGAGGAAAAGAGAAATGCAGACGGACGAAGGCAGATTGTAAAAGGGGAAATATGGTGAGATGCGTAGGTGCTTAGTGAATGGACCCCGGAAGGGGTGCGTGGTTGAGCTGCCCCTTTCTCCCCTGACCCCGGCCACCCGCCCATCTTTCACTTTTCCACGTACCGGCCCCGTCTATTCTCAAACGGGGTGACGGAACGGGGAAAAGGACCCAAGCCTCCCTAATCCATTCCACATTCAATTCGATATCTCCCACCCCTGCCTCTTTCCCGCGTGCGGCCCCCTCTCCTTCCTCATCGATTGGCGGATGCGACCCCGACCACTCCTCCCGCCTCCCTCCCCCTCCACTCTCCCTTTCTCCTCCCCCTCCTCTCCCTCTCCTGCGCCCCGAGGGGGAGGGCGTGGGGAGAAGGGGGGGAGGATAGAGGGACGCGGCCTCGCTTTCCCACGACTGCAGTCGCCGCCGCCGTCTCCCCTCCCTCGTTTCCCCGTCCGACCGCCGGGGATCTCTTCCTCCCCTCGCCCCGTGCTGCCCCTCGACGGCAGCCGCCCGCACTACTCCTCTTCCCGTCCGCCCTCGTTCCCTCCGACAGTGCGTGGCCGTCGTGGCGAGTGAGCGGTTCTCGTGCCTCGCGCCCTCTCTCTCTCTAACTCTCCAAGTGGACACTACTCGGTGCTCCTCCCCCGCCTCCACTCTCCTCCCCGCCTTGCTCTCCGCCGCCGCACGCCCGCTCCCTCTCTCTCTATCGCCGAAGACACCGCGGGCAGCGGCATGGACAGCCGCGCCTCCGTTGAGCACCCTTCGCCGCCGCGAGAATAGCCGAGGCGTGGACCGCGGGGGCGGTGGCGGGGGCCGTGGCGAGTGCCGCCCCCTCCTCCTCCGCTCTGGCCGCCGCCGTCCCCCGGGGAGCCGGGACGGGACCCGGGGAGGCGGCGGCGCGGGGGCGATGCGAGGGACGGAGACGCCGCGGGGACGAAGCGGGGGCGGCCGCGGAGGAGGGTTCGGACGCCGGCGGCGGAAGAGCGACGAGCGGGGCCGCGTTAGGACCTCCGGAAAGCGCGGTGGCTGAAGAAGAGGCGGCCGCCGTCGGTCCCCAGCGCCTCCGCCGCCGCCCCCCCGCCATGCCGCTCTCCCCCCTCCTCCTGTTACTGCTGCTCTCCCGCCACGGCCGCTGCCTCGACGCCGGTGAGTGGGCGCGTGCCCCCCTCTTTCCGCCCCCCTCCCCCACCCCACGCCCCTCCTGCCCCCCTTCGCCGAACTCCTTGCACTTCCCCTCCGCGGGGGAGGAGGTCACCTTCAGGACAATTGATCTCTTGGCGCCGCACCGAAAGGGAAAACAAGAGAGCCTTAGCCATGCGTCTCTCTCTTTCTCCCTCTCTTTGCTCTATACATTCTTCCCGCCTCTCTCTCTACGCGTGCTGATCTCGCCTTACGTAAGCCGCGCGCCCTCTCCCTACATTTTCCCTCCCTTTCTTTCCCTTTCTCCCTCCCTCTTAATCCACACACACACACGCCGCTCCCTCTGCACTCGGAGGGAGCGCATCTCTCCCTCCTCTCTCCAGCCGCAGCGTGTCATTTTTCGCCCCTCGGGCCCCGCATTAGGCCCTCTCTCTCTCTCTTTATTGTTCTCTCTCTCTCTCTCTCCTATCGACGTGCTTCGATCCCTTTCGCGGGAGGCCCTCTTCGCACGCTCTTGCCATTTCTCCTGCGACGTGTATTTTGGGCACCGCCAACTCCCTCATCCCGCACGTCTCATGGGAATAAGAAAACCATTCACTTCCCCGTATCAGAGATACTCTTCCTCTCTTTCGCCTCGTGCTGTCATTATCCACATTTCCCTTCTCCCACTCTCTCTCTCTTTTCCGCCTTCCCATCCATCTACTTCTACTTTTATCCCTCCCCTTCTCTCCCTCTCTCTCCTTGCTTTTTTCGCCACTCCGGCGATTCCCACGCCAAATCCTTTGCTAGTTCCTCGCTTATTATGCGTGGGCAAATTGGCTTCTTTTTTGACAAAGGCTTCATAATCATAGGACGAATTCTTTGGAGACGGCGACGAGTCTCGTTCGCCTTTTTTTTTTGGCGAATGCACGTATTCGCAGAATTAATCGAGCCATCGAATCGCCGAGTCCGTCCTTTTCCTTCCTCCTTGCTCCGCCTCCCTCCCCCCCCCCCCTCCCCACATCCACCTGGCCCGTAGCTCTCCCACCCGTGCCCCCCCCTCCCCCCGCCGCGTGTGTAAACTAGCCACATGTAGGCCCGACTACTCGGGAGCGAGGCATCCTGCCACACGCACGCCGGTCACCCGTTCCCCGGTCGCCGCGTTCGATTGTACGGAATGGGAGATTCCCTGCTAAGGGGGAAAGGGACCACGGCCACCCATTTCTCTCCCAGCGATACTCCCCACTCCCTTCCGCATCTCTCTAGCTCCTCCCATTCCCTCCCATCCTTGCAATCCATACCTCTAACGTGAGCGAAATTCCGGAGTCTCTGCTTTCCTGTCACTTGCAATAAATTTCAGTTTTACGCATTCTTTCGAAATTAAAATGTAGGATTATTGATGTAAAGTCTTGTAATGCTCACAAAATAAGCGCTTGTTTATGAATTATACAAAAATGTTTCGTTATTAGTCGAATAATTTGTTGGTGATGCTATCCATTGTGCCATTTCAATAGCATTCGCAATTTCGCTGTCCGCCATTTTAAAACTGCAATAGAGGCATCTAAATGTTTTCATATTTATCGAAGCAAGTGTAACAGATAATTTCAAAGAGTGATCTTTTTATGAATTCTATTTCGTTTCAATTAATGAACAAGCGCATCTTTTGTGAATTAATTGATCACATTCTGGTTATTAAAATTGAAACGTATGTATGCTTTCAAATTGATTAGCCAATTAATTATTCATTTTCGTATTGACAATGTCTCTATTTAAATTGGAAGAATCTCGGTGTTGTAATTTATTTTACGATTCCGTATGACTAAATTAAATAAAACTTGAGTATTAAAGGATTATAATTCGCAATTTTTCAAATAATCCTCAAATTCCTCTCTCGGATTATGGATGTGATCCATGGTGGATTTTCCCATTCATCTGTTTGAGGATGTCATATTTTGGAATTTATCCAACGCCATGAACTTGCTTTGAAGTTGGCATGGCCTAATTATTTAGCAGAACTAAAAGCCCTTATGCCTCACCGCCAAGCCCCCACCAATACGTATGTACGTGTTTATTAATCGCGCACTTGAACCAATGCACCATTGCGGCTAAGTGGTGTATCGTGTTCAAAGCGATTTGGATGTCAGTGCAGTATTTTTCTCGTTAGCAATTGTTGCATCACATATCGTTTTCTCCGAATATTTTCAATGGCAATTTCACCATTAACATTACTTTCTCGTGCCCCGAAATGTTATTTTAATCACGATCAATTTTTTATTTGAAACGTAATTCAAATTACGAACAATTTGAACTTTTGTAACATTTTAAATCGATACAAAATATTCAATTTTAGTTCGCGTTAAGTATCTAACGGAACTGAACGCTAGAATGAGCACAATCTGCCCCCAATCCACTTAAATCCGTACCTGCAATGCTAACGCAAAGCAATCTGTCTCGTGTTATCGCTTTCGAGGGCGGGCGAATCCTATGCGGCGACACTTTCGGACAATGTAGTTATCCCGCGAGTCGTTGAGGTATGCTGGTAAAGGCTATTCCCGGCGCAAGGGCCTTTTCTCTCTCCTCCTCTTAACGACCCGTTCGTCGGGCCCACGTGCTGGAATCGGATGATTAATGTTTCCTCTCTGCTCGGCAAATTCAATTACCTCTACGCATTCCCTCGGTGAATCGCATATAACGCTTCTTTGTCCCGGGAACATTTTCGCGCGGGCTTTGTCCTTGTTTCCGCGAAAAATACGTTTGGCGCCTTATGAGATTGTCCGTTGGACGTTTTCAATGGCGGACGCCGGTATCGTTCCGCTACGGTTTGATATAAAGTTCGATGGAGTTTGTATTCTGCTTATTTCTATGAATTCACGCACAGACTATGCGATAATCCGCAAATTATTCAATTAAATATTTCCTCGTCATAGGGATAGGCATTACACCTAAGAAATGAGATTTGAGAATTGTTTATAATTATTTTGATAATGATCCATGATAGTGATATACTATTTAAGGGAGTAAATCTTTATATTAATGACGTATTTCAGATTTACGAAGATAAACACATTTAAAATTAATTTCACCTTTAACGTTAGGTGAATTTTAACATAAACTAGTTCCTTGGAGAAAAATTAACCTTGGTCAATGTACTTGAAAATCTAATTTATGGTATTTTCTACTGACCTGGGAACTGTACATAATGACTTAAAATTTAAGATTGCATTCTGACCAGCTTCTGCTCGGGTTTTTAAATGAATAGCAAATGCACTCATGAATAATTACTTTAACTTAATTCTTAAAATAAAATTTTCAAACATTTAATAATGAAAGTAAAATTTTGTCTGAAGTTTTCTGGAAATTCATCAATGTTTTCTATTTATTTGTGTTTGTAATTGAATTTGTTGCTTACATAGAGTATTACTTCAAACTATAGATTATAGGTATAAAATACTTAGTGAGAAAATATTATTTGACTCATGTGGCTTAAGTTTTCGGAAGAATAATACATTTTCAAGGGAAAGGAAATTGACTTCATAACTGATTATATGAGCCTCATTCAATGCTATGGTTTGATTATTATGAAGGTCTTCATAAATAATCGACTCTATAAGTGTCTTAAGTTGTGAATGAAAAATAACGGATAAGTTTCGAAGCGATATCAAAAGATACAGATATAAGAAACGATCTCGCGATACCGCATTAATGACACTTTTTGTACACAGCCTTTAAAATGAAATAAGAATCTCCTTAGGTTACGTGACGCCTTCATTTGAGAAGCACTTCAAATATGACACAGAACCGAGTTGCTTAGTTGCCGTTATTGTTCCCTAGAGAGTTGCGAGGGAGCACAAACCCCCAAATTGGGAGTGTTGTAAATGGGATAGGGTCCCTCGTTCCCTTTTCCAGTCCCTAATCACCCACCATTCCATTTCTACCCCTCCGTTCACCCCCATTCACTCCCGCACCCTCTTCCCATTCGCTTGTTTCTATTTGTCCGAGCGACGTTAAACGGTCCGACCGTTCGAAGGGATTTCATGCCTCGGCCACGGTTATTAATAGATCAATCCATAATATATTTCCTCCGAATTTCGCAATGCAAGCCCCCTTCCCCGAGAATTAATCGTAGCTAATTTATTAGCTAAAAATAACACATTTTAGGTGAATTCGTTGCGATTCATTAAACGCTATTCATGCTTTAATTGTTCAGCAAGCAACGATCTCCACAAAAGGGCTAATCTTTTGCACACTTTCATGCGATTGCCTTTTCCATCAGGTGAACCCCGAAAGGCAATGTTTAACCCCGGCCTAAAATAAGTGTGTCGCCCATGTGACGTATTCCTAACGACCTCAGGATAAGCCTATATATTCCCTCTCTCTCTATAATTCACCGAATCCCCCTCCCTTCTTCGAACTCTTTCCAAATTCCTCCGCTCCTTTCTTTCCAGCCGATTCGATTTACAGATAATTCATTTTTCATCCGTTTCCTTTCTTCTATTCTCCCGCTTCTAATCTCCTTCCCGCCACATCCGAATACGTCCTCATCCACCTCCGTCGCTCCCATTCCGGCCATCCCTCCCTTTAATCACTTCGCCCCATCTCTCTCCTCCTCCTCCGCCTTGGGACCTCGTATTATCTGCCTCCGTGCCGATTGCCCTAGCCCTCATCTACTGGACTCCCCCTCTCTATAACGGGTGGAGACGGTTTCAGGGGTGGGTGGGGGGGGAGGGGGTTAGAGAGAGGTGGTGTCGGATGAAGCGAGAGGGGCTCCTCCTCTCCCACCCTCCCTCACTCACTCGAAGGATTCGGAATCAGGGCTTGCGGGAGGGAACGAGGTCGCCATTGATTTACGCCCCCTTGGGAGGTTCCAAATCTCATGTGCCCATCCACTCCTCAACCACTCTCCTCCCTTTCTGTCTTCCCTCACCTCTTTCCCTTTGCCTCGACTCCCAACCTCTCTCTCTCTCTCTTTACCCTCCTGGATTCTCCCTCGGAATCACCCCACGTTCCTTTCACTCTCTCTCCCTGCCTCTCCCTCACACCTCTCCCTTCCTCGCCTTTCTCTCTTTTCGCCCTCATGACCTCTGGCATCTCTTCGTCCCCCTCTCGCTCTCTCTCTCTCTTTCTCTCTTCCTCTCTCCTTTCTCTCTCTCTCTCTGCTCCAACTGTTTCCCATCTGCCCTCGTCACGAGCGGCGTGACGGAGCGACTCTTCACTTTGAGGCCCCATGCTCGAATTCAACTGTTTTTCCACACGTAAAATGCCCCCCTCTCTCTCCATTTCTCCCTCTCTCTCCATTTCTCCCTCTCTCTTCATTTCCTCCTCTCTCTCTCTCGCTGCGTTTGAAGAGAATGTACCCAATGCTCACTCGCTGCATTCGAAATTGAGCGAAAGACACGCACATGAGACATTTTCCGCGCAAAAATGTGGCATTTATTATCATATGGCATATAATCTCTCCGTCTATCAGTTTTTTATCCTAATTTCTTCTCTAAATTACCTCCTCTCTCTGGTAATTCATCATTTATTCCCGCCCTATTTAGCTTCCTCTCTGCAATTCTGTGCTACACAATATATTTTTTGAATGTCCCAGATTTCTGAAAGTTTTCCTTGTGTGTATTCCACTCCATACATTTTGCGTAACATTCGTGAAATATCTTTAGGATATTTATAGTTAAACTAAATAATAATATATACTTCTCTAATTTGGACGTATGCAACAACTAATTAGTTTACCCCAAAAATAATAGTTCCAGTTTTGTCGATGGAATTATCTTAGCTTTTAGGTATATGGCATACACGAAGACTTAAACTCACTCCGTATTCAAAGTTAGTTTCATAAATATCTGATCGATAGGAAAACTAACACGGTATCTCACAATTTCTTGTGATACTGATGTGTCTAAAGAGCAGAGATACACGATTGAATTTCTTTCAATCGAAGATTTTCCAGTAGCCTCGTAGTTATGAACTGAATAATTACAGAGCTGGTATGCAATAATTATTTTATCGCAACTAAAAATGTATTGAATTGAAGAAGTAATATGTAGAAATAAAAAAATCTTTAAGCATAATTCCTGCTAATTTCATGTAGATACTTTAAATATTATTTAGGAAGAAAATAAGAGGTATTAATTTTGAGATAAATTTCCATCTTTCGTTATGCCTAATGAATTGCTATCCATATATTTGGCTAAAGACAAAAGTAATGTTCCAGTTTAGCATATCTTGATTTAAGAGATTTAGAAATAAATATTTACTTTCACTTAATTTTTCCTAAATATGTTCTAGCAAGTGGAAATGAGACAGTATATTTTCCGTTAGTAACATTCCTTAGCAGAATACGAAAATTGCGCAATTTAATATTCTTCATTGCCTGTGATAACTTAGTTTTTCCTTCTTGTAATGCTTAACCAAATATTCCTATAAAAATAAAACACTACTTCAAAGATATTTTAAGGATTAATAATAGAGTTAAATTGCTTAACCATTAATTATCATATTAAATGTAAGACAATAATTCAATTAAGTTTCTTAGATTATGTTAATATTTATATTTATCAATTCATATCAGTGAGACTTTCCGCTTAAAATTTTTAATATTAACACCCATAGAATAAGCTATTCAATTTTATCAGATGCTTTTAAGTAAATGTCTGTAAAGCGCAGAATCACACAACTTTATCAGTGAGATTTTCATTCATCTCGTTCTGCCTTGGAAACTCACTCCTTTCTTTCTCTTAATATTTACTCACCGGACCTCGTTCTATTAAATCGACTTTTATACTTGGCTCTTTATCATGGCAGTATTTTTTTTATTATCGTCAAGATGGCCAAGAAATATAAGCTACATATTTAGTCCTTCCGCGCGAAAATGGAGGAAATTCTCCTGGCAACTACAATCGGATTCTTTGAACAATCTCCCTCCCTGCACTCGCTCTCTCTCTCTCTCTCTCTATACTTCTCGCCTCATTCACTCTCTCTCTCCGCACCCCTCTCGTCCCTCACCTCACACCCTCTTCGGATTCGTCTTTCTCTTTCGCATTAATCCCTCTCTTTGCTCCCTCTCCTCCTCCCCCCCCCTCCTTAATCCCCTCCCTCCTCCCCCCTCCCTTCCCCCTTATGTCCCCATACATCGCCCTCCTTATCTGCGAGAGGCAGACTTAAGCCCCGTCCAATATGTACATAATGCTCCCTTTTTTCCGCTCCCACCCTTTTTCTTTCTACTTCTTCCCGTTCCCTTCCGTCGCCCCAGAGTTCATCTCGCCACACCTCGTTCTTCCTCGTCCTCATCATTACTTCCTGTCCTCTCTCTCTCTCTCTCTCCCTTCGCACTTCTCTATCTCCGTGCGCCCGTGGCGAACCCCTCTCTCAATGTTACGCCGCTTAAGGTTGGTTTCCCATGCGCGGTCGATGGCCGCAGGGACCAAGTCTTCTACTCCATCGACCGCGCAATACCTCCCGCCCACCGGCCGACTGCTCCCCTCTCTTTCTCTCTCTATTCTCCTCTTCCTATTTCTAACCCTTTCTTTCCTTTAGCTACCACGCATTTCACTTGCGTTCCTCGTGCATTTTAATCATTTACTCTCGCTCTTGCCCGGCTCATGTACCACAAAATCCGAAACGACACTCGAATTTCACGAGTTACTTCCGTCGAATTTCGCTATCTGGTCAACTAATTGTGAAATACCCTTCACCAAGCTCATTTCCGCTTTCCTTCTTTTTATATAACTTGTATTTAGTTTCCTGGATAAGAGGATAATATGAAGTTCGTAATGATTAGATGTATCTTGATTGAGATATATATATATATATATATATACATTATAACAGAAATGCAATTATTGTCTTAAATTAGACCTAAGTCTACTCTTTCAAAATATTTCCTAAGGTCCGGGCAATGTGTAAACATTGGTCAAGTATTGAATAATCGAAGAATACCTGTTGTGTGTTTGCAGTCTTCGTTTCTTAGAATTCCTGTAGTATTTCAAGCAATGTTTTACCTGGTTAGTCTTCAACTGATTTTCAATTAGCTGGTCGAAAATGAATCTCAGAAGATACTATTTCACTGTAGTACATTTAATAAGGTTTTTCGTAGTGGTTGAATTTTATTTTACTCGCTTCAAATCCCTTTTTTGACAAAAATTCAACATCACCGTTTTCTTCCAATTTTTATTTTTAACTAATACCATGAAATAATTTGGAAGCAGTATCTACATGACCTTTCATTGTATATACAAAAAACAGCGCAAATATATTTATAATTATAAAAGTGTTTTAAATATTCATAAAAATGTTATCTTAACAATATAATTAAACAATACAGTCAAATCTATTGAAAAATACAGTTTTTTAAATGCCAGTACTGAATGAGTAAACATTATGGAAGGCCGCTGTATTTAAAACTTTCATTTTGATATCGCACAATACTCTCTAGTTTCAATTGCGTGTATTTAATAAAATTTGCGACTTGTAGCATTATTTCAACTAATAAATGAAACGTTAGTTGATGTTAGGTAGTGAGCTACTCTTTTGCATTATGTTCAGTAATCATTAGAGAGGAAATGCCAATTGTTGTTTTTTATTTTCTCAATACATAAACAACTTTTATAATGGGACTATCTCAAATCAGTTTCCTGGTCGCTTTGGAGCTTGGTGATCTTGGCCATTCTTTTCTTCAGGTGTAAATTCCTGAAATTAATTTTTGTGGAAATTAGTTAAAAATAATTTGTAAAGTAGTAGTCCATTCAGGGCTCAAAAAGAATAAAAAAATGAATAATTAAAATTAAAATTAGTAGCTATGTGTAAACTCTATCTGCAATTATGAAATATATCGGCCAGAATATTCAAATAGTTATGGACATCGAGGGAACGCATATTAAAACTTTACACACTAGTTATATTTTCCGTTCTTCACGTGCTTTTTGACTCTAGAAAAAATGTTGTTATTAAGAAATTACCTTAAAGAGGAGCAATTAAGAATGGAGTAACTTTCCGTGAAATCCCTTTATGTAACATCAAAATTAATTGTTGTCGTATATCATACCTTTCAACAGGTTGTATATTAATTCTACTATTTCTCATTCTGTAAGTCTTACAATTAGAGAAAACTTATTTCTTCTGGATGACTTAAAATACACCTTGTTTCCACCAGCCGCTTTACCTTTAAATTCTTTCACACACCTAATATAATCATTTATAAAATGTTTAAAATACTTTTTCATCCTTATAGCTAAAACACGTACATTTGAGTATTGTCTCATTTTTATCCGTGTTTTTTCACATTTGCTCTTAATTAAAACCAAATTATTTAAAAACTATGCAATTTTAAGATTTCACCACCCTGCGGTATTTAATTAGTATGGAATTGTCACAAATATTAACTCTTTTTATAAATATGATGAATTTTTAAACCATATTTTAGATATAATGAGAAATATGTTTATGGAAAAATATTGCTATACAGTAATCTGCGTATCTAGAAAAATGACCTTATCGTAAAAAGAATAAACGAAGATGAATCTAAAAAAAACTAAAAAATTCTTGATGAAATCTATATCTATTCCTGAATTATATTCTGAAAAATCAGTAAGCAAATTCCTGAATCACTTTCAATTTTGATGTTGTCAAAGTCGGGCCTAATAAGCCGTTGTGATTCCTTTATCTTGTGGCAGGATGCAAAAGAACTAAAATAAAAACTCTACTCCGTAATGTTGTAGTCGTATTGTTTTCTAAAATAGAAGCGTCGGATTTTAAGTCGTTATGAAATATTTATTTGATATATTAGGATGAATTGATATTTTAATTAAGATAAATTAACCTCCTTTTTTATAATTAAAGCAAATTAAACATTATAATATCTAAAAACACTTTTAAGATACACTTTCGGCGAGTTATCATTGATATGGCTATCGAAGTTAATTAAATTATTAATTCGATTCCACCTGTAAAAACATAAGCGCGTAAATCTAATTTACGCGTTTATGTTTTGATAAATTATAGGTCATTGGGGAAAAAATAATGTTCCTCAAACTCATCGTACATTTTGCTCTGGAAATATGGCACTGTATATATGTCGCTTCGAAGTGAAGGAAATGTAGAAGAGAAATGAGAGGTCCGCTCTTCAGTGCCACTGGCAGATTAATCGGTGTCGTATTCTGCCCCTCGTTCCCCCTGCCTCACTCGTGCTTCTTTATCTCGCCATTGCTGACATCCTCTCACTCCCTCCCTCCCTCCCTCTCCTCCGCCTCCCCACGCGAGCACTCTCCAGCCTCCGCTCCCTCCCCTCTTTCCTCTTCCCTCTCTCTCTCTTCCTCTCCGCTTCCTTCTTTCTCTCATCTCACACTCCCTCCTTTCCTTCCTTCCTCTCACCCACCCACCCTCATATTTTCTCTTTTCGTCCACGTTTCCCACCCACTTGACTCCCTCCTCCGACTCCTATCTTCATTCTGGCTCTCCCATCCACTTTTCCTTCCCTCCTCTCTTTCTCTCCGACTCCGTCAGCTTCTCCTTTTCTCCCCCTTCTATTATTTTATTACATTCTTGGAAACATTTTCCTCTTCAGCCCGTTCAGACCTCCATACCTCTTCCTATTCCCATCTTGGCTCTTCTTCCTGACATCTATTCCCCCAACATATCCTTCTTTCTTCCACCAACAGGGAATATGCTACTTTAAGTATATTCAGAGCGAGTATACCCTTAAACTTCGTATATCATTTTCATCTCGAAGCAATTTATGTGAAAGTTGCCCTCGGTAAAAAAAATCCAACGGGTAATAATTTTCATTTTACTATAGCATCCTCTTCCTGTCCGTTTTTCCCTCTTCCTCCGTTACTTCAATCCTCCTCACTCGTTCCAATCCAATCCCGCTTTTCCCCCTGGCCTCTCTCTCTCGCTCTCTTTCCTAACTGGATTGGCCCTTAACTCGTTTAAGCTTCCCACTCCCTTTCGCCGTCAAACCTACCTTCTAGTCGCGCTGCTATCCACTCTGCACACCATTCAAGTCATCGCTCTCTCGATCATCTCAAGGACAATACCAAATGATAGATCATCGCCTTTCACCCCAACCTCTCCTTGTCCTCTCTCTCTCTGTGCTATCTCTTTTCGCTTTTTCCCCTCCTCTCTCTCTCTCTCCCACTTGTGCGTTTGCTCTTCCTCCTTGCTTTGCCTTCTCTTTATTTCTGCCCATTCTCTTCCTCCCACTTCATCCGCTCCCACTTGTCTCCTTCATCTCATCCTCCGCTCATTCTCTCCTCATCTGCCTCCGCACTCACTCTGCGGCACTTCCCTCACCGACTCCCTCCCTCCCTCCCTCCCCCACCCTCTCCCTCCCTCTCCCTCTAACTCACCCCGACGTCGCTGCGGCTGTTGTGACCTACCTAGTAGCGTACAACCCCCAATCCTTCCAACTTCTCCCACTCTTTTAGCCTTCACCCCATTTAAAATCATACTATAGTTTTAGAGGATACCTAATTCGACCATGTTCAACATGTCTGCCTAAACTTAAGATGCAAGTATTTTGGCAAAGCCCTACAAGTCTTTTTCCAATGTAGACGCAATCGAACAATTTCGATCCTCAAAAAATCTTTCCCGTTATCTTACACAAACCGTGTTTACGTTCTAATGACCTATTTATTGCGCATAAATAGAAATTAATTAAGTACCGGAAGGTATATTTTAATTTTATATTACTAGACATTCATGCAATCCTCTCACATTGAAACACGTGAACGCTGTATTATCACATTTCTACAAACATTATAATTATGTTTATTTTCTCCACCCGCTTGTTTTATATCCTCTATAAACGGTGATTAAATATACATATATTTTTAATTATTCTTTCGTTAAAAATTATAGTTTTTCTTTCTGTTTGCTCCGAGGTAATTTTATATTTTGCATACAAGTGGGAAATCTTCTGCATACATGTACTTTATACGAAATATTTCGAACTACCTTTGTTTGTAACTCCTCCTTTCTGTGGCAAACAATATATTAGAAAAAATATCTAAAACTTTCCACGGAAGTTGATTATACAATCCATTCTTTTATAGATCTGGGAAAAAAGCTTTGTCGACGAAAAGGTAAATTAAAGTATGTTATGGAAGTAGGACGCTGCTGAATCCTTTTCTCATCGTCCTGGATTGGACGTATAAAAGCGAACCACATTCAGATTACTGTAGTATTGACAGTATTATTTTCTCCGGAACTTGAAAATTTTCGCTAAAAGCTTGTCTTTTGAAAACATTTCATACGTGGTAATGAAGAATCATAAGTTTTCGTTCGGTTGATCAATGTTTCAGATTAAATTTTTCTCTTTGAGTTTAAATCAATAAAAAAATCATTTAATCACTATACTTTCTGAGCTGGGATTATACATTTAAAATTGTTTATTTTTCACTTTACCGTATTCATACTCATTGACACGTTTGAATTTGTAGCCTTAAAAGTTACAATTTGAAAGGAATTTATTAAAAATTTAATGTCCGCTATGTTGAAATACAACTATGTACAACTTCCATCGTTTTAATTTGAAGCGACTGGTTTCGAAGCGACTACTTTGTCGTCATGCCAATCGCCTGCCTTTAAAACGGTGGAAATTGTAAAAAGTTGTGTTATTTCTTATTTTATTTGCTATTTGAAGCTGGGGATGAGCAGTAACCACAATAAATTTGAGTAATCGTCCGTTAACGATTTTCGTTAATTTTGGCAAGCGGAATCAACGTTGTGCGGTGATATTTGTACGGTATTCTCCGTCAACTTAGCCATGCATATCGTAAATCTTCCTTTGTTAGACTCCCTCATAAATCAATGGGTTCAGGGGAGCGTTAACGAACGCATCGCGCGCATAGAATTAAAAATTAATCAAAACTCTGAATCATTCACGACACGCCTCGCTTCACTCGATTGCACTCGTCCCACGGGACGACTTTTCCTATAAAACTTCCAATCGCGTCAGTTTTTATTTCCGCACGTCAAAAGTTAAAAGAAAGCGGAATACCGCATCTTTTGCCTCCATTCCACGCGAAAAACATTTCGCTTTTTACCTCCATCTCTCCGACTCATTCCCTTCGTCTCCTTATTTCACCTTTTCTCTGCTTTCCGCACCCCTCTCACCGTTACATTCGACGCTTTTCTCCCGGATTATTTGCTATCGTATTCTTCCAACCGACTTATCCTCTTATAAGTCTTTCCAACTCTCGCAATCTTCTTCCGGTCTTCTCAAACGTGGCTCCAAACTCATCTTAAAACCATTATTCTCCTGTGTATCTCTATCTGCCGCTCGTTTTATCGCATCTTCCGTCCATTCTTTCCCTTCTTTTATAAGCCACTTCATCACGAGTTATCTATCCCTCTCCTTCCACCCGACACCCATCCCTGTCCTTTATTTTTTTCCTCCTCTCTCTCTCTCTCTCTCTCTCTCTCTCTCAACCTGCTTGGTCCCTCTTTTATCTCTTCGACATCTTCCTGTTCCCTTCTGTCTCTCACACCTCTGCTCGAATTCCACGCTTCTATTTAACGAAGGCTCAAATGCTAGAGAGAGGAAGGCAAACATTTGCACCGACTATTCCTTCCTTGCCCTGCGGCTCTTTACAAAGTGATAAGGGGAAGGCTTTTTGAGCGTCGTAAAGTTTTAAGATATAGCCTAGGTAAAGGTATTGGAGGATTTTCAAGTTCAAGCCGATCGGATCGAATGAGCTCGACCCTCGCTTTATGTTCTCGCAAATTTAATGGTATTTCCATCGAATAAAATGTGCCCCCAGAGTAAATTTCTGAATTTTTGTCAAATTTTGATTTTATTTTGGTATTTAGAATGTTGATAAAAATAAAGATTATCTCGTCTTAATAATAAAAGCATGCGATCGGGGTTTTGAAGAGTTACTAATAATCACGTTGCTCATTGAATGTTTATATTATTAGAATTTGGTTGAAATGATTTAACTTAATTTGATTTCATTGTTATGAAATGACACAAGTTTAATCCTAAAACTGTCAAATTTATAACAGTCAACGAAGATTTTGAATGGCAAAAATCTCTCCTTTCTCTGTTTTTTCGTTTGTAAAGTCGAGATCATGCTATTCTCGAAACTGCTCTGGGTATAGTATCGTCGTCAATTTAAAAATTAGAACGATAATTAGCCGCCCGGCCTTTTGGACGAAATGTTTTCGCATTAGACTTTACGAGGAAATTTCCCACTATCAAACCTAAAAACTCTAAAAGTTATATCAATAGAGGAATTTGCTAATGGTATAACATAAACCACACAATTTAACAAAAAACATGTATTACATAAGTTAGATATTTACTTTTCTCGAAATACCACTTGATAAAGCCGGCCGGGTTAGACTGGTAGGCCTGCTTTCTAACCCAAAGGTCGCGGGTTCGAATTCCGCTTTGGGCATGGATGTTGTGATTCGTCTTGGGGTTTTTTCCCTACATGCATGCAAGCTTTTGGCTTTGCGCGGAAGGCATCATTTAAAAAAATTCAAATTCCTTCTGCAAGGAGTTGACTTGGAATTACGGCATCTAAACCCAAATTTAGCTTACACTGCGTTCGTTTTATTCGTAATATTTATAATAGCAATCTCGTGAGTATGTATTACGTAAGAGTATCTCATACCGTAAGAATGGCTTAAATGGGTCATTCCTTTTAATATATCGACCGGCAAATTGCGGTTGAGAAAGGCGTGTCTGTAGGCAAGACCTTTATTTTAGTACTCTTACTTTGCCTTGAAGATATGTATCTGTGTATAATAAACCATTTCGTTTTGTACAGATAATAAATTTTGGGCCTTTTTGTTGATTTAAATCATATTTCTTAAAATATTTAAGTTTTTTGCCTGTCTGAATAGAATTTACATCAATACTTAAATTTTATTTCATTTACTAAATTTTGTTGTCCGAAACAACATCATTGTAAATAATAGTTGCTTTGAAAAAGTTTATTTCTATTTCTCGAACTGTCTCAGGAAAATTCTGAATGATAATTGGTCATAAGTTTACATAAAATATAATTAATTTATTGTGATTTCATAGGCATTTCATAGGCAGAAGTTTTTTTGTGCTTTTATCTCTCTACGTATATCAAAGAGCACTTCAAATTAGATGTTTCGAACCCATTTCTTTACATGTCTTTATTTCATTTATCAATTATCTCTCCTATATTATAAAATCGAAATGGTCATCATGATGCGTAACGCTCTAATTTTGTGAATAGCTGGATTAGAAATAAACTTAGAACCCTGAAATTTCTAAAGGATTTCAATGCTGATTAATATTTATTTTAAAACAAATTTGATAAAGTTAACGGGTTCGACTCCAGAGGATGAATGTCGTTTCCCATAAGATAACACGTAAAAATCATCTTTTTGGTTTGAAGGCTTTCATTCTTTTACTATTTAAAATATCTTAAAATTAAGTTATCGAAACTAAATTTGCGCTAAAACACGCCAAAATGAATTAGGATTCTTATTCTTACAGTCGAATACTCAATCTCATTCGAATTCGCTCATATTTTCAATTTATACTCGAGTTTTGGTAAATTTTTTAACATTTCAATAATAAGATTCCATGGTTACCGATATTGTTGTCTTCGGTAATTTCCGTGCATATGCACTTAAATAAAGGATTAAAGATAGAAAATAAGATTAAAACTTGCTCGAAATGACCGAAGACATGAATTTAATGCAAATAAATCGAAGGCAGTATTCATGTTACCTATTTATATTTTTTATCTATATTACTAAAATCCTATTTCTGATTGCCTCTCTATCTCTAACGCTCTATACCTCAGCCATTTTTAATCTCCGGGAATTTCAGCCCTCTAAGTTTATTTTTTATCCAGTTATTCCACTAATTTTCGTAATTTGTTATTAAAAATCAAACATGCATCTCTTTATAAAATATATTCATTAAACTCATATTCAAAACACATTCCTCTTAAACTAATCTAAATCCAATAGTTACATGGTAGGAACGAAGAAACAGCGAGCAAAGGGGGGAGGGGGGGGTTGGCGAGCGCCAGCGAGCAGCGGGCTTGCCCTCTAGTATATACATATTTTTGCAATCAGTGTAAGTTTATTAACAAGTTTTAAAGATCTATTATCTACAAGAGATATAGTTCACAAAAAATGCTTTCTCATAGTTAACTTACTAATAAGAAACCTTTGCAAACGATACTTTTAAGCTTTTCAAATAATATATGTTGAAACGTGAAGTAAATTAACGAGTATTTAGGAGAGTCACAACTTCATTTGCCGCATTGGCATATAAGAGGCGCTTTCTTGTTAACACGTCGCTTGCCTTATTTATTTTAGTCGCCGATATAACTCAAAGCGAATGCTTGATTGCCCACTCCTATCATTCTCTGACATGTTGGCATAGAACTGAGGTTGGCAAAGATCAGGGTTAGGATGCAGGCGCGCTTTTTCTTCCCAGAGAACCTTGCAACAACCATGTCGTACGTGGAGATGGACGCATCGGGTGCGAGTACTCCGGAAGAGAGGAGATAAACACCCGTTGTTATTCCACCTCGCTACATTTCGTAAGAGAAGTCTAACGCGGGAGAACAGAGGCTCCATATGCATCACTTTACATTGTCTAAGTAAGCGTCGAGCGAAACTATTCACCCGTAAAATTAGCCGCGAAACTTCCAGATTAAATCACAGGAGAAGCCACAAAGAAGAAAGCCAGAGAGTCATTAATTCGTGTTAAGCAGGGGCGTGGTAGGGAGGTAGGATGTTTGCGAAAGAAATTTCGTTTTTCGGGTTTCGACCGTCTAACCTCCTGCCTCTCGTACACACCCCTCCCTCGCAACCCACTCTCTCCTCTCACTCACCGACCCTTTAACCCTCTTTCTCTCTTTGCGAGGCCAGAAATACGCGAGAGACTTTTCCCCAAACGCTCCGCCAGTCTCGTCTATTTCTGTACGCACGGCGCCGCCGCCTCCCATAGTCCGATGCGAAATCTCCAAAGAGCTAAGGAATGAGCGAAGTGAATTTTCTCTTCGCCCCCCTCAAATCATTCCGTCGCCGCCTTCCCCCCCTTGGCTCCCTTTTTCTCCTCGCCTCCCCCCCTCCCCTCGCTGCCATCTTAGATCACGCCGCCGCCTCTCATCGCTGGCACGAGGCGTTTGTTGCAGCTACGAGTATGCGTAAATACGGGGAACGCCAAGCATCAAAACAAATATTATAGCATTTTTACGATGGGAAAGAATGGTCAATGGGTATCTGCGGGTCGTTGTAGAGTCACAGGGGTGGAAATGACACCCTTGAGTCTTCGCGTATTCATTCAAATTGCTGGCATATTTCAGTTTATCTGTAATCTTGGTGCGAGCTGTCAGCGTAGTCTTGTTGTTTTACTGCTTCTCGTGGATGAGATTCAAATGAGGGATTTAAGGGTAAGAGATGTTTGTGAGATGGAAGCGAAGCGTGAAATAAGACAGGGTTGTTTAAGGAAGCGCGGTTTGTGATAGAATAGAGAAACATTCCAGTAAAGCGTGGGTTGTATTTATAATCTGTGAGATCAACTGATTGTTATGCGCGATGAAGGGGTTAGACCCTCTGAAATGACTGCCCGCTTGATAGCTTATATGGCGCCATAAGCCTCTAGGGGATTTGGTCGATAAAATCTCTTTCTTGACGCGTGCTCGAAGTTTAAAGCAGTGGCAGCGGTACGCCCTTGAATACTTTTACATTATTTCGACGTGTTCTGAAGCTTTTCTGTCATTTAGCTCAAAAGTTTTTGGTAAGGCCAAATTCTATTCAATCTCTATATGAAAATAGGCTATGAATCTCACAGAAATAAATTCTCTCAGGGCTTATCATTGACGTCAACAATTGTTAAATTAGTCTTTGCATTATCCTTTTATGAAGGCATACTATCGGATTCATATTAGAAACTAATTCATCATTTCTAGGCTTATAAGTATTAAAATGCTGCAAACACATCGATTTTATGTGAGAATATTAATGTTGTTAGATTACTTTTTGTTTATTCAATTATAGAAATATATGTAAAACTTGTATTGACGTACCATTTATTTTTTATGATGAATGGAATAATAATTACAGTTGAAACTCTCAAAACCGGAAATCTCAGGTCTGGCTTTCCAGACTATATATTTTGCCGAACCACGAGTAGTAGTAGTAGTGGTAGTAGCGTATGATGACTGTACCCTTACTGAACACCTTATCTAAGCCATAATTTTGTCTTTAGCACAGTCATATGGGTAAAAAATGGAAATACAAAGTAACATAAAAATGGATATATCTGTGCATGAGGTTCCTTATAAAAACAGTTTGGCTTACCCGTTACGGATGAGATCATAGTTTTTATGTTTTATGGACTTTTTTAAACATTTTTAAAAGCCATTCTTAAGCTATGGGAACAATGAGAACCTGAAAATCGAAACGCTAACCAAGACATATTTCCGGACCAATGATGTTATTGCGAAGTAGTTAAAATTCCGGGACATGCCGAAACAGAAATGTCTCCGGATCACAGATTTTTGGATTAGGGAGGTTCAATTGTATAAATAACATTGATTGGTTAAATTACTTAGCGATACTACTCATAATTTACAGTCACATTTGTGATACTGTGGAATGGCCGTTTTACTGAAGATTCACTTACAAATATTTATCAATTTTGAGGAAATAGTAATCGTTACTACATAAGATTTTATATGTATTACTTTGGTATCAGTAAATATTGATGAATTAGTGCACTTTTTGAAGTAATGCTTAGCTTAGCGTGTGAAAATTGATTTGTTCCTAACATGATATGGAAATTCCAAAGTGTACAGAAGCATTGAGATTTGTAACCATGGTGAACTATCTTTTTTCATGATTTATTTTCTTTATAAATACACAACTCTAAAAGTGAAAATGTGATGTGATGAAAACTTGACTGTGGATAACGTTAATATATGATAGTTTATAGTGTTGGAAAGTAATTTGTTCTCAAATTTATGATTGTTTAGACTGCTCTTTGAAAATAGAAAATTTTCTTTTGCCACCAGACCACGAAACTTCCAACCATAAATAATTATTAAATTTTGACAAAGGAGTTATATAGTCGACCGCATCGTTACGTCTGTATCCAAACCCTTTTGGAAGCCCGCCTCTTTGGCGTAAATGTTTGCTTCGGAAACGGTAGATTGCGGAATATCAGAATGAGCAGATGTACCACATTGTTTGGGCATTTGTACGAAGCGGACTATTTCAGTATCAGTAGCTATTTCAGGCGGTGATGTTTTCATGCGGTCAAAGCATAACTGGCGTCTGTAGCAAAGACGGGAATAGATCAATCGAAACCCAAGAATCGAGAGAAAGCTTTGTTCGATAAATTTTTAACTAACCCTGCCGTAAATGCAGATTGTTTTTATGGATATCGCCGTTCGGAGTATTTAAACTAATGGATCAACGCCTGAGAATTTTCCCAAATGATTAACCAGTGCATAAGTAACGATCTTTGGTTTCTTTAGACTGATGCAAATTGTCCTTCGGTTTAATCCCGTACTCGATCAAACGACTTTTGCGTGTAAAAGGAGGGAAATCGTCGAGATAACTCAGTGACACCGAAATAAGAAGTATCCTTCCGACCCCGCCTTTCCTTCTTTTCTCCTTTTCTCTCATTCCTCCCCCTCGTACCTCTCTCTCTCTCCTTCCCTCTCCCCTTACCCCGCCTCTTCCCCTCTCTCCCGCTCTCTTATTCTCCCTCAACCACGTCACTAATTCCCCTCCCTTGTATTTTGGTCGGCTTCACTTCCAAGGAGGAAGGAGGGCAGGCGACAATCAAGTCCACTAGCCTCCTTAAACGCCTCCTCTTTACCTTCCACGATCGCTGCTGCGATTTTCTTAAAGCAACTCCCTAAAAATTGAACCCCGTTCCGTCTACCGAATTCCGCGAGAATTGATAAAAGTTGCCCTCCCTCGCACTTGTCGTCGTCTCAATCGCTGGGCAGATGTAAAAGGTCGCAGGGCGCGTGATTGCGGGTGCCTAGCTCGATCGGCACGGAGAAAAATGAATTTTAATGGAAAATAAGGTTGCGACGCGTTTCCTCGAAAATGCAGGTTTGAATTTGACACGAATGAGTTATTGGAATGTGCTCGATTCAATAGAATTCGAAAGGGTGACCGCCATTCCCTGGGATATATTCGATCAATCCTCTTAAATATCGATGGTAGCTGGAAAAAGCGGAATTGTCTTTTCATTCACTAGACTTTGAATTTTGTATGAATGAAAAAATGGAATGAGAATAATGGCGTAAAAACTGCAGTCACGAATCTCAGTCACCAATAAACATCGGTCAAGTTTTAATAGAGGAGGTCTGCGAGTCCGGTAACATGTGCAGAATGGGGCACGCCAGGGCAGTTAGCCGAGCAATCACGCGAAATGCGGGCATGAACATAAATAAAGAGTGCAACGATAAAAATGGACGGAGGGAGTTGTGAGGGGGGGGAGGAGGAAGAGGGAAGAGGGAGGGGGGGAGGTGAGAAGGTAAGGGGAGGGAGGAGTGAAATGGTTTCGAGTAAAACAGAGTCAGGCGTCTCACGCATACTCGTATCACGCTCCATTCCAGTCTTAAATTGTAAACCAACCCTTCGTTCTAGAAAAGGTATTTGATCAAACGGCAATTAGTCCTCGGGGTATCGTGATATTTTACGATTTGGGTCACACCAAGTCGAGTGGAGGAGGTGAGAATATTCATGTATACCCACGGATAACGTGACTCGAATGAATTCAGATTCGATGAAATGAATCCCTCTTTTCCTTCCTCGCCCACTTCCGTTTCTTCCTCCTTTCCTTATCAAATGACGGAAATTCGAGAAAAGTTTGAAAAAATTCCACATCAGAGATTCAATCTCAACTCTCTCATATGGTGCTATTGGATATAATAGACTGAATGTCGAAACGGTTTTATTGCTATTTTACAGTGTGGTGCATCATTCATGTAACCATGTAATACACTTGGATTATGCAAGGTTCGTATTTAATATAACGCCAGGTTTTTTGGTTTGACGTAACGGTTTTATTATTTTCAAATAATAGCCTATTTATATTAGCGAACGAAATCTTACTCGATGTTTGCGTATGGGTGGATTATAAAATTATGTGAAAGGAGGCGGGATTTAGAAATCATTAATGATTAGGCGGATTAAATTAGAGTGCCCATCGGGTGTTACTTATGAGATTGTGCGAGATCCTGTTCAATGCTAAAAAAAATTCTACCGTTATCAGTTCACTAGAAAAGGCTTTTCCGCTTTATTAGTAACACATACGCACTTGCCTACATTAAATTTCACGGAGAGAATTCATAATAGCCGTATGCGGCCCGTGAGGTCATAGTGCAATAAAATGGATATACAGTATGTCCATCGTATTCTCTACTTTATTATAACTGTAAAGAATATGGAAATATTTAAACTATAGATTTCACTACATCATTTGATGTAGACCACAATTTAATCTCATTTATTCAAGAAATTATCAAGTATTAGTGACTGCATCGTATATAGTATATAAGCATAAGGATTGTTGTAACCCAAGTGATTCTTTTCTCATAAGAATTCAGTGGAAAATTTTAGTCCACTCCAGAAATAGATTCGTGTCACACTTGGACGAACGTGGCTAAGGTTACCGACCCATTTTAATGATTTTCCATATTATCAATTCTTGATTGCACCGAAATTCTCCCCCCCCTCTCTCTCTCCTTCCCTCTCTCTCTCTTCTCTTCCGGGTGTATCTCTCATCAGAGAATGGCTGTTATTCTCTGCCTCCTCCTCCTCGAATGCTTTTAAAGAAACGCTCCTTCTTCTTACCCTCCCCCCCCCCCTCTCCCCTCTCCACTCTCCCCCTCCACTCTCCTCCCCTCCGTCGTTCTCCCGGCATAGAACAATCGATCGAACCTATTTCAACCTTCCAGAACCTCCTTTGATCGTATGAATGATAAATTTACGTCGATTTCCAAAGGCTGAAAATTTCGTTTAAAGAAACGGAAAACTGTTCTCATTGAAATAGCTTGAGAGTGAAGGGAAACCGTCTTGTTTTTTTCCTTCTTATGCAACGATTTCCCTAAAATGACTTGACGTCACTCTTCTTCTTCTTTTTCTTACACACACACACACACACGCACACACACATGCCGCCCGTACACCTCCCATTCTCACCCTTTTTTTCCCTCTCCCTCTCTCTCCTTTTCACTCCCTCTCTCCGTTCTTCCTCCACGTAATTCGACCTCTTCTTCCGACTTATCGATCCAACTGCTCACTACGCCCTCAACCCCCATCCGCCTCCCTACCTCTCTCCCTCTCTAACTCACTCACTTCCTCCCTCCCTCTCTCCCTTCCTCCCTCCCTCCTAACCCCTCCACCGTGCACTCTCTCGCTCGCTAGAGTGGTCTCTATGCTTGAACAGGAGACAAATAGCAGGCAAATAGCGCAAAAATTCCCGCGGCGTGAAATTACACGGCGCATTGTTTGCAGTTTTAGAAATTTTCCAGGGCGTGCGTTATCGTCACCGAGTATTTGTAATAACCGCTCACGCTCTAATTAAGTCCTTAATTTTGCACTAATGTCTTGAATCTTTTTATAAATGAGGGCTTTGATAAAAAAAAGTTTTCGGCGATTAAAAATAAATCCAGTACATTGTTGCTGGTGCTGTGGATTTTTAATACAAATTCATTTTACGGTTGATCAAGACAGAAAGTTAAATTATACAAGTGTATCTTGTTGAATATCCATAAAATAGGCCATATTACAAATTCTTATCCGAGATTCAATTTTTAAAATGACCAGCGTTGGCTCTTCGGAAAAAATACGTGAAAAATACATTTCATTTTAGTTTAAGTCAAATCATTATAAAATTGGAACTTAGCGTCCGTAAATGAAATTTTTAAAGGCACTAACGGCATGATTTATACTCAATCCGTAAATAATTTTTATTGTTAATTATAAAACATGTTTCTGTCCTATTTTCTGTCATTTTAAATTTTACCGAGAGCATTACCTTGGCCATATTTAAAAATGTTTCTTTGATTGTGCCGAACAAGTTCATAATGATCTTGCAGATTAATAAATAATTTCTGCGAGTATAGAACATAAATTCCTGCAAATTAATTTGCATCGAAATCTTCTTAGTCATATGCATACCGTTTTATTTCGTCGTGAATCATTAAGTGGGAGTTGTCGGACACGATAAAATGCCGGAGAGTACGGAAAAGGATTTCGGGGAAGCGAAGTGAAACGGAAAAGGGACAGAAGGTATTTGAAAGGAGAAAGGGAAGGTTGTTGCTTTTTGCAGAAACGACGTTCGGAGAAATGGAAACATTAATTGGGAAAGATAAGGGAGAGATTGAGGTGAAAGGACGATGGGAAAATGAGGAGGAGGCGGTGGGAAGAGGGAGATTGGCCGTGTAAGGCGGCGGGAGGTTGAGGGGCGGTGAGGAGGCGATGAGGGCAATTAAGGGATGAGGGGAGAGTGGTCGGGTTGTAGCGAGTGACATTTCGTGTTGGATGAAGCGTGTAAGCGATTTATTTCCATTGTCCTCGCTCTATGTTCTTCGCCGCCCTTCTTTCATCTTCGGTATTTCGATTTTCACCCTCGGTTTCATGCGTTCAAAGCTGTGTATTTTTACTTTCTCATGTACGAAGTATATTGAGAAAGTATTGTAATCGCGAAAAAATTCGTTTTAGGTGTCGTCGAGTCCGAAAAAGTGGTTTTCGCAATCTGTCTGTCTGTCCGTCTGTATACCTGTCTGTTATTGGCTATAGGGCCTAAACGGTAGCGCGAAAATGAATGAAATATCGTATTAAAAATGGCTACAACGATTTTGATCAAATTTCGTACAGTTACTTGAGTATACGTCTGAAATGATTCTACATATATCACATTTCTCAGAAAATGAATATAAGGCTAGTTTATTCTTGGAAAACTTTAACAAAAATTGGATTTTCTAAAAACCGGCTCATACGATTTTCATTTCCTAAAAATAACTAAACGACGCATTAGTATCTGAGAAAGTTTGTGCAGTGTATATTGTGCCGATTTTTTTAAAGATTCGATTCACTTAAAATTCAATCATCAAGTCTTTTCATGTCTTTTAAATAATATATTTACGCAAGAGCTTAACAATGTTAATAACACGTTTCGAACGTTCTGAAAAATGCGAGAGTTCACGGAATAAAAATGTATGCCATACAACCTCGCTCAATTTCGAGAATATCTCATCTTCTAGCCGCATTCCCTCAGAGGGACGGTATATAAACTTTAAACGCCAGTTTATATTTTCTCTTTTACTTTTAGATTTCATCCATTCGGTTGTCATTTCATATTATTTTATGAAAGTAGTTCTAGATTTTACGTTCCCACCATAAATCCCTTTTCATTCACTTCGTCTTAGCTTCTCATAAAATGTTTTATTAAGAAATGTAACACGTAAACAAATAACCAGGCCCATCGAATAAAGGATATTGCTTTTCATTTTTATTAGTCTATAAGAAATGTGGAGTCATACTTCCAAATTACATTGACAATTAGGTAGAAAGGTGGAAAAAGGAAAGAAAATCTCATTTGATCGAGATCCTGGAAGAATAAATCAAAAATTACGAAGCATGTATTATTGTAGTTACTCCTTAATGGATAATTGTTCAGGTTTGCCGTTCCAGTGTAGACGATTATCATACCAAGTCATTTCCATTTCCATAAGCGTAGAAAGCCGAGTAAAAATGTTTTTAAACAAAGATGAGTAAAGGAATGCGAAATAAATTTCGTCCAGGTTAAAATAATGCATAAAAAACAGCTTGCTATCAGTTAGTGACGTTTAATCGAAATTGTGGAATCTAAGTGTTTTTGTAGGATCCTGAAGTAAGATTAAGCATATGTTGCAAATTATAGTTTTTATATTGCATGAGAAATCCATTAAAAGAGGTTTTATAGAAATATGACAGAATTGCCGTCTAAGCTCGATAAATGGGAGAAATATTCACTGGCATCGTTAAATGCATCAAGAAATCCGAGCGACTTTTTACATGGCTCGGTAAATTCTAGGGGGCATTTGCGAGAGACTGCCAAGGTCAAGGTCGAATATTGCCAAACACCGCTGAAAGCTTTAAAGGAAGTTGAGCATCGGTCTATTGAGAAGATTTCATCGATTTCTGTCTTACATGAAATTACGAGAATTTATTAACCGTAAAGTTTAGACTTAAATTTCAGAATTCAAAGCACAGCCCGATAGAGATTATTAAATTGCTTTTTAAAATCTTTTTTCCTTTTAGCTTCGTTCGTGGTAGCTTTTAACAAGAGATAAAATGTGGTTATTTGCCATAAGGTAGATACTTGAATAAATAAGTCGCCACACGGCTTAATTCAAAGCATGTAATATTAGCTAATTTTATCGCCAAAATTTCCTTTATTTAAAATTCCTAAAACTTATATTAAATTTTGTACAATTCTAAATTCATGCATTGAATCAGTATCGGAAATATATTAAGTTTCTGTTACTTTTGAAGTTAGTTATAATTTTTTCTATGCTTATGTGCCGATTTCTATAATCTAAGCTCGCAAGAATTCAAATTGATACGTTATGGTATTCGTTACAGAGCTGGAGATAATATTTTTCATATTATTTGGGAAATAATCACAAATTTTTAACCGCTATCCTCCGTGAACGTACGCGATTCAAATATATATATTTGGTGCATTATTCTTGATCTATCAGCACTCAAAACGTATAGGAGGAATACACATATGGTATACGTATATTCGCCACCTAAATTCAAGAGGACCACAGTCATCGAACAAATTATCCATGTGGGATCGCGTTTCAGATCAAATTCCTAAAACTAGTTTTACCTCTCTAAACCTTATCATTGTTTTTTCCACCGAAGGTTTAGGAAAAAATTACTTCACGAATCTGCTGTTGTTTGTTCCAACGCAAGTGAAGAAGTGAATGCTATCGCAGTCGACCTGCTATTGGTCCTCCCGAGCTACGCCTGTTAAGTATGTTCCTCGCAGTGCCCAAATCTTTGCTCGACTGCCTGCATATCGGGCGCACTAATCGGCATGGCCCTTCGTAGTACGTCGAGCCTCGTTATCGAAGAACTCGAAAATTCTCCCTGAATAAAGGATCCTGTGCTGCCTTTCTTCCTTTTCTTCTATTTATTTATTCGTATCTGTATACTACATCCGTGTCGCTGCAGCAGGAAAAGTTAACTATGGTGGAACTACCCGCCAACAAAGCCGGATAATTCGTCGTTAGACATTTTAGGTCTCATTTAATCCAAACAATTATCAAGATGTAATAATCCTGCCTTCTTAATTCTCAAAAATTCTCCTGATTTTAACTTATAGCTCGATTAGTTCCACGATATCTTGGAGGAATTTCTATCATTTTAAATAGCGAATTCGGGAAAGTCTTCATCAAAGTGATTTGTGCGAATCCTTCGCTCTTGCTTGCTTACGTGACCTTTTTACCTCTGGAAAATTATTTCCGTAAGTGAATGAGTATGCGTGGCCGAGACGCCTCTCCACCAAGTGCCCTATTAGGGGACTTCGGCATACGAAAAGGCAATTTAACAACCCCATCAAGAATTTAAGTCTTCCCTTCCAAGTTCCTTTAAAAAAACGCACCCGCGGATGAAATGGCCTCCTCTTACCCGCGTCGTGAAACGATCGACAAAAGGAGACCTCATTGTGCGGTTGGGTCAGCGGGAATGTATGGGGGGAAAGAAGAGAGAGGTATGGAGGGAGAGGATATATGGAGGAAGGGAGGGAGGGAGAGAGGGAGGGGGAGAGAGAGGAGGAAGGGAGATTGGGGGCGGGGCAAAAGGGTGAGAGAGAGAGAGAGATATAGGAATAGAAAAAGGGAGAGAGAGGTAGGATGAGAGAGTGAGACAGGAAGAGAAAGGCAGGGAGAGAGAAGTAGAGAGAGAGAGAGAGAAAGGGAGCTTATTGATTGGAGGAGACCTGAGAGAGAGAGAGAGAGGAGCGGAGGGAGGGAGGAGAGGGAGGTAGAAAGGCAGACATTTCAGAGTACTAGTCGTAGGTATGCGAAATTATAGCTTTTGATGAGAATATCAGAAAGGGATTTAATTGCATGCTTGTTTTCCGAGATTGTGTTGTCAGATGGTAGTTATTCGTAGATTTAAGTACGAATTAAATGTTTTAGCATTGTCACAGTTTATGCGATGAGTATTAAAATATTAATGAATCTCATTTATAATTTGACTGTTTTTTTAACTGTAATATTAGTGAACGTAACGATGAAGTTATATTTATGTACAATATTATTCTATTTGATCAATTCAAACGCGCCGGAAATTTTTATTTGATAAAATGGCAATTAATTCGTCTCAAAACTTATATGTTATGAGTTTCCGATTGTTTTTACGAAAGTAATGTCGGAACATATTTTCCCCGTATTCATTAAAGATATATAGGACCCTAATAGTCCTATTAAATTCTACTAAATGATCTAAAATCGAGGAGTTTAATAATTTGATACGCTTTCCGTCATCTAAATCAATAAGGTCCTTCCCTATCCCTGAAACATTAAGATAAATATCCTTAGAATCGTTTGAACCATTTTAGCATATCGCATGAAGGAACGAATGAGACATTCTTCGACCTTGGCATAAATGATTATCTTTATTTTCAAACCCATTGAGAGCGAGATACAAGCTTTTTTTCTCTAAAGGTACCTTTATATTTAATTTTACACCATTTTGAAGCTAATTTTTATAGACGAAGGATTAAAATTTTAATCCAGGTGGAGCAAATTAGAAATTTCATTAAAAATCGGTTTAAAACTGAAATATTCTCACAATATTTAGCTACTGATCCTATCTTGCTCCCATTGTAAATTCGTATCGATTCTTTATTAAAGAACCATATATTAGCCTGCAATTATTGACAGTTGATATAAATTTATATTCCATTGAGGAATTAAATAAAACTACATAAATATATGTTGAATTCAAATAAATCTTAGAAAATTGAAAATCTGTAACCAGAATGTTAGGCAGATATCACTGCATAGAAACATCTGATTCTTCGCTGTTACTTTCTATTTAACCCGTTCATTTTTACTTTTTATTCAATTAGAAAGTAAACGCATTATTACAATTCCCTTATTGCAAATGGATAATAAAATATTAAGACCACGTTTCTTTTACAGAGGTATTGAGATGATGCATTTAACAAAACTAATAATTTTATATAATTGTTCAAAAATATTTTTTAATTAATATTAATATTTTTGTGGTTCCACTATTTGCAAGAAATTTTCCAACTATATGAAAATGTTATTCGTGGTGCTTAAGGAGTAAACTATTAATACGATAATAGTGATATAGGATAAATGCGGGTATTAAATTAATTAAAATGGCGTATTACCTAGTGTTGGGAGCTTTTGAAGTATATACCAATAAATTTAGTTGAAGTAAATGCTAATGAATAACTTACGCTGTGTAAGCTGATTAATTTTTAAAATTAGTTTTCTGATATCTATGTATCTTTGAGTAAGCGTGTAATAGGTAGAGTTCACTAAGATTCCGTTGGCGTCGCATAGTCGTCACTGCGGCAAAACGAGATGTATGATTTATTATTTTTCTTTCCTGCTGCGAAATGCCAGTACACGTGGAAACGTTGCGTAAACATCCTTTGCAAAGATCGATGCTACGCATGAGAGAGAGAATGAGAAAATTTATGAAGCAATGGTGAATATTTTTTGGATATATTGAAGCGGTTTTCCGCCTGTTTTGTTAAGCGAAATGGTCTCATCTTATATAAACGATTAACCTCGTTATTTTTAAAAGAGTTATTTTGAAGATCTGCAGAATTAGGCGAATGAAAAATTATAAGCTATCAGACGTGGATTCCAAATGAAGCGTCTGTTTCCATCAGAAAAAAACAGCTTTTATTTCTTATATAATCTACAAATACATTTTACAGGCTTCTCTACTAAAAGCATAATTTGATGTGCTCTAAGGAGCAATTGGTACAAAAGCTGTTGCCAAGTAGATTTACGCCAAACTGTAAATACATTACTTCATTTTTTTAAGCGTGCACGTTTCTGTAGCATTTTTCTGGTAAGTTATATTTCATAACAATTATTACAAATAAAGATACAAACATTTTATTTATTAAAATTCCTTGCCGACTGGAATGGATTCTCTTTACAATGTAAATTTTTAAAATTAAATTTCCATTTAAAATACTATAAACGTTATTTTCATACATCCTTATGTTTAATGCATAATATTAACCCGTCTATATTCATGAAAATGGGTATTTGGCTAGGATTTAATGAAACTTTGGTAAATTTTTGTAATTAAATAGGAATTGGATGCGTCTGTAGAGTTCGGTAAACAATGTATTTATATTTAAGATTCAGATGTTAATTACTGCTAGCTTATAATTATCGAATCTTTAAAATATAAGCAAACGATTTTTTACATATAGAAAATTAGAAATGCTATTACAGATGGAAATATTGTAATAGAACAGAATTGCAATTACTAATAGAGTCTTTTATATACAATTTATTGAAATAGTAATATTCCTCAGTTGAAATACGCTAGATTTCGTAATCTTAAATAAAGATTTCATTATAAGCTTCAGTGACTTGATTTAAACCTTTATCATTAAATTCAAAATATTTTTGCCCAAATTACTTAAGGATCACATTTGTTCAGACATATATTTACTTTCATTTCTATCTCATTTTAATATTTCCTGCCAGAGTATATATCCTAGAAATATTTCCAAGCGTCCTTACAGTGGTTACAAGATATTCTTACATGAAATATCGATTTTCCTCTTTACTTCTAAGAAAAATTATGTTTTTGAAAGAAACTGTTATGCTTGAAAGGGAAAAATAATTACCAACGTATATCGTTAATTTATTATTATGTTCGCAATTGAAACAGACTCTTCAAAATATAATTTTTAGCACTTTAGTTTATGCTTCAAACGTTCCGCAAAGTATATTTGACTCTGTTCTTACCTTCTGAATCCTTCTTACATAATATATTTAACTTTTTTCAGAGTCCTATCTACGGTCGAAATAATTATAGTAGCACAGCAAGTCTAACAACCACAATACGAATAAAAATTGACGTTTTACGAGCTACGAAGCGTGCAAGTTTACAATTTCAAGGGCATGTTGCTTTTTGATGTGAAACATAAAACTCTCTGCAATTTTATTGTAGGAAGTCTTTTTTCACCGATGAGTCATTTTTTTTTATTATCGAGTCTGAAATATTTTAATTTATTTAATTTACAGTGTCTTTATAATTACAATGCTGTACTGTTTTTCACGTCATATTTCGGTTTTTTAATATCGTGTTTCTGTTAAATTAACACAAACTTGGACTCGTGAATGTTAGGTCATGCGATGTTCAGCTAAGTCTATTTACATAAATTTAATGAAATGCTGATAGAGAAATACACAGTTTGAAGCCACTTAACAGATATCAGGAAGACTTTTCACAAGTATCTCATAAAAACACGAAGCTAAGAAATATCAGCATTAGCCAATGTGTTAGGAGTTGGGCGAGGCAGGTTCTCTCAAACTGAACAAAAAGTAGTAGTAAACGGGAAACATCCAGACCCAAGAGTGTCGTTCCAAAAGAGTAGTCATAGACTCGTATGCCTTGGTATGCGGCAGCAGTATCCGAATTGCGATTCTTAGAAAAACTAGATTTTTCCTATATAGTGGGATGAAAGATCAGAATGATCTTCAGTCAGAATCGGAATAATCTCACAATCAGAACAGTGATGCAAAGAAATGCAGTTACAGTAAACTCTTGATTTACGAACACCATGCGTTCCTGAAAAGTAGTTCGTAAATTGGGAGAGATTTCCCCATTAATGCGATTTTAAAATCATCGGATGTGTTTAAAAACCAATTTTCCTTCCTACACGTGCAAGGAAAAGGAGAACGGAAAAAATTATAATAGATTTTAACAAATGCATTTTAATCATAAATTATTCATTCGTTGAATTTGGCCGAAGGTTTTGGGTAGAGCTATTACGGTTGTGAGGGCAGATTAGCAGGTGTGGTGATGTGGAAGAAGGTGCAGAACTTTCAACCTTTATATCAGAATAGTGGTGCTGCAAAGGAATGAAAAACGCATCCAAGATGCGAACGCCATTTCATTTTTACTTTCTCATATACGAAGTATAGTGAGAAAGTATTGTAATCGCAAAAAACTTCGATCTCGAGATTTTGATGGAAATATACGTTTTAGGTGTACCTGAGTCCGAAAAAGTGGTTTTCGCAATTTCGTCTGTCTGTCTGCGGGTCTGTCTGTTCGCGGCTCTAGAGCCTAAACGGTAGAGCAAAAATGAATGAAATCATCTCGTATTTAGGTATTTTATCATACAGAATAGAAGCTATGAAGAAATTGTTGACATTGCTCAATAATTAAGGGAAGTTTATTCCAGGCAACTTTAACGACAATGTGATTTTCTTAAAAACGGCTATAACGATTTTGATCAAATTTCGTACAGTTACTTGAGTTTACGTCTGCAATAATTCCACATATATTTCTCAAAGAATGAATATAAGGCTAGTTTATTCTTGGACAACTTTAACAACAATTGGATTTTCTAAAAAAACGACACATATGATTTTCATCAAATTTTGTATAATTATTTAGGTTGACGTTTATAATGATTGTACGTATTTCATATTTTTCAAAAGATAACTAAACGACGCATTAGTATATGAGAAAGTTTGTACAATGTATGTTGTGCCGATTTTTTATATATATTTCTTCATATTGCGGTGGCTCTTTTGAAGTTGTAAGTCAAATTTGTGGAGTAAAAAAAGTCTTGTTCGTAAGACCGAAAGTTCGTAAATCGGAAGTTTACTGTATAAGTAAAGGAAAAGTAAGTAAATGCACCAGTTTCTATTGTAGATAATCTAGGGGTATTCGTTAGATCATGCCTATGCAATGGAATGTACATACTTTCCAAATGTGGGCGTCAACAAATGTTACATCAAATGGAATCGATTGTCCCTTAAAGTGTTAAGCAGAATATGGTTTAAAAATCAGATAACAATTATTTTCTCAAACATTAGTAGTTGTTCTAAAAAAAACTCTCACAATAAGATAGGATCTGATCGATACATCCTTCTAAATTTTGTTGTTTAATCGCATTTCATTTCGACAAAATCGATCCTACCGTAAAATTTCATTTGTGCGTTGATTAATTATGCAGAAGATTCCTTTCCTTTCTGGAATCCGGAAATCGAAAGCCATATTTGAGCATTATTTTTTTCCGTCAAATTCAGAATGGGTGAAGTTGGTGTTACATTTTCGAAGTTCTTTCGATGGTTGTAAATGTTAACAGTGATCTGTTCACACATGGTTTAATTATGAAAATAAAATTCTTAATAATTTTCATATTTGCACACCAAAAAGGAAAAAAATCCAGTGAGTTATACTTCGATTTTTGGGCTCTACAATTTTTCAAATCTTAAGGGTTTCATTTCTGGGATTCGTTTGCGATCAAGAGTAATAAAATAATGTTGCGACATATTTGAAAAAAATCATGAAAATTAAGTGAAATTTTGCCATAAAACTATATATAGACTAAGTTATTAATAAAAGAAACGAATCTCACATTCAAATAAGTAATTTAGTTTATTTCCAACCAACTTTGAAGTGATATGAGATTTTCAGTTGTTAATGAACGTAGACATATAAATCGATAGTAAACAATTTGATAAAACGTGTTTACGGAGCAATTTGTTTTCCTCCATCTTTATCGCGTAATCCAAACGTAATGGTTAGATGGATTCACCCGATGAGCACGACAAGTTT
This sequence comes from Uropetala carovei, assembly GCA_036926305.1. Lineage (NCBI taxonomy): Eukaryota > Metazoa > Arthropoda > Insecta > Odonata > Petaluridae > Uropetala > Uropetala carovei. Next base: position 1,963,699 of record JAXCHB010000250.1, read on the forward strand.
TACGGCAGCCGAGGAAGTTCTCCGCAACACAAAGTGTATCCAAAATCCAAGTTCCTCGAAAACTTTTATAACGAAAAAAAAGAAGACATTCTTAGAGTCACGATAGGAGAACGAATACTCCCCGTCGAGGAGTCTTACTCTTTTTAAAGTACCTTTCCGAGCGTCGGCCACCTTCCCTCGGTCCGCCCTTTATTCCCCCTTCCCCCCACTCCTTCCCTCCTCCGCCCCCACTCCTTTCATCCGCCCCTCTCCCGCTCCTCCTTCCCATCCAGCCGCCCACTCCCATCCTCCCTCCTTTCTGGATGAGCGCCGTTTCGGGATTCCGGAGGAGAACGACTCCCTCTCCGTCTTCGTGAACTCGGCGCCGCGACGGCCAACTCGGTCGGCGTCTCTCCTTCCAGTCACCCGCGTCGATGTACGCGCGTCGCGTAGTAAGCCTTTCTCTCTCCCTCTTACGTCCTCAAGAGTACGAGGACTTTACTACAAAGTTTACGCTTGCGATTCACTCGCGACCTATATAATGACATCGATTCCCTCGCGTACTTAACACAATTCGAACGCTTTCCGCTTCGATAGTTTTCACCGACGTTCCCTCGTATTTTTTAAGCTCGATTTTCCGCAACGCTACTCATTATCCCTTCCGTAATTCGTGAAAGGTCAGTCTTAACGACTAAATCGCAACAATATACCGAACGTGACCCGCGTACGCGACAGCACGAGTGGTTTACGATTAGATGTACGCGGTCAGTTTACAAAAGGAAGAGGAAGAGACTCGACAAATGGCGCGAGACGCTTTGAACGACGAGAAATATGGCGTCTGAAGCGTGAACTGTGTCTCTCCTTCCATTCATCAGTTTCCTGCGACTTATTTTTTTATGTAGCCATTCTTCCCTACGGTTTTCATCTTCTTTCTTTCTTCTCGCCGTAACTCACGCTTTCTCAGCCTTTTCTTTCATTTCCTATTTCTCCGAAAAAACCTCATCCTTCCTCTTTCCTCCCTCACTCCCTCCCCCCCCTCTCTCTTCTCGCCCCTCCCTCCAATCTACCTGCCAACCGACTTCTCTATCTCTTCCGGAACTCTTTTTTCCCTTCCCCCTTCGTCTTTCTCATTCCTTCGCAAACACTCGGACGGGTGGCGTCCTTATCACCCCTCTTCCCCCCCCCCCCACCCTCCCCAGCCCCCTCTTGTCCCGCCGCCATTCCCCACCTCCGTCCACCGCCCCTTCCGATCCTCTCTTACTCACCTCCCCACTCCGGGCCCCAGTCTCGCCCCCGCCCGCCCTGTCGGCGCCGACGATGTGTCTGGGCAGGGCCGTGGGAGGGAGGGGGAGGTGGAGGAAGGGAGTTCTGGAGTCGGGGGAGGGTCGGAGGACGGGTGGGGAGGTGTGAGAGAGGGTGAGGGGGAGAAAGAGAGGGAAAGAGTTCGTCTCTCCTTATTCCTTATCGTCGCGCAGGAATTACTCCGGAGTGTATATTCTGTCCCCCACTTCTTCGCCGCTCTGATTCGGCGGCGATCGCTCTTGGGAGTTGGCAAGAGTGCGGAGTCTCTCTCTCTCTCTCCGTTCATTTGTTCTTTTGTCGAGAGGGAGCGTGGAATGTGCGCCCGAGTGGCGTGATCGCCTGCGCCGTTTTTTTCTCCCTTTTTCCTTCTTTTATTCCGCCGTGGGAGGCGACTGCGCCCCGACGACGAAAACCGGAGCGAGGCTCGCGCTCGTAAAACGCTCGGATAAATTTTAAAATTCTCTTCTTCTTCGTCGTTTTGGATTATGGTTCGTAAGTCTTTGGCTACGTAAATTTCGCTCTCTCGAATCGGATCATTTGTCCGATCTTTATAACTCGGCCGTAAATGCTGTTCCAAAGTGTTACTTTTTGTATTGGATTAGTTTTTTCGCCAACTGATGATCGCATTGTCTTAACACTAAAGAGGAAACCATATATGTACGTATTATGTGCGAATATTAAGTAATACGACAATCGATAAACCAGAGCTGTTGCGGAAATAATGTGGTCTTTTGTAAATTTGGGACATATTCAAATACACGTTCGATTTCGCTTTTGAGATCACTGGGTTGATTCTTTTCCAATATTTGCCATCACTATCATGAGGGAAGATAATAGAAAGTAATTACGGAATCCCTTTTTAGCTGAACTGCATGCAATCACGAAGTGGAGGAAAATGGGTTAATACCTGTAGACAAGCCACTGACTTTGCGGGGAAGGCGTTATAAAAAAAAACTATTCGCTGTATTCACCATTTTCATAAATTAAAAGTGTTATGATATCGACGAATATTTAATTTGTTTGTGAAAATCAGGCTACTTTTTCTTATATATTCGATTAAAAATACTGATAGATATCATTTTTATAAATCCATGGGCGAAAGGAACGATTCGTTATCTATTGGTAGTATCTTAAAAGTAAACAAAAAATAAAATTGAAAAAATCTAAAATACTCCAGTGGTTCCTGAAACTGGCACGCCCAGTTGGAGTGCAATATCCTATTTATACTTTCATAATGGGGGAAAATGTGTACGTGTCGGACATTGTATAGCATAGCATGTAAAAGTATGCAGAAAATTATATGTTACCAAATTTTTGGATAAAATATTGATTTGCGTTTACATTATTACCCTTTAAGCCGTTGAAAGCATGCGGCAGGGAGAGTAATTGAGGCATGGCTTGCACTCAAACGGCAATCTCTATTAGGTTGCCTTATCGGTCTTTAGAAACAGCACCTGTAATACGAATTTGCTTTTATAATGTGGCCGAATCATACGCTCATTGTAATCGTAAGTGTCATTCACTATTCATCGCAAATCCTCATTGAACCAAAGCTGCTAAATGCGTCGAAGAGTTTCCGTCAATATTAAATTCTTTGCTTCATAGATTGCCATCGCAAGTCTCTCAAAATTTATTTGCTTTCAATACAGTTAAAGTCGACGTTAGCAAAACGAGTTTCTCTTCTTGAAAATTTTCAATATTATTATTGAAAACTTTTTAAATCTAGCATTTTATGTAAATACCTTTGTATTTCGTTTATTTATCTAATTGTAAGCGTAGTTTCAATTAGGCTCACATAACAAGTGACAGTAATGCAATAAAACAATAGCTACTCTTATTATTCGATTGGTACTTAAGTATTTTGTGTTAAACGAGATATTTAAAGGACTGGAATCATTTGCTTGCAAAAATTGCGATATACTTTTCCCTTTTTAATAAACAATAGAGTAGCAGTCGAAACTTAAAATGTGTTTATTATTGTAAGTCATTGCTGAAGAATTAAAACATCGCGTCTTTTATTTTTAGGCAAGGAGACATACGCAACTTCTGTGAAGTAATTCCTAAGCTTTTACATAATAATTTTAAGCGCGTGAAATAGCCAGCAATCCATAAATCCAGGATACGACACGACACAATAAAAAGTGAAAATTGGTACTTATTTTTGTTCTAAATTGTTTTTATTTTGTCCTGTATAGCCATATTTTCTTCCGTAATTTTTTGTGCTGCGAGAACGGAAATGTAGAAGGAATCAGTGTATCTAGAAAGGAGTGCAAAGAGAAATAACCTTTTTTACGGGCTAGTTGTGGTTCGCTGAAAGTGTTTATGCTAGAGATGCTAATTGTTCGTTTCATTTGAAAATAAGCCGGAGTCTACAACGCACTTTAAAAAAAATGAGATAGCTAAAGATAAATTATCTATTTTTGTCACAGCGTCAGCAAAATTTCAGATAATTTTGTGAGGAATAATGAAATGAAATCAATATATAAAATCGGAAATCGATAAATGTTCCTTCTTGGGTTCTGAGACCCTTTATCAAACATCACTGCTTTGAAAATATTTTATTCTAACCAAGGATACAGTTATTCGTATTGGTACTTATTTTTTTAAAAATAGCGATTAATGTTAATTGTAACTATCAGTAAATCACGATGAGGACTGTATTTTTCAATAAATATTAATCCAGAGTGATAAAATTTTCTCGTAGATAAGAAAAACGAGTTGAATGCTTAAATCCCCAGCCCCGTTAATTTATGAAATGATCAATAACAATCATTTTTACCTTAATCGATACCTATATATAACATAAATATTCATGAAGGTAATCTTAATCAGAAAAAGATGTTTCTTGAAACTTTGGAAAGGGGAATCGTCTCCCAGGTGTATGCAAATGGGCGTTTCTTCTCAAGGAAAGTAAAGGTTGGCAGATAGAGGTCTGTATAACGTGCGTGTCCGTAAAAGCCAAAAAAATGAGAATAATGAGCGTAAATTTCCGTGAAAAACGTTTGAGTCGTTATTGCAGTACAGCATATCATTTAGTTCTTATTCCCTTAATCTGCCGTGATTTATTTTTATGAATGGGCTTGCAAATGAAACTGAATTGTTGCCTTCTTATGCCCAAAAAAATTTACAAGTTGAAATTGGATAAATTTACATGAAGGTGTTTGGTTAGTGGCATAAAAGGCGGCGTTTGAAAATGTTAACAAAAATAGAAACTGCTGAATGGAACTGGCTGTCCAATATAGACATTATCCGAAAATAAATTTCTATTTTTCTTCGTAGAAATTCTTTAAATTAACCTAGTAATTATGTGGCTTTGTCTATATGAACGACAATGCGTTTATCTTATGAGATCAAAAGAGGGAAATATTTCAAAATAAACTTTCTTTCAGAGAAATTTTGTGTTTTTCCATTATTTTTGAAAAATTTTAACAATTTTGATTGAAATATTTTCCCGTGCTTAGTAATTTTCATGAAACATTCGTGTACATTTTAGAAAGCTACCTCACGCATTGCACTATTAATAATGCAAGATAAATTGAGCAGGATCGAAATTTTCTATTCGATGGATTGTATTTTTTTGTGAAGGCAGCCTATTCCTCGCCATGAAACATTCAACACTCTTTTGTCCGATTGTTTCGTTGCATTGGATATACACTCACAATGGAGCAGGGATTGGGGGCCCGGAGGCAGAGAGCGTAGAGGGGCAGTCAAAATAGGAAGTGGGGACAGAGTGCGAGAGGGGGAGGGTGGGGGGGGGGGGAAAGGAAAGAGAGAGGAGTTGGAGGGAAAGAGGTGGAGGCTACGATTGAGTGGGTGTACGTGGGTGAGCAGGTGAAAGCCAATATTGACTGAGGATCGAGGGTGACGGGGTTCCCATGGAGACCGCTGTAAACAAATGCCCTTTGCCCAGACGTCCTCGATACTTGCTCTCTCTCTCTCTCTCTCTTCGTTCCCTGAACCCTGGAAACCCTTTACGTACCCTGACGGGGCTTTCATCACCATAACCGAATCCAAAGTCGAGGCAGGTTACACGAGTTCTTTCTGTCAACGATATACTTGGCGCGACTCACCTCAGCAAATGAACACTTCTGTATTTCTGTAGATGTGTTTTGTTCACTTGGAAATTTAACTCCGTTTGGAATTTTTATCATAGTTTTTCTTTTTATTGTCACTGAATGGATGAGGATAATTATTTTAGCTTATTTATACGAATGCAACATGCCCTATTAATACACGCGCCTCATTTTTTAAAACAGAAATACCGAAAAATAAAAAATGGATTTAATTGATAAATTATAGATAATGCAGTATATCAATTCGTCGCCATTCGTCGTGGATGCTTTCCTGGCGGGTAACGACGAACAAAGGGGTCGACTAACCCATTGGCTTTAATACGTTGGAGATATGTTCCGACGACGAAAACCTTTCTATAATCAACTATTTCACACAATGGACCGATTATGTTTACAACAGTATCTTATTTAATAAAGTAATGTACAAAATTACCTGAAAACGTGCATTGGCAGTAAATGTTATTAGTAACAGGTGAGAAAAGTGTTGCGATTTAAAAAAAAATAATAATAAATTTCTTCCATTGGTCGTTGTTTATTATTAAAATGGCATTATAATATAGCCATCTGATTCCCATTAAAAGCTTACCCACATATAAAAGCATTGAGCTCGATGCCGTGGTAGTCGATTGTTGTGACCCAGAAAAATCCCCACTTTTTTCCGATAAAAACTACAAATTTACGCTAAACCTACATGGATTTGAATTCTGTCTTCAAAAATAAGAAACTATTATTTCTAAACTTTCCGATGGTTTGTCTCGAGTTCAAATCTTGACGGGAAATAATTTTAAAAAGCAAATATATATATATATATAAACCTCTACACCGATTTACGTGATTTTCTTATGGGGCAATAATGGGGAAAAATTATCTCCTGAAAATTGGAATTTAACAATTTGCCACATGCAGCTCTCATATTTCGTAACTTACCCTGAAAATTTGGCTTCTCTAGGTTGAATCGTTTCAGAGATATCGCCTGCACATTCGGACGGACGGACGGACAAGCGATTTGTAAAAAAATCGCTAAAAATGAATGAAGATGAATTAATTTATGAATAACACACCAGTGATCGTCTCGGAGCTGACTCAGTGTGCAGTTGCCACCGAATGTCTATGCTCCGATGTAATTAAACGTAAAATTTATTGTATCGCATCCTTCCTTATGGCTGAATTATCACAGTGACACTATTTCTCTCCAATAGTGATAAAAAGAATTGAAGACCAGATGCCATGCAAAACAGTAATTGCAGAAAAAATGTGCATCTTGTTTTCTTTTTTCATTGAGAGACAACAAGCGGTTTAGCCTTTATTGAGTCGACATTTTTTTTAAGTTGCACGTACATAATCTGATTGTTTATCAAACGATGAATTAATAAAAGAGCGATTGACTGGGCGACGATTAACGAGGACACTATTGTATAATATTATGCGTATGCCAGTCGTAGTCACTGCAGTGCGCATCCTAATACAATTATTCTTCGCTCAGGTTCTGTTGTTGAGGTGGAATTTCTATACTCCTTCACAGCAATCACGTCTTTCTAATTTACATATTTTGATAAAAGCTTTTATAAAACATATCTTCAAACAAAACCTTTGTTTGTTCGGTTCTTTTCTTTTACGTACATCAGATGATTAAATCATAAATCCATTTATTATAAAAATACTTTGAGTGCTTTGAGAAACCATATTATAATAAAGTTTGTACAAATTTTTTTAGTAATTAGTCATATACATATAATTGGATATGACAGATAAATATTATATTAATCTAATCTCTGCTTCACTCGTGAAAGAAGCTGTAAAATACTGTAAGATTATAACGTCAACAAATAAAATATGAGTCGAATTCCTGTCACCTAGAATTTTTTCACTGCTATTGCAGTATTTATTTAGAATAACAAATTCCGAATTCTATATGCGCATTTTATGATGCTGGCATAAAAACAGTTGAAAAGACAAATAAAAGAAACTGAGCCGAGAGGCGCAAATTTTTTTTTTAACATCGAAGAGGAGAGGAATTTTCCACTGGAATGGAATTCTCTAACAAGTTCCTTTTTTGCTCTTCCCTTTCTCCGAACATGGAAATGGAATTTGGAAAAGAGCTTTTCCTTGCTCGTTTTTTTTTTACGGAGAATGAAAAGGAATTAAACTCGAAGTGGTTCATTTGAAACACCCTTCGTTTAAATTCCGACGCACTATATCAGAACGCCTTTCCCGATACCGTCTAACTCGTCCCTTTCTCCCTCGACAGCCGGGGGCGGCGTGACTGTTGGCTTGGGGGCAGACATCCCCTTGGCACTGGACCTGGTCGAAGGTGTGCAGCTGAGGGTGCTGAACGCTACGTCGCCAGAAGCAGCCTCCTCCTCTTGGCAGGGGGTAAGCCTCGCCCCGGGGCCAAACAGCCTCAAGCCTGCTCTCTACCTGCAGGGTGAGGAAACGCATCTTTCTTCCCTAGGATAGAGCCCACCCTTATCTCTTTCCTTTCCCTCTCATCCTTACCTTTCTCTCTCTCCCGTCCTCCCCTTTCTCCCTTTCTTCCTCTTTCTCCCTCTCCTCCATCCATTTATCCATCTCTTCCTCCCCTTTCTCCCTCTCTTTCTCGCTCTCGTCTTTTTTCTCTCTTTCTCCCTCTCGTCCTCTTTCTCAATCTCCTCCGCCCATTTCTCCTTCTCGTCCTCCCCTTCCTTCCTCTCGACCTCTTTCTCCCTCTCCTCCATCCACTTCTCCCTCTCATCCTCTTTCACCCTCTCGTCCTCTCCTTTCTCCCTCCGCAGAACTCACCCCCCCCTTCTTCCCTCCTCCCCACTCCACTCTCCTTCACTCTCCACGCCCATTTCTTCCTCTCTCTCCCCCTTCGTAGCCACTCCCCCCACCCCACCGTGTCCCCCTCCCCCTTTCTCCCATTTTCCATTGTTACTGTTCCCCTTTCTGTGCCCTCTACTCGCTGTGATCGTGACTCTACGGCACTGCACCATTTCATTTTTTGACAGCTAACGACCAGTGTAAACAAAGCGAGGATAGCTAAAATGCGCTTCGAATTGTTTAGATAGCAATGAAGCTCATTGCGCTGTCAAGGAATGTTTGAGTAATCTCTCTTCCTTATGACACCTTACTTCTCACATTCCTCCGTCTTAAGAAAGTGATGCAATTAAAAGTACTCAGTTGTTCACATTTGTTTCCGTTCATTAAAAACAACCACAGAGTTGCTCGCATTTCCTAACTAAGTAATTACACTTCTCGAACTCACTTAGATATTTCGATTGATAACAATACAAACAATTATTGATTTTCATAAATGAAAACAGGAATTTTATTTTTGTACAACGGTAAATCTGAATAGAAGTCTATGAAAATTTTCGGAGATTTTGAGAAAATTTGATAATCCTAGAATAGTTAAAAAAACAAGAAACTTGAATCGTCAAGTGGTACTTCCTTTCTTAAAGGTTTATTTAATCCAACGTGACTGAACTATTTCGACTTTTCTGCCCAATAAATGGGAGAATTTCTCTTTAGCGATTTCCAATAAAGATATATTGTACTTACTGTATACCTTTTGGGAAACATTTCATAACTTTTTTGCGCGATTACTCAATTACCAATGTCATATGACGAAATTATTAATGCTTCACTGTTAGATCAAATATATTAGTATAGAGTAAATAATTAACCCAAAAAATTGTGACAGGATTCAGCTTTGCGTGAGATTATGATAAGATTTTGTTTTTCCAAATCTAAAAGATTTCCTTTTCTTTCTCACGTCTCCGTTTTCTACTTCCTTGCACTTGGTCTTCTATTCTTTACGCTACGGCCATTGATTGCATGTTCATGCTATATTTTTCTCCGCTCTCCCTTATATTCCTGGATTCTATTTCTCTCCGCTCCACACGCTAACCCATTGTCACTACTTCTGGCGCTGTCGCCTTCCTCCTTCAGTTGACCTTTCAAGCTGACCTGTTCATAATGGTATCCTGGAAAATTTCCGCTTCCAGAGCTACTCGTGATCTTTTTAGGGAAGAACATTTCACAAATGGGCCAATGAAATTGGTTCCTCTATCTGCCTATACTCTTTTGTAATCTCATTAATCAATCTCTATTTACTGCCAGTTCATTGCTATATTTTTTCACTCGTTCCAACGGCGACATTAGGAGATCGAAAAATGACCCCAATTTTTATTACCTTCCGCAGTTCTTTCTACTTGAATCACCGATAAAAGCATCTATTCTTATTCTTGAACGCATTAAGAATACTTTCGTCTTTTTTAAAATTGTCAGAACACAACATTTTTATGTGTGATTTACAAATTCACTTTATGTTCTGACGGTGGGAGATCGTATTAACCTATATTTTTCATTAGCAAGAAGCGATTCTTAACTCATCTAATGCTGAAAAATATTCTTATATATTACATTTGTTCATGTATCTAAATAATTTGTAATCTCTTTTACTCTATAGTTCCATCCTTTACCCTATCTAATTACTTGCTAATGGTAGTCATGGGATTCATAGCCTATCTCTGGTTGTTTCGGAGTCCTCATAGTATTGGTCTGGGAAGAAAACGAATTAGTCGTATCCAATTCGTCTTATTACTTTATACAAGTAGCTTTATAACTTCAAATAAATCATCACTAAATGTTCGAATGCATTTTTAACTTAAGTTTAGTTTTATCTAAACGGTTAATGAAATCAACATTTCCAGTCGCTCGTCCTTCTATCGATACAAATTCATTTTCCATTCCAGCATTCAATTCTTTAATAGTATATTATCCGATAGAATGGCAGATTTTGATATAGACTGAATTAAAGATCTTTTCATTCCAATCTTCTCTTTTGAGTCCTATGTATTTTGCCGATTTCACAGTCCTTGAATCGCCGAAACTTCTCCAACCTAATATCAGTCCGAGGTAACCTTTGGTCGCGTCGTTGACTTTTTCTCCAGAGGAATCCATTCTACCTCTCACTTCACCCTCTCTCTTCATCTCCTCTCTCTCTCTCTCTTCAGCCTCTCTCTCTCTCTCTCTTCAGCTTTTGTCTGCCGACAGTATTTGCACTTGTCTGATGCCGTATTGTATCTTCTCCTCCGAAAACTTTGTGGACTCTCCATTCACTCGGAATTATACTTTCAAATATTTCGATTCCGTTTTCCCCTGGTTTCCTTACCCAAACCTTGAACTGGAGGAATCCAAACACTAAAAAGGTGGATTGCGGTGGAACGGAAGACGAGAGAAGGTTTGTTGAAATATACAAAAAGGATTAGAAGATTCGGATGAAATTAAAGCACTATGGATGGAAAGAGGCATGTTAGTGATAGGAAGATGGATGGAATTGCTGAATACATTTTGACAATTCGCAATACCATTACGAGTTCCGATATATTTGATGGATCGAGTTCGTGACCTCAGTTTCAACCCAGACACACCCGCCATTTGGGAGTTAAAGAGTAAACCAGAATGAATGGTTGCTTTCCTGTTGCGCCATTCTCTTCGCGGAACTATGATAGTTTATTTTCAATTTGAATCTTTCGCAAAGCACCTATTTCTTTGGCAGAATGACAAGACAAAATCCTAACTTATCGAAGGTGATAAAATGACAAAATTACCAAAGTATAATTTGAATCATGGGTCAGAAGGAAAATTAGGAACAACCAGATTTTCTAATTCAAGAAATACTTCGAATTTTAAAATGTTATTTATGTTTTAAGCACTTTGGAAAAAGATCAAATGATTGCCTGTGTGCAGCAGGACAGTAGTTTTACTCTAAAATTTCTATTCGAGAGGCTCGTAATTTAGGACAATTAACAAGGCAATCATGTTGTATATGGAAAATAACTTATTGGCGGATTTATGTTTTTTCCAATTGCAGAAGTGAAATTTATTTACCTAATGTGTGAAAGTATATTATAGAGATTGAAAACTGAACTTATGGCAAAAACATTTATTGAGTCATGTAAAATCATTTGGAAACCCTAGAAAATATCTTATTAGTTATTTTTCTTTTAAAATTATGATACTTTTATTAAAAATCAAAAATGATCTAACGATCATAATATAAAAAACTTTCAGTGACTGGTTTGATCGTACCTTTACGTAAAGCAGCACTGACTAGTGGATATGTGTTAAGAAGTGTGAGAGAAGTTTGCTTTGCAATAAAGGTTATAATTAACCTAATAAAAACAGGACTTTCCCATTAGAAATATCTGAAGAGGTGATAAAACTTCACAGTTGGCAGTATACCATACTAAGGTAAATTAAATTAAAAAGTGATAATTAAAAGGGGGATTGGATAGGTCGCATAAGAAAAAAAAGTCGAGCATGCAAGAAAGCTCTCTAAAGCAATCCGCAATGCACAAGACTAGAGAACGAATTGGAGTTGGGAGCAAAAAAGAAAATGCTGCCTTGGCCTGGAAGAAACCGTTCTCCTAAAAGACTTACGTGCTCTGCGTCTTCCAAGCTACATAAAAATAATAGAGGTCTGACATAGATGTAATGGAGTTATTCTTTTAAACTGGAGTAAGCGAGAACAAGTGTATGTGGACTAGTTTTTAATATTCGGTGGATTATGGAATTTATTGCATTAATATTACTAATAAATTATACAGTATTCAGTTGTTGCTAGAAAATCTGTTCCAAATTTATAATGGAAACGTCTCTCTAAATTGTCAATTTTCAGCTGAAATTAAATAATAACTCAATTAGGCTGAATACGACAGGATGTCGATGCAAATAGTATTTCTCATATGATGCCCCACATTTATTGATCTCTACCGGTATTTCTGTGTTTTGATGATGTTTTAAACAAATTAATTTTCAACGAGTCCTGGATATTTTTTTATTTGAATTGTTTTACAAGGATATTCTATTTTGATTTTATGTACTGAATTTATTTTAAGAACTTTAATTTTTGACGCCTCGTGTAAAAACTGGCATCCTAAATTTTATTTAAGGTAAACAAATTATTAGTTAATGTAGTATGTTTTCTTCGCCTGATTGGCAGTTATTATGACAGACAAATATTGTATCAGTTATTACAAAAAAATTTTTAAATGCTAAAACGATAGGTATAAAAGAGAGGAATAGAAAATAATAATGGCATGGCAGTAATTACGCGTGTCATTAGGTATAATTAATTTTCAGAAAGATTATGCATTGGCAAAAGTTGGACCAGGACGGTTATAAAGATGCTATAATTGAAAAACTTTCATCGACGATTCGTTTATTTGTTATTTCTTGGTGCCGATGAAATTGTACCATTTATTTTTTCTCCTATCACTTATTATATATACTTTTGTGTTGTCTTACCGTAGAAATATCCTCATACTTATAGATTTCTCATAGAATATGACAAAGTTGCTTTTAGTATCCACTCTCGCATCACTCTCATTCCTTTCCGTTCGCTTACAACCTTCTTCCTGTACGCATCTCTTTCTCCCTCTCCCCCCCCCCCCCTCTCTCTCCTTCTCTCTGCCATAACATCGCATTTTCTTCATCTTCGCCCCTCTCTCCCTCCTTCTCTCTCCCTCCTTCTCTCTCCCTCCTTCTCTATCTCCCTCATCCTCTATCTCCCTCCTTCACTATCTCCCTCCTTCTCTATCTCCCTCCTTCACTATCTCCCTCCTTCTCTATCTCCCTCCTTCTCTATCTCCCTCCCCTAGACATCCGCTATCCAGCTACATACCCGCACTGCGACGTCTATCGCGATCGTTAGGCCGTCCGCCGTTCCTCTCTGCCGCCTCTCAGCTACTCCTATGCAATCATCGTCACTCTCTTCCGCCACGAAGAGACCGCATTGCCAACTGTTCGGTGTCGCGCGGATTTTCGCGTGCGGCTCTGGTTGCCGTTGCCCACGAAGCGATACGGAAGGCTCGAGGGCGGATGGGTGTGCAAGCGGGGAAGCGATGAAACGAGGGGAGGGAGGGAGGGGAAAAATGAGGGGAAAACGGAAGGGGAAAGAAAATAAAAAACAAGGAAAGTTTCCGTTCGTAACGATCCAATTAGCATTATCCACAGTTTTCTAAGTACTCTACCTATCCTTTAATTCCTAAGCGATGTCGCATTGCAGTACTAAACTAAATATAAATCGACTGAACCTGATCCTCGTATGTCACGCCATTCAAGACTGAATGTTTTTCGAGTGGATTTTGGAAGGTGGTAAATAAACGGAGAGTCCTTTCGGGGATTCGCCGCAACGCTTGCCCCCCCCCCCCTCTCCCCCCCCCCCCCTCTCCCCTCCCCCCCGCGAAGTGCTCCTCCGCCTCCGTGGTCTCCCGCCACGGATGCGATGGGGGGCACCTGCTTCCATTTCCCGCCCCCGCCTTCCGCCCCGCCGTCCGCCTCCGTGCCTCCACCGCAACTCCCTTCACCCTCACAGGTGATTCCCGCGAACTCCGGCTCCCGACTTCCGTGTTCGAGCGTGCCGTGGCCATCTTGAGGCAGAGTGAAGAGTTCACAGTTGCAGTATCACTGAAACAGGAGGAGACGAACTCAGGATCCATCCTCTCCTTCTCACACGGATATAACAGGTCAGAGAGCGATTCCTAACCTATCGGTTCCCTTTTTTTCCCGTCCCTGATACCCGAAACATCCCGATTATGACCTCTTCCTCCCCTTTCCACCCCCTGGACCCTATCTGTATGATTTCCCGTCAACATGGCAAAGTAAATAAGAGAACTTCTAGAGGGACCGTCTTAAATAAGCCTACTTTAAATGAGTTTGACTTTCCTGGCTTCGTGAATGTAAACAACTCATTGTAATACTCTCTGGAGATAAAAAAAATACACACGGTTTTGGGGGATGTTAAAGAGCGCGCCAGAGACCATAAACACGAGTTCTGAGTTTTTAAAAGAACCTGTGTCGTCTTTATCGTCAGTAATGCTTGGAGTGCTTCACCTGAGCACGTATTTTGTCAATAGTGTTGTTATCACGAGAACGGAATTTTGTCACTATTGACTTACGACCCATTCGTATTAGATAAGATGGAGTGTTTATCTACTGAGCGATAACTTTAAGAGTTCCTGGCGCGCTCTTAATAAACACCAATCAGCGTGTGAATGCTCTTCAATTCACGCGACAAAAAGACGTGATCTTTTGCTATCAAATTTAAAATTCTGGAGGGTTTAAGTCGGACCTAATTAACGTCATTCAAATCATAATGGATAAGTTAATTACAGTTATAAATACCAAATTTGTCAATCAGAGAATATATTCTTCGGCATATCAACAAAGAAAAAATAAAAAATCTCAATTGAAAAGTTACATATAATTTTCAAAATAGTTAATTTACGTTGGTATCAATCTAACAGGGTCATTAAACAAAGAATGTGGTTGTTTTAAATCAATTTAATTTTTTGTCATCAAATCTCGAATGAATAAGCCTTGCTCGAAGATGAATACAATCAAGATCTTCATACCGAAATATGAATAAAACCTTCGTATCCTTCCACAGTAATTATATATAATGAATATGTAAAATTGAACCAAAGATGGATTGGAAACATTTTACGTTATTTATTTTATTGGGATTTTTATAGTCACAAAATATTTTAGAGATTTGAATTCAAAATCTACAAAATTCACGTAATGTGAATTATACATTTAAATTAAATAATAATGTCAAATAAAGTAAATGTATAAAATTCACCGCATATTATAGTAAATGTTAATGTATTTGGAAAATTACCTGAAAATACTGCAGATGAATAGTGAATAATGCTACTGATGTACTTGCATTACAAAATCACTAATTTCTTAATACAGGAAATGTCAGTTATTATGACTCATTGTCAGACGAAATTTTTATTTTGGCTTGAATTATACTATTCAGTTTTGAAAATAACTTGCTTAAATGTGATTACGTGATCCCATGTATGCTGTTTCTGGGCCGAAAGGAAATTTTAACGGCCTTTTTACTGATATTTTCAATCTAAGCCCTTCTCTTAAACTCTCTCCTCTCCAGAAATATAGTGTGTCCTCAACTTCCCTTTCATTCTCCCTCCTCCACCCTCTTCTACCTTATCCCTTTCCTCATTCTCCTGTTTCTGTCTCTCTCTTTCTCTCTCTATCTTCAACTTCTCCGTCTGCCGTTTACAGGTACCTGGAACTTCAGTCAAGCGGGCGGAAGGACGAAATACGTCTCCACTACACCACACACGATCGACTCGTCCGGGTCGAAAGTTTCCCATACCGCCTTGCAGACAACGCGTGGCACAAGGTAAAGGCTCTGGACCGGATAACGCGATGTGTTCGCCTGAAAGTGCTCACCCGAGAAATATTGAAACTCAGAACCGTTAGTTTTTCGCCGAAGGAACGTCCAAAAGAGAATTATCCATTTCTCCCTTTGGCTGGAATCCAATTGATAATCCATTTAGATCCAGTATCCATAAAATTACTGGGGATAGCAAGGATTTCTCCTACAAAGTAACCATCATTCACCGACAGTATGTCCTTTTTATACAATCCCCAAATTTTTATGACTAATCGAGCTTATCAATTCAATTAATTCAGACAAAACCTCCAAGCAATTGTTTTAGTATATCGTTAAGTGGATTACAGGTGGGGTTCACGAGACATGATCGGAAACGTGCGAAATGATTTGGTGGAGTACGTATTTATGCGTGAAAGTGGAGAAATGAAGAAACGGGTGAATTTTCATTAAGAGGAAGCCTATATGGCATGATTAGGAAGAAAGGCGAAAAGCGACGGGAGACGGATTCTTAAAGAGTTGATCGGGTCAGGCGATCGAAAATGGGGAATTTTGAGGCGGAAGGAGAAGGCCATTCTCGAGTTCTGGGAGGCTGAGGAGGGATTGAAGAGAGCGGTTACGGAGGGAAGAGTGAAGTGACCTTGTGACAAGAGAAAGGCTCTGATTAAATTCTATAAAATATGAATTTAATTGACTTTCGCTAGGGTGTTGCCTTTTATTACGTCACGTAAAACCTGCAGATTTCAAGAATATCCAATCGTCAGTTATGAAAAATTGTCTTCGAGTCATTAAAATTACTTAAAGCCGCAACTCGTTATCGAGTTTGCATACACCAGAGGTGGGGAAACTACGGCCAGCGGGAGCGCTTTTTACAGCCCGCGTTATCATTACGAAAACGAACCATGAAATGTAACACAGACAATTTCGTATTTTTTGGCTATAATTAGGGCCGGAAAACCTTTTCTTGTGAATATTAGACGATAAAATAATGTTAATCATCAATTTTCACAGAGAGAAACCTTCGCATTGTCTCAAATAACTTCCGATGTGTACCCTAATTTGGTCCTCCGAAGCATTTTCATCTGTTAATGCGGCCCACCTAAGCAACCGCAATGGCTAATGCGGCCAGTCTCGTTCAAATTTTCCCCACCCCTGGCATACACGTACTGTAAATCTAAAATTGTGTTATCAGCCCTCTAAAATTTCACTTTATTTATTTGAATGTTGTAAAAATACAATTAAATTTTCCACGCTAGTTCCGTCTGAAATTAATGTTTGTCGTGCCAGTTGCTGTCTAATAGAAATATAAAATATGGAAAATTCACGTAAATGAAGGATGCATATCTTTTGTGTAAGTAAAAAAGAATTCTTATCTCTAATAATTTTTATTAGGGAGTGGTTGGAACTGTAAAGCCGATTGAAAAAACGTCCCAACGTCTGTCGGTTTTGAGCGAAATTATCGACGATCTTTTAAAATTAATCTTTCGTCAGATGCTAGTAAATTACTTTCTTTTTAACTTTTTAGTTAACTTTTAAGAAATCAAATGTTGTTACCGCTGCACTGAATTGGATACCAGAGCTTTCATTTTCAATCGTGCGGTATTCCACATTATTTATTTTGACTTTCATTATAAAATTTGTCATAGTTAATATTATTTTGATTACATCTCCTTCATTCTTCGATGTAATTAACTTCGATAATTCGGTTATGTGAACGAATTCTTGTTTTGTATTACAATACTATTCGCCGTGGACGCGTTTCCCAGGGTCACAGCGAACAAATGAACTCTAAGAATACCGATTAACAGATTTGCAAGAATCGCGACCAAACCAATTTCGAAAAATTAGGACTTGAACGCCACATTACAGTCAGTATTGCCTTGATGTAGACCTTCAGCGCTTGTGTATTTTCTGAATATAAAATCAGCAAGAGCTTTAATTTCCAATACCTTGTTGAGTTTCCTCCATGCAGGAGCGTAATGTTTTTTCTTTTTTGAGTTAATGTTTTAAAGAATTGAAAGTAACTTTATTTTAAAACGACAAATTAACGACGGACAACGGGGACACTGTATAGTGAAGCAGAAATAAGCGACATAGAACATAACGTCCGTATTCATTTGTTTGTTTTCATTGGTAAATATTATATTTACTGATATATTTGATCATTGCGACATAGTGAAGGCATTTATCACATTTCTCAATGCCGATTGTTTGATTATTGCACATACTCTGATCACATGAAAAGACGTTAATAATGAAAAGTGTGCAATAAAACATGAAATTAAAGAAATAAATATGAAAAATGCATAAGTAAAATAATATTTATTCTGGAATAGCAATAAGTTTAATTCAAAATATGACTGTGAGGGAAAAATGCGATTTTGAGTATGAGAATTTATCCCGAGTTTATCCTTCATTTCTGTTGAATAATAGAACAAGAGTTATTATTCCTTTACATTTGAAGAAAACGCCCAGTTTTCGTAAGTTATGATTGGTCGTATCATGTTTCACCTTTTCATTATATACAACATTAACTTTTTTTAAACCACCTACTTTGAATTAGCTTTGTTGTGCAATATTTGGTTCCTTATATCTGATAGGTATATTTCGGAATGAAAAGTAGATGGAAAGCACGAGAGATTGAATATTGTAGCCATCGTTACATACTGAAACGTAGGGTTTAATGAATTCAAAACTCCAGGCACAACAAAAGTATGACGGAAGGTTTGACATTGATTAGATCAGGGGTTCCCAAACTTTTTGAAGCCACGGAACCCTTATATTAAAATATTTTTTCTCGCGAAACCCTAACTAAAAGATGGTAAGCCTAATTGCAATAAATTTAAAATCTTTATGTTTATTTACATAGCTTGTTTGTCTTACAGTATACAGTTTACAAGCGAGGCTTATGTTTCCTGCTACAAATAATAAAAGGAAGAGCGTATTCTCTGGCTATCGCGGAACCCCATTTAGCTTCTACGGAACCTTTGGGTTCCGCGGAACACAGTTTGGGAAACTCTGAATTAGATTATTTTAATGAAAAATTGTCTTCCCAGTTTGTTACCGAAGCTCGCATCTAGTTTCACCGAAAATTTATTTGTTATTGTTTAAACATAGTTTGTTCGTTTGATTTCAGCCATAATAGAATCGATAATTCACTCTTGAGACGATGTTGTGTTTAAAGTTTCGAAATGGAAAAACAAAGACCCAGTTCTGAGAAATATATAAAACTCCGACTGCACGTGGAAATTTTCAATTTCTCCGCCGCTCCTCGAAATGCATGGGACTTTGACTATAAAGTGGGTAATTTCCTCAGTTACTCTTAAGAGTAATTAAAACGTATATATTTAACAGTTGACTGATGAAAAAGCAAGTGTTCAACTCGCTAATGAAACTCGAGAACGCCGTCATGAGAGTGGAAAACGATATTTTTCTCTCTCTCTCTTTTTTCACCATAACATCCAGAAAGTAGGTAGACAGCCATAATCCCACTTGGAAACACTTCCATTTGACTTATTTTTTGTTCTCAAGTTGTTCGCATTTACAAGTGCGGCAATTTTGAACTTGTTGAAAACTGTTTGTTACTTAATACTCTCGAGAAAATTACAGCTTATACTCCTCTTGAGTGGGGAATGCATTCTTAAACTTAAAATCTGATGTGGCCAACATGACTTTCTCCATATTTGGAGTATAGATATTTAAATCTTTTTATGAATAGCATTATAAGGAAAAATTATTATTTCGTATCGTAAAAGAATACAGGCGTCCTTATTGCCGTAAATTACGTATATTTTGAATATGTTTACAGAATCCACCATGTGGTGGTGGCGCTGTATACTGCAAATTAAGAAAAAGCAAAATATCTCCGAAATGGATGGTTCTACGAAAATTTGTTTCACACAAAACTTGGAAGAAATATTATTCTCTACAACTTTAATCCTCACAAAGATTACCAATAACGACGTTTTAAGGATATATTTGACGGAAACCGAAAAAACCAATTATTTATAAATAATTCCTAAACAATAACTGCTATGTAAAATTGTTTCAAATGAAAGTTGTAGAAAATTACCTTTGTATCAAATTATATATAAAATAATGATGTTTTAACGGAGATATTTCGCCAAAACCGAATCGGGTTTCGAATAAATCTCAACTTTCGGTTAACCGTTATTGTCTAAAAACTACTCAGCTCTTCATGCTCATACCAAAGTATTATATTTGAAATTTAGTAACGATATGGTAAGTACTTTTAGAGTTAGAGCCCCCACAATCACATACACATCATTCCGAAAATAGACTAAACGTGTTCTAGGGACCTCAAAACGTGTATTTCCGTTGAAATCTCGTAGTCGATTTTTTTCATGAAAATAATACTTTCTCTATACTACGTATATGGAGAAAGTAAAAATCATGAAAGCCTACAGTCGATTTTATTACGTGTTATTTTAATGGGAGATGTAAATGTCTTCCATTGGAATCGAACCCAGCACTTTTTTCGAGATATTTTTCGTGACCACTTTATCATATGTGAATCGAGCATTCTTGCCAAATTTAGTTCTTATCTCTATTTTCTCTGGATTTATCGATAGAGGGGGTGGTTAGCGTGCCTATCTTCCAATGTTATGGTCGCGGGTTTGAATCCTGCCGAGGGCATGTCAAAATAAAAATATCATTATTCGCATTTTTCTAGCGAGCGGGTTTAGCGTTACATCCGACAAACAAACCAACCAACAGATCGCGGAAAATGTCAATAGAATTTCTGAGCTATATAAGCATAGGGGCATTCGGTGTATGTTTGGTGCAGTAGTGTACATCGCTTGGCAGAAGGGCGTGGGGAGTTTGATGCATCTAGGGGGGAATATATTATAGCGGCAGTCAAGTGCAAATTGGGGGGCATAAATCAGGAGGTAATTTCGTGCGTTGGGTGGTCTATATTGAAGGGGCAATCAAGTGTTTGATGGTCGTATATATATGTATTAGGCCCTAATAATTAGAGGTTTGTTGTGCAAGTTGGGTGGCATATATTCCAGCTGATTTTTGATGGGTTTTTGGTGGCACACACACTCCACAGATCCCCCCTCTCACACACACACACACGCAACCACCCACACACGCACCCATCCACACACACGCACCCACACACGCGCGCACACACGCGCGCACACACGCACATCCACACACTCACACCCACACACATCCTCTCATTCACCCAACCCATCGTTTTCTCTCGCACTTACACGCAGCCATTTCCGCTCATTCATTCACTCACGTACACAGTCCTTCACATATTTCATCGTATGCACTGGGATTTCAAAATACTACTACTCATTCGATTTTGCCGTATTATCGTCAGGCTATCTTAACCCATCGATACGGCTAAAGCGACCGCGTAAATTAACCTAATACATCTCTGAATATTCCATTTACTCTTCTTCTAGATACTTCTCAATCTACAACGTAGCAGCGAAATTAATTGAACCATGTTTTCATCATTTTATAATTCCTTTATATCAACCTACAATTGCATTATTTATCCTCTTCTCTGGTCACTGCTTAGCAGGTATAACATGCTCTCATGGCGGCGAGCTCTTATGGGCGCCAAATTTGAAGCCCTCGTTCGCTTGCGTGTTTTCGGATACCGTTGTCGTCGCCTGGTAGATGTTGGATAGGCTTGGTTGGACAAATCGAAAAATTCGACGCACGATGCGTAGAGGATCTCTCATGTAATTACAGATACCTCATATGATGGAGAGGTATTAAAAATGTAAAATAAATGTATTGCAGGAAAATGAATGGCGATTTTAACATAAAACATGAGCCATCAATGTTTTAATTCATATCAGTATTTTTTGAAACATTTATTAATTTTTCTTTGGTTTGAGGCCGTATTGTGTTTTGAAATATGATATGAAATCGAATAATTTCGCCATTCTTTGACCACCCTGTCATCTACATCAGTACATGTCATAACGTTATTCGTGTAAATCAAGCGCTCTGAAGGTCTCTTTGCGAGCTCAAGGAGGCTCTACTCATCATCTTCTCTCTCGATCGCTGGAGTTTCTTTGGGATCAGTCAAATCTTAGCGATTGCTAGAATATCCATTTAATTATCAGGAAGTTGCTACCATGCAATCGTCGAAATGTGCCGGATGGTGAGACATTTGGTTAGTTAAGCAGAAAAATATTTCTTTCTTCAGAACTTTCTATTAGCAAATTAAAGGTTTTTTTCGAAAGTGGAAATGATTTATTGTATTAGGAATTACACTTCTTGTTAACAATAAAATACAAAACCAAAAACTAGCTAGGAAAATACTGCGAAAGTAGATATTATAAGAAATATTAGAAGAAATATTATTCTCTACAACTTTGGTCCTTACGAAGATTACTAATAACGACGTTTTTAAGGAGATATTTGACGGAAACCGAAAAAACATTATTTATAAATAATTCCTAAAAAATAACTGCTATGGAAAATTCTTTCAAATGAAAGTTGTAGGAAATTACATTCTCTATAACCTGTGTATAGAATTGAACATAAAATAATGATGTTTTAACGGAGATATTTCGTCAAAACCGAATCGGGTTTCGAATAAACCTAGACTTCCGGTCAACCGTTATTGTCCAAAGTAATAAGTTCTTTGCGCTCATGCAAAAGTGTTATATGTGAAGTTTGGTAACGATATGGCAAGTACTTTTTGAGTTAGAGCGCCCACAATCACATACATCCACACACACAGACATCATTCCGAAAATAGTCTAAATGTGTTTTAGGGACCTCAAAACGTGTATTTCCGTTGAAATCTCGAAGTTGATTTTTTCATGAACGCAATACTTTCCCATTACTACGTATGGAGAAAGTAATAATACGCTCTTTTCAAGTTTTCTCAACGCAAAGTATGTACTCCATTAAAATCTTATTATTCTATTTTTAATTCCAGTTAAAATCAGTGCATTCGTTTTTAATAAACGGTGCTTCTTTTTATTTCATCCTCCTAATTAGCCGTTTTCCTTAACGGGTCAGAGAAATTCCTAAATCCGCGCATTATGGAGATAGAATCGATATTAGTAAGGAATTGACTATCGTTGTAATTCT
This sequence comes from Uropetala carovei, assembly GCA_036926305.1. Classification (NCBI taxonomy): domain Eukaryota; kingdom Metazoa; phylum Arthropoda; class Insecta; order Odonata; family Petaluridae; genus Uropetala; species Uropetala carovei. Next base: position 1,986,340 of record JAXCHB010000250.1, read on the forward strand.
CATTTGAAAATCATATCTTTCGTACTATTTATGCATTCATTGGAAAATAGTCCGCGGACAGATAAATTTGACGCTACCAGGAATTTAAATAATTTTTCTCCTTGCATCTCCTTCCCTGCGTCAGGTCGCCGTCTCCGTGAGTGGACCGCAAGTGGACCTTCTAGTCGACTGCCACAGACTCTACAGGAGGCTGATCCGGCCACCCGACCGGAACTTCACTGCCGAAGCAGCCGCCCCCGCTCCTACCACGCCCTCCTCCGCTTCGCTCTCCTCCTCCTCCTCGCCATCCTCCGCCTCGCCCTCCGCCGCCCCGCCGGACTCGCCCTCTCCGCCGCAACTCTCGCTCTGGTTGGGTCAACGCAACGACAAACACTCGCTCTTCAAGGTGCGTGGAAAAAAACTCCAACTCGCGTCGTAAAGCAGAGAGCCACTGCAGCTGAAACCATTGAGCATAAATCAGGTTAAGCTGTGGTTTTGTCTCTCGCATCCTACTCGTAAATATGACAGCGCCATTAACTTTGTTGATTATCATCCGCATAGAAATCGCTGTAAGCTCTTGTCATGAAGCAAAGAGATAAATGTACATTAGCGGCACCAGTGATCTAATGTAGGTGAATATAGGATTAGAGGGAGTCAAAAATGACTCCTCATAATTTGAAAAGATCGTACTTTGGAACTGTTTGAAAATAAATTTTTTTGTGTTTCTGAAATTTGGTTTCATTTAGAGGTTGTATTTATGCAACACAAGAAACGGATTTCTACATATTATTGCTTTAAAATTACTTTGATACGTATTTTCCGTCATGTTGAAACAGAGTAATAGAAAGGAACTCAACATGCAATTAAAACTGCTGAAATTTTGGATGTTAATGTATAGGTTAATTTCATAACTAATATTTTAGGTTGGAGAAATAAATGATTAACAATGATAAACATTACATTCCAAGTTGTAAAAATTATATTGAATACCAGCATTATTTTTCTTTGTGCTGTATTTTACCACACTACATAATTGATACCCCAAGTGTAAAATGTAAGTTGATATTTGTGATGGAGTTGAAGGATAGACTTCGAAGAAGTTCATTTTCGTTTTCAGCTTTAGTGAATTCGCTGTGAAGTTCTCTAGCGTTACGTTAATTAGTTTTTCTACTGCTGTTACGTTTTTAATGCGAATTTTTCGAATATACGGTGGATATACACTACCAAAGAGCTCCAACTCCATAAAAAAGCTGTTGCACACTGCATATTCAGAAATGAATGCAGGATATTTAGTATGCCATCTGGTTAATTGGAATGATAATTAGATATCACCTGGCCTCTTTCATTTAAGTCAAAATGTTTTATATTCTTTAGTTATTGTTGATAACACAAAAATCCTTGGTCTTGGCCAAAATATAAAAATGCTGCATAATGCTACATGACTATAGTTATCCTCCGAGACAGAGAAAGGACGCCTTCCGGAAAAGATGGCCTTAACGATAGTCCATATTTTTCATATAATTTTCTTATTTCATCGGATATGCCCTCCTAAGGAACATATTTCAGCTCACGAAGCAACAAAATCACACTATTATGTTAAAATGCCGTTTAAAGCAAATATTAGTGGATTATTTTGTGAAAAATCGTTCAAAATACGTAAAATCAATGTAATATACTGTACTAGTACTCAAAATAACAAACGGCGGCAGTGTGTGTGACAGGGGAGGTTGAACGGAGATTACTGCCCTTCAACACACCTTACCTCCACTCAATGGTTGAGGAAGCCTACGCTGGCATCTTTTTCAACAACCCTTCATAGATTATCCGATCCCGTGTGTTTGTGAGCGATAGCTCGTTGCAGTATTGATTGTTTTTTTACTTAAAAAAAACTCAAATATGGACATGGCAATTTACGCTATGGCGAATTAGAGTTCCGTGCCATGAATTTTGTTTTCATTATTTCCAATGTCTGCTATGGCGAAATTCCGCAACGGAGGCCCACGTACAGCCTTATTAAAAAACAGTAAGACTTTCTAAAAGCCGGATAAGGCTGGTGCAGTGATAAAGTTAAACCTTCCAGGAGGATCGTTAACTTTTCTATTTTTGTAAAGGTTACCATCCTAGAAACGTACTTTTGGTCATCATGATGTGTTAAAACCACTCAATACGAAAAAAATGGTATTTGGTGGAAATATTCGTCACAAATGTTAACCATACGGAAATTTTAACATTTGACACATTTGATTTTTAGTTTTTGACAAAATCTGATTGCCATTTATATTTTCTCAAAAGTATCTCAATACTTCTCGTGATTGAAATTACGTTTTATCCTTTTTCTCGGGTCTACGCCGTTAGCAGAATCATAGCAGACCTGAGGAAAAAGATGAAGCAGGGGATCCTTATCAATGTAATGATGGTGACCATTGATTTTGAGGCGGTTTCTCACGAAAGGGCATCCGTACAGAAGAGGCGGCTTTAAATTTAGTTAAGTAAGGTAGGCCTAGGTTCTCTATATTTCAATATTATTTTAAATCATTTCAATGGTCATAGTTTTCTGCTAGGTTACAGTTTCGACTTGCTATTTTTAATTTTCGTTTTACGCTCATTTTAGTACTACTTCTTGAAGTGCAGCTTCTTATATCAAAATGTCGTTGCAATACATTTATTTTCATTTGCAGGCTACACGAGTTTAAAAATAGTAGAAATTCCTTGGACTATAAGAAGATTCGAATGATTATGTTTCGTAGGGTTGCAATTTTACTTCAACTCAGCCTACCGTCGTTAGTCTTTCGTGTGATTCGCTGATTATTCGTGAATTACTATTATGATAATCATAATAGAATTTCATGTTGACACCTAGATGTTGGTGTCTCATGTATCAAATTGAATCATACTTTGATGTTAGTTTACCTTACTTCTTTCTTGACAACTGGAAACGAGTTTGCCTTGGTAACGAGTATAAGGAATGTGATTGTCCTTCAGGTTCATAGATTTTATTTAATATTTTTAAAAAAATAACTTTTACTTAATTTGACAAGAAATATTTCATTTTTTTCAATTTACGATTCAGTCATTATTTCACAATGGGATCAATTTTAATATTTTTAGGAACATTTGAGATGAAAAACGCTACTTCCCTGTTCATTCGATTGTTTATACGATCTCTGCCGGACTAATGACCTATGGCGACCAAATTTAAATAGTATGGTCCTCTCTTTAAGAGTAAAGCAAAGAAACTATTTTGTTGCAATTTTATCTCCTTTTCTTTCTATACATAAGATTCCTACAGCACTTGAAAACCCGCAATACAATTATTTTTAACCTTTTTATAATATTAGTAAGAGAGTTCGAATGCATAGCGATTCTAATCATTCTCAAGTGGCATTCCGATTACAAATGTGGAAATCAATCATTTTACTTTTCTTACGGATTATATGTTTTCTGCTTCCATTTTCTCTCCTTATTAACCAATATGCAGTTTAAGAGAGCACAATTAATTTAAATTGATAAATTGTCTTGCTTGAATGCAATAATCCAGTGGCACAATTATAGGGATACACAGACTGTATAAAAATAGCGATGAGGTGATAAATGGTATCTACTTTTCCTGTCATCCTGAAAAAAGGAGTTTCCATTTAAGTTAAAACCTGTATCTCGTTAATTATTGCTTAAAGATTTAGGAAAATTTATATAAAAAGTTATATTCTGGCGTGTTTTTATCTTTGACTTTGGCTGTCTTTAAAGGTAAAATGTTATTTGCCTCGACTGTGACAATGTTTACTAACTATCTGGCGTTTTCTTGTATTTAACTTTGTTTAAGATGGTATTCACTCTCATTATGCATAAATAGGCGAACTGGAACATTTTAATATTATTAATATCCAGAATAAATCTTATCAGAGTTCCAAACGAACTGCATTTTATCAGGAAGAATTATAAAGTTAAATTTAATTCAAAGAATAACGTACATTTCTACAGGAAGACTGGAACTATTGTTGTTTAAAAGTGGAAATTGTGCTGACCGGAATTCGACGTGTATCCGTAAATGTAATCTAAATTTCCAAATTTCCAACGGATAAAAGGGGAAGCATGCAAATTGGGAAAAAGACTCCTAAGTATAGAGCGACATAACTAAAAAAGATTATGCTACGTTTGGATATATACTTAGCATCATATTTATATTTACATCAGGCTTGTGGAGGTATTCACCTGTATATTGTTTTTTTGTTCGCATTCGTTGAACCTTAAGTTTATATAACCCAGAATATAACAGTAAATAAACCTAACAGCAAATGATATTCTAGATTCATTTCAAATTTAAATTTAAAAAATAAATATTCGAAATACTTAAATAATACCATGAAGGCTAATCGATCGAAATACAGCGGCGGCTGATCGAGGATGTTTGCAGGACACAGGTGTGGCACTAAGGATAGTGTGAGAGGGTCGAAAATGGTGATAGGGTGTAAAAATTTTCCCTCCTTCTCCTCGATCAGGGTGCACTGGAAGAGGTTCGCCTGGTGGCAGGACCCCACGGATACCTTTCCCAGTGCCCTGGACTCGACGCAGGCTGTCCCACGTGCGGAGAGTTCTCCTTCCTGAGATCCACCGTCGACGCATTGCGACGCCACCTCCGCGAGCTCACCGAAAGACTCGCGGCCGCGGAGTCGCGCGTTTCTCGCTTGGAGGGCTGCGACTGCCACAAATCCTGTCGAGGGGACAACGGGACGGTACACGCGGACGGAGCCACGTGGCAGCGTGGATGCGAGCAATGTGCATGCGCAGTAAGTGCAAAATTATTCATTTGGTGGAGCGCGTATTCGCGATAATTTTTTTAGTTAGTTACAATCACAGGTTATCGTTCGACAGTTAAAGTTAGGAAGCTTCCCTCCATGCCTGAATTTTTATTTAAAAGATAAAAAAATCCTAATATATCAATCGGATTTTTATAACTTTATCAAAACTTTTGTATACAAATTTGGGCCATCACAAAGTGATTGTTTTGATTTATTTTATACTTTCTAAATTCTCCGCCGGCGCTGTACGTTACTTAATTCCGATTCCACTCTGCTCAAACAACTCGCTAGAATCTTAAATTAAAAATAAATGTGGGGAGAAACTTTGAGATTTTTTAAATTAATAAAGAAAGATTATACAATTGGACAGAGAATTTCCTTATCCACGAAATTTTCTACAAGTTTTCCCATTGGTTTATCTAATTAAAAGTCTTTAGTTCAAAAGAATTGGTAAACGTAAATATTTTGAGATAGTTAAGTAAGCTAATTCAAACTGATAGGGTCACTTAGTTGACGGGATTAAGTACGGCAGCTCTTTGCAAAATTGTGCGTCTAATTAATTTTTGAAGACTTTTACAGAGATTTGACGATTATTCAAGGAAGGAATTGTTGCTCTTAGAAATAAATTAAAACTATATTGTTTCGGCTTTACAATTAAGACCCGAATTCATGTTCATATAATTAACTATTAATTGGGCAAAATTTATAATATCCTACATTAGTTATTTTCGTCTGCAGATTGCAAGATATAGCTTGCCATGAAACGAAATCCTTTATAATCGTCCACATTCTAACCCCAGTTGGAGTGAGTAGCCAACGACAAACATTTGAAGAGAAATATCACATCCAAGTTTAAGACCAAATAAAAAAATATTTGAGTTTGAGAAGAAAATTATACAAGTTTATGGCAACAAAAGTTCTAATGGTTACAGTTATAATGAATTATATTGAGTTGATGGCGTGAATCTAAAAACTGCATAAAACGTATTTTTATCTAGTTTTATGTAATTTACTTAAAAATAATTCGTGAAAGGTGAAAATGCTGCGATTAAACTGGCCCGTTTACCTAAATGAATCTCAATTGTTCATCTTTCACATCGTTTCGTTGTTTATTCAATGTTATCCTCGACTTGCGGATATCAGGAAACCCACAAAAATCCGCAAGGCCTCTTTGCGTGTCGGTATCTATAAGATACATTTTTGCCGACCTCAGCAAATGAAGCATTAAGTTACTCTGAAACACTAACGGAATTTGCATAGAAACCTCTCAGAGGCAGTCTCAAGCGTGCCCGAAAACCGCAAGAGATATCACGACGCCTTGTAGTAATCCTTTTAATTGACTGAAGTCGATGGCGGAACTTGAAAGGGAGAGGCTCACAAGTGCCCGCATCGACACCTCCAACCTCGAGGCGAGTGGGCGATCATCAAAGGCAACGCCTGCGAGGAAGCCGTGGTCGGCCGCCTCAGGCTCCTGTGGCGGAAGATTCCTCGGAGGGCATTTAATTATAAATAAACGTGTGTCCTTTGCGCTGCATGTTGAATCACGGGCGCTATGAATATTAGAAGTCCCTCGCGGCCTTTTGCTTCTTAGATTCACATGAAAATGCAACAAATATCTAACTGCGTATTTGTATTACACAATTGGAACATGCGGCACAATAAAATATTATTTTGACCATTTATGTCGTTAATTCAATGTTGAATGGTACAACAAGTCTCATGTCGACAGATATTTGCTACAACCCCCAAGACAACGCTCCATTCGAAACAGAATTTTAGCAAAGAATGGCACGGAGAAAGTGCTATTGCATTTATGCAGTCGTATGCCTCTATAAAAGAGGCATGAATCAATTAGCTCAGGTGATTGAAACTTTAAGATAATATCCCAGTGACCACCAAATGTTGATTTTTGCTTGGAATCCAGTTGACACTTCCTCCGTGTCATTCTTTGCTAAACTTATGTTCATAATGGAGCGTTGTCAGCTCTACCAGTTATCGGCTAATATAGTGTACCCTTCAACATTACATATTATTCATTGCTGACTTACATAATTGAACATACCATAAATCTTGAGCCTGGAGAATTGGTGCATGTCATGGGTTTACGTATCATTTACATAAACCATAATGATTTTTTAAAGAAACAGCCGTATGCCCAGAACTTTTCCTGTTTCGAACATTAAAGGAAATATATAAAACATCGAATACCAAAAACTCTCTTCCCGAGGTAGAATCCAAATTCTCGATCTTTGTTTGGAGTTAGATATTCAACTTATAAACAGAATGAATTTGTTAAATGAAAATATGATATCAATAAATTTTTCCCAGTTCTGAATAAATTTTCTAATCATATCGTTTCACATTTTCGGTAATTCTCTATGTTATACTGGTGAATATATAAATTTAAATAATGACGTGTGTGGCTATCATTGCGTCTCGATTATCTTTCTCTTTCCAGCATGGAGAGGTCCAGTGCCACCAAATACAGTGTCCACCATTGGCGTGTAAAAACCCAGTCTACGGCCCTAACGACTGCTGTCCCAGCTGCCTCAGTAAGTCTCCCGGACTGTCCTTGCTCCCCCTTCTCTCTGACATTTTTTGACTCATACTTGTTCCTTCCTGTAATTTTGACGCATTTTAACTTCTGTTTGACTGAATGCATTGTAGTAGTGTTACGTACCGAGTGTTGAATTTCTATTATGAGTGTCCAAAAAACTCTGAGATTATTTAACGGTATAGGAAACGTTAAGAATAAAATAAAATTTTATTTACGACAACAGGATCGCTCATTTTGATGTGTGATTTAATAAGTACGTGGTTGTGCTGAGATTAAAATTGAAAATAATTACGATTTCTTTCATGTTTTTTGCATTTTTTCTCAATTAACCCACCTTTAATTGAATTCTAGCGGAATCCGTGGTTTATTTTAGGAAATATTTGTAATAAATGCATTTTCAGTATTGATAAATTATATTAATTCACTGAACTAAAATTTAAGGTACCTGTTTAACCTTTTTGGCATTAAACAATTTTATTGGCAATAAATTTTTTGATTTATTTACGTCCTGCATTGCGTTGTAGTAGTTTCTCTTTTAAGACACAATTTTTTGTGAGGAACATAAATTTATGGGACAACACTAACCACTTAGTAGCCAAATTATAAAAAAACCTATTAGAACTTTAAAAAAAATACTGTTATTAAATTCTCTTGTCCTCTTTCTGTCCCCATCTAAATTAATTTATTTTCTTAAGATATTTTTGGATAATTATTTATTTATTGGGTACGTTTTTAAAATTATTATTTTATTTAGAATTTTTTCGTTTTTCCACTAGAAACGCCATTAGAAAATTATAAGCTTTGAAACGATACTTTGACGAAACTTTTGTCATCGCAATACTTAACTATTCAAGGATGCCAAGCCATACTAGGACTTGACAATTTTTCATGAAAGAAGTTTTCTTGATTTGTGCATTTATTACAAATTCTATTACGTTGTACTAGCCTTGGAGAATTATCAATTAATACAAATTAGAAAGTTCCGGAAAATGAATTTATGTGAAATAAGTCTGTTAAACGAGAGCAGTTTTACTCGTTTATTTGCTGGTTTTGTGGACATCATGGTAGGGTTTATCTTTACTGCACTTCAAATATGCTATTAGTTTCGCATATGTGTATCTATGAATGTGCCTTAGCGTCTGTTTAAATCTGTCTTTGAAGAACAACGAAATATTTCTTTAGTTTAAATCTCTACTCAAACCATTTGCACTATCAATTAATCTCCTAATTAAATATCTCAAAAGAGAATGAAAAATTTCGTTATTCTTTATAAGAGTTTATTACTTAGAAAGTGATTTTTTCAGTGCTAAAAGAAAAAATTGATTATATCATAATGTGTGCGATGAGTGTCTCTCTCTTAATCTTGTGGACTCACTGAGGAAACACCCTCACCTCTCTGATCCATACCACTCCTACCCTCTCCCTCACCTCTCCATTTTCTTCTTATCTTCTTATCGCCCTTCCTTTTGTTCCTAAATCACTTCTCCTCCGACCTTTTCCCCCTTCCTACTTCTCCCCCTCTCATTTTTATCTTCCTTCATCCCATTCTCACATAAATTTCCTTCCCTTTCTCTCCTCGTTCCTTCCTCTCTCTCTCTATCCTCCTCTCTGTTTCTCCCCCTCACCTCTCTCGCCCATTGGTTCGAATAGAGCAGTGCTACCTGCGGGGCGTCCTCTATGACCATGGCGAAATGGTGAACTTGCGGCAATGCGTCGAGTGCGAGTGCCGGGATGGCTCCATGCACTGCAAGAGGATCGATCCCGAGACCATGTGCCCGCCCCTCACCTGCGCCCCACGTGACCAGTTCACCGTCCCCGGAGAGTGCTGCAAGTTCTGCCCAGGTAATGCCATCGACCCGAGGCCAGCCACGCGCCCACCGAGCCAATAAGACATCATCATCATCATCCATTCCACAGACACGATAAAAAGACCATCTATCCGATCGAAATGCGACAGATCGAGAAATTCCGACCACGACGGGAAATGTGAGCGCGCTCTCATTTGGCTTTGTGTTCATTAAGAGGCATGGGAATTTGCAAAAATAACGCCTTGCGTGTTTTGCATGTCGCGACTAACGGCCGTGCACGACCTGAAAGCCGCCGCCATTCACTAGAATAGAACCCCGCCCCTCACCGCTCCCCGACTCAAACGGAAGTCGTTATATACCCCTGGCTCTCTCTCTTCCCCTCCAACCTCCTTCCCCCTTACCTCCCTCTCTCCCTGGCCCTTCACGTCTACCCTCCCCTCTCGCCGGCCTTCCCTTCCTCGTGCCATACCTCTCCCTCCCTCGCTTCCTCCCCCCCCCCTATTTTCCCCTCCTCTCCTCTCTCCAGATCCCATCTCTATTCCCCCTTTCACCTCCCACTTTCCTCTCAACCTCCCCTTCGCAAGAGCGAGATACATGTTATTCCTCGAGAGCACGAAAACATCGATAATAGGATTGGAATTTGATTGAGTGCAAGATTTCCTACCCAAGTCTTATCTTAGGAAAGTGTCATACATTTTTCTTGTGTCCTCCGTTACAGTTATTACTGGGTATTCATTTGCATAATCCTACATCAATATACGTATTTTTGGCTCTATTGCAGTAGTAGTAAACGCTCAATGTGAATGAATAAGAACGGAGGAAATTGCGAAATAATAGTTTGTTAATGGACTGAATAAAGTGAATATAATGCCCACCTTTGTTTAGGAAATTTTCTCTTGCAGGGGACTAGAGTTAATATAAACTTGAAGCTATTAATAATCAACATTTTGCAATAATATCTCTTGCTTCGTGTATCACTCACTCGATAATTTAATTCGTATAAAACTATGAGACTGATTTCACCCATGCTCCAATGGAATCACCAACTCTAAAATAGAAGCCCACATTTTTTGGTTAAAATTCAGTTCGGATTTAAACTTGTAAAATTTTAAGATTCCCAGTGCTTTTATAATTTGTAACAAAATTTAAGCTCTTACCGATATTCTGCATTGTCATTTTTATAAAACGTCTCGTTAAATCAGTGAAATTTATGCATAATATTTGTTGCATCAGGTTAATTTTGCAATGATATGCTATATTAACGTATTCTTAAAATTTGAAATTTCTATAAATAATATTTGACAAGTTTTACCCATAAAAATATACGAAATTTATGATCAAATAGAAATAATACCGTCATCGACTTTGTTACGATAGTTTCCTGACGAAGTTGCCCTTCAGTACGTGTTATTCCGTTATTCGAAGCGAATATATTTTTAATTCCATCTCAAATAACGAATTCTCGTATCAAGCGAAGATTTCCATTTTTAATTTTTTAAACGCTGTAACGTGTATTTTCCCAGTAAATCCTTTTAGAGCGGAAGCAGAGAGAACGAGCCTCGTTCAAAAGAAAAAACATCAAAGGCCTTTGCGTGATAGGATAAGCTTAAGAGTTGTATTTTCCTCGTCATCCCAAATAAGACACTTGCGCTGAACAAACTTTCGACGAAACTTCAGATTATACGATAATTAAATTAACTTCACTCTTTCATGATTGCAGATATGTTTTCTTATCGTTATGTGCGTAAATCTAAACAAGTTAGCGCAGCGTAAATATCACTTTTTCATCGCTTTGAGAGGATTATCTCTAATCACATTTTCACGCACAGCTTAGCGTGAGAATAAAAAATGTCAGCGTACCAAGGAAAGATTATTCCGCGCTCCTTTGAATGAACCTTCAATCGATCTTCATAATCCTATCCAGGTTGTTTACGCTCTCTTTTTGTAACTAACGCTTGCTACTGAGTTGAATCCTGAAATACCATAGTTTTCCTACCCATTCACTGTAAATCTCTCGAAATTAAACATTTTTTCTTTGGCCACCTTTAAATCTCGCAGTTACTATTCAGATTACGTAACATTTTCAAACAATTGCTAATTTTTCGATAAAATAAAAATTGACCCAATATTTGGCTGAAGAAACTAATCGTAACAAATATAAATCTTTATGGTTACTACTTCATTTTTCTAATAATATGCTTTTTAAAATGAATATCACACCCACATATTATATTGTTTCTTAATTCGATATACAATTAAGCCAATCTATTTTTTCTTGTTTAATATAGAATTTCCCTTTTGAAGCGATTACTCAGTAAAGTTGTTTAGTATGGCGATGGGAGCATACTACAACTTCTCAGGTGAAAGGAATCGACGTCTAAATTAAAAATTACTGGCTCGACGGAATGTTGAACCTGAGGTTATTTTGCGATCATCGTTCTCAAATTTTAACATGTAATAAACGCAGTTTTATCTTTTTAAAGCTTTGTACATTTTTACCTGAGCGGAGAAATTAACGATGAAGAATTTTTCCCGGTATACTGAACTTTAATCATGTTACTGTAATATGCAGGCGAAGGGGTAACTTTCAGCGTATATTTCTAACCATGCTAACAGAATTATCTTGCTATCGCTTATCACTCACACTTCACTATATCATCTAAATGCTCATTGTAATAGTAAATAGCGCATTAAATATTATTTATGCCAAATTATTTAATTAGTTTTAGATATACGATTATTTTGGCTCCCCAAAAGCCCGTAACTAACTATGTATTACATAATCATTAAATATTCAACGTAAAGATTGCATTATAACCAAATTGCACCCAAGCGATGCTCCTAGTTTTTAAGCAGACTGACTTTTATTGGCTGTTACAGTTTCTTATGTTAAAAACTGTGTTAAAACTAACGGTGCCTTTATGCATGAAAGTTTGTTTGGTCGTTACTAATAGATAAAGCGCCCTTCGATATTACTGACCTGACCGACTAACCTAAAACGCTCTTCCTCTCCGCTCCGCCCGTCTCTTCCTTACCGCTTACCCACGTTTACCCCATTCCTCCCTCTCTCCCTCTCTCTCTCTCTCTCCGTCTATATCTCTATCACTCTCAGGGGTGGACTACTGCGCAAAGGGTCACATGTGCCACCTCAACGCCACCTGCCTCAACCTGCAGACCACTTACGCCTGCCAATGCAACGTCGGATTCCACGGCGACGGACACATATGTCACGGTAGGTGGGATTCATTCCCCTCTCCCACGCGGTATCTCCCTCCCTCCCTCCCCCCCCCCCAACCACTCCCTCTCTCTCCCTCTCGCACACACACACACGTTCCTCGGTCCCGGCACCGCCACCCACCTCTGTCACCTGCTCCCTCCCTCCCATCCTCCCTCCTTCCACCCTTTCCTTCAACACGCATCCACCCTCTCCCTTAATTAAGCACCCTCCCCGGCAATTCTTTTCCGATGAATCCTTCACGTGCATTACTTTCCCGCTCTCACCTTTCTCTCTCTCCATCTGCTTTCTTCCCTTCCCCCCCCCTCTCTCTCTTTTTCCTTCCCTCCTCCTTTATCGCCTATTTCTCTCCTCCATTTTCTCTAGTTTTTGCTTAATATATAGTATCAAAATAATTATGGATGGGAGCCGATATAATTTAAATAGCTCAAATAGCCATTAAAAAAAAAAACTCGGGGAAAACAACCTTCCTCGGTAATTATTTGCAAAGAGTAGATTCTGGCTTTTTTCTTCAGAATCTGTCGTTGAGCCATCACTGAGGATGGTCACTTTGTAGCCAAAATTATTATTTGGTTTTCCCACCCTTTTTTATGGCTATTTCAAGTGTAAATTTCAATCTTTTAATACTTCCACTTTCTCCAGTTCCTATAGTTTCTTTCTCTCCTCTCCTTCCGTCCTCCTTGTTTCTCTTCCTCCCCTTTCCTAATCTCCCTTCCCTCTTCTTTCCCTCGCTCTCTACTCAAATACCCATCCATTTTTTCCCCCCTCTATCCCGTACGAGTCCATTTCGCGGTGCGCCACAGCTTAACCGCATGAATTAACGCTGTAGTGGCTTTCAGGGATTGGTTTGTGCAAGAAATGCGCACGTTAACAATGCATGGCTTCGAGCCTAAGCCGGTGCGATTAATCATTAAAAGGTACGCGCGTCCATAAGGGTCTCGCCCTCGACCGTTGCCCTCCTCCTATTCCCTTTCTATATCTCTGTTTCACTTCCACTCCATTCTCCTCTCTCTCCCCTCCGTTCCCTTTCTCCCTCCCCCACCATCTCTTTCCCACGCACTTGCCTCATTCACTACGCATTCGTCCGTGCGTTTGTTTCGTGTTTGATCAATAAATTTTCCCACAACAGGATACTTTTTTTACCTATCACATTTGTTTGAACGGACTTGGCAAAACTTTTTACGATACCGTCGAACCAGGATATATTACGGTGTAATTGCGGTAAATGAGCCGCAGTTGGTGATTTAATTTTATAAAATACATGAAATGATCGCAAAAGGTTGAGAAGCTTTTTAGTTATGAGTGGTTTTCCTTTTCTCCCATCTAACACCATATAGCAACCAAGCGTTACACCGTCCGCACACACCAAGAGAATTATGCATGTTTTAATTATTGTACTTCTAATTTCTTTAATTTTCTTGCTTTTTCAAGAGTCGGCAAGGTTTTTCAAGGTTATTTCTAGCTCGCAACTTTAATATTCTAATAATTATTTTTAACTATATTAGGGGATAAAAATCACACTGAATGCTTATGAAAAGAATATTACCGAATAAGATAATTTTCATCATAATTTCATATTAGATATGGCTAACAGCGAGTAAAAGTAAATAAAAAGATTCAGTTGAAGCATTAAAATAAAACTATGTGTATATGAGTAAAACGCCGGCTAACAATCGTAAAATGATCAATATTCATCGAGGCAAGAAATAAATCCGCGGAATTGCACGAAAGATAGGATATAATTATTTCGCTGCATAGAAACAAGCACGTAAGTCAATTTTAAGACATTTAATAGAAAAATTGAAGCAAAAGTATTTAGTTTGGCTAAAATTGTACTACTTAGAGCAGTTGAATTGGCGAAAATAGATAAGCAGTGTATTGTGGGGCAACCAGAATAAACTTTAAAAACATCGTACAATTCTAAAGCAGAGAAAACTTGGTGGAATTTATATCCGTATTTAACACACATGAAAAATACCATTTAATACTAATACTTAAAAAGGTGATTAATAGTAATAGAGATAATAGTCAATAGAGAGGATATAATAATTCTTCAGTAAATTCTTGAAAACACTATTGCTGAAAACATAAAGGAAACGAATAATAGACAAGTTTAAAGTAGTAAATCAAATGTAGTATAGTCTGTATGGAAGTCTGTTTTTAAAAAGGCGGCAAACAAGATTTGAAATAATGAAGAGGAGAACAATTAAAATTTTACCAGTAAAATAAAAAGTAACAAATGAAGAGACAATCTCGATCAAGAAAATGCGGATATAAAGTGTTTTGTTTTAGAAATGGAAGAGATCACATTTGAGAGAGTAGGATGACGGTAGAACTGAACGGTTACAATAAAAGTGACGGAAATAAGACAAACTAGCTGTACCCCGCGTAACATACGCTGATCTAGTAGATATTAAATGTTCTTAATTAAACATTCAGGCATTTATTTTTTTTAACTTATATTTTTTATTTAATCAAAGATTTCTCTAAAGACACAGTTGTCAATTTCTGGATTCTTTCCTGACACTACATTAAGTGAATCAAACGATCTGACTCTTGATACAGCAACATATAATTGTCCATGACTAAAAACAGGCTTAGGTAGGTAAAGGTATTTTATCAAATTTTTGGCCTTGTGACTTATTGATTGTCATTGAAAAAACCAATCGTATGGGGAATTGTTTTCGTTTGAAACTGAATGGTAAAGTTGTGTCTGATGGAATGAGTGAAATTCTTCGATTAAGTACCGTGTCTGAGTTTGCTGCACCGATCACTTTTGCTTTGATTATGTGTTTGTATTCGAGTAACATTAAGTCTTGTACCATTACATAGTCCTCTCAGTGGCGTTAGCTTTCTAAGGAGCATGATAACGGCTCCTACTTTAAGATTCAGTTCATGAAGAGGCATTCCGGCTGGCGCTCTACCCACATAATGTTTACACGGATTTATTTCATTTAATTTATTAATAATAATGTGAATCAATTAATTGTTCAAATTACATCCCCATAGAAAACTATTCTGTTAAAGACGTATTTTACTATATTCTTGCATTATTGATACATCTCCCTCTCTCCCTATCTCCTCTCTCTCTCGCTTCCCCTCTTTGTCTCTCCCCTTTCCCTCTCTCATTCCTCCTCTCTCCTTTCCCCCCTCCCTCACCCTGTCTCCTTTTCCCATTACCCTCTCTATTACTATATTCTTTCTTTCTCCACTATTTCCCTCCTCCATCTCTCTCCCCTTTCCCCTATCTCCCTTTCACCTCTTTTCCTTTCCCTCCCTCCCTCTCTCCTTTTCCCCTCCCTCTCTTCATTTAAACGGCTTATAAAACACGTTAATTTTACGATCGTAAGCTATATACGATTTTACAACAATAGGACTTATTTCTTTAAAACGATCCAGGTCCAAAGCTCAGATGCCAATATTTCGAAGGAATTTATATGAGCAAATGAATAAAAGCCTGCACATCAAAAAGTCAAGTTGTTGCAGACATCCTAAACCTTTTATAGATATAGATGTTCATAATATTAAAAGGCAAGAATCCCTTATAAAAGCATGGTAGATAAAATTTCCCGTTTTTATAAATTTTAAATTTTCTTGTTTTTTATGCAGTTAAAATCAAATATTTAAGCTAATTCGGCACGAATTCGTATTCTTTTTTCAGAAATAGTAATTTTCACTCTTTATTTCCGTTTAATACTTCAAGTCCGGAGTTTGTATCATAATTTTATGTAATTCTAAAATGCAATTAAAAAATGGCTTATACCGATTTCTGTGCTTTTCTTATGGGGTAATGAAATGGAAGTTTGGGGTCAAAAAGACCCCCTCAAAATGGAAAATGTTAGGATTTTCGATTTTTTCTGTTGGTTGTGACCCATGACTGATCATCTCCTAAAATTTCAATTTTATAGTATATCTAGAAGTACCTAAACTGTCGTGTCTTAAACCGACACACGTACCTAGTTTCTCTTTCTCGGAAACATACCGAAGCCTTTTATAACATAAACTAATATAAAAGACAGTGTCACCTTGTCCCTTTGGCAAGTAATGCTTTTTGAAGCTTAATATCTCGCAAACGACTGAAACGAATTTGATGAAATTTTCAGGATAGCATTATGATATAATAACAAAACGTTTTAATGTATCAAACTCGAGATCAAAGACCCGGGTTCGACTCGAGGGGATAATTTTCATTTCCAATAAGTTAACACGTAAAATCGGCTTTACGACGTGCAGGCTTTCATTCTTTTTTAGATTAAAATTAGAAAGATTTGGCCTACAATCTTCCAATATGAACCATTTTTAAGAAAACATTATAAAGTTTCCTATTCTGTTCATCTTTTTCCGCCTACAGTTCGAAATTTGTCAATGTAAACGTTTAATTCACACAGTTTGAGGAAATCTTGCCATTTTAACGGGATGTTGCCTTGGCTACCAATTAATTCCATTGTTAGACTTCTATATCATATTGTTAATTCAATCCTTATGGGTATAAACGTATTTGAATGTTTTTAATACGAGAGAGGAGGGGAGAGAGAAGTAAAGGGGGAAGCGAGAGTGAAGGGGAGAGAGGGAAGTAGAGGGGGAGAGAAGGGGGAGGAGGAGAGAGGGTGGGAGAGGGAGGGAAAGAGAGGCAACTATTTTAAGTTTAACTAAACAACAGAATATTCACTAGAAATATGACAAAATATTTCTTATGTAAAAGTGTGATATTAATTATTTTAAATGAAAATAATAATAATCTATCTATCTATAATTCTTCCATTGATATTTTAACGGGTATTACACTAGTACATATATAGATAATGACGAAGGAGAATAGGGGAACATGAATGGAGGAGACTACATTCAGGGGTGTTTGAGGGGCAAACTAAGAGAAATAATTCATAACGGTTGCAAATATGGTGCAGGGACATAACTAGGGGAGGGTCTAGGAGGGCTCTGGCCCCCCTTTTTAAGTCCTCGCTCCCCCCTCCCCCACCCAGTGAATATTATATTTAAAATTTGTTATTAAAATAGAAATATAAAATATTGTGTTTTCCTTCGTGATACAAAATTACCTTTCATTTTCATTACCAATGCAATAAAAATAGTTAAAACATTATTTTCATATTATTATTATTGATTTTTTATTATCGTTTGCATGTGCAAATATTTTTGACAATCATCTCACAGTTTGGAAGCTAGTAACGTCCCTGTTTCGGTGAGTAAATTTCTAAAGAAACGCAAGAAAGATATTATCCTTATATCTTTGCTTTACAAAACATTCGTTAGCATATTAATTTGTTTAAATATATTTTTTCACATATTTTTCCTATGAACGAATTACAAAAGAAATGCCAATCAAAGGTAAGGTTGTATTTCACTATTTGTATATCATGTGCTGTAAACAGCCAAGCATAGAAGAGTGTAGATTATGTTTATACAACTGGAAATGTATAGATTCTAGTTTCAATATTTGTAAAGCAAACATGCCTTTGGATAATTCAATGAATCAAATTATCGTTCTTTATATAGGATATGACTCATCAGATAATTTTGTGCCAAATGTGTAGTTAATACAGCATTTAATTATTTTAAAAATTTACGATAAACTCGAGATGCCTAATACGAGTACACACATTCAAAATTCTTCGGTAGCGCCGTCAAACTGCTGTGACGGAGAGAATTCATCCCATTGCTATTTCTCATGTATTTCAGACATCGACGAATGCCTGGAAGAAGGCGGCCTCCACGGACATCACTGCCACAGCAACACGCGCTGCGTGAACGTTCCCGGTTCGTACAAATGCGAGTGCTTGCCGGGTTACAAGCGCGTCGACCGGTTCAACTGCGCTGAGCACGACGAGTGCGAAGCCGGAGAGCACGCGTGCCACGAACACGCGATCTGTACCAATACGCCCGGGGGCTACGGATGCGAGTGCGCCAGAGGCTACGAAGGAGACGGCTACACGTGCAGGCGTAAGTGTCACGCTCGTTCCCGGAGAAGTTGTTACGGGTTGCCTACTTTAAGATTTTTATGAACCGGAGTTTGCTAGAAACCTGGATGCTTTAGAAGAAACCCTGGAGGAGTTAAATGTAACGATAAATATATTAAATGTTCTGAAAGGCACTCGTGATTTTAGGACATATGATTAAAAATCGCTTATTTTTTAAATATCGCTAATTAACGAAATTGTAAGAGCATCGTCAATTTAAGTTTTTTGTATAAAACAAAATACAATGGAAATTAAAAAGCAAACTATCTTGATTCGAATCATTTATAAAAAACGCAAAAAAGTCATTAAAGGGCTTTCCGCTGCAATCGAAATTGAACCGGAGATTTGTGCTACTCACCCGGAGATCGGAAATTATGGCGATGACCCGGAGATCTCCGGCCCGGAAGCCGGAGGTTGGCAACCCTAGTCACGACCCAGGGGTTAAGAACCACTGGTCTAAACTGATTAGGAAAAGGTCTAATATTGCTGAGGCTTAAACCTTTGAGTACAGCATGGCAATTAAAATATCGTGGTTACTACTTTAAAATTTACAAGTGGAAGGATATTATATTTTCATTAACAGTTCTTACATAAAACTCATATCTTTTTTTACTCTATAATTTTACATCATTAATTAAGAATTAATTTCTCCTTTAGTCCAAATTTTCTTCTTAGATGAGTTTTTTTGAATATGGTATTTAATTTATTGCTCTTACTTGGCATATGACCTTAATTTAATTGAAAATATACTATTAAAATATTTAAGTTCATATTTTTGCCATTGTAAATACATATTACCATTTTCTAAATTATGCTAATCAGATTTTACTCTAAAATTATTGTTGTTTGGGTATACTTAAATTTGTTAAGTTCACTTTGAAGTTAATTGCATAAGAGGATATTGGTTTTATAAATTTCTAAAATAGTTTAAAATAATTTAACAAAGAATGCAAATCCAGTAGATAAAATATGAGGTATAAAAGATAAAAAATGGAAGTGATCATCAAAATAATAAGTGGTTTGTATGTCTTCATTATAAAAGTAAGAGTTTTTATACTTATTTGTTCATCTTAAAGCCGTGTGTAACCAGACATGTGCCAATGGCGGAGAATGTGTGGCACCCGGACGTTGTGCCTGTCGTCGAGGCTACGTGGGAAAGGGGTGCGAGGCAGATTTGGATGAGTGTGCTCTTGGTCTGCACGAGTGTCGTGCTGGATCAGAGTGTGTGAATATGCCCGGATGGTATTATTGTCAGTGTAGAGCAGGCTATAGACGTACTGTGGCTCCCCCTTACACCCATATACACCCTGGGTCCACAACATTGATGCCAGGAGTTCACTGCCAAGGTGGGTGTTTTTATTTAAGCCAAACCATATATTTTTAAATTAATGAATCTGATACACCTTATTAGAGAGAAAAATAATATTTAAAGATGTTCTTGGATAAATAACTTAGTTTTTGAATATGTAAGCAATTTTATAACAAACTGTGAGTTAAGCCTAATGTGCTAATTTTTAAGGCAATGCAACTTATTTTATTTCATATGCTATGAATTCTACAAGTAACTCACATTTTCATTAAGGTTAATCATCTTCTATTGTAAAGTATAATGAGAAATATATACTATGTACTAATTTAATTTCTTTTAAATTTTAGTTCACTTTATTTCAATAAATCAAAAGTTTTCCAAATATAAAAAAAATGCTGTATTTTCTAATGATATCTGAAGCTCATTCATTCAAAATTCATGATTATTTCTTGCTTTTCTTCAGATGTGAATGAATGTTTAGAGGGGACCCACACGTGCCATGGTACTGCTGAGTGTGAGAACACCGAAGGAGGGTTCCGGTGTTCATGCAGTCCTGGATCAGAGGATTGTTCCCTTGGTATGCTAGTCCTATATGACTCTGCATTGAAGAGTAATCCAATGGAAGAGTCAATTGTTCAAGACAAAATTTCAAATCAAAGCTTAAATATTAGTATATCTCTATGGTTATAAAAATCTTATATGTCCAGTACTTGACTTTCTCCATGCAGAAAAATGAATATGATTGATCTCAGCATCAGCATCCACAAGAATAATTATCAGCAATTACACTTGTGACTAATTTTTAAATACATTCAATAATCTTTATATTGAAAAACAATAAGTAAGACACTAAATTGTTAGCTGTTGCTATGGAAAACAAAATATTGACGCGAAATTAAAATTACCCTTGGCAGCATGCGCATCGCTATCAACAATTAGAAAATTTTAGCATAGCAACAGAAATAATATTAGCGAGGTATTTAATGTTAATTCAAACAAAAAATCAAAATCTCTTAAATTTTATGAAAAAATGTTTCAAACAAAACTTGTAGAAAATTACACCTTTTACAACTTTAGTAGTGACAAATATTTAGGTAAATTGAGTTTTAAAGGAGATATTTGAAAAACAACAAGAATAAATCTTCACTTCCAGTTGACCAGTTTCAGCCAAGACCTTTTCAGGTCTTCATTTACTAATAAAAATTTTTAATGTAAAGTTTTGTGCTGATCATTAGTTTTTGAGTTAGAGCAGCCAAAAAATTATATCACATATGCACATACACAGACATCATTACAACTAGTCAAGAGCAACTTCCTCTGATTTATGTGAGTGATGAGCTACCTCTGCATTTTTTAAAGGAGCATAAAGAAAAAATAATTTCATATATAAGTAATTTGTGTTCAACAAGTGGTTTATTTAATCTATAAATCAATGAATTGTAACTGACAGTGAATTATACCAGACTATGAAGGCACTCCTAGTGGACTAGCATTTGCAAACAGGTCCGCACCGTGGGTGTTTCGTGCCTGGGTGCAAGATATCTCTGTGGCGCCCCCCTAGCAAAATTTAGTGGTATGATCACATACGACTTTTTTTCATCGATAGAGTGTGGAGACAAGCTGATGTATTTCTGTCGATGTATACCATAACGAATTGATTGAAGAAATTAGTTGCATAATTGTTAATATAAACATCATTTAATATCTGCTTGAAGGAAAAATTAAAAAACTTGCAGCACATATGATTATAATTCAATAATCTGTCCTGTTACCTTAATGATCAATCAAAAATTCCTATATTTTTGTTCATTTACAAGCCAAATTATATTCCATATTTATTCTGACAATAAGAAAACAAAACTTCAATTATTTATGCATTCCTACGTCAAAGTCCCGACTTCGTATTTTCATTTTAAGGTATTTTAAAATCCAATGAAGAAGTAGATGTCAATAATTCTCTCATTAATTGGAGAAGTTGTTTCGGTATTTGAATTTGGTACTATTTAGAAATGAATATGAACGTTAACGTAGGTGGGAGATCATGAAGGATTAAGGAAAGCTAGTTTTTGGAAGAGCTATACCAAACTGATTTTAAAAATTTGGGATTTCCAAGACTCGGTAAGTGGGAGAAAAAGGGTATGCACATGGTATGCTTCCAGCAAAAGCATCTGTGGTAATGGTCGATGCAGTGGCGTAGCGTACATGTAGCAGACCGGTGCAATGCACCGGGGCCCCCAGCCAAAGGGGACCCCCAAATGACCCTGACATCCTATATGTTTCATCATAAAATTAAGGATAGGGGCCCCAAAATTGAATTTTGCACAGGGGCCTCATAAGAGTTTGCTATGCCACTGGGTCAATGGTACTTTATGAAAGGATTGCCACCTCAGCTGGCACTCCTCACTAGGGTCAGGATATCAATTAACAGAGTAGAGCCCACACCTCTTGGCAACTCCTATGGGGAATCCATTTTCGGTCACCACTGACATGTGTTCTAGCGACCCTGAGTCATGCAACCTCGTATCACAAGAAATCGGAAAAATTTTGCCTGGAAGATTTTGTGTCATTTTAGTATCTCCAACTTTGTCTTTTCACTTGGACAAAGGAGGAAACATTCCCAAGTCGAATTCCAATAATATGTAGATCCAAATACCTTGATGGGAAGGTGCCCCGGCAAGTTGGCGCCTGGGTGCATTGCACCCACTGCACTCCGGGTAGGCGCACCCCTGTTTGAAAAATGTTTTTGAAGGAGTAACAGTAGTGTAACATTTTAGTTTTTATGCATCAAGGACATGGAATATGATAAAACTAGTTATAAAAACAAGTAGTTGAGTAAATAATATCTAGGAATAAATATAAATAATTTTGAGGCATAGATAAAAATGTTTCAATATGGCTATTGCATTTTGCATTTTAACACTTTAACTGCAGTGAATACGTTAAATCTTTTTGTGTCTTTAGTGCTACTCATGCATTTTATCACAATGTAAAACACTTTTTAAATGAATAACAAGGAAAAATATATCATTTTGTATGGAATATATCATAAAAATCTAATACTATTAAATATGGATTTTCTATTTTAAAAAACTCAGCATCTCTCCAATTCTCCTGTTTCCTAAACTCATTTTCAGTGGTTAAAGGGTTAAAAACCTAACACTGAAAATGTTGATAATGAAAATATTGAAGCACGATTCAAAGTTGACAAGAATTGACTTATTATTAAATAAAGAGAATCTCTCCTCTGCCATTAATATCCAATAAAGATTAGCTTAATTCTGCCATGGCTGAAAAATTACTTTCTCATACACAAATGGAATCACTTCATATATTAGTTTTGCAATTTTTTAAAGATAGTGCCCAATTGTCAGTTATTGGTGTTTCTATTCATAAAGCAGATAAGTCTGATGTCTTTCTTTCAGGTTGCGTTGTGGATGGTGTCGAGGTTGAGGATGGAGCTACAGTATCA
This sequence comes from Uropetala carovei, assembly GCA_036926305.1. NCBI lineage: Eukaryota > Metazoa > Arthropoda > Insecta > Odonata > Petaluridae > Uropetala > Uropetala carovei. The sequence goes on from JAXCHB010000250.1 coordinate 2,009,468, forward strand.
CCAAAGGGATCACCATGCAAACGCTGCACCTGTCACCAGGGCATCATATCTTGTGAAGAACCACGCTGTGAATGTGGACCTTTGCTACCGAGTCCATCAGGAGTTGCTCTCCCTGAGCCAATTCCCTCCTCCTCCCTTCGATGTTGTCCCCAGTGTGATGCATCAGCAGCATGTCGTCACCAGGAGCTCCACCATGTCCTATTCAGAAGTGGAGAGCGATGGATATATCAATGCCAAACATGTGAATGTCTGGTGAGAAAGCCTTTATCTAATCATTCCAAAGGAGTAGTATTTGATCAATTAGAACATCCAATAAAATCTTGGATGGTAGGTTTCTGCAGCTAATAGTGTTAAAATGCTCACATTGCAGCCTCTCCTCTTCTAACATCCGATAAAAGTTGCTACTACTCATAGGCATCGGCAGGGGGGGCAGTTGCTACTCCTGGAACTGTGTAAAACTCTAAATATTATATTAGATACTAGCGGAAGTGCCCATTGAATTTCAACGGATTTAGTGAATCTAAAACTTCGACCATGTAACATCTAAACATCGAAAGAGTAAAATAGTACACAGTCGTAACCGTAAAATAAAGCAAAAACGAAGAAAATCCATCCATATTTACGTATTTCGATGAATGAAGGAAAATACCTTGCACTCTGAAAAATCGAAAATTATATACCTATGCGAAGTTTTGTGACGAAACCTTCAATTGTGTGGATTTCTATAGCGGCCAAAAAAGAAACAGAATTTCACTTTTATATACATAGTTCATATCACGTTCGTCAAATCCAGCTTCATTTCTTGTGTAATTATGCCTGTCTGAAATGTTAACTTTTATGTCTTGTAAGGAAGAACATCCATGAAAAGGCAACGTATATTTGTCTGCGATTGAACACTGACCCTGATAAATTTACACCAGATGCGTGGGCCTATTTGCATTAATTAACATTGAAAGTGTAGAATATAATGATTTTACTCACGAAAAAGGTAATACTGCAGTATTCAATAAACGAAAATAGGTTCAATTACTTTGGTCAGTCATTATAAACGCTTTCCACATGCTGTTTCCTGAATAATTATCAGTATGTATTTACGTTGGTATGTATAAAGATTGATGTTACTACATTGACTATTTCATTGCATAAACAAAAGTGCAAAGTGAATAACGCTATTCTTTCGTCTATTTGAAGGCTTCATTGAAGCTAATTGAATTGGTGGTAACAATGATGGCCACCTTGGCAATGCCCGGAAAGAGTACGAAATATCCTCAAAATTTCTAAACAAATTGCATATTTCTTAAATCTTCGGCCGTGCAACATGTAAACCTTACAAGAATAAGATAGACATAGTCTTAACCACCAAATAAAACCAAAACGAAAAATATGTCTATATTTAGGTACATATTTAGATGAATGAAGAGAAAAACCTAGCACTCTGAAAAATGAAAAATTACGTGTAAATTTACGAGAAAATAATTATTGAATTAAACTCCCCCTTCCACCCAAACATCTTTACCACCATATAGCTTATGTTACCCACAGGGTAAAATTATATGCTTATGTGAAGTTTCATGAAGATATCTTCAAAAGTGTGTATTTGTATAAAGAACAAACATAATCTGTTTCACTTTTATAGATATAGATTATTTAAAAATGTGAAAAAACTGGACATATGAAAAAACTTAATGCGTTGCATATGTACAGATGGCGAGAATTCTTGCCATTCAAACATGCCACTTTATTGTAACAAATATCTTATTTATTGATACAAGTTTTTTATTTCTTCCAGCTATTGTTAATTACAAAGGTTGCATGCACGTAATGGAAGATTTTCTTAAAGACATTTTATTGTTCACCAAAGCCCGACTTCTAGGGTATGCAGCCTGTGTGTCGCATCGGGGGCCCTTCCTTGTAGGGGTCCAGATTTGCTTGGTTTAAGGTGACCAGACGTCCCTCTTTAGGCGGGACAGTCCCACTTTTTGACAATCTGTCCCACTGCCCACCCGATCCAGAAAATGTCCTGCTTTCTAGCAGTCACAAAAGTACAATAGGACATCGCTAAACTTCATCATCAATAATTGTCGTTCTGCTCAACTGTCGTTGGCGCTACAAGGTTACTGCCTGCCAGTACCGTGAGCAGACATTCTGTTGCCTCTAAGGCAACATATTATCAAACATATGGGCGAATACAGTGGGGGGTAAAGGGGGTAATTACCCCTCCCCCCCAAGATTTCTGAAGACTAGAAAAATTAACCCCTAAACCTCATCCTACGTGCTGAGCAAAATGCGCTCTTACAATTAGAAGCATTCGGTACAAAATATCTCGAATTTGCACCGGAGGTTAGTTCTAAGCAAATAAATGTCCTTGCAAAGTGAGAGTTGCACTGATAGAAGATTATTTGGTCTACAGAAGTCTGAGAGGGCGATAGGCACAATCACTCCCATTGAATACCACTTCTCTCTCTCTCTCCCACTTGAGAATTTTCTGGATTCCCATGGAGGTTAGAATACTCTTTAGTTTATGTAAACATATTCTTGAAAGAAACAACCTATGTCAATTCTTACTGAAACATATTTGTTAAGTGGACACGACCATTGATCGTCGACCAATGCTGGAAGCAGGGGATATCCCTTTAAGAAAGGTTTGGCCAACCTTTATGCCTCTCCGTCTATATTATGGGTGCAGTCATCAGTAATATTAGTCCAATAGAGCAGGTTGGCTGTCCTTACGCTTTGGGATTTAATGGGAAAACCCTCATGACTGCAGAACTAGTCAGTGAATCAGTAGCCAGGTATTCAGTAAAGAATTGCGAGTGAAGGCAATAAGGTCTCTTTTGTGGTGTTAGGAAGATGCAGTAGCAGTTAATAAGTAAGTAATCTCTTTATATACCTTCTTATTCTCTGGACAAAAAGGAGGGGTAGGAGCTGGTTATATTGTTTGATTCAAACTTTTTAGCTCTGATACTTAGCCACTGTTGTGCATTAGGTATTAACTTTACCTTTGGAAATGCCATTATAATTTGGTACCACTTTCTTCTCCAGCAGTATGCATGAGGGGTTAGGTACTGTATTTTATCATATTATGACTCATTTCTGTGATTCCCTATGGCTTGTTCGGTACCAGCTGTCAGTAGCGGAATCCTGGTGTAAGGTTGGTTTTTAATAAAATAGTTTGATGGGATATTGACAAGTACTCTCATGTAACTTTTCAGTGGGTTATTATTTTGTGAACATATAAGGTGTTGCAATACTTTAAAAATTTAAAAGCTTTTTTAAAATTAAGTACTTTCCTTTTACCTATAGGAATGGAATAAATCTAACAGGAAGAGAACTTTTAAGTTCAATGAACTTTTGGCAAAAGATTTTCCTTTTCTGAAAGGAACTAAAATAGAAGATACTGTTCGTAACAGTGAGTTTTCTGTCTCCCATGGTGGCAGATATGATATCACAAAACATTTAGCAACAGAAAAGCATAAGAGAGCCTTAAGCAATGCTGCTTCCTGCTCTTAGGTGATTTCTTCCGAAAAACTAATTTCAGTGAAAAGGATAGACAATTAGCAACAGCAGAAGGACTATTTTCATTCCATGTGATTAAACATAATCGGCCAATGGACTGTACATCCAAAAATGGTTTGAAAAAAAGTTTTCGTGAGCCATTAGTTGTCATTTGTTAAAGGTGGTTATTTTTAATATGTTATAAACATGCAATATTTACATTGGGAGTTAATCATTTAAGGCAAATAAAAGATCAATACATATTAGTTATTTGTGTCAAAGTATTTAGCCGATCGGAGTGGATTTTAACCTGTTTCAAGGGAAAGGCCAATCATCACGCACGGAATAAATTAGTCATTTAAAATATACTTTAAGTTAATTTCAAGAGGATATTCAGTACAGTGATAATATAATTCATAGTGAATCATTGGTGTGGATTTGTGGTCAGATGGGGGCAGGTTAAGTAAAATTTTACCATGTTGAAAAAACAAAATGTGGCCGCCCCTGGGTAATAGGCATTTTTGTATTTTGCTCCTTCCCCCCAACCGCAAAATTTTCTGCCGCCGCCCATGCTACTACTGTTCTGTTTAAGATTCAAGAATATACTGAAATTATAATTTACTCATTTCTTGTATAAATATAGAAAACATTCCTAAATATGAATATTTCAAACAAAATTAAAATTTTAGTTGTTACTTTTTATTCACATTGTAAATTAGTATTCCATTTTCTCTGATAAAATTGCAATTCTTTGGTTGGTTTACTCTATGGAGTTAATGAAAACACTAATAAGTCAAGAATGGTAACTCCAATTTCAAGCATACTTTCAGGATTTTCTCAGCCATAAATTTTAGACTTGACCATCTACAGTAACATCATGGGTTGGATTACTGGAGCATTTCATTTCTCCATTTGATTAACATTGAGATTGGCGTAAGATATTTTTGATTTGCACTTTAAAATTACATATAATCATCGCACAAATCTGAGACTTGGACAAAATAATCCATAAAAGAATGAAAATTCATTTTACTACTGCATTGTTGCTCATTCAGCATAATTAAGCGTATTAAATTGGATTGCCACATAAGATAGCAATTTATATTTGCTTATTTGAAAAAATGTTTTATAGGGTGAGTAATGAAAATAAAAATTAAATTGTAATGAAAGAAATAACTGATCTATTTGTAAATGGTGATTTGCCACAACCTAAATATGGAAATAATATTGAAGCATATTTAGATGATTCACCTCTCTAAGGTATACTTAAAAACAATTATTGCATAAGTTTAAGTTCTTGAAATTATTGTTGTAAATACTGTATATACTTGTGCATAATGCGCACCCGTACCTTTTGTCAAAAAATCACGACTTTTTCTTATACCATGTGTATAAAACACACCCTTGATTTTTGTGGGGTATAAGAACAAAATTATGTTGTCATATTGTCGCGATTTAGCAGACATCATGGTTGCACTGTCTCGGGCGGGTTGCCACTAGATGTAGGGACTGTCGCGGGTGGAAGCGGGCAGTAGCCAGCGAGGCAGGGAGAGAGTACAGATGCATGTGTGACACACAGTGTGAATCAGCATCCATCGAGAGGGCTGTGGTGCACCGATATTGTATTCCGCGATTGATATTGCGACAATATTAAGTATTAACTAAAGTAGCATAAATAAATACGTTAAAGCATTAAATTATCGCCAGTTAACAATTTTAAAATGCATTTCCAAAGAAAATAATAACTTTGTTAAATTCCACAATTTTTTATTGTGGAATTTAACAAAGTTATTATTTTCTTCAGAAATATGAGTATCAATTACTACAAAGTTCAGCCAAATTCCTTGGGTTTTTTAAATTTTAAAACGCTTGGACTTGCCCATTAGTATAACGTTCAATAACCTCCACATTACGTGTTAGAGAGACATCATCAACAATGAAAGCAACTGAGTTGAGATGGCAGCAACTTCATACAGTAAGTTGGCCAAACTGATGCCGCGTAGAAAATCACAGCGCCACTGCTGCCAATCCTTTTAAATCAGACAAAAAGGGATCTATAAAATAGATAGTTTTGATTTATAGTGGATGTTGGTTCTCTCTTTCTAATCTCATTCTAAAACTGTTTAATAGATAGAATAACATGAAAATGTAACAAACAAATCTAAAAACAGGAAACGTGACAAGTAATATTAAGTTCATATACGTCATTCTATGGGTTTTAAATTACTAGCATTGTTAATTGTACATACTAGAATCATTAACTAAATAAAATTATTTCAATTTGCTTATTCTATGTTTCTTTGTTTTCGATGCATGTTTTGCAAGAAGTCTGGCGATTTTGCAAAAATTACCTCAATCAGCTGATGAACTAGTGAAATGTGGAATATTTGGAGAGGATGGAGTTATAACTGTATAGAAGTAATTAGGTGTTCTATACGTATAATTAATATTTGTATATCCTGGATTATCGATAATTATTGTGGTTTTCCCCTTAATTCAAATCTGGTGCGATGTGGGTTCACTTTAATTTCCGATTTTAAGCGCACAAAAATGTTATCCATGTGTAACACGCACTCCTACGACCTGAAAATTTGGTCTTCAAACTGCACGTTATACACAAGTATATATGGTAATATCATTCAAACTGAATTTAATAATTATTAATTTATTAGTGATTTTGAAAAAGCCAGTATAATTTTCATCTGCCATATGATGGATATATCATACAAGGGCCATACCGAAAGTCGTGAGCAACATCAGATTATACATGTTTGAGCCGCATATTCAAGACGACGGGCTGTACAGCTGGTGGCACCATATGTTATCGCTAAACTAAATAACACAGCCTGTGCATGTGCACCACTCTGTTCCCACAATGTACTGTGGAAAAATGGCTGTTAACGATGTATCGTTTCACCAGCATGCTGTGATTGAATTTCTGGTAAAGGAAGGCAATTCGGCTGCAGACATATATAGCTGACTTCTTCAAGTCTATGGTGATTCTTGTATGGGTGCCAGCAGTGTTCGACGTTGAGTGAAGCACTTCAAAGACGGCAACACAGATATCACCAACTCGCCACAAAGTGGTCGACCGAGAACCGCCTGCATAGAGCGCAATGAGCAGAAGGTCAATGCGCTCATCAAACGGCACCGACAAATCACGGTTAGGGATATTGCAGTACAGCTTGGCATCGGACACAATGCTGTGCAGGAGATGATACGAAAATTTGCACCTGTTGGGTTCCCCGATTGCTAACGGACGAACACAAAAGGGTGTGCATGGATGTGTCATCAGAGTTGCTTCGATGACATGCTGCCGAGGGTGATCATTTCCTGATGAATGTTGAGAATGGTGATGGAAGCTGGTTCTACCATTTCGACCCCGAAACAAAACGACAGAGCATGGAATGGCATCACACCACATCTCCAAAGAAGAAGAAGGCCAGGATGATGCTCTCTGCCAGTAAAGTTATGGGAACTGTCTTCTGGGATGCATTCTGGTTCATTTTCTGCCAAAAGGGGAATGCAGCTCATTATGTTGAAACGTTCAAGAAACTGCGACGTGTGCTTTGTGAGAAACGTCCCATGAAGACACACGTCATCCTGCAGCAGGACCACACACTGCACGTCTGACAGCAGAGGTAATCACAAAGAACAACTGGGAAGTGCTCCTACACCCACCGTATAGTCCAGACTTGGCACCCTCAGACTATCACCTGTTTCAAACCTTGAAAGATCACATGAGGGGCCAGCATTTCGAGAATGATGAGGCAGTCAAGGAAGCCATGCGAAGATGGCTGCGAAGCACTAAAATGGACTTGTACCGCAGCGGTATATTCAAGCTCGTGGAGCACTGGCAGAAATGTGTGGATTGTTCTGGGGATTTTGTGGAAAAGTGATGAGACATTATGTTTGCTCGCAGTGATATCTGTTTCCCTGCATGTATCTTTTCTTTACTGTAAAATAAATGTGCTCATTACTTTCAGTACACTCCTCATATATGCTAGTTTTCTAGAACTAACTACAAAAATAGAAGCAAAATTTCTGTTTGACATTAATACAGCTCATATCCCACTCTGCCTAAAATTCTATTATAACAGCAAACAGTACTACCTTTCTTATATACATTGTCCTTACCAATATTAATGGTTTTAATTGATTTTTTAGACTTGTATGATTTTTTTGGCTTCTACTTTTATAAAAAAAATTTTGTGTGTACAGGTATGTACCCATCCGTTATTATGTCCAACGAGATGAGAATTTAGTCACAATGTCTTTGTATAGTAAAATGAACATTTTCTCTGAAGAATACACTAAGCAACATGCTTCTAAAATAAGCCAATGCATAAAAAATTCAGAATCATCCTTACTAATTGTAAGACTTACATGCTAACTTTCATCAATGGACACCTCATTCTATTTTTCTCTTCAGTTTGGAGAGGTTGACTGCTGGCCACTGGAATGCCCACCACTCAACTGCCCCACCCCTGTCCTCTCTCCTGGCGATTGCTGTCCCCGATGCGAGGATGATCCTTGCGGTCCTGATGTGGAGAACATAGCAGCAGCAGAGCACAATACATCTCCAGGGGTCAACACCAGCCTCCCCTTGGGTCGTCCCTGCACGTATGCCGGAAGACTCTATGCCAGCGGTCACGATTGGAAAGCCCCCTATGATAAGTGTACCACGTGCAGATGCAGAGTAAGTCATCTGATGATTCTAGCAGAACTGGGTGGGTGCGAGCATGTGGGGAGGGGGATGAGGGAGTCTGGAGGCAAGGAAACAAGAGGAGAGGCATATAAAAATGACTTGGGGTTTTTGTCTCTGTGGAAGTTTTGAAGCATTATCCTGTCTCCTGGCTCCCTTGGCCATTACCCATTGGTTGCTAGTGATGGAACCCTCCTAATGACCCATGATTGTCTGACCATTAACAGTGTGATTCTGTTTAGTGCTTGATCCATGCTAGAAATTTTTCATTGTTTGCATTCAAGTTTGGTTGTTACCGTGTGATTTTTAAGTTAAAAAAATTAAACATTTACTTTCACTATCATGTTGATTGTTTATTTGATTGGAGCATAGATGCTTGTTTGGTAGTTTATTTACATTCAAAAATAACCATAGTGCAGTTTTAACAATTTGGCTTGAACAGGCCGATCTTGTGGTAATGTGCCCTCTGCTCTTACTATTATCGAGCCTGTAGTTCATTCAATGGTGAATAGTATGCTCATGAGAGATAAGTGTGTCCCAATTACATCTGTTCGAACCGAGTGGCTAATTGCGACTAACAACTTGGTAACACTGACTTCCCTTTCAGGTGCCGTACTGCGACCAACTGGTGAGCAATCTCGCGTGTTGTGTGCATCGGTAATCACGTGATCACTCTCTAGCCAAATCACATCACACCCTGCGTACGGATGTAGTCACTTGCATGCTCTGTTGCACTTGGTGTGTGTGGGTTGCAATGTTTCTTTTTTTTCTTCTTCTCTTCTTTCATTGGTTGGGAATTCTGGGCTTGCCATTCTTGCCAATGCGAACTTAATGGGTTGGTAGGAAGGACGTCTACTTCTACTCTGTTTGAGCTGAATTTTATTTGCATTTGCCTCTCCAAGTATGACTGGACCTCTTTGGATCTACGTTGGAACGAATGCATGTTTTCATCAGTTCACCTGTAGTGTTATAGAATGATCAAGATAGTGAGAATGTGTTGGGGCTGATAGGCCTAACGTAGACATTTGGTGCCTTGAATGGTGCCGCTATTTTGAGGGGAATGGTATTTTGCAACCTCATCAATATCCAGTTATTTTCTTATTTTCCTCCTTGGGCACCTGCTTTTGGAGCAGCCTATTGGTTGCCATCTGCCTCTCTTCCATCACTCCCGCACCTCCTCCCCCAATATCATGCACCCCCTCTTGGAGCATAGACACTGTGTCGTCATGGAGAGGAGTTGATTGGATGCTTTTGGTTAAGCCAACTAAACTTTTGAATAAGAAAATTGAATATTTTAAAAATAATAAGATAAAAAATACAATTTCTTTGTTAATTCCCATCATAAACTCCTTTCTTCTGTACATATTGTGTATGCATTGGCCTTTTTCCTGATTTTCTGATGAAGCCAGTTCTTCAATATGAATCTTCTTAGTAGTTAATCTTTTCATAGTTTAGGCATTTGCTGGTGACTTATAATTCTCACATTAATTTCAACCTTATCCCAAACTTTCTTTGTTGATTAGTAATTTGCACTGAGAAAACTGTATGGTTAGAAGTTACATTTGATTTTCTGGGATGCAAATTAAAGTTCATTTAAATTTCATAATGAATGAAACATTTTATAGAACTAGATTTTTTTATTTTGGAAACAAATTCAATTTTTTACTTCATTTAAATATTTGCTACATTCCAGAAATTTTTCAAAAAATTCAAACGGTAATTTTGGCTCTTAGAATTGCACAATTCAGGGTTATTTCTTGTCTTTGCAGAACGGGCATCTTTGCTGCAGTTTTGATTTCCAGTGTTCTATTGTTCTTACTGAACGCAATAACAGTGAGAATGGAGTTGCACTCAATCATTTTTCCAATGGAAGTGCAAGGGGACCTCCCAACCCTCCGGCACTCCAGAACGGACCTCTCCTCAAACCTGAGGCCAGTAGCAAAGGAGATCTCAATGACGGTAGTTCTCCATCGCAAGCATCGGTTTCAGAGGATATCAGGAAAGGTGTGGAGAGAGTTGGAGAAGCAACAGGAAGCAGACATTCCAAGGCAGGAAACAGAGTGCACGATGGTCTCACAAGCGGCAGCCTCATTCAAGACAGAGGAGCAAACCCAGGTGGCATTCACAGCCAGTCTGAAGCAAAAGATCAGGCAAGTTCAGTTAATCTCCATTACGGAGAGGTGGGGAGTCATGACGAGGCAAGGAGAGTGACTGCAGAGAAGAAGGAAGATGGGCATTGATGGCAGAGAGAGGGGGTAGATGCTGCAAGCAGAGCCCTCTGTGCCCAGGGGTCCGAGTGAATGTTGCCTCAATGAAGGCATCAAAGGTGGACTAATTTAAACCGATGAATTGACTGACTCTTGGGCATCTTGTCTGTTCTTCACCAGGATAGGCCACCCTGCTTCTGATAATGCCTTTGTGGCAGCTGCTATCTGGCTTGTGTTTGTATGCCTTAAATCCATCAGGATTTGTGTAACCGATGGTTTCCCTGATGCAGTGGTGCTCCACCCACTAGAAAAAGTGGTAATTTTAATTTGATCTGCAAAATGCATTTCTTCAAGAATCACTGATGAATAACGGTATCGCCACTTATCATTCCACTTCTGAGCGTTTTATTCATTACTCCATTTACCTCTCGAGTGAAAGCCCTGATGGTAAAGAGAGAATGTGTGAATACGATCCTTACATTCCAGAAACATTTAATTTGATGATATGCGAATGGAATAGCATTGATAAAGAGAATGGTTTTGCCAAAGACTTATGTTATTCCTCAGCACAAGATGCTGTGATCTTGCCCAAACACGAGTGATGTTTAGGAAAACCTGCTACAGAACCACAGGAAAGTAAAACGTCAATGAAATAACAAAGTGCTTCACCGTAGCATTACTAAACAAATCCAAAGTGTCTTCCTGAATGCCAGAGATCTCCCGGAAGTTATGGTGTGTGCTGTCACTTGATGTGCTGCAGAAAATTGCAACGAATAGGCAGGCAGTGCTTCTCCTGTGCACAGGGCTATCATTCATTGTTTCCTCATAGATAGTCTTCAGCATTGGGCTTATAAAATAAAAAAGTCCTTGGCAATTTAGCTGAAGGAATGAAAACTTATCACTGTGTGTGCATGTTAAGGCAGGTTTGTACAAACTATATCTGGCTAAGTAAATTTATAAATAAACTTGGGCTGTGCTCTGCTGCAGTATTCAAAGAGTGACAATGAGTTATATCAAGTAGGCGATTGTACAAAACTAGTCATTTGAAAATTTAAATGGACAGTGCTATTTAAAAATATGAAGTCACTTATTTTATTTGGCAAGTGAGAATATTAATAATGCTTGAGAAATCACTTCACCTATCATGATTTCGATTCTAAATCAGTTTTAAATAATTGCAGCTTTCAAGTCAATTTAAAAAAATCTAGTCAAAAATCCAAATTTATCATTAGACATAGCCATTACATGTAAAGTTAGTGGTTTGAAATTTCAAACACATAGCAAAGATACAGTCATAAGTTTCATTCTTTACTAAGAAACTGGCAATACGGGAGAAAGTGAAACCTAATATGTGATAGCATGTCAAGTGCATTTCAATAAAAACCATACAATAAATACCCATTTACGGTTTGTATTGAGTGAGTAGATGCTTCTTATCAGGCATGGTAGAAGCAAAACAATATTTTTTTTTTAAGTTCGTCTATATGATCTCTAAAAGTCATTATAAATTTATAGAATAGATAAATAAACACTCAAAATCTTGGTTGTACAGAAAAAGTACAATCAATCATTATCTGTTTCTTCTATAAAATATTCTGCAAAATTTACAAAAAGTGAATATTTCAAGCTGTCCATTGTTGATTTTGTTTGAGGAGTCTATTTTGCAATAGTTGTTTCTAATTTTCTAAGAATTTTAAAGGAGCAAACTATTAAATTAATTTATAAATACAATAGCAATTTTACAGATGAAAGCAATATCCTTAATCTGGTGTAGGAGCCATAACCATTGTTAATGAATTTGAAATATGTTTGCACCATGTATCTGGAAAAGCAGGTTATAGTAAAAGTATTTTTCCCGTAAAAAGTCAAACTCCATCAGCAAGAGGAACTTTCTATTAAAGTTAATAATTTAATGAAGTTAATAAATAATTTGCACAATCTTGAAAAACTCATTTGCTTACAAAAGGACATTTTCCAATCATTTGGAAGTCTAAATTATTATAGATAGGTGCAGCAATATAGTAGATTTTTGATTGAACTGGAGAAACATTTGTTACACACAAAGTTCCATGCCACATGAATCAATAACATAGATTTTTGGAATACCTATTAATAGTGACTGAAAAAGAAATTTTGGTGATACTTGGTGATGTGGAATAAGAATTGGGGATGGTCTCACGCCTGCTTGTGCATTTGTATTTCTTTAGACTTGGAATGTCCTTAAATTCACCTAGCACAAAAGTCAGTGAAGTCAAATGGGTGAAAGAATTGTTAAATAAAGCATTCATCTTTCAATAGCTCAAGGCTTCAAAATTCACTTGCAGTTATCATCAAGCAACAAAAAGCTCTAATGTGTATTAAGCCATCCTGTTTTACTATAGCAAAAAAATTTCTGGTGGAATAAATGAAGTTGCAGTTTCAGCCTTCTGTTTAAGTCTGAATGAATAATTTATTATTCACACCATATTATTTCCATAGCTTTGTGAAGACAATATTCAAAGCAATTAATGAAGGATGTCTCCCAATCCTAATGGACCCCTATATTTTTTTTATTGAAGTTTCTAGTCACAAATATGAACAAATACCTCCATTTGTGTGCTCACACTAAGCAAATAGTCATCAAAGCTTTATGTAAATTATTGTACAATACATGTTAAAGTCATTTGAAGACACCACTTTCGTGAGAGGAGCTGTTGATTTATACTTGCAACATGTACAGTTATGCCTGATGTGTCTCAAATGTTGTAAATGGAATGTGTGCCAATTATTAAAATAAACAATAAAGTACAATTTGCATTTTGGTTTCTTATACACTACTTTTCAGATGCTACTAACTCTCTTAACTGATAAATATTGAGACATACGAATGAAATTGATATTATGAAGGCTTTGAGTCAACAGAAATAACATGATATAAATAAGTTGCATTGCTCATGGATTATTTTAACTATCCTATTGGTTTACTTTGATATATTTTATACAGTTTTACTTGTTATTGTTCTTTAGTAGCTCATTTTTAGAGCAATTATCCAACAAGTGTCAATCGCCTATTCTTTATATTTAAAACTATGAATATTAGTTACTTTGATAGATAATATTTAAGTTATACAGTGGGTTCAGCTTATTAGAATCAGTGGTTAATTGAATCAGCTGCTTTATTGAATCAAAACCAGAAAACCAAAACCATTTTGTATGTAACATTTTCAAAAATTGGAATTATGTACTTAGTTTATTGAATCATGTGGCAATGAATGATTGTAGGGTTGTATACCTAAGGTTGCTAAATGCTTCAGAAAAGCAATTTTCTTCACATCAAGAAGAAAAGAAAACTGAGGAGGAGGAAGTTGAGGAATAGTTCAGAAGATGGAATTAGATGATGACATCATTGTAGCTAATACTGACAGAAGATAACATTGCAGTTGACATTCTAGATTACAATTCCAGTGTTGATGAAGAAGTAGAGGAAGATGACCATGAAGTATACTGTTTACTGCTGTCTACAGCTAAAGATGACAGACATGCTTTGGAAAAAACAAGGAATTGACAGGATGGCTGGAGAAGTTCTGTCGCTTATACAGAATGGAAAATGGCTCAATTTCTCATCTTAAGGAGAGCAGGATTCAAATAACTTTGGATAACTATTTTTAAAATAACACGAAAAGTGAAATTCATGTTTCATATATTATTTGTTATAAACTTTCCTATATTTTATCTAAAAAATTAACATAGCCATAAAATTATAATTTATGAAATAGATTTTAACTTTATTTTAACATTTTTTTATTTACCATACCTAAAATACACAACCTCCGGATTAATGAATCAGCTGTTTTGAATCAAATAATGGTTTCCTGACTTGATTCTAATAAGTGTAACCCATTGTACTTATTCTACATAAGAATAAACACCTAAATTATATCAATAGATTGCTGAGTTATATTTTAGTATATGTTTATATGTATAACAGTGGCGGTCGGTGACCCATTGAGTAAGGCAAGCGGTGGCACAGTTTTACTTTGTGTATCTGAGCGTTACTAACTGGTCACCTTGCGAGGCTTGCCACATCATTCATGTATCTCATTCAGAAATAAGCTACGAGTATAACAAATAACAGTACACCTCATTTGAAACATATTTGTTTCTCACTCTCTGTTTCCAATAATTTTAATCAACAGAAATATATTAAATTACGCTTCGGAAATATTATAACCATGCAGTTACTTCTATAGCTTCAACTAATTGTTGGCATTCCGGCTTTAACAATGTTTTTTTAGTTGCAAAACCTTGATAATTTGAAAACGATTTCACCAATAATTTTTTATTACACAATGCTCATTATCCTCACACATTTTAGGATTAAAAGTAAATAATATTTAATAGAAGGAAGTACCCATGTAGCGCACCAAAAATAAACACTTTATAAATCACATGGAGGCCACAAAACAGCTAAACAAATAAATCTCTAAAAATATGTAAAACCAAATTTCCCTGATAGATGGAGAGAAGGCAGTATTTTCATGTCATGTTCTGCGCCGCATAAAAGCATTTCAAATTCTGCTTACTTCTCCTACATTGGGCTGACATAGACCCTCCCCTCTTTTCCCCGCTCTTTCGTATCCGCGCATATAACCACCATAGAAGCAAATCTGAAACTGCTTCAGGAGGCCTGCTCAGTAACAATTGAATAATACGAATCGCAATCAAGTTAGTAGAAATTCGTTCAAATGATGAAAATGTTAATATATTTCTATCACTTTTATAATAGCAACTACAGTTATTCTAAGTATTTAAAAAAGTTTATTGCAGTGTTGTTTCACTAGGCAAGCGGTGCTTGCGTAGACCGACCACCCCTGATGTATAATCATTCTGGAAACAAATTAACACACTAATGAAGTCAAACAACCACAAAAAATATAACCAAAATATCTCAATTTCAGAGTGGAGGTGACAGGTGACTGAATTGATTTTGAAATAAAAATACATATCTTACATATAAAAATGGACAAAGTTGACAATTTTGAGCAAATACACCTTTTCAGCATTTAAAAAATAAAATACCAATATTATAATTTCATAATTGAGAATGATTTTTGCGTTTACAATCAGATGAACCTTCAATATAGTGATTTTTAAGTAAAAAATTTTTAAGCCTAAGGGTGATTCATGACTGGCATGTTGGGAACTAGGAAGGAAAAATTTCAGGGGAATAACCATCTAATGTACTGCATTGATATGTATTATTTGGGATACAAATGTGTCACAAAATTTCTGCCAGGAACATAACCCCTACTTTTATCATTGTTCTTATGGGAAAATAGGCTTTGCTATACGTTGTTTCGTTATGTCGCAGTTAACAGGAACACATCTCCAATGTATAGCAGAGACTTACTGTACCTTATTATTGATGATTCTATCCTTTTGGACTGTTAATGAAATTCAGCAGATCTTTGATAATTTCAAATATATTAAAAACTAGTTTCAATTTTCGAATATAAAGGCCTCCTGTTGTCCAAGTGAATACGAAGTTCAAATCTGAAAAAGTCTCTCAAGTTCTAACCTTATGAAAAACTATCTATCTCCAAATAATGACTGTAATACTGTCTACTCCTATTGGATCAAAATAGGTTATTTTTCCTGGCAGAGCAATAAAAAATTCTCATCAATATTCTACATTTTAGTAATTCCCTGTTAAACATTGACTCATTAAGGAACATGTATCATTATAAGTTGACTTGCTTTGCATTTACATTGTTTGTGAAGAGCCAAAATCAAGAAATTCCAATTGCATTATATAAATCCCTTTAATCTTGTTTTTAATGTTATGATCATTTTTCCATTACATATAGGATCATAAAATGTATCCACTACAGAATGACCATGTATGTGGTTGCAGCATCATGCAGTAGTTTTAACTTCGAATTGTCCCAGGTTTTTATATGTAATAAAACCTAGATAATGCAAAACTAGGTTAATAAAAAATGCTTGCATATAAGTAGTGTAATTCAGTCAGTCCCTTGCAAAAACCTAGCTATATTTTGCTTGTTATAAGAAATTCATTTTTACAAACCTCTTTAGTACAAATCATGACATTTTAAGTCCTATGAAGTTTGCACTAATGAGGTTGCTCAGAAATTACACCTAAAACCACTGAAAAATACATTTTAAAATATTAAATTATAAAGATAGGGAAACAATACTGATTTCATCTAAATATTTTCAGGTAAATAAAAATTTTCTCGAGTAGTCTTAAATAACTAAGAAAACTGTCCAATATAAACGGCTTAAGAAACATGAGAAATAATTAGGTAAACATTTTTATAACAATAAAATCATTTAATTAAAAAATATGTTTGTAGATACAATTTTTATCGTTACTGAAACTGTACAAATTTATTCGAAGAGATAAAAATTCATCATTTACAGTTATCACAATATCAAAAATTTAAATGCAAACAACCCAATTTAGACCTTTACTCATTATAAATTCCTTCAATTAGGAAATCCATTCTGTTGTAATGTCGCCTTTCCCAAAAATCTGAACCTTTTTTGTACAGATATATACCTAATACAATAAGTAGAGGAACAGAAAACGTAGTACACACAATTGGAACGATGTAATCAATTTTCTTATTCCCATTAACATTAGATTCGTTTCTGTCATCTGTTACCTCAGGCTTTGCCTTTCTTTCATGAGAAATATTGATACTATTTGTTTGCAAATGTTTTTCGTCTTTTGGAATAATAACAGGAGTATGTGTCACAATCCTTCTATTACTCAAGTGAGAGTTGTCAAAAGGCACAGAATTCATCAGTTTAGTATCATTCACTCCTTTACGTGCAGAAATTTTGCCTTTATTCATAGACGAAATGCCTTCTAGGTCTTGATTTTTTGAAATATTGTTCGCATTGGTTAAAATTTGTGTAACATTTGGCTTAGAATGAACACTATCAACTTTATCACTGATTATTCCACGATCACCACCTTCCGTCAAAATTCTTTTACCTGATGTTTCCTGAGAGCTTTGAAAGGTTGTTACAGAACTACCCAAAGTAGAAACACTGTTTCCGCCCTCTGTGATAACCATTTCTGACGTCTTACTCGAATTATTGGTCATTTCACTTTCCCCCATAGAAATTTCCGGGAGTTTCTTAGGGCTAATATTTGTAATATTCTTAGTGAGCGACTCTTCACTGATATATTTTGGAGTAGTGGAAGACAAATCACTAAATGACGTAGACGGCGGAACACTCGAACTGCCTTCGCTGATCTCCGTCGAGTTAAACAGTTTTTCCTTATTTTCAGCCATCGAAAGAACTATGGAACCATTATTTGCAGTCGAAGTTTTCGCGGTATCTAATGCTCTTGCCGACGAACAGATAAATAAAATCAATAAAGAGTAGTACATTCTGAGAAGTTTTGCTTTGCACTACATTCAATGACATTACTTATACGTGTGTTGATGATGTTGACACACCTTTTGCAATCTCGTATGCAGTTTGTTTTTTTGTGACGTCAGAACCTATTAAGGACCGCTATACTTTAGATTACTTGTTTTGAATTTGTTTACCGTTATATTGTTTGTCTCGTAAAAAGAGTAAAACTTATAATCATTCACAGGGTCCAAATATGTTCATTCCTCTGCTACCTAATAACTTAAATTTGAAAGGTAAACTGCTGTTAGTTCTGTGCGTTCTGTGGTTAGCGCGAATCTCGATATCAAGGTCCAAGGCCAGAGCAGAACAAGGTCATTATGATTTTCGAAGAGTTGACCTACTAATTAAAGGATTGTTCCGGGCAAACGAGCTAAGAACATAAGACTAAAATTAAACTTTATCTCACATTTGGAAGTAAACGTTTGTTCAACTGAGAACGTGGCTTAAAGTAGTACATATCTGGAGCAGAGTTGATGTAGTTATGTATGGTTAATAATTTTTTCCGGTTCATTGTGTTGCACGTGAAAGCGTCAGGATGGAAGAATCTTCGAAAACTGGAAAAGTAAAAGATGCTGTCATTGATTTTATTGGGGGATCTTTAGGTGAGTTATTTTATCTGAATGTTTATTCGAATTCAAATAATTTTTGTTAGAGATGATACATTTAAAAGTCATGTAAGTGGGATAAAAATGGGTGTATTCATCTAGCATTTTGCACAAAAAATTATGGAAAAATTGGCATGTAAATCATGAATAAAGCAAATAAAATAACCTATTATGCAATTAATGTTACCGTAAAATAAAATTCATCCGAATGAATTGTATTAGGAAAAGATTTAAATCAATATATTTTTATTGAACATTTAGGTGGAGTAGCATCTGTATATGTTGGGCAACCCCTGGACACGGTGAAAGTGAAGATGCAGACATTTCCACAACTTTATTCAGGAATGGTGGACTGCTTTCGAAGAACATTGAAACAGGAAGGGATAACTCGTGGTCTTTATGCTGGTACTATTCCTGCTGTGGCAGCCAACGTTGCTGAAAACTCTGTGCTCTTTGCTGGATATGGAGCCTGCCAGAAAGTTATTGCCTACGTTACAAACACCCAGGTGGGAGTTTCAAATTAATTGTATCCTATCATTTCTTGTCATCTTCAAAAATTAGTCCGTCTAGTTAAGTATAAAACATTGGCAAAAAAACGAGATCTGAATAAGTGTAAGGCTAAATTTTTGTTTATTAATGAACGTATTTCCTCATGGTTACATGTTTATAAATAATTGAAATAAAAGCAAAAATTCCATTAATGAAATACAAAGTATGCCAAAATTAGGGAATGAAAGCAGAGTCTAGTGAGAGAAATGTACGATAGCTGCTATAAAAGTTGAAGTCCTTATTTTCCCTGGGTTTTTATTTCATCGAAAATTTTAAACTAGAGCATGAAAATAGATTTCATTTTCTATAAGATGATTATAAATAAATAAATATAAATATATCTATTGATCCAGGTGACACCTTATACAAAATGGGGTATAGGACAAGTCAATTGCATACATTAAAACACACTACACATAGTAAGGAATCAGATTAAAAATTCTTTCACAGAGTAGAAACATTTTTCAGATAGAAAATTATTTACAGACTTTGAAATTTGACAACATCTTTGGTCTCTTTGATTTAATTGATAACATGTATTGTCTAATTTCGGTACATTTTAATTTTTTTAATTCTTCAAGACAAAGTAATAAATGGCTTCTATAAATGTTAAACATTTTGACTTTTATTATCAACTTTGTTATTAAAAGTTCATCACAAATTCAATAGAGAAGGGGGAGAGGGTGCAGGAAGAGGTGGATGGGGGGGGGGGGGGAGTACTGGCACCTATTTTTTTTACAAAAAAGCACTGGGTGTACCTGAGTCTGAAAAAGTGGTTTTCGCCATGCCATCTGTCTGTTCGCGGCTCTAGAGCCTAAACGGTAGAGCAAAAATGAATGAAATCTCGTACTTAGGAATTTTATCATACAGAATAGAAACTATGAAGAAATGGTTGACATTGCACAATAATTAATGGCAGTTTATTCTAGGCAATTTTAACATCAATTTGATTTTCTCAAAAACGGTCACAAAGATTTTGATCAAATTTCATACAGTTACTTGAGTTTACATCTGCAATAATACTACATAGTTCATATTTCTCAATAAATGAATATAAGGCTAGTTTATTCTTAGTCAACTATAATAACAATTGGATTTTCTAAAAAACGACATGATTTTCATCAAATTTCGTATAGTTATATAAGTTGATATAATGATTATACATGCAATGCTGGACACTCAAGTTTTGGGGCCCTGGGCTAATAATTTTTAGGGGCCTCTATATTCATTATAGACTTAATAAATTAAAGCATTTTAGTAGTATCGATTTATTTAGTAAGTGAAATACCATTACATTATCAAATATACATTAAATTTATGAAGATGTAAAAATATCAATCTTTGCACTAGACACAGACACACAGAGTAATTACTGTATTCATGCAATCAACTCAAACAGACCATCAAAAGAAAATTCTGGTGCACCAATATTAAAAAAAGGAAGCGAATCACAGAAAAGTGTTTTTCTTTAATTGAGACTTTCAGGGCCCTAAGAAGCGAAGTCTAAGAAATTGTCCAGATCGAAGAATTATGGGGCCCTAAGCATTGCGGGTCCCTGGGCTGAAGCTCATATAGCCCACGTATAACCCTGTCGACATGGTTCATATTTTCAAAAGTGAAATAAACGACGCATTAGTATATGAGAAAGTTTGTACAATGTATATTGCACCATTTTTGTATTTTAAAAGCATCAGTGATATGGGAGGATGAGTCCCATACTAAAATGCCATTGGTTACTCGGGAATAGAAAATACCATAGTACAACATTTTTAAAACTTCAGTGTTCACTGTATGTTTTAGTACTGACAAGAGATTGAAAGTTGAGTTTAATTTCTTGCATAAATATTCAATGTGGACATACCACTTAATTTGGGGATCTATAAATAAACCTAAGAATTTGAGCTCCTCAACTGGTTTAATAGAGTTAATAAAGTTGCAATCTGAAATCTTTTTTATTAGGGCATGGAGAAAATAGCATAACTTGTGTTTTACTATTATTTATAATTTGTTTTTTTGTTGACCACCAATTAACCATTATCTGTATGTTATTTAGACCAGTGGTTCTCAAACATGGGGTCGCGACCCCCAATGGAAGGGTCATGAGCAGTCCTCGCTATGCCAACTGATTTTTTTTCCTCATTCTATCAATCCTTAAATTTGAATTTATAGGTTATAAGTCTAATTTTTATTTTTGATTGAGAGTTGGGATCTTCAAAATAAATCATTAATTTTAATATATTAATATTTAATATAAGAAATATAATACTACTAGCAGAATTTCCCATTCAATTTCAACAGATTTAGTGAAGCTACTACAGCACAACATACAAACTCTTTAAAATATGTAGTAGATACTTTTTAACTTACAATTAGCTTTTCTTAACAATTAATCATATTTGCTTGTAACAATCCATTTCCAAACATATTGCGTTCAAATATAATGATAACTTTATTTCCTATCATATTACTTTCGCCAAATCCAGCTTCATTTCTTGTGTAATTATGCCTCGCTGAAATATTTACTTTTATGTCTTGTAAGCAAGAAACCTGTGAAAAAGCAACGTACAGTTGACCTTGATTGAACACTGACTCCGGTAAATGTACACCAGATACGTGAGCTTATTTATGTTAATAAACATTGTAATGTAGAATATAATGATTTTACTTACAAAAAATGTAAGATTCCAGTATTTGATAGACGAAAGAAGGTCCAATTACTTTCATCAATAAACGCTTCCTGAATAATAATCGGTATCTATTTACGTTGCTATCCATAAACATCGATCGTTTTGTTGCTTAAACAAAAGTGCGAATCGAATAATGCTAAACTTTCATCTATTTGTAAACTTCATTGAAGCTAACTTAATCGGAGGTAACAATGATGGCCCCCTTGGCAACGCCTGGGAGGGGTACGAAAAATCCACATAATTTTGAAACAAATAGCGTATTTCTGAAAACTTCGACCATGTAACATGTAAACTTCATAGGAATAAGATAGTATAGAGTTTTATTCGTCGAATAAAGTAAAAACGAAAAAAATCGGTCCATATTTACATATTTTTATGCTTGAAGGAAGAATACCATGCAAGTCAAGAAATGGATTAATACGTGTTATCTTATGGAAAAATGTTAATCCCCTATATTGGCAGCAATGATTAATCCCGGTTGACCAAACCTTGACCATTCACTAAGTTAGGATGTAAGGAAGAATCGTACCAAATTTGGTTATTCTAGCTTTTATCGTTTAGGAGTTCCATGAACAAACACATAAAAACACTTCAAAATATATTATAGATTTAATACGGCGACTTATATTAGCTTCGCTCATTTCCTTAATCCTCACATTTCTCATCTTTATTGTAATTCATGGTGATATCTGAATTTTTTATGAACTACTAATTTCTTTTTGGGAAATGTGGAAACGAGTGAAAAAATCTACTATGACCGAGAATCAAGCCTGCACCTTCCACTTGCTGGGTGAATATTCTACCACCAAACTACCGTAGCAGACTATTTCTCCTGTAGTCATCTGTGTGCAACAACAAGAATATTCCAGACTATTTATAATGTAGTGAATAATTTATTCAACATATGCCTTACCTCTTTTTTAAAGAGATTCATGATCATATATAATGAATTGTCTTGAACCCTAAATTTATTTTACCGTATTTAATCGATTGTAAGCCGACACCGATTGTAAGCCGACCCCCACTTTTCACAAGGCCACGCAAGGAAAAATTTTGATTTTAAAGTGCTTAGACAGCTGGGGTCATTTATTTCAAAATACCAACAAGTATTAATGCCTCAGATTTTCAGTTTGTAATTAAATAATGCATATTAACTAAAATTACGGAGACATACAATACAATTTATTCACTTATAACAACTTCTACTAAAAGAGTAATTTGACCATGAAGCTCTGAGGTAGGTCATTAATACAGCCCAGAAGTTCAGGCATTTTGCCTATTTTTGCCTTACTTGCCTATTTTTGTGATTTTTTCCTAAAAAAGCCCTTTTCTTATTTCTTTACCTATTCCATTTTATACTTTTTCCAGCTTTTCATTTTGAGTTATATTGTATGTTTCATATTTTAAAAAAATCCGCTTTAGTACATATCTCAGACGTCTTTATACCTGGAAGTCCCATTTCCATTACCTCCCCAGGGGACAATGGGCTCCCTTTCATTAGCGTTAATGACATAGTATGTCCTTAAAACCTTCCTACTTTCACTTCATTTTTCCCCATTTTTTGTTCAGCATTTGTGTAGTGCACATCGCTTCCTACAAAATTGTCTAGTTAGTTTAGTTCATAGATACTGATTTTAAAATGCCGAAAACCGCCTGCAGTAGTTGCGTTAGAGTTAAGCATTTTGTGAAGGAATTTGGTGAAGACATTTTTTCAACTGATGGCAAAGTGTTGTTGTGCAAATATTGTGAAAAATATGTAAATTTCTAGAAGAAGTACTTCATTTCTCAGCACCTCGTGACTTCAAAACACAAAGCCACAGCTGCACGTAAATCAGGCGAAAGAAAGCCCAGTCTGATTTCTACTTTCCATGATAAGGTAAACGAAATTTCAGATAAGCAGTCGCAGTTTTCCCTCGACTTGTGTGATGCATTCTTAGCCGCCGGTATTCCCCTTTGGAAGCTGGAAAACCAGTCGCTGAAGACTTTTTTGAGGAAATACACGAATGAAACAATTCCTGGTGAATCTACTTTACGGAAAACGTATTTGAACATAAGTTACAATAGTGTTATTAAAAAATTCAGAGTGAAGTCTTTGGCAAGAAAATTAAAGTAATTCCTCTGTTGGACTGTCTTATCGCGTCTGGTAAAAAGGATCTGTAGTATTTCTCTGTTCTAGCGATTGTTTCAACATATTTTCTCCTTCACTCTGATCTAACATTACATTCACTAACACCGATGGGGACGACTATGCCACGTATGTCTTCAACGAATTCGGAGCTTTTGAATTTTTCAAATAGTTTCCTTTTATATTCAATTCTTCTACTCTTCAATGTCTGCCATTTCAGATCCCTCAATATCTCTGATACACTCGCATCATACCGATATTCTCCTTTTACAAATCTAACCGCTCTATGCTGAACCATTTCAAGCTCCCTAGTTAGGCCCTCCTCGAAGGGGTCCCAGACAGCGTAACAGTATTCCACTACGGGTCGGATTAGAGAAAAGTATGCGATTTCCTTCACATTCGAGGGGCATCCCCGCAGGACTCTAGAGGAAAGCCCTTGAACTCTGTTTGCCGATGCTATAACGGTTTTGATATGCTCTCTCCTAGACAAATTGCTACTGCGAGTTACTCCTAGGTATATGTAGCTATTGACATATTTTAGCTTTTTCCTCAGATACTGCACCTGACATGTATGGCTCACGCTCTCCACAGGGTGGCTGAAGAAATTCGCGGACTATTTCCCTATGTTGACCTTCTAATATCCAATGGAAAAAAAGTTTTTCTTAAAGCTCCAACTCAAGTTAATCTATTCAAAGAGATTGCTCGAACCTCACACTGCCTCCGCAACCAGTTCTTACTAGATGGGGAACATGGCTATCAGCTGCTATGTACTATGCCAGGAATTTCAGAACATTCTCTGATATTATGGATCGATTTGACTCAGATGAAGCCACATCTATTTGCGTATTGAAAGAACTATTAACCAAGACATCTCTTCAGAACGAGTTAAGTTTCATATCCACCCACTTTTCAATCTTACCGGATGCTATTACGTTGCTAGAAAAAAGTAATGATTCTCTTGTGAACTCATTAAAAGTTGTGAATGACATTGTAAAGGCATTATCGATTGTTCCAGGTGAAAAAGGACGTGCTGTAAGTGCTAAGCTTGAGAAAGTGTTGAGTGCTAATCCTGATTTTGAAAAAATAAAAAGTGTAGGTAAGATTATTGAAGGTAATAGTAAGGTTTCAGTCGATATGGAACCATTAACACTAGCTTGTTTCAAGTACACTCCAATCACTTCTGTGGAGGTGGAACGATCTTTTTATGCTTTAAAAAATCTTCTTACTGATAAAAGAAAGCCTTTTCTTTCGAAAACTTTAAAAAGCATGTTGTGCAACCATTCTTCTTTTTTGTAATATAGTTGCATTTTGTGTTCTTGTAAATTCTTTGCTTTGATGATTCGTTTTAAGAAATGTTGTTGTTTTTTGTGTAGATAAGCTCAAATTATTTTAGTATTATACTGCGTCTTACTTAGTATATTGCTGCATTATTTATAGAGTGACGAAAACATGTGAAACTAAGTGTGTTAATTGAGATTTGGATAAATTTATCTTAAAATACAAGTATTCCTTTTTGTTTATAGTGCATTTTTTTTCCTTTTTAAATGCCTTTTTTGAGAAAATTTGTTGCCTGTTTGTCTGGCTATTTTGCCCTTGTTTAGTGCCTGAACTTCCGGGCTCTAGTCATTAATATATAAAAGGAAGAGTATGGGCCCCAAAATAGATCCCTGAGGTATGCCGAGACTATCTTCCCCAGATCAGAGAGAAATTCCATCAGAAAATAAAATTTTATTTTGTTTTGTTATACCATGTTTAAAAGAAACAATTTTCTTTATGTCTATTTCACAAGTTGAGGTAAGTAATTAATTTTTACTGCATTGACTGCCGTGATTTAGTGGTGTGTTGCATCTCATTTTTTACATTGTATTTTATTGCCAGTCACAAATTTTTGACAAAAAAACATATCAGATTTATCCTATGATTAATTAACTAAATCAGCACTAAAGTCAACTCACTTTCTACAAAAGGCTAATGTAATTAATTGCCTATTCAAAAAGTCGTGACTAGACATCATTAGTAAAAAGTCATTTAGTGCAAGTTTAGAATTCATCGAGCTTTGCTTTCAGGGCATCATGAAGCAACTAGTACTTATGGAAATAATGCAATACCAACATTCTAAAATCAATGCAATAAACTGCTGATTTACGAACATTCGGTTTACAAACAAGAATTTTTACGCCACAAATTTGACTTACGACCTAAAATGACTGCCGCAATATGAAGAAATGAAATGTTTCGCATCAGACTTCCATGGATGCATTTTTCATTCCTTTGCATCACCACTCTTCTGATATAAATATTGAATGTTCTGCACTTTCTTCCACATCATCATGCCTGCTAATCTGCCCTCAAGCCCATAAGAGCTCTACCTCAAACTTCCGCTTAATGTGGAAAATGATGCCAAATTCAACGAATGAATAACTTATGATTATAGTCGATCCATCATCGGAAGTCTGATGGCCTCGAAAACTGGGCGTACACGAGTTAGCAGCAGCCAATAGGAGACTGTTTGTTTGGGAAGGTAGTGGGGAGGAAACCAGTCTCACTCCTGCTCTCGAAGAGATCGCATCGGACTGCGTTGCCGTATCTACCGCCGTTTCCTTGCTGTGGAATTCTAAGTTATTTATTTAGAAACTGCGTAGTATATCAGCTGAGCAAGAGCTGGCAGCGCGCACCGACATCTGCTCTCCCGCACGAAAGTTGAGAGGGGCGATGGAAGGGGAAACGTTCGTGATTGGCTACTTGCTCTAAGTAGGCCAAGAGACTTCCGAAGGGGGATCGACTATAAAATGCATTTGTTAAAATCTATTATAATTTGTTCTGTTCTCCTTTTTCTTGCACGTGTAGGAGGAAAAATTGGTTTTCAAACACATCTCACAATTTTAAGATTGCATTAATGGGAAAATCTCCCAATTTATACGTACTGCGTTTCAGGAATGCATGGTGTTTGTAAATCGGGAGTTTACTGTATGTATATTATTGGGAGTATATGCAAAACAGAGAAATTAACGGGGTTTCCAACTCAACCCTGCCTACAGATGATGAACATGGTTAACAATTTAGCATTAATTCATCAACTTTTGAAACCTCTCAGTTGGTATTTACTTAACACTCCTTTGCTCTGGTTCACTTTATTCTGAAGCAGTTGCGGTCGGTGACCCATTGAGTAAGGCAAGCAGTGGCACAGTTTTATTTTGTGTATCTGAGCATTACTAATTGGTCACCTTGCGAGGCTCGCCACATCATTCATGTATCTCATTCAGAAATAAGCTACGAGTATAACAAATAACAGTACACCTCATTTGAAACATATTTGTTTCTCACTCTCTGTTTCCAATAATTTTAATCAACAGAAATATATTAAATTACGCTTCGGAAATATCATAACCATACAGTTACTTCTATAGCTTCAACTAATTGTTGGCATTCCGGCTTTAACATTGTTTTTTTAGTTGCAAAACCTTGATAATTTGAAAACGATTTCACCAATAATTTTTTATTACACAATGCTCATTATCCTCACACATTTTTAGGATTAAAAGTAAATAATATTTAATAGAAGGAAGTACCCATGTAGCGCACCAAAAATAAACACTTTATAAATCACATGGAGGCCACAAAACAGCTAAACAAATAAATCTCTAAAAATATGTAAAACCAAATTTCCCCGATAGATGGAGAGAAGGCAGTATTTTCATGTCACGTTCTGTGCCGCATAAAAGCATTTCAAATTCTGCTTACTTCTCCTCCATTGGGCTGACATAGACCCTCCCCTCTTTTCTTGAATAATACGAATCGCAATCAATTTAGTAGAAATTCGTTCAAATGATGAAAATGCTAAATGTATTTCTATCACGTTTATAATAGCAACTACAGTTATTCTAAGTATTTAAAAAAGTTTATTGAGGTGTTGTTTCACTAGGCAAGCAGTGCTTGCATAGACCGACTGCCCCTGCTCTGAAGGCATTGTCCGACAAATTGTGAAATTGCGCAAAAATCATATTAATAAATACCAGCTCCTTTAAAGTCGGAGCTTTTATACTGTATTACATTTTTAATCTGTTCTTCAGTATCAGTTTACCATTTGTACAAAGTTATACAATCTGTCAGTTAAGACAATTTTTTTGAAAGTTGTGATATTTATGTAATATTGTTTCAACAGGATTGGGAAAATTTTGTGGAAAAAAATCAGATCTATCACACCAAAGTAAGCCATGAAAGATGAGCCTTGTGTTTGATCTGTATTTCCATAGAGGTAATCATGAAAATTCATTAAAACAAGTAATAATTTTTATTAATTTAGAGTTTTCGACCTGCAGTCATAAAAGCATGAGAATAATACATATTTATCATGTCTTAGCACTTTTGCGGACAAGACACTTATAACTGTCATTGTTAAGTTGTTGCATAAGGCAAAGACAGCTGTGCCGGTTGCAATTTTTAATTACAAGTAATAGCTCATAACGTCATAATACAGTATTATGTTGTTATAAAAAGTAATTCATAACAGCTCTTATTGTTAGATATACTTGTGTATTTCTATTATAATTCAGAAAAATTTACTGTCCGCAAATGTGTTATTGAACTAAAAAAAGTAAACTTTATTTGGTAGCTTGAAGGAGCTGAGTGATTGCATGTAAATAGAATAGTGTCGTCTTTGGAGTATTTTTATCATCTTATGAGAATGAGATATGCCGTTCTAGAAAATAACTCCAATGAATGCATGAAAGGTATGTATGTGAATGTTTTTAGAATCCAATAAAGTTAGGATCTGTTGATGGAATTTTTTGCCATTGTAGGTGTGTCTTTTGAGTCTATAATGTGTGGGATGCAAAGCTAATTCTTATTGTATTATGTGGACAAGTTTTGTGGGATTATAACTGTGAATATTATTTTTATGAAAAGCCTATATAAGAATTTTTTAGTTGTATTATAAACTGAATTTCATTTACTGTTACATTGAGCACTCATCAATTCATTGGGTTAGTAATTATAGTTTTCATTAAAATTTTACCAAAGATGGTTATTCTCACTTTCTTAGAAGCAAAGGACTGTGTAGTTATTCATATCTATTTTTGACAATTGTTTATTAAGGAAACTTTTATTTGAAACTGGTATCATTTGTGCAATATCAGAACCTTCAAGTTATTCATCCATCAATTTGTGTTTTTAGGACTTAATTACAATTGTTAAAGGCTAACCAATATTTATAAGTTATCTGAGAGTTTAAGCCCCAATTTATTGTTATTTACTGTTTTAAGATGCCATTTGGAAGATGTGTTATTTTAATTTTTTCTTAAATTCCCTTTTGAATAATAAATCAATTTATCCCTTCCATTCCATCCACTATCCTTTATTAAATCTTTAAAACTGGTACTTCTTAAATCAGTAATGATGTATTATCACCTTCTTATCTGGTGAAAATGTTACCTTTAAGGGAAATTAATATATGTACTTCACAAATTGTTTATTTAGTGAAAAACATTGATGTTGAATTCTGTATTGTATTTCCTTTTAACGCTGCTTGAGTTATATTTGTTGACATATTTCATTATCATTAATTCTTGCACGTTCATTTCTCTTAATAAACACAATAAAATTGTAATATTTGTTTGATTGAATTTTTTGTGGTAGATTTTTAACTTAAAATATTATAAAATTTCCATCGACTGTATATTAATCCCTTGTTTTAATTTACCTAATAGAAAACTAAAGATCTATCAATCCTGGGAAATGCTACTGCTGGATTACTTGCTGCCTTTTTATCGTCATTCACTCTATGCCCTACAGAATTGGTGAAATGTCGACTGCAGGCCTTAAACGAGGTTAAAATGTCTGTTGCTAAAGGACTTACTGACACATCTGACATTGCATCAAAATATAAGGTAACAATAAGAAGTTTGCTAGGAGCAATTGTAACATAATTTTGTATTAAAAATCTCTCCTTTGCCATAAATATAAGGTATGTAAGAAAAGATTTTTGCTTTTTTCATGTCAGGGAACTGAGGGTCTAATTGAAGTATCGTAGGATTAAAAATGCAATATTTGCATGTGTGTGTCATGAAAGATATTAAAATATGCTTTGTAAAAAATATTCCTACAACATACAGTAGGACCTCCAAATTTGCGGGGGTTACGTTCCTGACAACACCGCGAATTTGGAATCTGCGAAAATAGAAGCAAAGGCCTTATGAAAAAATGGGGGTTAAGTTCGCGGCTGCTGCATGCGTATGAAGCCTTGCGTAATTATATCGGCGTATTTCTCGAGAACTGTTCGTCGTAAAGATATGTGGTAAACTGCATTTTGTTTCTACTGGCTATGAGGTTGTTGAAAAAATATTTTCGTTTGCTGAAGTGTCCCGGGTTCGAATCCAGGAGACAATTATATTTTCCCATAAGTTTACACAGGATTTTCAATTTTTCAGAGTGCAAGGTTTTTTTTTCCTTCATTCGTTAAAAACGTAAATATGGACCGATTTTCTTCTTTTTTGCTTTATTCGATGGCTAAAACTCTATAATATCTTATTCGTGTGATGTTTACGTGTTATATGGTCGAATTTTTCAGAAATACACATTCTTTTTCGAAGTTTTGAGGATTTTTCGTACTCATTCAGGGCGTTGCCAAGGAGACTCTCATTGTTGCTTCCGATTCATTTAAGCCTTAAATTTGAAGGTTTAATTGGCCTTAAATTTTAAGGCCAATTAAACCTTCAAATAAATGAAAGAAAAGCGTTATTGTTATCTTCTCTTCATTGATTACACAGGCCTGCAAAAATGAATTTTTTTTCTGCTGTTTCAAGTTGAATATGTGATTTTTATTAATTTGAGCATGCTGAATTCAAATCAAATGCCCGTTTTTCCGTATCATGTCAGGATTTTTCAGAAATTACAAAACAAATTTACACTAAAATCATGAGTTTATGAATGTATATGTTCAGAGACATGGAGAAGTCATACGATATAGTCTGACAGCCCCATATAAACATCATCTAAGGTAAGAAGTTATTTAAATACCTTTAAATAGGATGATTAGGGTCAGGATGTTTCCGTTTGAGCCAAATGAGCGTTCTATAGATTTCCTGTTATGTTCTTGATGAGTAACTTCTCTTTTTAAGGTCCAACAATCATGGACACACCATCTCTTTGATGTCCTGATGAAATCTTTCACCGTTCTTCACTGAGGGATCCTAAATTTTCGGGATAGTAATCGAGATGAGAGTGTAAAAAATGTAATTTAAACTCTTGTTACATCCCAGTTTCTGCAGCTTGTCTAACATATTTCCCACGATTTTTTCATACTGGGGATCTTTTACATTGCCGAGGAACTTCTTAACGACGTTGTTGAATGCATCCCATGCCTGGAGTTCTATTTCACTCATGGAAACTTACGGTAGAGATATCGGAAGGACGAGCCACTCTTGTCCAGCGCTTTTACGAATTGCTTCATGATACCAAGTTTTATATGCAAAGGTGGCAATAAAACTTTCTGTGGGTCAACTAAACTGGCATGTTTCACATTTTTCGTTCCTGGTATGAATCTTTCCCTTTTAGGCCAATTTTTATTTGTCCAATGTTTGTCCCTCGCTCTACTATCCCATTCACATAAGAAATAAGGGAATTTAGTATAGCTTCCTTGTTGACTCAATAAAATCTCGGAAACCTTTAGATCACCGCACAAAGACCACTCATGTTCGTTATATTTAATTTTTTGTAATACTGTTTGTAAATTTTCATGACTCTTTTAGGTATATTGAATGTTTGACTGGTATGGAAGCAAATTTGTTTCCATTATGCAATAATACACCTTTAAAATCCTTTTTGAAGAGTCAATAAACAAACGCCAGTCATTCGGGTCGTAGGTTTCTTCTCCCAACTGCTGAATCAAAGCAGGAATATCACAGCAGAAAACCAGTTCACCTTCCATTCTAAAATAATTCCGAAACTCATTCTTGCGATTTCTAAACCAGTAAAAGGTTGTTCCTGGGGCTAATAGATTCTTTTCTTTTAATCTTGATCCCAATAATTCACTCTTTTCCTAAGTAAGACCTAAGTCCCGGACTAAATCGTTCAACTCACTTTGAGTAAATAGCTGCAGAGTTATGTTTTCGTTGTCAGATGAGAAATACACATACTCCTCTGCTGTAAACTCCGAGCTGGATGAGGATTCGACATCCTCCAACTCGGCCGGCGGTGTAAGAATCGGGACGTCTGGTCCATGCGGCATAGGTCTTATAGCTGATGACAGGTTATAATTCATAGGCAGCAGAAGCATTAACTCTATCACACTTTAGGATGACAGTAGTGTTGAATTTTTTATCACATTCTATTCAATGTTCAATGCATTAGCGAAATTGTATAACACTGTACATATATAGGATTCGATAATAGCCATGTAATATCGAATTGTGTAAAATCTGTACGTGATAAGCCAAAACGAATGCTATTTTCGAATTCAGCGCGTCAATATTTATATAAATCACATATGTTTACCAAAATAGCAAAATCTTCGCAGGCCTGTGTTATCTAAATAAACGCTTGCATAGACGTGACGTCATTGGAACTAAGGTAAGGTAGAATTAAAAATTTTTCCCCTTTGAATATACCACGATATGATCTAACATAGGGCCAGACTATTTAGATTATTTGCAAGCGTAGCTACAGCGGGCTGCTAGTGTGGCATTTAAATCTGCCGTAGCTGTACAGTAGGTTTAAAGAGATAATTTTGCATAAACCATGATTAGCAAAGAATATACCAAAAAAATATTTATTGAATCACGTAAACGGCAAAAAAAATGCATGCATTAAATTTGGTGAGAGCTAGAAAACGAAACCCTTGCCGAGCATACCGTTACGCTACCGTTATGTTCAGCCTTAAAATAAAGGTTATTGTTCCTCTGGCCTAGTGTCCGATTCATCTGGACACATCACAGAGGAGTGCGGGAGGTCAGCGGTTGCCTGCCCGCTGATGCCGCACTCTTGCCACTAGCAAGTTTATTTAGCAACTCAATTTTCTCACTTAAAGTCAACGTCTTTTTTTTGCGTCTGCTTTCGGTATTATCACTTGCTTTCCTCTTGGTAGACATTTTCGTAAAACGGGGCCACAGCATGATAAAAAAATCTCGCGAATGGGGAAATTCATTTGTTTAGTGTTTTTCT
Organism: Uropetala carovei; assembly: GCA_036926305.1. Taxonomy (NCBI): domain Eukaryota; kingdom Metazoa; phylum Arthropoda; class Insecta; order Odonata; family Petaluridae; genus Uropetala; species Uropetala carovei. The sequence goes on from JAXCHB010000250.1 coordinate 2,042,431, forward strand.
CATCCCTTCAAAGATGGCAGCAGTAGTCGGAAAAACCTCGAAACTGCGAAGCACATGAATTTGGAAGCCACGAATTTGGAGGCTCTACTGTATAGTTTTTTAATTCGCAAAAAATATAGGAAGTTATTGCTGCTTTGGCTGTACAATGTACTTTGGGCAGCATTGTGGAGTTAAAGCAGATATCATATAAATATATAGATAGAGATATACTCAAGCTTCTGAGAGACTTGTTAATTTAAAATTAAAATTGTTCAGTTTTTTGCTATTATGTGACACTTTACTATTAAGAAATTTTAACTTAAAAGCTGCTTTCCCCTAATTTGCTTTTCTTGGTTTCCTTTGTCTACAGCAGGAGAGGTATTATGCTTTTAATGCAAAAACATGCTACTTCAGCAAAACTATTTTTTAATTTAGGCTCACGACCATGTCTTTTGGATGTAGACGTCTTCCTCATCAGAAAATCCTCGACCTGCTATCTCTATTATCACTGTATCCCAGCTATAAAATATACTGCGAGTCAAATCCATAGGTGTAATAAAAAAATTCAGAGATTAAATACATCACAGATAAGAGTTAGCGGCTGAAACTGGTTGTTTACTTGCTACTCATAGTTGACTGCTTTTTTGAGTGGGAGACTTATTGGCCCAAGCTGGATGTAGGCTACAAGGTACCGGAAGGATTATAATAGTACAGTAAACAGTAAACTCCCAGTTATCCAGATTGCCTGGGGAATTGGGTTTTCCAGTTAAGTGAATATTCCGGTTGCTTGAGAGTTTTATTGGATAGGCCTCAATAAAGCATTTGGATACCAAAATAAGGAACAGATGAGAATTTTACATTCACCTTGGAATTGCTAACCTGTAGAGTAGGTATTCTACTCACAATTGTTCTTAAATAATTCCTTGACATTAAAGAAAGTAATGAAACTTAAATATATAAGTATTCAACACGTTTAATTGCAATATTTAATTACATTACATCCTATGGATTTTCTCATATGCCTATCGCTATTAGCTTCTCCTTTTTTCTAATAACAACAGGAGGTAAGGGTTAGGATTTTCTGACAAGAAAAATTGTTTCCTTGTCCGAGAAAAGGAAAGAAATTATCCACACCCAACACAATGTATTAGCAGAAATTCTGAGGCAAATTGATATTAAACAAAAGATAAGTGAATAGTGACATGCAGTCATGTCATCATTACATACAGTGCAATTAGCAAATATTAAAATAATGTGTTGTTAGTTATATATTCCTTAACTAATGTTTTAAAAAAAATCGGAAAATTTATCGGCAGCTTCTTGCTCAGCCGATTTTTTATCACCCGAAATATGTAGATGGCAGATCCCATGCCTATCTTAAAACGTGTTAACCATACATCTGAAAATGCACATGGTTCACTAATCTCAATTTATTCATAAAAATCTTTGGCCTTTTCAATCAACATTGGTCCAGAAATAGGGGCTCCCTCAGAACGCTTTATAGAAAACCATTCATAAAAAGGAATTTTCAATTGTTCAAGTTGTCTCAGAAGATGTAACGAATTTCATTAACTGTGATTTCTGAGTCTTAATGCCATAAATGATGGAAGAACCGACATTGGACTAGTTTATTAATACACTGCAGTTCTCACTTTTCTCTAAACATTATTATATCAAGCTTCTGGGTTAAGGTTAGCACAACCCATTTTCTTTTATCACCTTTAGCGCATATTGGAGTTTTAGGATGCATTTACAAATGGTGTGAGAAATATTTTATTTAACACAAACACAAAGTCCAAGAAACATCCACAATTGTCTATTGGAACTGTTGAAAATGCCAATTTTAGCGACAACATTCCGAACTAGATGTAATTATTACTTTCTGACGACTTAAATGCAATTCTCGAGTGGTGTAAAGAGTGGCAGTTAGAATTGAACTTAGGAAAGTGTTCCTTTATGAGATTCTGGGGAAACAAAAACATTGACACGACGAATTACACTGTTGAAGGCGTCCAGCTAAAACTAGCCGATTCTGTCAAATACTTAGGCGTTACTTTAACAAGCAACCTCTCGTGGGATATGCACATACGAAATATATGCGGGAAGGCTAAACAGAAACTAGGATTCGTCAAACGCATAGTAGGTAAAAGTGAGGAAAAAGTCAAAGAGACATGTTACTTCTTGTTAGTAAGACCGCTATTAGAGTACGCATCAAGCATATGGGATCCGTACGAGAAAGAATCAATCTCAGAGCTAGAAAGAGTGCAGCGAAAAGCCGCTAGATTCGTCAAAAATTGTTACGATAGAAACAAAAGTGTTACAGGCTTGATACAGGACTTAGGATGGGAATCACTAACTGAGCGCCGATCACGCTCTAGGTTAAAACTTCTTGAAAGATTTAGAACGCATATATTCTCCAGCGATGTCGAAGAGATAATAAGAGCACCAACTTTTATTGGTAGAATGGACCATCCTCGTAAAATAAGAGAGATAGCCTATAGGACTGAGAGGTATAAAGGCTTGTTTTTCCCTAGAATGATAACTGAGCAGAACAGAAGTTATGAAAAGAAATCAGCCGACATAGAGTGATACTATACATTATTATGCGCTTTACCTTGGTGCTATTACACCCCCTGCCACACACCATTGCGGTGGCTTGCAGGGTGAACTGTAGATATAGATATAATATAAAAAATCGAGAGGCAGGAGGTGACGGTTGCTTGAGAATTCTGGTTGCATGAGTGCCGGATAACTGGGTGTTTACTGTATTTTGAAGAAGCAGGTGTTGAATCCATGAGCATTATTTGACCTCTGGTTCCATGATGTCTTTATGCAAACTTGAACAGGTTAAACTAACAAACATTCTTTCAATTAAAATTATACATACTTTGTGAATCAGTTGAATTCCAACTTAATGAAAAATAAACATAATATAGTTAAGATTCCATGTTAATGATAGCCTGGCAAACTTGAAAAATCAATAGTTTTTCTTTTCTTTGATAATGTAACACATCATCCTAATTTCCAGCTGACAACTATCAAATTGACTTTTCTTACACCAAATACTACTACCATCCTGCAACCGCTGATAATGTAATTACCTAATTCATGAGAATGATTTACATATAACTTGGGTAAAAGGAATTGAAAATGGAACCATGGGAATAATTTTCAGATTTGAGTAAAGAAATAAATTGTGTTGGATGCAATTGTTTGTCAAGTGTGTCCAACAAAAAACTGCAAAAATGTTTCAAGATGTGTGGTTTTTAGGTGATAGATTCAGGACTTAATTAAACCAGTGACAGAACATGTGACAATCTCTGCTGTAATAGCTACATCTGAGGCTGATGATGAAAGTAATAATTCTCCAACAGTTTTTAATGACAGTAATGGATTTTTGCCATAGAGGAGCTTTAACCTTTATCCGCCGTGTGTACCCAGAGAATCCCCAAAAATGTTTTTTCCACTGCCGTGCATACCCAGAGAAGGAACACCGGGTTTCGTCACATCTCCTGCCTTATCGGAGGGGAGAACTCAAACAAAAAGTAAACAGAAACATGAGTCATCCTGTCGTTCTTAAGTTCCAGGCCTCTGCTCTCGGACCTTTCTCTCATAACCAAATGAGAGTTAAACCCCTGTAAGACAGCTCTAAGACCTATGTAATTATTTTCTTCCATTTGGTCTTTGGAATTTTGGTCTCACTCTGCAAATCACTAAGTAATGTGATAGTTGGTTGCAGAAGTTAACAAATTTTTATTCTTTAGTCTTCAGAATATTTTACTTACTCTAATTGGTAATAAAATAATAATAATTAAGTATTAGCTAATACTTTTTTCGGCGTATTTCTTTACCCTAGAAATCGGACTCATGTGATTTATCAATATTTTAACTATAACATGCTTTTTATTTGAACAATTTTTCTCCAATAGTTCATGAGATATAAGATTTTTTCCTAACAAATTCATGAATTATTAATATACCCAAAATAACTCTGGCAGCAGGATCCTATGGGCGGGCATTTAAATCCAGTGGTTAAAGGTTAATATAGGTAAATTCTGCTGGAATTTTTTTAAATATTTCCCTTTTATTACATTAACAGTTATTAATTTTGTAGTTTATTTTTATTTATTAACTTGGTATTATATTATAAATAGGGCTTTTTAGGCATGTTTTGCTTCCAGCATAAGTGTTGGTCTGTCCGTTCATCCGCATCTTCATTCTCGGCTTCTACCAAATGGACTTTCATGAAATGTGACATTAAGGAGTTATAGTCAAAGATAATAAGAAAATCTCATAAATGAATCATGTAAGTCAGTCAGGGGTACACTTTACTGGTGATAAAAAAGTGAACTTTCCATCATATCTTATAAAGTATTAGTCATATCAAAGTAGTTTTCAAATAAAACTTGTAGAACTAGTAAGGTAGAGTACTTCTTTTCCTATACTTTTTATCGTAGGAGTATCCGTTATCAAGAAAATCAAACAGGAATGTTGTAATTCAGGTTGAACTTGAAAATTTCTTGCATGATTACTTCTTCATTGTTGCTAACATAAACAGTCTCTCAAAAATATGTTTAATTTCCTTATGTGTGGATGCAATATTTAAATAGGAAGAAAATGGAGTATTTATGACGAAGAAAAAGACTTTAAAATGCTATTTCCCTTACGTACACACACATCACAGGGTTAAATGGAAGAGGGGACCTTATGGTCTCAATTTCACCCAGAAAATAAAGCCACTTATCTATCTATCATTTCTTTCAAATACTCCATTGCACGAAATGCACCCATTTGTGATATGCTGTACACTTTCCTAAATTGTTTTAACTAACTTTTTTACCACTTAGATTATTTAATATTTTATTAGTGATAAAATTTTTGTTTGTAAAACATTAAGGTTTTAACAAAAATATTGGCTTTAACCCTTGAGTACTCATGTTATACCTATATCATCATGTTAGCACTCGCATTGGGAGGAATTGACCCTATGTATTTTGAAGCTTAAAAAGAATGATTAGATTTCCAGAATATTTTTAAAAATTATTAAAAATGCTGAAAATATTTCAATAGAAAAAGTAATCAAAAAATTTCATTTATATAAAATAATTTAAATAATTGTCAAATAGAGTGTTCTTATCCTGATAGAGCAGAAGAGAGAGAAATTGCTTTTCAGGGACTCTTAAGGCCGATTTACACATAGCAGACTGTGAACCAACCGGGCACTGACCATGTTGTTTCATTGAGGACCGCGAAGGGGTCCTTTCCATTTGAATTGTACGGGACGGACTGTTTTTGATTTACATATGGGGGACTGCGCGTTGACCGTGCCCCTACCGTGTTCCTACCGAACACTTCGAAAGAGCTTCCTCAAGGTCACGACGCGACATGGTCGGCGCCCGGTCTGTGCGCAGCCTTGTATGTGTAAATGGTTGGACGTCGCCGACCGTGCTGTTTTTGGTGATTCGGCTCTTTTCGCCTCTATGGATATGCACGAATGTCTTCAGTTGAGTTCAGTGGAGTCGTGCGATTAGTCCGTTTTCTGTTGCAGAGAGATCATATATGAATATGGATGAAGAAACACTCATTAATTTAGTGCAAGAAAATGAATGTTTATATAATTTGGAGCACAATACATAATAATACATTATAGATTTCTTCTTTATGTCTCTTCAATTTGTTTACTACCTTTCCTTACTACATCCAATTGCCAAGAAACTGGCCCTACATTTACAAAATACTCCCGATATTTTTCTCTTACACGTGTTGCTTCTTCACTTGCCTGAATTCCGACCCGGCTAAATGTAGTTAAATTTGGCAATGTTGGTAATTCAATATCTCCAATTTCTAACTCTTCTGCGCATGTGTCATTCCTTAAATACCGTATATACTCGTGTATAGTACGAGTTTTTACGACCAAATTTTTATTGCAAAAATTGGGAATCGTACTATACACGAGTAATGCATTTGAGGATTTAAAATTCATGTATCTTCACGGGCATTTTCGGTGAAGTTATGCCACCCACACGCATTCTAATGGTGGGCTAACCTTAACAGTGGGGGCCTTTATCGTTGTTATGTTGCTTCGTGAAGAGTAGAATCTTTTCATATATACAGCTTCAAATTCACAAATACTTGATATAAGTGACGATTTACGGGCATTTCCTTTCTTGAATTTTATGTATGTACATCTTTGTTTGCGTCTTTTTACAAGGGATGGATTGGAACGAGTTGGACTAAAAGTATCGTAGACGGCGTAACTTTATGGAATTTCGACATCTTGGAAAAAAGAAATTACTTTGTAATATTCAACAGTCTTTATTGTTTCTTCAATCACACACTGATCGGTTTCCACTACAAAGTCATTCTAAAGGTGTTACGTCGGTTAGTAACACCATTAGAATGATTTTGTAGTGGAAACCGGTCGGTGTGTGATTGAAGAAACAATAAAGACTGTGGAATATTACAAAGTAATTTCTTTTTATCCGTTATCCCTACCTATTAAATAGATGAGCGAGTGGAACCATTACGTACGCGGAACGTAATCCAAACATACTAGAATTGAAACGATTTTATTTCATCTTGTGCAATCATGATTCATATCACTTATTATTAAATGTTTTAGGAGTAAGATACTTAACTTATCCGAATTTTAGTGTACTCGCAAGAAATACTATTTACGACATTTACGGTCTATTCTATGGTGGTGTGGAAAATGAAGGTTGTTCGATATATCTCGCTCGTAACCATCGAGCCATCGAAACAAAATATATCGACCATGTTGGAAAGCTGGGATCGTACTATAAACGAGATATATGATAAAATCAGGTTTTTTCACCAAAAAATCAGGGGTCGTACTATACATGGAGTCGGCATATACACGAGTATATACGGTAGTTGTGTAAAAGACAAGAAGCCAGTATTATTTTGTCGACATTCTTAGGACTCATGTTAATATTCTAAATTTCTGAGTGAGGATACCGTAAGCGTTTTTGACGACTCTTCGTGCCCTGGACAGTCTATAGTTGAATATTTGTTTACTTTCGTCATTTTTTACTGCACGTCCAGGATAAGGTCGGAGTAAGAACGTTTTCAAAGGGAACACTTCATCATCTACTATTACAAAGGGTAATGGTTCATCACTATTGGGCAATGGCTTCGGCTTTGGAATATTCAACGCACATCATTCTAAAGATTTTCCCAAAATCGATCTTGAAAATAGTCCTCCGTCACTAGATTTCCCATACCCCCCAATGTCAATTATGATAAACTTATAATTAGCATCCACTAAAGCTATGAGTACCACTGAAAAAGATTTTTTATAATTGAAATTGAGTGAACCACTCTTTTTTAGAGCTTGTATTTGGATATGTTTACCATCAATAGCGCCGATGCAGTTTGGGAATTGCCAGTAAAAATTGAATCCTTCTACAATTTTTATCCAACTTTCCATGGTGGGCAGCTGTAGTTCAATTGGCGAAAGTGTCCTCCATATCGCTTCACAGGTTGAGATAATAATAAAATGTACAGTTGATGGAGCAATCCTATAGCTGAAGCCTATTGATATCTGAGAATTTCCCGAGGCCAGAAATCTATAATAGTTGAAGCACGCATATCATTAATAATAATCTCTGGAAAATAGAGTGAAATTCTCCCTCCTCCTCCTGTGCTCTGAATACATCGTGAATCCAATATTTTTTTCTTCGTCTTCTTTTCTTCGTCTTCTTTTCTTCTTCTCCTCTTCATATAACAAGTAAAGCGAGCAAGCCACAACTACGTCCTCCTCTGAAGAATCCATAGCGACCTCTGAAATCAGGAGGGAGAACGGTAGGGGCACGGTCGGTGCGCAGTCTGTTATGTGTAAATGTAAGTGACACAACACGGTCGGTGCGTGGTCGGCGCCCAGTCGGTGCACAGTCTGCTATGTGTAAATCGGCCTTTAGGGTACTTTCTGGAGACCATCGATTACTCCCCCTCTTTCTTCAGATTGCCTTGCCAATCAGTATACCTTCAGTCAAAGGAAAAATAACTGACATTCCCCTTCCATCCCCATTCACCTCTGAATTCCTTTGTTGCTGACACTGCAGCAGAATTTCCCCCTCAAAAATGTGGCACCATAAAATTTTATGATAGGTTATGAACGCACTGGGAAGCAGAGTTGGGAAAACCAAAGCAGTGACAGAAAAGAAAGTGGGTAAAAGACTCATCACTGCCTGTTACTCTCTGCCGAAATTTTCTTGCTGCCATCCCACGTGGATTGCTGCAAGGGTGCAATGCATCTCGGGTTGGCGCACCCTCGTGCACAGACTACATACTTATAGATGACCACTCCAATATAAGGTGATTTAGTGAGTTTGCTACCTGTGGAGATTATAACTAACCATCAGTAAATATTGTATGGTAAAAATGCCATATCTTCTCTTCAAAACTGAAAAAATAGTTCATATATGAGAAATGTTACAAATAAATCATGACATATGACTGTAACAAATCATCAGTAGCATTACAAAATATAAAAGAATATGAAAACATTTTCTTACATTTTTCTATCGAGTAAAGCGCAAAATAAATCATGGGCACAACATTTTACGTGTAAGTTTCCATTGTGCCTAGCATCACCTATTAGAGTTATTTGCTCTTATTCATCATTAAATGCCGAGCCTGTGGACACATGTGACATGTTTAAAACATTGTAAAATTCAGCTACTAGGTGAATGAAATTAGTTGCATTTAAAAGAAAAAGATATGGACACTTAAAGTTGATCTGGGTCGATTTGACCTAGACGCGAGTACTTGAGGGTTAATGATGCCATTATATTTTTTCAATTTTGAAACTGTTAATGTCAACAAATGACTTTAAATGCTCTAATATTAATGCAACAACAAATAAACATTGAAAATTTAGATATTGGGTTATCTGGTTCATTTTTAGGGTAAAATTGGACCATTTAAGCTGACAAAGCAAATACTAATGCAAGAGGGTGTTCCTGGCCTATTTAGAGGTTTGACATCTACAATTGCACGAGAAATGCCTGGCTATTTCTTCTTTTTTGGTGGCTATGAAGCATCTAGAAAGTTACTTGCTAAAGAAGGCCAGAGTAAGGATGAAATTGGTAAGATATAAACTTTATTATTGATAATATTATATCCAAGAATAGAAATGTATGTATGTATAGGAATATGTTTTGATCATTGTTCCGTATTGCTATAAGAAAAAATATCCTTATATGATTTTGTTTATTTTACTTTTTATGCCATCAATTTTGTTTAAATAGAATTTATAATTGATACCAGAGAAACAGAGTAAAATTATTCAGGCCTTTGATATCTTGGGACTTACATTCCTTGAAAATACTGCTAATGCTAAAACTGCAGATAGCAAAGTGAAGGAAAAAGGGTGGTTTGGTTGCTTGATTGCAAGAGTAAACATATTGTCAAAAGAGCAGATACATTCATTCATTACAGTAGAACATAGTAATAGTCCAAGAGGTGTGGCTTTCTTAGTTCCTGCTTTCTGCTTATTTGCCTTTTTTTAAGAACTTTGAAACTAACATCATCTTATCTACCTACTATTTGTGGAAGTATACAATATCTTATCCTACATACCACATTTACTTGAATACCACATGCGCCTTTAATTCAAATTTTTATTTTGGAAATCAATGTGTGTCCTATATAAGGATTTCCAACCAAAAATTGTTTCTATTTTAGAAGAAAATCACCATTGCATAGCACGTGCAGAAGCAACTATGAAATGACTAGTAATATCTATGAAAATATCTAATGAATAAATATAATATGTATAATGAAATCAACTGTAATTGATTTTATCCAATGGAAAATTTTAAAGATTTTTCCATCCGGCATTCTAAAACACATGGGATTTAAGTTGTATTTGAGAGAATGTGTTATTTTAATACAAATGGTATCCATGGCTATTATTTCAAGACCCAATTCCACAATTATCTGAAAAATGAAGATTTAAAAAGTATTCCATTAAAAAATTCCATCAGTTATGGCAAACAAATTCAGTTGAATTTGATGCCAGATTTATTCTTTAGCTAACTGTTCTGTTTATATGATTGACCACTGTTTTCAACCCTTGCTGCTTGGTTTTCTTTGTGATTTGCCTGTTTTTAAGTGTGTGTAGCATTCAGCATTTAGAGGCATTTAACTTACCAGAAAGGCTAATTTATGATTAGGCTGTATGTATATTTTCAAAAACTAGCAGCATCTAAGCCCTAAAATTGACAGATTTTTTACTCAAGGCCAGGGGTTCCCAACCTGGGGTGCATGTACCCCCAAGGGGTACGTGAAGCCAAATCAAGGGGTATGTGAGATATTTGATAAATAAAAAATTTTACACGTTCAAAAACTCAAAAGAGCTTTGAAAATCACTATGCCTCTGTTGCCTACCTCTATTCCTTACTAAAACTTATTAAATTCATTATTATTTTCCTTTCAGGCATTTGGATTTGTTTTTGGCTTTTTAAAATACGTTTATAGTTCTAAACCGTCTGAGCTGATTTTTATTGAAATAACGGGCCAGAGATAAGCAGTCGTCACTTTTTCCACATTCAAATTTGGGTTTTGAGTAACATCAGCCCATTGTTGATACCTATAAAGATAATCGAAACATGAAATATCACTTGTCAGATTTAAAGTTATGTAACTAATATGTCAATACAATACGAGAAAAAAACTTAGTGCTGATGACATATTTTAATTTTAAATTAATCAACAAATTTTCAATCCAAAAATACAGTGCAGTTCGAAGTCACTTACCCTGAAGATACACTTAATATTCACTGTAATACGGTTGTTGAAATATAGGAGTTTAAATTCACAAACTTCATTTATTGGTAAAATATCTCAACCATTACTTGCCTTACTTTAGCATGAGGAATTCGAAAATTTTCCATATGAAGTCTTTTATCTGTGTATGTTCTTTTATACACATACTTGGTAAACAGTGAAATTCACCTCTAAAAAACTTGATAAGGGGTACGTACGGCCTTACTCTAAAGCCAGGGGGTACATTGACCGAAAAAGGTTGGGAACCACTGCTCTAGGCTGTATACAGTTTCTTGTATATAAGTTCACTTTTAAAACTTAAAGAAATCTTTCTAAAATTAGGGTAAAATTTGATGCCAAATGTAAAAATAGGAATCTTGAATTGCAAGTTAATGACAGTGAAGATGACTGATTAACTTGAAACTAGCCTCATATTTTATCCTTTTGGTTGATGAGTCCATGGTGGGGATTGTCAGTTTGAATAAATTGAGAGAAATTTCTTGCATATTTACTCATAGGAAATTATGTTTTCCTACCCAATCTTAAAATTAGCTGCTCATTATTGAGATTCTCATTTCCCTGCTTTATTAAAATCTTTGATCGTACAAGTCCTTTATTTAGTCTAAAGAAAGATTTCATGAAATGTATATGCTATGTGATATAGGCAAGCATATGCCTAAACATAAAGTTTTCATGAAGAAAATTTGGGATCATTTCACATGCCGCAGTATATAGCTATTGATTAAGCTTGGGCCAGAAAAGCATTTGGATATACTGCAGGTTCAGTAAACATTCGTATTTTACTCATTACATCTTAATTTCTTTGTACTTTGCTAAATTATTAACCTGTATTCACAAATCTTATTCCATACCTGTTAAATGTTTTGTGAATAATTCAAATTCTTTTTCGGTCTTCTGTCATTTCTGACAGGTTCAAGGTCAAAGCCCAAAATGACTCCAACCTGTTATGTCATCTGATGCCTCCTCATTTGATAATAATGCAAATTATTATCTTCCATTTTAGGTCCTTTAAAGACAATGTTATCTGGAGGAATTGGGGGATTTATATTTTGGATAGTTATATTTCCTGCTGATGTCATAAAATCTCGTATTCAAGTTACTGGGTCAAAGGAACCATTAGTAAAAGTATTTCTTCAGATCTTCAGACAAGAAGGTGAGTCCTCTGCTATTAAAGTTATTTTTAAGTGCTAATTATTTCCTGATTACCAGATCTAATATAATGATAATTCATGATTTGTTTTATGACTAAATCAGTTGAATGGTATTAATTTGCAAGAAACATGCGTTAATCAAATATTATGATTATGAAGACAGCAAAACGGCTTAAAAATTGAAACCAATAATCATAGTCAATATATAATACTGTATTTACTTGTGTAACCTGCACCCTCGTGCACCATGCGTACCCCTATTTTTGGGCCAGTTCAGAGGGTAAAAAATAAATTCATGCTGGAATAAGTTGACATCTGATATTTTTTTAAAAAGTCAACCTCTTCACCATTTCTTCCCTCTGAAACAAGGTCCACCCTACTTAAACATCTCCCTCCTACCTGCATGATGCAATTTATTGGATGATCTCTTTATGCCGATGCTAGCAGAAATCTCATTAGTCTCCACTCTTATGTTAAAGGAGCATCAAGGTCTCACGACAAATTCAGCAAACACAGATACCAGATGCCAGCCTATTCTGGCAAAGTATAGGTAGAAATTGATAGTAAATTGTTAATGCTGGTCATAATATTCATTGTTTTATATCAGGTGTCTCCAGACATTTTTACAAGTGGACCACTTGGTCAATAAATTTAATGCTCGCTGCCCAGATTATCAACATGAAAAACTTCTTGAAAATATAGGCACACAATATACAAATGTATGCTATTTGCATGTTAGAAGGTGGTTTATGAATTGAGTAAATTACAATTTTTCCGGGAAATTTTTCGACATGTCCTATCAAACTTTTATTTTTTTTTCAACAAATATGAATTGAAATCGGATATAAATGGAACATAACTATTTTATAAAGTAGAAAATATTGTCTTATTCCTTGAATTAAAATTACTTAGATGTGAAAACAGGTAATAATAAACAAACATAAATTAAGATAATATGAAATACATAACAAAATAGCGCTTTTTTCGTTTTTGTTACAGTTATTTTGAAAATTTTATGTTATGCATAACGTTTTCCAACACTGCTTGATTGTTATATATAGTAAAAAATGACAGACTTATTACAGGATTGAGGGCCACATTAATTGGGGTTGTGGACCACATGTGGCCTGCAGGTCTTAGTTTGGAGAGCCCTATTTTATATAATATCGTATAAGCATATTAAACATTTATAAAAGTTAACAGAATGGATAAACAAGCTTAAGATATAAAATTTTGAGGGATAAATTAATCCTGTTACAAATAGGAAATTTCATTATGAAAATTATTTTTACCTTAACTTAATCTGATTTTATAAAAATATTGATCTAAATTTTTACAGGTATTCCAGCCCTTTACAATGGACTGAAGCCTACGTTAGTTCGAACTGTGCCTGCTACAGCTGCTCTATTTTTAGTTTATGAAAACACCAAAAAACTACTGCACAATATATTTGATCAATGAATCTCACGATAGGAGTCAGAATCTAAAAATGCCATTTTATATACTCTTTAGGCTTTATTTTTATAAAATGTGTTTTTACATTTTTGTACAATTTTAATCACAGTTTACTTAACTTGTGATAGTACTGTAGTGACAAATTAAAAGTTTAACTTAGTATTTAGAAGAATCAAGGAAAATACATGAAATGTTCATTTGAAAAGAAACTTATCTTCCTGATGATTTTGCTTGTTGTTTACTGTTTAAGAAAAGCAATTCATAGGAAGAAAACTGGAGAAAGTAAAATTTTCTTCTTAAATGCACGTGTATTGGTGGGGAACCTATATTTTATTTATATGTTGTGATGCATTGTGTAGCACTGCCTCATTCAAAATATAATTATTTTTATATGCATTTAGGATTGCCATATTGTTTTTGTTTGGTGCTTAATTGCATGTGCCTAATTTCTCAGAACAGTGTTTCTTAACTGAGTTGCTGTAAGTGATTCCTGGGAATGCTGTGAAAAATGTTGTAAAATGAATAAACAGTTGGTTTTTGAAATGTTGATAGGTTTGGGTAATTAATTGTCTCTGATGAATTGGTAATGCTGCAGCAGATGAATCCATCCATATGTTAATTTTGATATGCATAGTCAGATACAGGCGACTCCCGAGATTCGACAGGGATGCGTTCCTGAAAACGTGGTTGAATCTCGAATTGTCAAATGTTGAACGCTGTTTTTCCATGTACTTGCATGTTATAATGTGGGGATACGTTCCTGCATCTCGGGAAAAAGTCTCCCCTCACGTTCTCTAAAGATAAAATAACATTACTAATATTTTAATACAACAATATTAAATTATGAATAAATTAAATAATAAATATTTTAAATGTATAACTTATTTTTTGCGCTAAATAGGAAAAAATAAATTTTTGTTTGTATGATTACTTTACATAATTTAAAAATCTAAATTAAATCAAATCTGCCTCATTCATTCTCACGTTATTTAAATGGAGGAATGAGTAGTATTAGAAATTTTAAAGCATGTTGAGAAAGGTGAAAGCCATACTGAAATCGCACGATCGTTGGGAATGTGTCATTCCACAGTCCTAGGTGCGGTGTTGTGATTCCTAAAATGGAAAGTTTTTAAAACTTTGGGTAGATGATCAGTGTCAGAAACACATTGCTATTAGTGAGACCATGATTAGAGCAAAGGCTAAGGATCTCTATGATGATTTGAAGGAAAGGATGGATGAAATTTCTGTTGATGAGCCTCCATTTAGTGCAAGTCATGGCTGGTTTGACAGATTTAAGAGAAGGGCAGGTTTGCATAACCTTGAATTAACTGGCGAGGCTGCAAGTTATTTTGTGCTTTTTAATAACTTTTATATTAATTTCGCTGCGATATATAGTTGTATGTATAGATAGATGTATGCAGGGATGTGCTGCAGACAGCCCGGTCTGGCTCGTGCGAGTCATTTGTTACAAATGACTTGTGCGAGCCGGACTGGGCCATCTGCAGTCTTTGCTCTAATCATGGTCTCACTAATAGGAATGTGTTTTTGACACTGATCATCTACCCAAAGTTTTAAAAGTTTTTCCATTTTAGGAATCACAACACCGCGCCTAGGACTGTTTATTATTGTTATCAAATTACGTGAATTTATCACGTTCTAAAATTTTCTCCATCTGTTTCACATAAGTGCTAATAGTTGAATGACACATTCCCAACGATCGTGCGATTTCAGTATGGCTTTCACCTTTCTCAACACGCTTTAAAATTTCCAATTTCAATTCATAGCTATGAGTCTTATGCACTCTTTTATTTGATTCGCTTACATTATCACTATTACATTTCCTTTTAGATGCCATGTCAAGTGGTAAATTTATAAATAAATCAAAATAAATTTAAATAAAAGATTAACAGAAAAAAGGGTGAAATCAGCACAAATTCAAACAATTAGAGCAGATATAACTATGTCTACACTAAAACTAAACCTCGCATGGTTGGTCGGGACCAATTACTCCGTGAAAATTACTCTGCATAAAGTAGTTCCCAATATGATCGGCTGTGTCGAAATCTCGAATTTGTCGAATCTCGGGAGTCGCCTGTATAAGCAAAGCTAAACCAATGCAGTTATCTATTTATCTTTTGATGATAAAGCAAGTGTAACAATAATTGATTCTCCTCACTCAATTTTGATGTTCATTCTGTCAATAACTGCTTTGATGGCAGAAGCAGGTAAGTATTTTAACTTTTGTTGCCTTTTGTTTGACTGGTGAACTAAATCAGCATTTTTTGTCCTCTGTATATAACCTACATTCAAGGTGAGATGTTGTGATATTGTTTATCTTTGAAATGGTGCTGCATGTATTAAAGTTGAATGGTTAATCCCAGTTGACGAATGATCAACTAAATTCGCTCAAGATTCTCAATACAGTAGGACCTCGCTGTTTTCAGGGGTGACATTCCAGATAATCTCCATGAAGAGTGAGGTTAAAGGTTTATGGTAAAAATAGGTTAAGTTTTCCAGTTTGAAAGATGTTTTGGAATAAAATATTTTAGTAGTGAAACATTTATAATTGTAATTTAAAATTAAACAATTTTATTTGATCTATACATAATTTGTCGAACCTCCATCACGCTTTTTAGGCGCATTACACTTCCAGCGTGAGCGCCTATTAGCGACGGTCTGTCCACATGTTCTTTCTCAACTTGTACCAAGCAGATTTTCATAAAATTTGATATTAAGGACTTACTATCAAAGATAATAAGAAAATCACATAAATGAATCATGTAAGTCAATCAGGGGTATCACTTTACTGGTGATAAAAAATGAACTTTCCATCATATCTCGTAAAGTATAGTCATATCAAAATAGTTTTCAAATAAAACTTGTAGAACTAGTAAGGTAGAGTACTTCTTTTCCTATACTTTTTATCGTAGGAGTATCCGTTATCAAGAAAATCAAACAAGAATGTTTTAATATGATTTAAAGATTACTTCTTCATTGTTGCTAACATAAAAAGTCTCACAAAAATACGTTTAATTTCCTTACGTGTGGATGCAATATTTTTATATAGAAAGAAAATGGAGTATTTATGACAAAGAAAAAGACTTTAAAATGCTATTTCCCTTACGTACGCATATATCATTTCTTTCAAATAATCCATTGCATTTCGATGTGCAGGCTTTTATTCTCTTTGAGTTTAACATTAGAAAGAATTAACCTACAATCCTTGGATCTGAACCATTTTATAGAAAAAATTATAAATTTTCTTACTCTGTTCATCTTTTTCTGCTTACAGTTCGAAATCCCTCATGTTAAACAACATATTTTGGGTAAATTTTAATGATGTTTCCTTGCCAACCAAATACATTGCTAAACCTCAAAATCCTACTGTTATTTCAATCCTTATGGGTGTAAGCGTACTTCGAATGCGTTTAATATGAGTGAGGGAGAGATACAGAGGAGGAGGAAGAAAGACAGATGGTGGCAAAGGGAGTGGGAGGGGGTAAA
This sequence comes from Uropetala carovei, assembly GCA_036926305.1. Classification (NCBI taxonomy): domain Eukaryota; kingdom Metazoa; phylum Arthropoda; class Insecta; order Odonata; family Petaluridae; genus Uropetala; species Uropetala carovei. The sequence goes on from JAXCHB010000250.1 coordinate 2,059,332, forward strand.
AGAGGGAGGAAGACAGAAAGGGAGAAAATTGAGATATTTTTAAAAATTTATCTGTATGATTCTCTTTTTTGGCCAATTCTATACCAGCACTTAATAAATATAAATACAGCAGGATCTCGATAACCCTCGTTAATTGGTTAGATGATAGTCGAAACTGATTTTCCCATAGAAACAGTGTCATAGATCAATAATTCGTTCAAAAAGACCTTACCCTCATCATATAAAACTGAAGTTTTAGGCCTCAGTTTAGTGGAAATTTTAGACTGCATCATTTTCATTCATTCACTTCTAGTTTTATTTGTAGGGATGTCACATTTCTTGACCTTTTATCAGTATTGTCACTAGCATTGTGTTTTGGGGCAATTTTTATCACTTAGGGCAGCAGTTTCCAAACTTTACAATGCCATGCCTCCCTAAACTAAGAAAAATGTCCTTGCATCCCTTATATGTCATATATATGGCAAATTATATGCCCTAGTCACTTGCGAGCTAGAATTTGGCAACTGAATATTGTAGGTCTCGCAATTGTGGCAGTTAAAACGACAGTAAATATAATGTGGTCTTTTTGTGCCCCCCCTGATGTGTCCACCCCCCCTCCCCAAGGGGGTGCCCCACAGTTTGGAAACCACTGACTTAGGGTGTAATAAGCTGAAAATATTTTTAAATATGTGAGGGGAGGTTATGTTAACTGTTGACAGTTGTACTGCAGCAATCCATGAAGGAATGTTTTGCTGTTTGATTCTTAGATTTGAAGGCAAAATTCTATATAGTATTAGTATTTGTTTAACACTTTCAATTTACACAAATTTTTTTTCACTCTAACATGATAGATTAAATGTTCCACGAGAACAGCTGCAGCACAATGTTTCGATAGGTGGGGCAAACTAATGTCTATGTTAAAATTAAACTTGCGTTACATAGTATGTTGCCTCAGGTGATAGTTGTATGTCTGGATACGGTACTGGCGGGCAGCAATCTTTCTTTTTCAGTTACAGTGCAATCGTCATTTTATTCGTTTGTCTGCTTCATTCAAATGGCGATGGAATTTTTTCTTTTTTTATCACTTTGCGCCAAACGACGGTTGATCGAAACAGCAATTAACGATGGCGATGGTTATCATAGTCTTACTATATAGTTATGAGACATTTCTAAGTTTCCCTCATTCTCTCAGACAATCTTTCAATACCATTCACACGATGCCAGTTTCCAGTCAAGCTAGCTTTGGTGATAACTATTAATAAATCCCAAGAACAAACGCTAAACTTGGTTTTTATCTACGAGTGCCTGTGTTTGCTCATGGACAGTTGTATGTCGGCATGTCTGGATGTGGCAATCCAAAAAATATAAAAATTATAACTGGTGGACAAGACCGAACCACTACCAACATTTTATCCCAGAATTTTTAATTAGAAAAAATTAAAGATTTGAGATAAATTAATTAAAATGTGTGATGACTGAACTATGTAATGAAAATAAGGGTGGGAATTAATTGAAGGAAAACTGAAAAAAGTAATCATAAATAAATATATTAAACGTCCAGATTAACATATTCAGTTTTTTATTTTACATTTATGTATTTGGATCTATTCATTGAACAGGCTTTACGTAGTGCAGGGGTGCTCAAACTTTACAAGCTTGGGAGCTACTTAACATTTCCCACTTACGAGGCGATCGACCATCCAACTTCACTGTTAAAAATTATTTCGAGTGGGGAGGGGTTTTAAATGCGGTATTTAATTAAATGTCATTTGGGCTTCAGGATTTAAGCTTTGGAGCTACTTATCAATATCCAATTGTTTTCACTCCTAAAAATTCTTTCAAGCGGGCAGAAAAGTTTCAGAGATCTACCAAAAACGAGTTGGTGATCGACATATTGAGCACCCCTGCTCTAGTATATATGGATAAAAATCTGATGTGGACAGCATTACTTTCTTCATATGGTGTAATGAATATGATTGCAATAATACAAGTTGCTCTCGAATACAGCTTCCTCAAGGATAACAAACAGCAACAACACTCATGAATAATTTTTAAACACTGAATAATTTTCACAATGGAAAATACTATGAATAAAATTTTCACATTGAAAAAATAATAAGTAAATAAAATTGTTATTTTTTTGCTTTGTATTGCTAAGTATATAATGATTCACATCCTAAAGGCCCCCCTAGACACACAATAATATAATACTAATGCCAAATTATTGTGCTAAATATTCCTGATTAAAATCACCATTGGCCATGCTGTCATTGCTATCAACTATTTGGTAATTTTATCATAACATTGAAAACAATGTTATCTGCTAGCTGCATTATATGTACTGAACAAAACTTCAGATGGTTAATCGATATATTATAGCTCTGAAACAATGCATTTTATGAAAAAATATTTCAGACCTAGTTGCCAAAAATTATTGCATAGAACTTTGATAATGACAAATATTTACATTAATGAAGCTCTGTAGGAGATAGTTGGTAAAAACGGAAAAGATTACAAGAGTAATCCTATACTTCTGGTAGACCAATATTTGGGAAAACTTAATCATATCGCCGATTCTATTCAATATATATGGAGAGAGGATAATGCAGGAAGCGTTAGAAGGCACGGGAGATTTCAAAATCGGAGGAAGGATTATAAGAACAGTGAAATACACGGATGATCAAGTACTTCTAGCAAGAAAGGAAAAGGAACTCCAAAAATGATAAATAGACTAGTGATAACAGGTAGAAAATACGGTATGGAAATTAATACAGAAAAATCCAAGGTTATGCGAATATCAAGTAAAAAAGAAGAAGAAAATTTTAACATAAGTATTGGAGGAAAGCCATTAGAACAAGTTTCAGATTATAAATACCTTGGATGCATCATAACGAGAGAAGCAAAATGTACAGATGAAATCAGGAATAGAATAACAAAAGCAAAAGCCGCTTTCAGAAGAAAGAAACTCCTGCTAACGGGAAATATAAAGCAGGAAATCCGCAAGAGGTTGATAAAATGCTATGTATGGAGTATAGCTTTGTATGGAGCAGAAACATGGACGCTAAGGAAAAATGATATTAAATACTTGGAAAGCTTCAAAATGTGGGGATACAAAAGAATTCTGAATATAAAATGGACATATAGGGTGAAAAACGAGGAAGTACTACGAAGAATAGCAGAGGAGCGAACGATTATACAGACTATCAGAGAGAGGAAGGCGAACTGGATTGGGCATTACCTGAAGAGAGAGTGCATGATTAAAGAAGTGCTAGAAGGAAAACTGGATGGAAAAAGAGAAAGAGGTAGGAAAAGGTTTCAGCTGCTAGATGACTTGAAAGGGAAAGAGAGCTATCAAGACAAGAAGAAAACCGGAAAATAGGAGTATATGGAGAACCAAGTTTAACCATGAATAATCACAAACCTGTCAACGGACAGACTACCTATGATGATGATATATATAATTCTTGTGTATGGGGAAGAATAAGCCTTGGTTTTCTGTATAAAGAACCTCATTTGTACTAATATATGAGCAGTTTGTGATCTGGATTTGAATTATCTTGAAATCTGCACATATTACAATGGCCAACTGTGAAGAGATACCAAAACTCATGCAAATGTTGGGAGGGCATTTTTTAAAGGTTAACTGAATGTTTAAAATTGTTTTAATCATGATTAACTTTTTAACCTCTATAATTTAACAAATGTATTTTGCTACAATATTAACTTTGCTTTACAGCATCTTCTGCTATGCAGACATTACTTTCTCCCATGCCAACCCACAAATAGTTGTGCTCAGGCAAAAATGGTGAAGCTGTGCCTAAAAAATTTAACCACGAATCCATAAATGGGAAATCCTTGAATGGTAAGGTTCTACTGTAGATATTTAGGCAATCCAGTTTAAAGGGAAGCATGCATGCCTCTTCTGTATGGTTGTGTACCAATTGCCCATGCTAAGGAGTAACATCCCATAAACTACTGTTTATAAGCATTTCCTTCACTTCTAGTTTTAATGAGACTTTTTTCCATGCCTTATTTTGATTACTAATGAAATTTGTTTATGTGGTTTATTAATTTGAATGGCTTAGTCACATTCCCTGGGTGTGACTGCCTGGATCTGCATCACTGCATAAATGCTTCAACTTTTATTTTTATAACATTTTAAATTGATTAATTTTTTTACCGTCTTCTCATTTTATTGTTTAAAAATATATAATGGAATGCTCTCATTATATAAATGCTTTAGCATACACTTCATTTTATTGCTAGTTATTGAAAAATCAAGTCAGAATATTGTTTCCAGATATTCCCTTGTGTCACAAGACAAAAAGTATGAAAAACTTTGGTGTATTCTAAATTGGTACCTAAGATAAGGAGAAATTCCAGGGGAGTTTGTGCTTTATGCCCCTTTGAGAATTTTGACAGATTTTTGGGAAGTGAAAGTTTTAATGAAATGCGATTCTTTCAAGCTGAAGGGCAACATGGTATTCCTTTTTCTCCAGAGGAGTGTTTCTCAACCTTTAGTAGACCGGGGAGCACTTAGAGAGGTATTCATTAACTTAGGAGGAGCACTAGAACTAACTTTTCAGGAAAGCATTTGTTACCTATCAGTTGGAATGTCAAAAATCAATCTAGGAAAAAATAATGAATAAACTGAAAAAATCGAAATGAAATTAAAGACGATCTCACTCACATTATATATTGCTTATTTACATTTACATACAAAATGATGAAGGATGAAAAGCTCGCAGAGCACTTACCTAATGACTACGGAGCATCGGTTGAGAAACGCTGCTCTAGACACGTTACACGTTATGTATGTGATTTAGAGGCCATCGTCATAGAAGCTTCTAACAAATTTGGCTCATCTACGAAAAAATTGTTGCATTAAAATTTTTCAAGGGGTCAGAAAATGGTCTGAAATGCTTTAACCAGCCTAGACATACTCCAATGCATAGATGTCTTACCTGCAATTATCATTTCCTTTGTTGGTAACTTGGTGCGCAGAATTATTTCTGTAGGGCAGCGTTTCCCAATTTAATTTTGCTACGGAACCCTTGCAACTAGAAAGAGAAGTTGCGGAACCCCAAACAGTTATTTTGTTTATAAGGTGAAAATCGAAGCACAAGTAAGTACAGATAATAATAAAGATAGGTCATGTGATCAACATTTCGTCTATTTTCATATATTTAAAGATAAAAATCGTTTATATGAACGGCATCTAGTCGATTTCTGTATTTTGTTTTTGTTGTGTATTTCGAGAACCCAGTTTCGCATAAGTACGTGCTCGCGAATGGTAATAACTCTATAATTGCCCGTCTTGATAAGTCTGAATATTCATGATATAAGCTGCCCCAAAATGTAATCGGAGAAACTTCTTTAAATGTTTGTATTAAATGGACATCTGAAGTGATTTCGATTAAATTTTCATAATCTAGTGCAGATAATCCTTCTGGTTTCTCGGTTATACTGAATGGATTCCGAATCCAGTTATTGTTCTCATTGATGTTTGGAAAATACTTCCTGATGTTGGTGTATAAATTGCGAAGATGATCTACAATGTTGCTCTGAATTTCTTCTTCAAGTTTGCATTTGTTTTCTTCAAGGAAATCATTGAATGTTGGAAACCAATCCAAATTATTTTGTTATACAGACGAAATCCAAAACTAGCTTCCTGGAGAATGACAAAATTTTATCTTTCGCATTGAAAATAGTTACATTCTTTGTGTGGATGTATTTAAATCTGACCGTTCCAAATACTAATTCCAATACTTACTACCTAAAACAAGATCCCATCGAGCATAAATGCTTTGACAACGCCAATGTACCAAGTCACAAATGAAGCAATCAATTTCTTTGGCACAATTCAAGATGTGTATAACTTTTTCTTTTCTGGCAGGTTGTGAAAAATCATGTAGACTTGACATTAAAACCTCTGTCTGACACTAGATGAGAAAGCAAGATTGAAGCAATTAAAACATCAAGATTTACCTTGCCAGAAAGTTACGATGCTTTATTTGATGAGTAAGGTAAGCAAAATTTATATTTTTCTTGTGTAACTTTACATTTCTAATGTGTTATGATTGGAATACAGTGAAGTAGTTGTCAAGCATCTTCCTATCAAGGTGGCAGTTGGAGAAGATGTCGCCTATGCTGCTCCAGGAAAGCAGAAAAAAGAACAAAATATACTTGTTCTTTAAGTGTATTACCACTTTGTCCCCACCCATGATTTCTTAAATTTCATGGAAAGTAAACTGCATTTTGTAAATGTAAAATTTTGTATGTTTTGTATTGTGCACTGCAAGCACAAAATGTGCTGCTGTATCTTCGTGCATAAATTAAGAGGACTCTTCCTAGTACCATGTTTGTTAAAATATTTTGCTATGTAAATGTGTAATTTAGATGTGTGTTCCAAGTTTAGGTAACTTTTAGGTAAAATAATTACTTTTTCAATTTCATTACTTTAGTAAAATATGTGCGGGATAGAGTTTTAGTATCATTGTGTGAAAAAATAAGAGGAACTCTTCCTGGTACCATGTTTGTACCCATATTTAGCTATGTAAATAAGGTGTGTTTCCAAGTTTAGGGAAACTTTAGATGAAATAAGTTGTTTCAATTATATTACTTTTGTAAAAAGGCGTGTGTGTGTTTATTGGGATATATAGTTCCTGCATATTTTTCTTTTAAGTTAGGCAAATAAAAAATATTTTTGATGTAAATATCCCTTCCTTCGTCAGTGTTACAGACAAAAATCACCACTTTATTAAAAAAATTCTGTTTCTATAATTTAAACTGGAAAGTGTTCAAGCTCGCAAAGTAAATTTTTATTAAAGTTTCTGAAAACTAATGAATGTAATCTAATAATGTGTTGTATATTAAAAGTTATAAAATTTTTGTTTGGTATTAATAAAAATTCTAGATTATGTAAATGTTATGAGTTTTACCTTCTGTGAACCTAAAAGCATGTGCAAGATATTTGTATATGTGATTTGATCGAACGTTTAAATAAATATATTCATATTTCCATTGAATGCATTGTATATTAAAAGATAAAATTTTTGCTTGGTATTGATAAAATTTCTACATTATGTGAATATTATGATTATTACCTCCTGTGAACCTAAAAGCGTGTGTAAGATATTTGTATATGTGATTTCACCAATTTTTTAAATAAATAAATTTATTCATATTTCCATTGTATTATACTCATTGTTTATAATGAATTCCCTCGGATTTATTTTTGTGTATATTTCATTGACTCCAATGATCGTCTCTGGAGAATTATTACAAAACTAAAAAATAAAATTTCCCATTATAAATTTCAAAACTTCTCGTTCTTATGCAGTTAAAATATTTAAGCAAATTCTGCATGAATTCGTATTGTTTTATAAAATAATTATTTTCACTCATTTTTCCGTTTAATACTTCAAGTCCGGACTTCGTATAATAATTTTAAAAAGAAATAAAAAATGCCTTGCACCGATTCCAATGCTTATGGGGTAATAAATGGTTACTTGGTAACGGTAATCAACAAAGCATACATACCTAAGCGTTATATATATATACTAGTTGTTATGTGCTTGCATTCTGCAAGCATTTTCAAATTTTAGCATTTTACAAATTCAAATTATTCCCAAGCGATGTTGTACATAATGATATAACCATGTCAAATTTGGAGTTTGTTGCTCATTTAGAAGTGCCTTATAATTTTAATCCTCGTATGGAGCAATAATGGAGCAAAACAGCCCCTAACATTAAGAATTATTACACTCTCAGATTTTTTCAATCTGTTTTAACTAAAAACCCATAATTCTGCCAAATTTCAAGTTTTTATCTCATTACGAATTATCGCATTCGTATGGGGCCGAAAAAGGGCAAAACCAAACATTAAAAATACGAATTTTTGCAATTTTATCTTAGTTTGCCATGAAAATTCTATAATCGTGCCAAATTTCAAGTCTCTAGGTCCTATGCAGCTGCCTCGCATTTTTTGTTCTCGCATGGGGCCGAAAAGGGGCAAAACCGCCCTTTAAAAATGAGAATTTTTGTAATTTTATCTTAGTTTGCAATGAAGTTTCTATAACCATGCCAAATTTCAAGTCTCTGGGTCTTATGCAGTTGCATCGCCTTTTTTGTTCTCGAATGGGGCAAAACAGCCCCAAAAATGAGGATTATATCAATATCGGATTTCCTTCATTAGGTGTAGTTTAACATTAACAGCATTAAAATATAAGCCTCTGATTCCCATTAAAAGCTTACCCATATGAAAGGATAGAGCTTGTTACCAAGGAAACCTATTGTTAGACCCAGAAAAATTAGCAATTTTTTGCGATAAAAACTATAAAATTACGCTAATTCTACTCGGATTTGCATTCCGTCTTCAAAAATAAGAAACTACAATTTATATCCTATCCGACAGTTTAAGTCTCGAGTTTGTATCTTGACGGGAAGTAATTTTAAAATGCAAATATAAAAACCTCTACACCAATTTACATGTTTTCTTATGGGCAAAAAATGGGGCAAAAAGGGGCCAAAATAGCCCTTCAAAATAGTAATTTCGACAGTTTCGGATTTTTTCCTTCGGTTGTGACCAAAAACCTATAATCCTACCAAATTTCAAGTTTCTGGCACATCTGGAAGTGCCTCATAATTTTGTATCCTCCTATATATATGATATATATATATCATGTGTAAGAAGCATCTATATATTATAGATATATAGATTGTTTCAATGCTTCATCCCATATATCGTATAAGTTTAAATTCATGAAATTCCTGTAATAGTGATTTTGATACAAAATGAACCTTCGATGTTCAAATCTGATGCTTAAACAGATTTGAGAAAGCCGCTGCATGACGTCACGCTAAGAGCGACGCTATTGCCATCTGGTTATCCCCTTCCGCTAAACTTCGTAACAGCAGTTCCTAATGGAGTTTCAGAGGCCTGGCTCTGACGAAGGAACCACGAAGCTGCGGTCGGTGGATTTCGTTCATTATATTTCTACGTCCAGGAAGAGTAGGGTCGTGAACGGGTAAGGAACTTTCTGTTTATAATTCGCAAGAGATTTACGGCGATTTCGTGTTACTGTGATTGATTGTCGGTTTTAAATGCTTTAGTTAGAATTAAGCGAAAATTTAATTGTCGTTGTCGGAACGCTGCATCGGGGTGGAATTATCGCATTAATATTACCGTTCAATTTTGTCTCGAGGTCATTATTTCTTCTGATCCGTAGTTCATAGCTTTTGTGAAATTATTTCTTAATTAAACGAAATGGTTGATCTCTTCACTGAATTTAATGTCGGCATAATCTTTACATTAATTAGGAGAGACCTTTACATAAGATATATGTGGATCTATGCAATTATTTTTCCTTGGTGAAAGTTAACGTGTATTTTGGGTGGACTGAGTCAAGTTGAGACATGAATATGGTTATTAATTTGTCGAGTGGTTGTGTAAGCGTATAGTTTTAAGGTAAAGGTTCGTTTTCTATCACATAGGACAGTTGGTGAAATTTCTATTGTGTCGGAGAATTTAGATTTTTAGAAATATATGTATACGGTGTTAGCCTATGATCAGCGTGGCCAACGGTGGGAGTTTGATATGAGTTTCCGAGGTAATCCATCTAATTTTCGTGTATTTTAATCTCGTTAAAGCGTATGTTTGATTAAATAATAATATTTTAATGAGTAACTGAAAATATATTGATAAGGTTTTCTCCTAAGTATTCAGTTTTCAGACAGTAATCTCCGTGTGTAGCTGTATTTAATTTTGGCAACCATTATCGAGAAATTCATTCAAAGCAATGCTGCATTTCGTTTATTGAAATGATATTAATTACGTAATCAATACATACTAGTGTCATGGTTTTGAAATAAGTATTAAGCTTAACTTAGCAAGTTAAGGGATATAAGTTTTATATTTTACAAATCTTGGAATTTGAGTTACAATACAATATTTTCAAATATTATCGGAGTGATTTAGCACGAGAGACATTACATAATGTAATCAGGTTATCAGAAATAATATTCAGAATTAAAATACAGTACATATTTTAAGATTTCATTCTCTTGTTTCAGAGGAATGTTTGCAGAAGACGTCAGAGAACTGAGCTGTCATGTTCCCTTGTGTGATATCAAGAAATACATATTAACGGTGAGTAAAATCTTTTAAGTAGTTTGCCAATTGCATTTATATTGGCTGTTACTTGAAGAAGTTTCCAGTGAGAATTATCGACGTATTTTACTGAATAGATAGGATAAATTTAGTCGTGTAACCACGCATTTGTTTTAATTGCGTCTATATATGTGCAGTACTTATTGTACTAATTTTTCCATCTATTAATGGTGAAAGTGTAACTTAAGCTTATATTGGAAAGTGATAAATCTCTATTTTAAGTGAATATTTCATTGAGAGAATAAAATTGATTTTATAATTTCGACTTTCAAAGGTTTGTTAATTATCGTTAACATAAGTGTTATCAATGCTTCAATTTTTGACATATTTTATGAAATACTTTGTACCTGGGAAATTTTACTTTTCAGTCTACTGACATCCATTTCAGCATAAATCAATTAAGTATGCTCTATAAACGAGATGATTTCATAGAAACAAAATTATTACTTTGTAGTGACAGTGTAACGTGAAATGTTCATTGACTTTTAACTCTTTGGTGAGGTGTAAACTAATGTTGAAATTATGGAGACATTTTGAGGAAAATAATTAAAATATTTTGCTTGGAAAAGGCTATCTATATGGAAATTGCTAAAGCAATCAATGAAATATTTTGAGGAAAGGGATTTATTAGTCAAGGTTAGTCGAATTCTTGGAATACATGCAAATTTTTGAAAAGTTTGCCATGCTAATAAAAGTTTATCGTGACAATTTGTTTTTATTCTGTTTATTTCCACCGGTGGTTGGCTAATCATCAGTTGATCATGCAAAAATTGTACAGGATTTATTCAGATACTATTTTAGTGCATTTTATTTTATAAATGTTCAATCAATCAAATCAAAATAGCAATTAAACTGTAAGAGATAGAAGGCTGAAATGTGGTTATGCCATTTATTACTATGACGAAGGATTTTATTTAAATGAATAATTGAAAGTATATTGACAGGGTTTCTTCCCAAGTATGTATTCAATTTTCGGGTAAACTCCTGTCTAGACTTATTAAATGTTGGAAACCCTTTACCGAAAAATTCATTCAAATCAATGATTTATTTAGTTGATATTCATTTCCGTAATCAATATATGGTAGTCAGGTGGTTTTGAAATAAGTATTGAGCTTAAACAAGCAACTTAAGTGATATAAGTCTTTAATTTTATTACAAATCTTTGAATTTGAGTTACAATAGAAAAGATTCCAATGTTACCTCAGTGATTTAGCACGAGAGACATTACATAATGTAATCAGGAATATTATTCAGCATGAAGTTACAGTATATATTTTAAGATTTGATTCTCTTGTTTCATAGGAATGTTTGCAGAAGACATCAACAGGACTGAGCTGTTATATTCTCCTGTGTGTGATAACAAGAAATAATAACAGTGAGTATATTCCGTGTGTTTCTTTTAAGTAGTTTGCCTATTGCATTTGACATATTGGTTGTTTTGTGATACTGTTGTTGGCGGTTACCTCAAGAAGTTCCCAGTGAGCATTATCGACCTATTTTAATGAATAGCTAGGAGAAATTTAGTCGTGTGACCATGCATTTGTTTTTTACTCTTGTTCAATACTTATTGTGCTAGTTCTTCCATCTATTAACGGTGAAAGTGTAGTAACTTAGGCTTACATTGGAAAGTGATAAATCTCCACTTTTTGGCGTATATTTCGTCAGAAAGTAAAATTTTATAATTTAGGCTTTTGAAATTGTAAAGGTTTGCTAATTATCGTTCACATAAGTGTTATCGACGCTTCAATTTTTGGCATATTTTATGAAATACTTCGTGCATGGCCGCTTTTACTTTTCTGCCTACTGACTTCCAATTCAACATAAATCAATTAAAAATATGAGATAATTTCATATAAACAAAAATATTAGTTTTGTAGCGACAGTGTAATGTGAAATGTTTATTGGGTTTGCTCTTTGGTGATGTGTAAACTATTTAATGTTGAAATTATGGAGACATTTTCAGACAGTTGAAAGTGATTAACATACTTTGGAAAAGGCTGTCTATATGGAAATTGTTGACACAACCAAGGAGATATTTTGAGGAAAGGGATTTATTAGTCAAAGTTAGTCTAATTCTTGGAATACATGCAAATTTTTGGAAAGTTTGCTATGCAAATGAAAGTTTATCGTGACAGTTGGTTTTTATTCTGCTTATTTCCGTCGGTGGTTGGCTAATCATCAGTTGAGCATCCAAAAATTGTAGAAAATTTATTCAAATACTATTTTAGTGCATTTTATTTTATAAATGTTCAATCAATCAAATTAGAATAGCAATTAAACTGTAAGAGATAGAAGGCTGAAATGAGGTTATGCCATTTATTACTATGACAGAGGATTTTATTTTTGGTGGAACTGGTGTGTGACAGGAGGTCCAATGCTTTTTAAAATGTGAAACATATTTCATAGCATTAATATAACGATTTTTATCTTATTAGCCTGTTATTTATAAAGTATTAAAGACAGTGAGATGAAGTCAGAAGCGATAATGTCAGTTTGTACCTCTTTAAGTGCAGTCTTGTCACAATGCAAGCTTTAGGAAGATTAGAAATATTTGCTTACTATTCTTTGGCTTAAAGTTCCATTCTGAATTCATGTTCTTTGATCGTTTTTAAAGGTAAAAACAAACTAATTTTATCCAATATGACAATGGTTTTAGATTGTATTATAGATATAGACATTATAATAAATGCTGTGATTTGTTGATAATTTCCAACTAAGAATACATGGAATGATTTTTATTAAGTTAATTGATCAGTTTAGTTGATTTTACATCATAAATTAAAATGAATATTGCTGTTACACTTGAAATTATTAACAGATAATATTTAATACTTGTCAGTAGTTAAACCTCTGTATTAATTTCCATATTTCTTACCTGTTATCACTAGTCTATTTATCATTTTCTGGAGTACTTGATCGTCCGCGTATTTCACTGTTCTTATAATCCTTCCTCTGATTTAGAAATCTCCCATGCCTTCTAACGCTTCCTGCATTAGCCTCTCTCCATATATATTGAATAGAATGGGCGATACACAGCTGCCCTGTCTTACTCCTCTACCTATATGTACTCCGCTGGTGTCCGTATTCTCCAACCTGACCTTCACAACTTGTTTCACATATACATTCCCAATCAGTCTCCTGTCTTTCCAGTCTACACCTATATCCTTTAATATCCTCATCAGCAGTACCCAATTTACTCTATCAAAGGCCTTCTGCCAGTCGACGAAACATACGCAGCAATCTTGGCTGTACTCTATTGCCCTTTCTGAAATGATTCTCACTACACCGATAGCATCTCTGGTTCCTCGTCCTTTTCTGAAGCCGAATTGATCTTCCCCTAGCATTTCTTCGGCCTTTTTCTCTAGTCTTTTATTAAGAATCCTCGTGATTATCTTCGAAGTGTGTGACAGTAGGGATATCGTTCTGTAGTCCTTACACTGCATTGCCTTTGGCTTCTTCTTTAGAGGGATCACTGTCACATCTAAGAAATCCTGAGGCCACTCTCCCGAGTCGTAAATCTTGTTAATTAGTTTCGTAATCACTTTTAGTCCTTCCGATCCCGTGACTTTAAGTACCTCTGCCGGTATTCCGTCGCTGCCTTTAGCTTTCCCTTTATCCAGTTCCAGAATTGCCTTTTCTACTTAGCTTTCCATATTACTTGTTCCCAAGTTTGTCTTCTTCAATGTTATCCTCTTCTTCCGTTCTATTTGTGCTGATCCTGCCTGCTTGCTGTATAGTTCCTTAATGTATACTTCTCATACATGTGCTACATCCTTTGGTTCTGCGACTGTTTTTCCATCTGCATTCATAATTGCTTTACCACAAATCTCATTAGACTTCTTATCTTCTAACTCCAGTGCCCTAGCATACATCATATCGTATCATCCTAACTTCTCCATCTGTTGTATTTCCTCACATTTTCCTTTTATCCAAATTTTCCTAGCTTTATCTGTTACCCTTCTCAACTCATTGTTTGTGCGTCTATAGTTGGCGTTACCTTCTTCACTGTTAACGTTTTTTTCCATTTTTTTTCTCTCATCCATTATCTCCAGCATTTCCTTAGTGATCCATGGGTTTCTGATTTTCTTCTCTCGTTTCCCAATCTCTTTATTCAAGGTGTCTTTGATGCTGGCTTTAAATTCTTCCCATTCTGTATTCACAGTCTTTGGTTTGTTTTCCAAATTTCTAAGGCGACCTTCCGACTTCATGCTGAAAGCGTTCTGCCTTTCTTTCAGTTTTTCTAGGTCCCAAGTCTGTCTTTCTCTTCTCGTTTTCCTTATTTGTTTAACTTTATAGTTACATTGATTATTAGAAGGATGTGATCTGAATCAATGTCTGCTCCTGGCAATGTCTTAGCATTTTTTATGCCATTCCTGAATCTTTGTTTTACTAGGATGTAATCTATTTGGCATCTCATTTTATCTCCTGGGCTTTTCCAACTATGTTGTTCCAATCTCCCATTATTATGCAGTTCTACTTCATAAATGTCATTCATTTGCTCATATATCTCCCTGATTTATTCTTCTTCATGAGCGGGCGTTGGCATATATACCTGGATTATCAACATGTCAACTGGGACAACTTTTAGCTTTATTGCCATCAACCTATCGTTCATTGCTGTTATTTTTGTCACGCTATTCATCATATCTTTAAGTACCATAGCTACTCCCCTTGCCTCACTATTTCCTCCAGTGTAAACTACCGTGAATTCTTCCGAGCGGAACTGCCCTTCTCCTTCCCATCTGACTTCGCTCAGCCCTATGACGTCAATCCTATTTCATTTTTCAGGTTCTCTAGCTTTTCTGCCTTCCTCGTGGTTTTAAATTCCAAGTATCTTTGCATAAGTTACCTTTGACACTTGCTTTCCTCAAGGCAGTCCACGCCCGGAGATCTGATTGGGGGACTATTTTACCTCCGGAATATTATATAAGATAATCATTATTAGGGAAATGTAATGTGGTAGTTTCCCTCTTGCTTTTCACATCGCAGTACTGTAGCCGTTCAAATCATGCCTACAGTTCTATTGAATATAAACCCAACCAACATCATTTGTTTTCATCTCTATACCATACCGACAGTACTGCTGCCTACTGCCAGGCACCAATGATAGTTCTTTATTATTAATTAATTTTTTTGTGAAAAAAAACTCCATTTGCGGGGATTGCACCCCGCACCTTTGTAACGGGAAGCCGACACGCTAAGCACTTCACCATATGGAAGGTTAAAATTTTAACACTAATTGTCAAACAAATCTTTCGCATAATAATTTGAATAAACTCGTAAAGAATTAAAAATTTTAAGATTCTAAATAGACCTTGATAAGTGAGATGTGCTCTTTCATGTTGTTTAAGCAAATTAATCTTTTATATTTAGATTTTTTAGTTAATATTTCTTATTGAATTCACCACAACCGTTTTTCCTCTTCATTGTAGGCATTCACAGTTGATGCTGAGTGAAAATGCGATGGTTTGAGGCATCGAGGAACCATGAATCGAAGAGTACTGCTTTGCTGAAACGAGAATTGATACACCTGGGTGCGAGAGTATAGAGGAATCTGAGCTGGAGGCTATACATATGGGGTGAGAGAAGGTTTTTATACCTATATGTTGCTATATTCTGGTTTGGTCAATATATCAGGCGATAAATATGTTGTATAATACATAGCTGCATCTTACGGAGGATTTAGGAGAGATTGTAAATTATAAGACCCTTTCAGGTGAACTACATGCTTCAAATTTGGCATTATTATAGCGTTCTGCTCACAACCGATGGAAATAAATACAATACAATAAGAATTCCAATTTTTAAGCGGTTTTTTTCTTATTATTCAGAATGAGCAGAAATTTACGATAGGATTAAACGATTCCCCAAGAATTTGATTTCTTTTAAAAATATCGTTTAAATTTACACTAAAAGTAAGTAAATGGAAAATATAGTGCTACACCTGAAAAAAAAGTTTTGTCTGGTATCATCCGTAAGAGTATTTTATTTCTGAGAGTGTAAGGCATCAATTTTCTGTTTGAACTTAAAAACTTTCTGATAACTCAACTTTTTTATAAAATGCATTTAATTTTTGATTATAAATTTACAAGAATATAAGGTGTTGGTTTTCAGTTTGAACTCGGAAAACTTTCTTTAATTTGATTTTATAAAGAATATTCCATTTTGTAAAAGTTTATTAGCGTACTTCTATAAATTTTAAATTTTTGTTAAATTCACTTCTGTTAACAAGAATCAAATGTATTAACAATTTATTTACGAATTTCCGAAGATGTTGAATTTAAAAACTTTAGAAAACTTATAAAATGCCAAGTTTTCATATTGACTTCTGAGACAGCACTGTATTTGCTCATGTTTGCAGACTTGTCATGTGAATATCGTTCAGCAAATTGGATGTTGGAAAGTAATTAATTAAATTGAATCTTAAAATAGGAGCAGCCATTAAAAAAGATTATTTGTATCTGGATTTTTGGTGTTCTACATTTAATATTTTACCGAGAGGGTTTGTCGTGGTTAAATAATTCCAGATTTAATTTAATGATTTAAAGAAATTTGGAGATAAATGTACGATATGCTTGAATTAATTCAGAAAATATTCTTTGGGTTTTTTTGTGGTCTATTCAAGGCAGAAAAATTTCTGAGGCAATACAAATTCTGTTCATTATTCAAGTTATCAAAATCAGATAAAGAGTTTAAAATGCAAATGAAATTTCGGTTAGTTTTTAGAGCTTTGATTGAAAATCCGAACTGAATGCCTATATGTAAAGGAAAATATTTTCATTGTGAAAAATAGAGGAGTGGTTAGTGTGTCTAGCTCCCAATGCCGAGGGCATGGTCGTTTGTGCTTGTTAAAAATATATTACAACACATGTAATTGGAGGAAACTGTTTGTGTTAAATAAATTATTATTATTATTAACATTGATATCTCGTAATTGGCTATTGAGTATATTTACTTTGCCATGCAATTTATTATTAAACTTATAAAGAGTTTGTTTGAATTATAAATATTTTATTCGGTTCATTTTAACTTTCAATTGTTATATAACGCGATTGCTTTATTTCCCCTGATAATTTACGCTTTATTTTCTATTAAAAAAATCAATTCTTTATTTGGTTTATCAGTTGAGGCCATCATCATCATAGGTAGTCTGTCCGTAGACAGGTTCGTGATTATTCATGGTTAAACTTGGTTCTCCATATACTCCTATTTTCTGCAGTTTTCTTTACAACTTGATTCACATATAGATTCCTGATCAGTCTCCTGTCTTTCCAGTGTATACCTATATCCTTTAATATCCTCATCAGCAGTATCCAGTTTACTCTATCGAAGGCCTTCTGCCAGTCGACGAAACATAGGAGCAATCTTGGCTGTACTCTGTTGCCCTTTCTGATATGATTCTCACTACACCGATAGCATCTCTGGTTCCTCGTCCTATTCTGAAGCCGAATTGATCTTCCCCTAGCATTTCTTCGGCCTTTTTCTCGTCTTTTATTAAGAATCCTCGTGATTATCTTCGAAGTGTGTGACAGTAGGGATATCGTTCTGTAGTCCTTAGACTGCATTGCCGTTGGCTTCTTCTTTAGAGGGATCATTGTTACATCTAGGAAATCCTGAGGCCTCTCTCCCGAGTTGTAAATCTTGTTAATTAGTTTCGTAATCACTTTGTCCTTCCAATCCCATGACTTTTAAGTACCTCTGCCGGTATTCCATCGCTGCCTGTAGCTTTTCCTTTCTTTAATTCCAGTATTGCCTTTTATGCTTCGCTTTTCATAATACTTAGTCCCAATCTTCTTCAATGCAATTCTCTTCTTCCAGTTCCATTTGTGCCGATCCTGCCTGCTTGTTGTATAGTTCCCTAATGTATTCTTCCGAGTCGAACTGTCCTTCTCCTTCCCATCTAGCTTCGCTCAGCCCTATGATGTCAATCCTATTTCTTTTCATTTCTTCTTCCAGGTTCTTTATCTTTTCTGCCATCCTCATGGTTTTTACATTCCAAGTACCTATGCATAAGTTATCTTCGACACATGCTTTCCTCAAGGCAGTCCCTGCCCGGAGATCCTATTGGGGGATTATTTTACCTCGAAAGAACTCGTTTTGTCCAACCATATAATCGTTACTAAGGAATTGTAATGTGGCAGTTTCCCTGTTGCTTTCCACATCGCAGATCGCAGTACTGTAGCCATTCAAATCGTCCCGATCACTCCTACAGCTCTATTGGATATAAACCCAGCCAACATAATTTGTTTTTAGCTCGATACCAAACTGACAGTACTGCTGCCTACTGCCAGGCACCGATGATAGTTTTTGTTATTAATTAATTAATTTTTTGTGAAAAACCTCCATTCGTGGATATCGAACCCAGGAACTTTGTAACGGGAAGCCGACACGCTAAGCGACACCATATGGAAGGTTAAAATTTAAAAACCAATTGCCAAATAAATCTTTCACATAATAATTTGAATAAACTCGTCAGGAATTTAAAATTTTAAGATTCTAAATAGACCTTGGTAAATGAGATGCGCTCTTTCGTGTTGTTTGGGAAAATTAATCTTTAATATTTAGATTTTTTAGTTTATATTTCTTAATTGAATTCACCACAACCATTTTTCTTCTTTATTTTAGGCATTCACAGTTGATGCTGAGTGAAAATGCGATGGTGTGAGGCATCAAGGAACCATGAATCGAAGAGTATTACTTTGCTGAAACAAGAACTGATGCATCTAGGTGCGAGAGTAAAGCGGATTATGTGCTGGAGGCTACACACATGGGATGAGAGAAGGTTTTTATACCTATATGTTGCTATATTCTGGTTTGTTCAATATATCAGGCGATAAATATCTTGTATAATAATATGGCTGCATATTACGGAAGATTTAGGAGAAGAGATTGTAAATTATAAGGCACTTTTAGATGGGCTAAATGCTTCAAATTTGGCATTATTATAGATTTCTGCTCAGCCAATTGAAATAAATACGATACAATAAGAATTCCAATTTTTAGGAGCTGTTTTTTTCCCGTAATTCAGAATAAGCCAAAATTTACGATCGGATTATACGATGCCCCAAGAATTCAATTTCTCTTTAAAATATTTTTAAATCAATTTACACTTAAAGTAAATAAATGAAAAATATAGCACTACCTCTGAAAAAAAAAGTTTTAACTGGTACCTTCTGTAAGAATATTTTATTTCTGAGAATATAAGGCATTAATTTTCTCTTTGAACTTGAAAAGCTTTGTGATAACTCAACTTTTATAAAATGCATTTAATATTGATTATAAATTTATGAGAATATAAGGTGTTGGTTTTCAGTTTCAACTCTAAAAACTTTCTCTAATTTGATTTTATAAGGCATATTCCATTTTGTTTGTAAAGTTTATTAGCGTACTTCTATAAATTTTAACTTTTCATCAAATTCCACTTCTGTTAATAAGAATCTAATATTGTAAATATTTATTTATGAATTACAGAAGATATTTAAAAACCTTAGAAAATTTATTAAATGCGAAGGTTTCATATTGACTTCTGAGGCAGCACTGTATTAGCTCATGTTTGCAGACTTGTCATGCATTTCTATGGTGAATATCGTTCAGCAAATTGGATGTTGGAAAGTAATTAATTAAATTTAATCTTAAAATAGGAGCAGCCCTTAAAAAAGATTATTTGGATCAGGATGTTTTGTGTTCTACATATAAAATTTTACCAAGAGGTTTTGTCGTGGTTAAATAATTCCAGATTTAATTTAATAATTTAAAGAAATTTGGAGATAAATGTACGATATGCTTGAATTAATTCAGAAAATATTCTTTGGGTTTTTTGTGGTTTATTCGAGGCAGAAAAATTTCTGAGGCAATACAAATTCTATTCATTATTCAAGTTATCAAAATCAGATAAAGAGTTTAAAATGTAAATGAAATTTCGGTTAGTTTTGAGAGTTTTGATTGAAAATCCGACTGAATGCCTTTGTAAGGGAAAATATTTTCATTGTGAAAAATTTATAATCTCCAATTATTAAGCCATTCATTGGAAATGGTAATTTAATTGTTCTTAATTCTAGGCAATATTTAGAAAAAGATTTAACTTTGTGGAGAGTTACATTTCTTAATTAAGAAAAATTGTGAAGGTTTTTTTATTCTTAATTAAAGTCAATATCCAGAAAAAAGAATTCCAAGTCTGTATACTAAAGTTCTTTTAATAATTCCATCAATATCCAATTTGCTAGACATTATTTACTTGTAAATAGGTTTCCAAAGGGTTGTGTTATTTATATTATTCAGAAAAATCGTAAATTCTTTTAAGTCTAAATGTATATAAGCTATTGCTTTTTCATTCTGTATAATTACTGCCATTTTTTTAAATCTGAACAAACCAGAATTAGCATTTTTGGGTATATATATATATATATATTTTGTCTCATATTTTTTTCTAAGCTGCTGTGCTATTTTTCCTCTTTGTCACCAATAGAAATTGTTAAAATGATATTATCCTTGCCAAAGTGCTTTGTAAAAATGTCCAACTTTTATTGTAGTGTTTGCTAAATTGTAAATTTTTTTCTGCACTTCATGAAAATTTTTAAATGGCAATTTTGATTTGTGCTAATATTCAGAGCATTTTAAGTCCAGAAATTTTTTAAAGCTCAGAAATTTTTTAAAGTCAGAGTCAGAAATTATTCTGTCCAAAATGTAAACAAATTAATTTTTTTGTCCTAATTTCAGAAAGCTTTTAAGTCGAAGAGTTAAAAATTATTCTAAGTCCAAATTGTAAACAAGTTAAAAAAATTAATGTGTTTACAATTTGGACGGAATAATTTTTAACTCCAAGACTTTAAAGATTTCTGAAATTAGGAATTGTCCAAAATGTAAACAAACATTTCTTTTGTCTAGAGTCAGTTTTCTTTTCAGTCCAGGTTTTCATTTTGAAGTGCATGATAAAATAAGTAGAGAAAATGTATTATTTCGGATTGTAAAATTTTTATTGAACTTGTATGTATACATTGTACATTATTTTCATTGCAATAAAGACATTTTATTATGATCAAAACCTGTTGACTCCTTTTAGAAAGAAATAATTTCTTTTTCTCGGAGCCTCTTTTAGGTATCGTTGGACTTAAGGGGTTTTTTTAGGTATATTTTTGCTAGAATTAGCACACTTTTAGCCTAAAAATGACATTTTTGACCACAAATTCAGCCAAATTTTGCTGATTGTTGAACAAATTATTCAACATTATGACAATTTATCTACATTTCAACTATTGAACAACTGACAAATTACATATAACACAATATTTTCAACTGTTATTCAACAGCTGACATAACTACGTATATCACATGAAAAAATAAACCATCAAACACATTTTACACCTGAATTAAATTATTGAACAAGCACTTGAAGAAATTACTTGCCTCAGATAAAAATAACTGCGACTGAGCTGTGGAAAAATTAATAAAGCATTTAGACTACAGAACAGCCGTCATCAGTGGCGAAATGCCACTGACAACAACTGCTCTGAAGTCGAAATGCATGTATTAATTTTCTCACAGCCCAGTCGCAGCTATTTTTATCAGAGGCAAGCGATTTTTCCAAGTGCTTGTTCTGGAAACACTTAAACATATCACATTATCAATGACCTTAATTACAATTAACAATGTCTCTTATTGGTCAAAATTGAATACACGCAACTGATTCCAAATGGGAGCAATGTTTGCATAAATGACAAAAAAATAATGAATCTCGCAAAGCAATGCTTAATTGGAATTACTTAAATGTCAGAATAACATTTTTATAAACCATTCCAAGTCAGAAATAAACTCCAAAAAATGCAGTTAAAATTTTATGGCATACCTATTTCAAATGTTTATAAAATTAAACCTCTTTATATTTGCCAAATTAATTTGCTTAAAATGCATTGAAATTACACCATGTACCTCAATTAGACGCTTGACTGTTTTTTAAAAACGTTAATTGCATAATAGAAACTCAAAGACTAAACATTTACTTCTGATAATTTAATTTTTATAGCAACAAAGATTGAACTAAATACATTTTGTCTTTAAGAATTATCTTGCTTGGATTTAAAAATATAACATTAATGGAGGTAAGTTTATATTTACAACATCAAAAACATATTTGCTCATTTAAAGTTCAGATTCAAAGCTATTATGCAAAATATAATATTTAATCAAAGCAAACACTCTATTTATGAATAAATATAGCATATTCTCAAAGTTTGTCTTATATTTCCAGGTAATGTACAGTAAATGCATAAAATTAAATGATCTGAGGTTAATTTACATAAAATTTAAGTAGTAATTGCATTGCGTGACTCAACTCACTATCGTTAACAAATCACATTGCTCCTTATCAATAGCTTAACACTTTCATGGCCAATTTGTCAAATTTAAAAGAAAAATCAAATCATTAAAAATTTATCAATAATTATATTTTTTAACATTATAAATGTGCAAAATGTAAGTAGCAATACATTATCGTTACAAAATATTTATTTAAAGACTTATATTTGAAGAATTTTCAATTGTAATTTATGAAAGTATTGAGTGCACGAAAAACTAAAGTATTTCATTAAATATTTGTATACAATTGAGTTATTTATGTTAATAAATTTAAAGAATTCCTTTTCAGTAACGCTTGTGTTAGAATAAGTCAAAATCTCATATGGAGTTTACCAAAATTATCGTTACGATAATTTAATGAAGATATTTTAAACAGCCATGAAATTGTTAAGTAATCTAAAATATAACTCATCCAACAAGAGACAACGTTAATATTTACATAGAGACCAACCTGAGAATCAAAACAATAACTACAAAATTGAGAAACAAAATAAATATCCTATAATTATTATACCAAATAGAATTGAATGAGCTTCCCACAATCTATATATATTTGCAAAAGTTTGTTTGCATGTCTCATTATGCATGCCATAAACTATAAGACATGAATAACTAAAATTTGGTACGATTATTATTAACATCTTAACTTGATGAATGTATAAAAGGTTTGGTCAATTGGTTAATTATAGTCAGCGCTATAATAACAATAATATAGGAGAATATAACATTTTATAATTCCACTAGAGATGCCTGCATTTTAAATTTGAAATGTCGGAATTTTTTATAAAAAACAAAGAAGCTTCAAAGTTTATTGTATATAAGGATTAGCTATGATGCTGGTCAACGCAGACATCCATGACATTTGACGGTGCAATGAGACACTATTACGTATGTTAACCTTCATAACAGCCTACTTAGACAACAAACCCATTCAGCGGCCGGGTTATGCAATCTTACTTTCGATACTACACAATTTATACAAGTGAAAACATTTACCACTTACTTTATTTGCTCACATTACACTGTGTTGGATGTGGTTTGGTTAATACAAAACGACAAACAACAGATGAACAAACAAAAAGAATTAATGCAACGAAAAACAAAAACAGTAGAAAAGAGAATTAAAATCACACAGAAATTCAATGCTCCGACTCTTAGAATGATTCTCTAAGCAAAGAGTTTTGTTAAAATAAATTTATGTCAAGTGAATAATACTTTGTTACAATAAGTGGACAATACTTTTGTTAAAACGTTACAAATTGCACTTGACAATGCCTTATCCCCCTCCCTCCCTCTGCTGTTCCCCCCCTTATCTCTCGCGAGGCAATAATATGAATCTCGAGCCTCAAAAATGACATTCGTTGTCCAGGAAACTTATCGATAAAAGTCAAAATCTGTCACATATTCGTTAAATATGCGTAATTTCAAAACATGTGGTGCATTACTTTCTGGGAAACCCTCGTACAATGTTGTGTGAGACAGACGCTCCTTTCTAGGAACCTGGTATTATCTGAATTTTTAAAGAATGTTTATTTTGAACTCTTGAACATCCCGCATATAACTGTCCATGCGTAAAGCAAAGCTACCGTATGGTAACTGACTTAAGAAGTCACCTCTCTACTCTGCGTGCACGGGGATTTCCCTTCTAGGAAGCGCGCTCACCTTCAATGCCCCTCTATTCTAATGGAATTCGTTTCCCTCCACTCTACATATTACCTCCGATCACTGAGGCGTAAGGTAACTTCTAGTAATTTTCAATTGCTACATTGGGCGGAACTACCTGTACTCTACATGCACGTTCTCTACCGGAAGCTTAGAGAACGAACTCCACCTGGCAAAAAGCGTCACCTCACAAAATGAATCGACTGCATTGATTGCCAATTTTAATTACGAATACTCGAAATATTTTCCAACACTTTCATTTATATCAATTAAAATATGAAAAAATTTCCCAAATAAAACTTAATTCAAGCATAGATATAATTTTTTGTTCATAATTATTGCCATAATTTGAAGTCACGATGATTTAAAACATAACCTGAGCAACGCTGGGTAAATTTGCTAGTTATTTATAAGAAAGAACTTTGCAATACCATTTTAATTTAATTTATTCACCAGAGAACTATATAAAGACGTCTGTGTTGCATTGTAAAATAAATTCCAATAATTACTCCAAGATTTGATGCACAAAAACGATTACAGTGTAATTTTCCTAATAAACGTTTAATGTGACTAAATCTTAAAAGGATATTTTGTAGTTTAATTTACATTCTTCGTTAGAAATAATTTTATGAACTCTGTATTTATCTCAGATTCACTACAAATATGTTGTCAACAATTTGTTGCTAACATACATTAAAGTTATGGTAATTTAATGTTGTGCTTATGCAAACTGTATAATTATAAAATATCAGTTGATTACTTCGTTTAAAAATTAGTACAAGAGTTTAAAATAACACTAATATTTATAATGAGATTTTAAGATATAAACAAGTTAGGAAAGTGTACACCGTAACACAAATGGGTGCATTTTGTGCACTGGAGTATTTGAAAGAAATTATTTACGTGTTTGGAAGGGAAATAGCATTATAAATTCTTTTCTTCGTCATAAATAATCCATTTTCTTCCCATTTAAAAATATTAAATGCATATGTAAGGAAATTAAACATATTTCCGTGAGATTGTTTACGTTAGCAACAATGAAGAAGTAACCATGCTAGAAAATTTCAAAGTTCAACTCAAATTAAGACTCTTGTTCGATTTTCTCGGAAACGGCGACTCCTACGATGAAAATGTAAAGGAAAAGAAATACCCTACTTTACTAGTTCTACAAGTTTTACTTGATAAATATTTTCATATGACCGATACTTTACGAGATATGAGGGAAAGTTCATATTTTATCACCAGTAAAGTGGTACCCCTGATTGGCTTACGTGACTCATTTATGTGATTTTCTTATTATCTTTGACTGTAAGTCCTTAATATCAAATTTCATGAAAATCTGCTTGGTAGAAGCAGATAACGAACATGCGGACAGACCAGATGGAGACTAATACTAATAGGCGCTTATGCTGGAAGCAAAACGCACCTGACAAATAACCTTGCATGTAATTACATTTACAGATACACATACATTATTAAAAATTTTCTTTAATGACAAGAATGATATGTTACTTATTTGTTCGATATACAAATAGAAGGTGCTTGCATTCTGTAAGCCTTTCAAGTCATTATTTATGGCTTTTGCAAAGTAAAAATTCAAAACTAGTTAAATAAATAAAACAACTTCAAGTACACATTAGAATAAACTTCATTAGCCCACTGATTCCCAATGAAAAGACAAAACTGATAACGTTTTGATTCCGATGCAAATGAATTGGAATATTTCGAGGCGGTGCTTACTGTAAAAGAGAGACTGACTGATATTATTCACTTCTTTCGGTAAATTGTGATGAGATTAGCCACGAGGAAGTGTACCATCTGAAACAAAAGTACCACGAAGCCAATGAAAAGGAAGAAATCCACAGTACATTGAAACCTCTGCATACTGGACCTTGATGGAACGTACTTAGGATGTAACGGACAGAATGTCCGGCGATGCAAAACAGTTAAATGACGCCACTAATACATTGTGTCTCATGCGGACCTATCACATGTGCGTTATTTGGAAGGCCTAATGAATACATCGCAACATTATAACTAACGTATATCACGGCATATAAGTCGACCTTTGAAGCTTAAAAAATTTTCCTAAAACTTAAAGTCGACTTATACGACGAATACAAAATTGTAAACTTTAAATTACAGATAAATAACATCGATATTTACTAACAAGGGGAGGCCATAACATTAATATTGAAATTCGTAAAACCCTTTTAGGAGGTGAAACTAGAACTAAAACATCACCTATATCTCTCTGCGTTTTTGCCAATGGGCCCTTGTTTAAAAGATATTAACAATTTAAATTCAGGTGTAAGCATGGATGCAACATATATCATTAACCTTACGGTTACAAAACAGAAGCAGCAATAGCTTAATTGGTAGAATGAATGTCTAGTAGTCGGATGGGCTGGGGTTCGATCCCAGCAGCCAGCATTTTTTTTCAGAAATGGTCTGTATATATATTTTAACTAGTAAAATTGTATTATTATTATGTCTTCATTACATTTTTGTTTTTTTTCGCAATTTTTTGATCATTTTTTTTGTCTTTTTTACATACGTACTTGATTTATTTGCACTTTCCACATGTAATTATAACATTATAATTATAAATAAATAATACAACTTAGAATGTTATAATCATTACTTGATTGTTTATTAAAATATCAATTCCTTAATATGACATTTATGAAATGTTTATTATGGACACCTTGTTTTTTTAAATGTATCATCCAAAGTATTGTAATGCTGTAGAAGTAAGTGAGATAGAAGAGGTACACTTCGATAGGAATTAACCATACTAATTGCAAGTTATGATTATATGTGGAATATGCAAATAAATCAAGTACAAAAAAGTACGTGAAAAAAGACAAAAAAATAATCAAAAAATATGCGAAAAAAACATTTCCATTTTTGAAAAGGGGAATAATGTAATCATCAAAACCATCCTTATGCCTGCCAACGTGATATTATATTGAATCAAATCAATTGAATCAATCAAATCACAGGAACCATTATTTAGTTGGTCTAGCTCTCTCAGAATAGCAGTTTCTTATTGGTTGAAATGAAAACACCTGTCAAATGGAAGGCTCAAGAAGAATAGCACGGACTCAAAACTATATTCATATATTTTTTTATTACTATGTTTATTTCTGTATCTTGTTAAAACTTGGATCGTACAGGACCTTGATTTTGCCTGGCGATGATTTCATGAGAAGTATTTTTAAGTGAAACAAAGGGGGTCGACTTATACTGCGAACATATACTTAATCTAGTATTTTCAAGTTGAAAATTCAAGGTCGACTTATACGTCGCAATATATGGATTTATATACATATTATAATGTATATAATTACTGTATATACTCGTGTATGATGCGTCCCAGTGTATAACTGCCGTGTATAATGCGCACTCGTACTTTATTCCAAAAATTCCCGACTTTTTCTTATACCACGTGTATGACACACATCCTTCATTTTTGGGAGGTATGTAAATATTAAAACGTTTGGACTTGTCCATAAGTGTATTACGTTCAATAAGCTCCATATTATGTCTAAGAGAGACATCGTCAATAATTAAAGCGACTGAGTTGAGATGGGAGCAACTTCATACAGTAAGTTGGGCAAAGTGATGCCGTGTAGAAAACCGCAGCGCCACTGTTGCCAATGCTTTTACATCAGACAAAAAGGGATCTATAAAATAGTTTTGATTTAAAGTGGATGTTGGTTCTCTCTTTCCTATCTCATTCTAAAACTGTTTAAGAGAAGGAACAACATAAAAATTTAACAAACAAATCTGGAAACAGGAAACGCGACAGGTAGGATAAGTTCACACACGAGATTCTATGGGTTTTAAATTACTTACATTGTCAATCGTACATACTAGAATCATTAACTAAATAAAATTATTTCAATTTGCTTATTCTGTTTTTTTTGTTTTTGATATGTGTTTTGCAGGAAGACTTATCTTGTGATTTTGCAAAAATTACAGCAATCAGCTGATGAGCTAGTGAAAAGCGGAATAATTGGAGAGGATGGGATTATAAATGTATAGAAGTAATTAGGTGTTCTATACATATAATTATGTATGTATAACCTGGAGTATCAATAATTATTGTGCTTTTCTCATTAATTAACCCAAAAAGCGTGAATCTGGTGCGAGGTAGGTTCCTATTTTAAGTGCAGAGAAGTGTTACCTGCGTATAACGCGCACCCCTACATTATGACCTGAAAATGTGGTCTTCAAACAGCGCGTTATACACGAGTATATATGGTAGATACAATGTATAATTTATTGGTGCAGCAAATCCGCAAAAATTAATTGTTCCTGCGTTTGATCATTGTGACTGGTTGAAATTGACTGACTTGCGTTACTCGTGGGGTTTGTTTGTCTTAAAACATTCTTTGTATTCATTGTTACTTTCTGCCCCATTTCCACCAGGGTCCGGAAAAATCTAAAATCTCGAAAAAGTATCCCAAGTTCCATTCCTAAGAATAATTCCTTTCAAATAAGAACGCAAGGGAAAATCAATTTTTCTTACGGTCGCTATAATTTATTTCATTCTTAATTATGTTCTTATAACAATATGCTCCTGCTAGCACACTGCAAGCACCTTTTACTAGTAAAATATAAAAATTAATACGATTCCTATTTTCCTAAATTAATTAGAAAACTCTGTGCTATTACTTCATGCGCTCTAACAATTTGTATGAATATATAGCGGAGTAAAACACTGTCCTTCATAACATGTGCACTTTAACAATTTAAGGCAACACATACGTTTCCTTCGGATGTTTCGGATATAACAGACAGGCCTTCCCCTCCTTTTAGTCCAATATATCGAGGCTTCACTGTATGTATGTAAAGAATGCGATGTCGGACTGTGTACAATACCACGTTTTGCAATATACCATACACGAAAACGTATCAAGTATATAATCGCAAGCTCTGGAATAATATAAATTAAAATAGTTATAACGAATCCAACGTATATTTTCAATCCTTTCAAACTTTTACAAACCTATGCCAACAGGTGCTTCTGATGGAATCTTAACTTAGTACTTAAAAAGAGTTAAAAATGAAACAATCTTTTGTTATTCTAAAAGCTCCCAATTGCAAGCGCGATCTGAGTTTATATAAACATTTGAAATACAGTTGGACCTCTATAACCGTCACCATTGATAATCGTTGTTTCGATCAACCCTCATTTGTCGCCAAATGGTACAAAAAAATTAAAAAGTTCCGATGCCAGATTGCACTGTGACAGAGAGAGGAAGATTCCTGGCATTGCCTCCGATTCAATTAGTGCCAATTAAACCTTCAAATAAGTGAAAGAATAGCATTATTCGCTTCACGCTTTAATTTAAGCATCGAAATTAATGCTGTAGCAATGTCAAACTGTATAGATAGCAACAAAAATATTTACGGATAATTATCCAGTTAATAACAATTTAATCAAAGCAATTGATCTTATTTTAAATCATTCGAATGCTGGAATCTTACTTTTTCAGTAAGTAAAACTATTAAACATCTATAATGCTTATTAAGGCAAATTGTCTCATGCATAAATTTAAAATTAGATGAGAATAAGGACGTACATTATTTTTTAACAAATTATAAGTTATATGGTTATGTCACCTTCGTAGATAATCTAAATGACAAAGAATGTTAGGCGACGGGCTACGTTTATTCAGGAGCAGCATGAAAACATTTCTTTTAGATTGATAACCTAGAACTCGCCGAAACTTATCTTCTCTTCTTTGTTAATCTAAATAAACGGTTGCGTTGATTGATATATGAAAAAAAGGACATATACTTCAATTAAAAGAAACAAAGAAAATTAAAAACATAAAAGTTTGCAATCAATTACCGTGTAGCATTAATTTCCTCTCTAATTTGACTTTTAAAATACAGATTTCTTACTGACTTTGCACAATTAATTGTCAATATGCACACACAGCCTCGCCCTCAGCGAGATTTGTACCCGCTAACCTTACCTATACTGGGGAAATGCATTATCAGAGTTAAATACGAATTATTGAGTTATATGTGAAATATTGAGACCAACTTATTCTACACAATTCTTAATTTTTTATAAATTAATTGAAAAAACAGTGAAAACACTGTGCGGGTACAGCTAGTACTCCGTTAATTCATCAAATAGAACTTATAATTTTGTTTGTTTAGTTTACATAACAACGCTTTTACTCATTATTACCTCTGACGGTAAAGCACTATCAATTGCAATTTCCCAGGTTGTTGTTACTATCAGCATTTTAATTACTACAAATATAACTTTTAATTAAAGTTTAAGGCAATAATAGCCCATTAATTCATCAAATGGAAGAAAGAAGAATATAACGAGGTCTTTGAAACTGTGTAATTTTTACTTATGTACCAATGACGTGAATCTAAATTGATTCTTTTGAAAATTTTAATGTCAATCTGATTCAAACGTACTTCATTGCGTCATTTTATGTTACTTGTCGCCACCTGGCAGATCCAGCCACCTTGTGACTAAATGAATAAATAAATAAATATTATAGAGACAGAAGAAGATAAAGAAGAACGACATAGAAGAGAAAGAGTGAGAAGATCAATACTGACAGATGAGCAAAGACAAACAGCGAGAGAGACCATAACCGAAATCAGGTAACAAAGAAGAAATGAACAAACTGAAGAAGGAAGTAATATAAGAAGAAGCCAAAACAGAATCGATGCAGCCAACGGCGGAAGGCGAAGAAACGACACAAATTTAAACTCAGCAATAGGAAACGGATTAGCTACTCGACGAGATGATTCACATTTAGGAAAAATGGATAAAGAATGTCAAAATCGTAGAGCTTTGTTTTTTAATAACCGAGAAAAGCATAACAGATGCTGGTACGAGAAGAGCACTTCCGCAGCTTCCAGATATATTAAAACTGCCGTAGAGAGAAAATACCCCTATGTGTAAAAATACGTAAGACTAATGTAGTTTCTGCACATGCCAGGACATGAAATATATATATTTAAAGCGGGAAGCTCATTAGTTCTAATTTGAAATGCAAAATCAATCACACTCACCCATCTTCTTTCTTGATATCGCAAAGCAGAGCTGGCCTGAGGAAGACGTACGATGCTGGCTGCGTTTCCAGACTTCATTCTTCGGAGGCACGCATCTGAAACAACGACAGAAGCAACTCAGAAATCTCGCACCCAAAGGATAAAAATTCTACAAAACCTTAACAATAACTTTTGATTTGAAGTTTATAAAGTAATGGAAACTGGCTAAAAATGTATTATTCATACGTTTTTAAAAACACAGATTCTCATTTTATGAGGTAAACTATAATTTTTACGTTCAAAACACAATATATATTGATAACAAATCCTTAATTAATCCTACGTTAAGAATGTAACGCCATATCTTGGCTATATTTGCCCATAAACAAATCCGTCCTTGCAAAAAACTTTACCAACTCTTCACAGAAAATGATACTTTACAACGATAAAATCACTCATTAAACATGTTATGCGGTAACAAAATGTTATACATAAGGACTAATTTATAAGAATAATTACTCCATTATACATAAATATGATAAATATAACATTTACTATATACATATATATACGGTAAAGATATTTCAACTATAAATCAAAGATGAATAGAGAAGTTATTTAAGATTTCCTTACCTTTGAAGATATAAATCCTCGAGGAGATTGACCAGGACAGCTGGATCACACAATAATAACAGTACATTTATTTTCCAGAAGATCATAGTTACATGGCAAATCAATAAGACAAACTCAATCACAAAAGAAAATACAAAGTAAAACAATATAACAGCACGAGTGGACTAAAGAAAAACAATAATACATCAAAACATCACCATAAATTACAATTAAGTGGCAAAACAGGGCATACTGAATAATTACATATACAAATTCACATATCATTGAATTACAAAATAAGAAATAGTACTATTAAGAGACGTTAACTAATGTCCAGTAAGCAATGTGAAGATTACACACATTGAAACTATAAAAAACTTTAGATAAAACTTCACTTCACTTAAAGTGTCTTAAAACGTACACAAATCAAACTAAAAGTACATATTTAAAAACTGCTGTCAAAATGCGTCACATGGACCACTGTTTTCGAAGAATAAACGGCCAAACTTTTGTCAACATCAAAACTATCAACATTAAATTTCGAATACAATAAAAAGGTCTTGTTTTTTCCTTCCAAAATAAATAAAATAAAATAACCAAAAGTATTAAAACTGCTGTGAAAATGATTATCACGTGGACCAGTTTTCGAAGAACACAAGGCCAAACTTATATCACGATCATAACTATCAACATTAAATTTCGAATACAATAAAAAGGTCTAGTTTTTTCCTTCTAAAAAGGTCTGATGGAAACATAAAATAAATTTCGAACGGTATTACGCACATAACAGATAATCTCGTCAGCCATTTTAAGATTTCTATGAAACAACAAGAAGTAACGCGCAGGCTAACCAACATTTCGTCTTATAAAGCAGGATATTTACCATTTCGACAAAAAAACCACAAAAAATAAGCAATTCCTTTTTATATCTTGATTTCACATTTTAGTAGGAACACAATTATAACTTATTATAGGATCGATAAAATTTGCTTAAATGTTATAAATTACTTGCAGTAAATCAAATTTATTGGCATTAAACTTTTGCTTTGCAAACCTAAATTTGGATTCGTCATGGAGAGAGGTAAAAATAAGGCATTAAAATATATTTTCACATTGCTTAAAAACCGACAATGTAATTAATTAAGTAATAACGAATTTTTGGTCCAAATACGATTGCGTTTTTTGGTAACATTTATTTTTCTGTAGGACATGTCTTCATAAACAATTACATGGGTAGTTTCTGCGACATTTACAAATTATGCGGAAACAATTATTAGTTATTAAAAACTATTCACGAGTGTAATTATAAGAATGGCAATTATACTCCGGAAAATACTTTCAGGTTTTTATCTTATCCATGTACTTTGGAAACCTGTGGTATATTCAATTGATACCGATAAAATATTCGTATAAATTTGAAATGTAGGAACCTACTGATTTACAAACACAGATGTCCGGAACAGGTAGAAAAATACACTTGTAATTGTCCTAACTAAGATACTCTATTTAGTAAGTGAATTAGCCTTCATAATGCACTTAAGAACCATAAAAAACTAGGGTGAGTCCTTCTTCACGGTAACCTTCCACCTCATTTCCTATTTGAAATCCAAAAACTCACGTAATATATTTTCAAAAAAAACATTCGTGCGTCAATTTCCAACAAATCCTTTATCTAATTTTACAATTGTCCGTCCGTCTTTCTCCATTTGTATCTCCCATTATTACAGCTAATGCCTGTCGCATAAGTATATACGGATCATCCTTTGCATCAATTTATAGAAATTTATAAAATTTTATTATTGTAATATTATCGTATATTTCATAAAGGTAAGCTCCTCTCCATTATGAATTTTACACTAATAATAATAATACTTTATTTACGGGACAAGCCCTTTTCCTAAAAATACAATCAGAAAAGTATTAAAAATAAGCTAAAATATTTAAACGTGGGTTGAAATACAATATAAACCATTAAAGCACAATAATAAGAAAAACTATCTCACATAAAAATCACATCCTATAAAAATTATACTCAAAATCCATCTGACAATATAACAGTATCGTACAATTTAAGTTAAATATGCAGGTAGAAACTTTTGTATGAACTCAACATTAACGAGGATATGTGCTAGTTATAATAAGTACTTCTCTAATCTAGACATTTTTATCAGAAAGTCTGAGTATATAACATAATTATCGACTTTATTGGGGTAGTCAATAAAAGATGTATGAATTTATAATTTCACTATTGTTTGAAATTATGTACATATCTTGAAAATGAAGGAATATATGATTGTTATCTGCCTCTCTTCTTTTATAAATATATTTCATTCGTTGTTATTGGTAATACATAACTACAATTGTATAACTACCATTGTTACTTGCCTTATTTATAAATAGTTCATAGGTTGTGTTTGATAATATATATATATATATACACACACATGTATATAATATATACCATTTTCAATCCAATAACAACACTTTTCAAGTCAATAACAACACTTTCCAAGTCAATAACAACACTTTTCAAATCAATAGCAACACTTTTCAAATCAATAACAACACTTTTCAAATCAATAACAACACTAATTAAAATAACCTTCAAGGCTCTTCAAACCATAACGGCATTTCTTACTTGCAATTGCGATTCTTATTTATATTATAAAATTAAAGTTGAAGGTAATAATGCTTTAATTAAAGTCATTGTATTGTTTTAAAGGTTCTAACTTTAAATTATGGTTACAATTAAGATAAATGTCATCTCATGACTTTTTAAGACCTAATCTGTATTTATTGTTATTTTATATAATATATTTATCTTTAGCGTTTTCAACATGTATGTTTTTCTATTTTTAATTTTAGAAGTGCAATACCGGCTCACAATGAAAACACTGTTTTAGTCTAATGTTTAGTGGACAGATGGCAAATCGTTTGGCAGTTCAATCTATTAAAGGACTCCTAATCACATTATTATCTATATAATATATTTTGAAGCGTGTGTTTGTTATTGGAAATCCTCCTAAACGATCAAAAGCTAGAATAACCAAATTTGGTAAGATTCTTCCTAACATAGTGAATGGTCAAGGTTTCTGTCCGTCACTTTGATTCGAAATGGCGAACTCTCAATATGGTTATGATGGCCGAAACGACTATAATAACCATATTGATACCATTTTAACACAATATCAGTATGAACGACTTGACAACATCAAGGTAAATGCTAATGAACAAATTGTTATTTTGACGGGTGGAGTGCTTTAATTCTAAACAGTAATTATATTCCCATTGTTATGATTATGGTGGTTTGACTCTTTGATCAGAGGTCTGATTGTATATAAAATGGCCAATAAGCATGTCAGGAAATGTGAGTTATTAGTGCAGTATTAATCAGTGTGGGTTTGCATGAAAGGTTGTATTGGAAGAATTATTATTTTATCTTCTTATGTTCAAGTGAAAACTTGCAAGATACCACCGAGTTGGGGTTGCAATATGTGTGCATGCTGGAGTTAAATTAATATCACCATGAGTGATGGGATAAGGTTATCTAGATTGAAAGCGCACATTATGCTTGGGAAATATTGGAAGCAGTGGCAACAGCAGTGTAAGGAAAGTACATTCTGGATTAGATAAGTTAAAGGGAGTCAATATGTAAATGTATAGAGGTAGTTTTTGTTGGGATGTTTGGCTTTATTCTATGCCTACCACAAAAGAAACCATGTGATGGGTCTGCATGTCTGCATATGATATTTAAGGATGGTCTAATTTGTTCACGTTTGCCTAACTCAAGCTATTTTGTTTTGGGCTTCCTGTGCATTATGATTGCAAATTCATAATATTTTAATTCACAATCCATTTCAGTTCCATTATTCGCCTCCACAATTCATTAAATAGCTTTGTATTAAATTTGCTTTGAGTTTGTGAGGACAAATTATTTGTCAAGAATTTGCTACGTTAGAGGAAGAAATCGGGTACTATCATATATTCCCGTATGAAATTGTTATAGTTAGGCACAAGTTTTGTATGACTTCTTTTTATTGCGCATTGCTTTCATTAATTTAAACAAGTTTGAGGGCATGGCATAGGAATTCCATAGTGAATGTTTTTCAAGTTATACAATTTAAATATGATGATATTTTGAGTTTCTGTATGACTAAATAATATTTGTCATGGGCATTGAAATAGATGCTGGGAAAAACTGAAGACAAATCTGAAGAAGCAGAAGACAGAGGAGATGCGTTACCGGATGGGAGGACTACCCCGGATGTTTGCAAAGGACCGAATCAAATGATTGCAAATGATTTTCTTATCTATTTAAAGCCTAAATATTAAGCCTCCACTCCTTTGTAAATATTAAATCTGTGAATTCTGTAAATATTATCCTACATTTATTTATTTGTATAAACAATATATATTTTACATATGTAAATACAGTAATGTAAATATACTAATAAGTTAATAAAATGAATGAAATTAATCTGTTTCTAATTAATTAATTCCATCCAAAAATTTCACATTGTCAAATGAGAAAGTGGTTAAAGCAACTTTCTTCTTTCTGAAT
Source organism: Uropetala carovei (assembly GCA_036926305.1). Taxonomy (NCBI): domain Eukaryota; kingdom Metazoa; phylum Arthropoda; class Insecta; order Odonata; family Petaluridae; genus Uropetala; species Uropetala carovei. The sequence goes on from JAXCHB010000250.1 coordinate 2,095,709, forward strand.
GAGGCTTTTGCTTTCGTTATTCTACTAAGGATTTCATCTGTGCATTTGGCATCTCTAGTTATTAAGCTACCAAGATATCTGTATTCTCTAACTTGCTCCAACGGATTTCCATCAATCCTTATGTAGAGTAATTCTATTTTTAACAAACTTTCCGAGTAGCTAGAAGATTGACATTTGGTAGGAATGTACGGTTCTTAAAGTAGAAGCCATTTACGAAAAAAAAATTCCAAATTCCCGAGAATGATTTCCATTCCTCATAAGACAACATGGAATAATCGATATTTCCACCGGCAACCTTATTTTATTTTGCTTATTAAAATTCGCGTATTTTTTTAGTATTGTATTAGTTTATACTTCCTCCAATATACATAGTATAGAGAAAGTACTGTTTTCATGAAAAAATTCGAAATCGAGATTTCAACGGAAATACACGTTTACAAGCAAGCTTTGAAATAAATATAAAAACATATTTTCCTAATTTATAATGCCTTCATCCTTTGGTAAAAAAAATGCGCACAAGGAGAAATGATTGTATTACCATATAAAACATTTTATTCGCCAAAGACGTCTGGCATAACCCGTGCATCGCAGGATACTTTCAGCTAGTTTGTTTATAAAATATAATCCAGTGAAAATTTCGGAAAATGTGATATGATTCAGTTTTTAAAGAAAATTAAGTATTAAAATGGAGATATTATTGAAAAATGTTGTGAAAAGATGAAGGTAACTTTTAGGTAAAATAATTACTTTTTCAATTTCATTACTTTTGTAAAATATGTGCGAGATAGAGTTTTAGTATCATTGTGTGAAAAAATAAGAGGAACTCTTCCTGGTACCATGTTTGTACCCATATTTAGCTATGTAAATAAGGTGTGTTTCCAAGTTTAGGGAAACTTTAGATGAAATAAGTTTTTTCAATTATATTACTTTTGTAAAAAGGCGTGTGTGTGTTTATTGGGATATATAGTTCCTGCATATTTTTCTTTTAAGTTAGGCAAATAAAAAATATTTTTGATGTAAATATCCCTTCCTTCATCAGTGTTACAGACAAAAATCACCACTTTATTAAAAAAATTCTGTTTCTATAATTTAAACTGGAAAGTGTTCCAGCTCGCAAAGTAAATTTTTATTAAAGTTTCTGAAAACTAATGAATGTAATCTAATAATGCGTTGTATATTAAAAGTTATAAAATTTTTGCTTGGTATTAATAAAATTTCTACATTATGTGAATGTTATGATTTTTACCTCCTGTGAACCTAAAAGCGTGTGTAAGATATTTGTATATGTGATTTCACCAATTTTTTAAATAAATAAATTTATTCATATTTCCATTGTATTATACTCATTGTTTATAATGAATTCCCTCGGATTTATTTTTGTGTATATTTCATTGACTCTAATGATCGTCTCTGGAGAATTATTACAAAACTAAAAAATAAAATTTCCCATTATAAATTTCAAAACTTCTCGTTCTTATGCAGTTAAAATATTTAAGCAAATTCAGCATGAATTCGTATTGTTTTATAAAATAATTATTTTCACTCATTTTTCCGTTTAATACTTCAAGTTCGGACTTCGTATAATAATTTTAAGTAATTTTAAAAAGAAATAAAAAATGCCTTGCACCGATTCCAATGCTTATGGGGTAATAAATGGTTACTTGGTAACGGTAATCAACAAAGCATACATACCTAAGCGTTATATATATATATATAGATTCTGTTTCAATGATTCACCCCATATATCGTATAAGTTTAAATTCATGAAATTCCTGTAATAGTGATTTTGATACAAAATGAACCTTCGATGTTCAAATCTGATGCTTAAACAGATTTGAGAAAGCCGCTGTATGACGTCACGCTAAGAGCGACGCTATTGCCATCTGGTTATCCCCTTCCGCTAAACTTCGGAACAGCCGTTTCTAAGGGAGTTTCAGAGGCCTGGATGTGACGCTTAATTTTTGCTCATATTTTTGCTTAACGAATGTGGCTGCTCTGCGTTGGATTCTTTCTAACTCAAGTATCTGTTCCTTTTCGTACGGATCCCATATGCTGGAAGCGTATTCGACCTGAGATCTGACCAATGATAAATAACACGTTTCTCGTACCTGTTCTGTGATACTTCTTAATATTCTGCCTACGAAGCCCAATTTCTTATTAGCTGCGCCTACGATCCTTCGAATATGCATATTCCACGATAGATCACGACAAATGGTTACTCCTAAATATTTAACGTACTCCGCAGATTGGATATTCAATCTATCAATTCTGTACTCGGAGTCTAATTCATTGTTCTTCCTCTTCCAGAAACTCAATAGGGAACATTTGCTGTGATTAACTTCGATTTTCCAATCTTGACAACATGCAGAAAGGGCGTTTAAATCTTCCTGGAGCGATTTTTGGTCATCCTGACTCGTTATCTCATTATATAAAACGGTGTCATCTGCGAAAAGTCTTATTTTGCAGCGAACTACAGAGCAGATATCGTTTCTATATATCAGGAATAGTAGTGGGCCTATGACACTTCCCTGTGGAACACCTGATGCGACTTTTACCGGGTATGAAGATTTCCCATCAATAACACTATCTGTTTTCTGTTGGAGAGGAAGTGTTTTAACCAACTCACGATATTAGGGTTTATGCCGTACATTCCTAATTTTCCTATTAATTTATTATGGGGTACTTTGTCAAACGCTTTTTTAAAATCAATGAAAATGGCATCAACCTGAGTGTTTTTCTCTCCGCATTGTAACAAATCGTTTACGAACAGGGCGAGCTGCGTTTCGCATGACCTACCTTCCGAAACCCGTGTTGGTTTTTCCTTAGCGAAGAACGACCATCTAAATAACGCAGAACAGAGCTAACGATTATATGTTCCAGAATCTTACACGATAATGACGTCAAGGAAATCGGTCTATAATTTTCGGGATTCTCTTTATCACCGCCTTTGTGGATGGGCGTTAGGTATGCTGGCTTCCAGTCTTTTGGAACGGTACCATGTGCAACGGATTTTTCGAATATTATTTTCAAGTAGGGTGCGATTACCGAGGCTAGCTCTTTCAACACACGCGCGGGTATGCCCTCCGGCCCGGACACTTATTTTGCTTAATCGACTCTAGCTGGTGCGCGATACCTGTTTCAGAGAATATCAAATCTTCCATCGAATTTCCCTCATCATTCAAAGCTGGTTCCTCAAATTCGTTGCTCACTGAAGTAAACGCTTTCTGAAAGTGTTCATTTAACAAGTTCGCTTTCTCCGCGCTATCGTGTACTACATCACCTGCCTCCGTTCGCAATGACGCTATGGTGGGGCCTCTACCATGAACCTCTCTAACGTACGACCAAAATGCTTTCGGATTTTCTTTCAAATTACTATGCAGAACTTTCTTTTTGTAATCATTAAATGCTTCTCGCATTGTTACTCTAGCTCTTGACTGCGCCTCTCTGTATTGATGCCGTATCATTGTCCTCTGTTCCTCTGTGAATTTTGAAGAATTACTATTTAAGCGAGCGTGAAGTTTTCTTTGCCGTCTAAGAGCGCATCTAACTTTCTGGTTGTACTATCTTGGTTCCGCACCATCACGTTTAAGTTTATGTGGAATGAAATTATCCGTACTCTCTCGCATCATCTCGTTTTACCTGAACACGCACCATATTTCCTCTGTACTAGCGTCGATAGATGCCTCGCAGAAATTAGGGAGTTGTGTCTGTAAAAAAGACCTAAATTTGGAGAAATCGGCTTTGGCGTACATATATACGCGTCTTCTAGCCTTAACCTGTTTCTCCACTTTTAGCTTAAATTCCACGTACACAGCATTATGATCGCTTATTCCTTCCTCTATGGAAAGCTTGTTCATACGCTCGGGGTAGTACGTTACGAGTAAATCTAATATATCGTTGGATCTCGTGGGACATGTTACTATCTGACACAACGAGTGTTTAACGAAGGTTTCTATAAGTGCTTCGCATGATTCACGCTCTCTACCACCAGGATCGAAGCAATTATGATTCCAGTCTATTGAAGGAAAATCCATCTTCGCAGCTGAATATTTCGACAAAAGGCATACCGTGGGGGTGAAAGCGAACTTTCGTGGCATACTTTCATTATCTCGAATGAAAGTCTGTTACGTGTGATTCTTTCGCATTGAAAGAGAATTCATTTAAGATATTATATATTAGATATAAAATTAGTTATTATGTACGGTGGTCGATACTAGTATGACAAATTATTTCGAGCTTTAATAGATTGAAATGTAAGCCTTTTACTCGAAGGTTTAAAATAATGTGTGCGGATTATTAGAAGAGTGTCACTATATATATGAAGTAAGTAAGTCCGATAAAGTTTAACAATGAGCTGGGTGGACGAGATCTAATTTATTGTGTCCGAATCGGGGAAAATCGAAGAAATGAAATATGTATTTCTTTAATCTTATCGGTACTACTTTAGAGAAGAAACAAATTGAACACAGAGCACTGTGTAGTGAAACCATGGTCGTATCTGTATACGAAAATTAAGAAAGTGGAAAAAGTTCAAGTGTTCAATTTGTTTATTCTGCAAAAAACGCGTATCGCTTTGTCCGATGAGTCTTGCTATCGCTCGTGTCATATGTCCACCGAATGACCCTCTCGTGATCGACGTCAAATTTCCCTAATTTTTATCGTATTCCAATTCGACCGGGAGGTGGATCTCCGGAAGGCGTGTAAGGCACGTGTAACCTGGCCTTAACCTTGCTTAACCGTATCCGAAGCCCAATTAAGTAATATCTTGCAGCCCTTATCTTTTTCCTCCGAAATTCCTTCTTATTGTCCCGCAAACCCACTCCCTTAACAAATTCTTGTTTCTTCTATCCGTCGCTCGTGGGAAAATGCTCACGCTAAGGAATGGAATGTAGATTCCTTACTCCTTGTTAGTGGTGCGAGTGATAAAGCTGGGTAGAAATTGTTTGAAGAAATCGAACTAAGTCCACGTTTTCTGGCGGGTATTGACTAAACATCCTTTGCCTGCGTTTTATGGCTGCGGATTATCCTCCGTATTTTTTCATTTCACCGGTCTTCGTGGTATTTTAAAACTTTAGTTTTAATTGAAACGCTTGCGATTTCGTTAACAATCTTAATTGTTTAGTTGAACGGAACATTCTATTTCGCCACTCACCAAAGTTTAATAGTATCGCTAGGTAACGAATCGGGAAATTACCTAGCGTAGTTCTCTTAGTTTTTATACGCCCCGCAAACTGATTACGCAAAAGCGACCCTTTAATTCTAATCAATGAATTTACATGACATTTAATTAAAATTGTTACATTGAGAAGTTTTAAAGTCAAATACATTTTCAAATAGCTTTTCCCCTCGACTAAAATACATAATGTCTTAAAAAAACTTCTGATTTAGATAGCTATTTCGGCCCGTCATAGCAACCGCACCTACGAATGCTTTCCACTATTAAAAATAAGTTGGAAATATATGTCGCGTGGGCCATTGTAAATTTGCAAATTACATGAGCTGATAATATCATGCGACCGCAAGCAACATCTCCACGATTTCTCTTATTTTCTATTTGAAGTGCATTCGTCGAAGTACATAATGAATGCCCATTATATTTCTCACGTTCAAAAAAATAATTTTCTTCTCTTCCACCGAGATTTAAACCACGACGGGCAAGAATTGTTCTTTGAATTTTGTATTCGATCCACTTTGCGGTAATCGTTAATGGTTTTATCAGCGTAAGTGGCCTTCGTTAATAACATGACTTGCAGTATTTTATATAATAATAGCCGTCGTCCGTTGGTTGGTTGGTCACGCTATGCAAACGCTAATAACTGGAGAAATAATCATGATAGAAACTGTAAATTTGGTAGGGATGCTTGATCAACACATTTCAGGTGATGACGAATTTAAATCGCGAAAAAATTCCTTGGTTCGTCTCCAAGAGAGGCACTTGTATTTCCCATTACTTAACATGTTAAACGCGATTTTTCGACTTGCAGGCTTTTATTCATTTGGAAATTAAAACTAGAAGAAATTAACAGATGACCTTCGGATTTGAACCATTTTGAAGAAAAAGTTATAAAGTTTCTTATTCCGTTCGTCGTTTTTCGCCCACAGTTCGAAATATTCCATTTTAAACGTTAAATATGCATATTTTGTGGAAATCTCGCCATTTTAACGTGATGTCGACCATTATCATTGTTACACCTCAAATTACTATTATTGTATACATTCTTCTGGGAATAAGGGTGCCTTGAGTGCTTCAATACGAGCAAATACGAGTGAATACGAGAGAGAGAGAGAGAGAGGAAGGAACGGGAGAGATTGGCGTGTTTTGTGGAAAATAAGTATATTAACGTAAATATGAAAAATTTTAAGTATCAACAGTGTTATTTTAGAAAAATTGGAGATAAAAAGCATTCTTAAATTAAATTCTTTGTAAACCATACGTGCTTACGAATTTATATTGTTATTCCTCGAATTAATTTCGTAACAATGGCCGAAGTTTGGAAACGAATATAAATTAAAATTCAATTAAAATTAAAAGGACATTTAAAACTGTTAACAGGCAATTTTCGATGAAACAACAGTGGATCTTTTAATGAATTGATTTGTCTTTATAAAAGGAATTTCGGTGCTTATTTAATACAGAGTAAGTTCTAAGGCTTATAATCCATTTAAATCTAATAACAGTAGCTATTGTAGTTTAAAGAAAGAACTTTATTTATTCACTTTAGGTACAGAATGAATTAATTTTAGGCTAGCATTGCCTATTATAAAAGGAGTTACTTTGGAATTTACAGTATGTAAAGTGGAAATTGTACCGAATTGACTCAAATATATTTCAAAGCAAAAATCAATTTAAAACTATTGAAAGTTGTTGTTTCGGAAACTGAGAAGTCAGGAGTGCTGAGCGAACGATAAACGATATTGAGGTACATTATATTCCAAAATCTATTTAAAGTATTATCAGAGGCAATTGAAGATTGAACCAATTTTTTGGAACCGGAATTCTGCTTATTTAATGAAATTGACATCCTAATGCTATAATCAATTTAAAACGGTACTTTCCTGTTAACGGGAATACCTCAAAAAATAAACATGTATTGTTGTGATATGTTACGACGTATCTGTTTGTTAACAATGCGTAAGAACGGGGGAATTGCTTAAAAATCACACTTTTTGAAACTTATTTTTTTAATAAAAGGAACGTAATTACTAATACAATCTAAATTTATGTTACTAGGGGGTCAATATGTCTTTATGGCATTTAAAATAGCTGGAAATATATCGATTTCTTTGTTATGTTGTCGCCACATGAATTCTTCCGCTGAAAGGCTTTCACATTGCATTTCTAAAATATTCTGTCGCAGAAGTAAAGTTTCATAATATGATCCTTCTTGCACATTCGCCCTTTAGATAATATACCATGGTCTTCAAGTAAAGATACAGCTTTTTCTTCGCTCTTCGGCAAGCTCCACAAATGCATCATTAAGGGATCAACGTAAATATCTTAACGAGATTTGTTACGCATTGTTAACAAACAAAATCTCACAACATATCAGAACAATACCTGTTTATTTTTTGAGGTATTCCCGTTAACAGGAAAGTACCTTTAAAACTAATAACAATGGCTATTTTAGTAGAAAGAAAGGTACTATTTTAGTCACAAGGAATTTCTGTGAGATTTTAGTTAATTAATTAAAACAGACATAATATAGAAATATTCGATGGTTAAAACAGTGCACAGTTTTATTCTTGCGATTTTTACATGTTGCATTGACGAAAATTTAGATTCATTAAACCCGTTGAAATTCAACGGGCACTTATGCTAGTGTATCAGTAATTGCGATCAAATAAATACAACAATGAAGACGAGAGCCAAATATGACTTCGAAACCGGCGAAGTTTTTTTCAAAGTGCGCTGCATATACGTAGATGAGTGGAATAGGGGCACAGATATCATTTCAGGATAACCTGGTAAAATGAAATAATTTCGGAGAACCGTATTACAATGAAATCTCGTTACAACGTACTTCAAATTACGTATATTTCAAATTAACCTACTTTTTTAAATCCCCGTCAATTTTCCCGTATAAATATTTCAAAATATCGTACTTCAACTTGAAATAATTTTCAATACTACGTATGAAATTCAGAGGTCCCGAAAAAGATATTTGTGGTTTTAACGTAGTATTTCATTCTTGCTCATTCAAGTCGTTTACACCAATTTTGAAGGCATCTATTGTCTTTAGTGCTGAAAGTTCTGTGGATTGCCGCCAAAATCCCAAAGAAGGAATTTTCCGAGCTGACAAATTTAGAACCGATGATCAGTTATCCCTATCTTTGTTTTCGCAATAGCATTGAGATATAATCTTAAGGTGTAGGATATATATCTCTTGTTAGACTCATTATGGCCAGTTTCGGTTTGCGCGGGACCTGGGAGAATGCCGATCCCCCACTGAGATGATTCCAGAAAAAAAACTATACCTACTCCTTATGGGTATATTCAGCATGAAATATAAAAATTCATACTCCGTAGAGATACGTTGTATCGAGATTTTACTGTAATCTGCCTCATAAGTTTCCCTTCACTTAAGAGTTGTTCGCGTTTTGTTTGCTTCAGGAGCGGATCCAGAAACTTCTCAAGGGGGGGAGGGGGGGGGGGGGGGGCGATCGCCCCTACACCTATCGAATCCGCCCCTGCCAACTGCCCAAGATTTTGAAAAACCCTACCCAGTGGAGTGCAATGAGGTTATCCAAGGAGGGGGCGACCGCCCCCTTCGCCCCCACCCCCCGTGGATCCGCCCCTGGTTTGCTTGTTTGGTTGGTTTGACGTGATGAGGCAATATCTTGGGTTGTTTTTAGCAAGCTGGAGTAGCACTGATACGTATTTTATATTGGCAGATTAAACCATAAAGCCATATATTATACATATGTGTAATAGTGCATGGTAAACGATTGTCGACATGAATGAATCACTTCTCTTTATCTAATTTCAGCTTATTATATAACCGCATAGGTTGCAATAACCAAAATTTTATTCTTTTACAATAATATATTTTCATTATGTCTTAAACGCATTCTCATCTATTAACAAACTGTGTTTGTTTTGTCCTACTTTATTTTTGTAATACAGACCAAAAACCTGCGTCATTGATCATATCAAAAACTTATTAAAGTTTAACATTTAAAAACTATTGTGAGGAAAGGAAGTTTCCGTGGGTGGTTTTTTTCTGCCATTGTTTTTTTTATGTAAACAAATCCCGTCATCCCGCCACAAAGACTGAACATTGGAACAATTTCTTAGACCAAAAGTAAATATATATCTCGCAGGTGAACACCCCCAGAGTCCCCTTCCTATGTTTGCAAATTATCAGGAATTTAATTTTCTTGGAGCTATGCTTCTGACACCGTGCACACACTCTGGATCTTGTATTTATATATATATATGTGTATATATTAAGAGCTTGGAATTTTATGAAAGTCACTTTCCATCATCAGCGTATTCGGTCGGCGGTACGTCCAAAGTTATATAGGTGCGCACGATTGTTAAATGTTATAATTTTTCTCCTACCTTCAGCTCACAAGGATGATTTCAGAATCGAATGTGTTGAAGTTGTGACTACGAATAGCCAAATAAATGGAAGGCACGATTCTCCTGAAGAGAAGGAATACTGATATAAAATAACTAGCGTAATTGCCCGTCAATATGACGGGATATCTTTAGTTAACCTTAAAATAGCTGCCTCCCTCCCCCCCCCTCTCTCTCCTCCTCCTCCCTTCCCTTCCACCCTATCCTTCCCTTCTCACTCACTTCCTCTCTCTCCATCCCTCTCTCTCTCTCTTAAATGTAAGAGCAGACTGTTAGTCTCAATTTCGCCCTCAATAAAGTCGTTTGTCTGTCTGTCTCCCTCCCTCCATCTCTCTCCCTCTCTTTCCCTCCCTCTCTTTCCCTCCCTCCATCTCCTCCTCCCTCCCTCCTTCTCCCTCCCTTCCCCTCACTCCCTACCTCTCCTCCCTCCCTCCGTCTCCCTCCCTTCCCCTCACTCCCTCCCCCTCACACTCTCCCCCTCTCTCTCTCCCTCTCTCTCCCTCCCTCTCCCTCCCTATCTCGTATCAAAATAATTCAATGCACGCTTACACCCATAAGGATTGATATAACTATAGGATTTTGAGGTCTAACAGTGTAATTGGTAGCCAAGGCAACATCCCGTTAAAAAGGCAATATTTCCACAAAATATGTTAATTAAACGTATAACATGAGCGATATCGAATTGTATGCGAAAAAAGATGAACAGAATAAGATACTTTGTCATCTTTTCTTCAAACGGTTCACATCCGAAGATCGTAGGTTAAATCCTAGTTTTAATTTCCAAAACAATAAAAGCCTGCACGCCAAAAAATGGGTTTTTACGTGTTACCATACGGAAAATGGGAAATGTCTTCCTAGGAGTCGAACCCAGGACTTTTTTGGATATTAATTTTCGTCATTACCTTAAAATATGTTAATCAAGCATCCTTGCCTAATTTGAATCTTCAACCTATTCCGGAAGTTTGTTAAAACGCTCTATATCGACCATCATGAAAGCGTGACCAACCAACCAACAATCCTGGGCTATTATAGTATAAAATTACAGCATTTTCTCCTGTGTGTTGGAAGCAGCCTAATTAACGATAATTGGCTAAATTATGGAAATGCATTTTGGCAAATATAATTTTAAAAAATGTATGACAATCATATGACTAGTTTACATCTATGTACAATACTTATCAATTTAAATAGAAAATCTCTTAATTTCTTCGTCACCTTACAACATACCGAACCATTTTAAAACTGCTCAAAAGGGAAATTGGTAAAATAATATATATAATATAATAAATACTCTTTTGAGCTTCAAAAATGTTCGCCTTATAACATTTTCATAGTCGTGATAGACCAAGCAATGAATACCAAAAGTATATCTACAGTTTCAACCACACAACGATAGATGTCGCCATATTGCTTGTCGGGAGGTGCCTGTTGCCTGGGACTTGCAGTGTTGAGCGGTCGGTCGGCCAGTTCATATCGTACTCCGTCCTAAAGGACAGAGTGCGAATGTGGATTACGGATTGGTAACGAGTAATTACGGTTTGCATTTTAAATTTTATATTGTGTCTACACTTCGTTTCTATATTATACATATTACATTATATATTATATTAATAGTATTTTAAGGTTGTATACATATACATAATTGTAATCTACGTCTGTCTTTCCACCCCATCTAACGCACGACATGGCAGGTGGGTCGACCCTTGCCACCCTCCCTCCCTCCCTCCCGGGGCCCCGACCTTGGCCAAGGTTCCCACCCTGTGTACACACAAAATCCCAAACCACGATACCATTTCCACACGATCGATGTTTTACGCAATTGACACATGTACTATTATCCTATGTCATATTATTGTTTATTTTCCACGATAAATGCTAAATCGAATTTCGAAACGTATGTACCGGTAATATCTTTTCCCCTGAACGAAAACAGGTGATGCTGGAGACGTGCATTTCTTTTCCGAATGCACGAAGAGTGAAGAACGAAGACGCCCAGACACCATTCATCATGCAGGAGTAAGTATGTTTCGATGTAATTGTACTGTTTTTATTAATTTCTCCTTTTTAATAGTGATTTGTTTTTACAGAGCTCCTCTCCAACACAGGGTGTATCATCGCAGTGTGGCGCGGTTATCTCCCAGTGGAGGTAATTAATGGTTTCACTGGAGGGATGACACAGTGGTATGGTAGTCTTATTTTGATCTCAGGCATATAAAATGCCTCACAAGAATAATCATAATTAATTAGCAATTTTTCTAAATTCTATAATTTCTCTGACGTCGTTAACGGCGACTGTAGTTTTGCTGTCGTATATTGGATTTAGCCAATATGAGTTTATATGTCTATGGTTTATTCGTCTGCCTTATCATCAGTTGAAGCGGAAGAAATTGTTGTGTTATTGCCATAATTAAAGTGAAAATTAAGTATATCAATTCTTTAAACAGTATATCCTGATCTATTACATTTATTTGCTTTTTGAATATAGTGATTAAGTTTTAATGTCCATGCATAAGAAACAAATAAGTAGTAGACATATTGAACCAAATTTTGTGTTGCATTGAGTTGCAAAATGCAACGGTAATGTTTATTTATAATCAATTCTTAATTTAATATTTTTTTAAGTATATCAGTCATTTTACTTGAGCAATTCAGTGTTTTATTACTTAACGTTGAATTGGTAATTAAAAATTATTTGTAATAGTTTTGTATGAGGACTTAGTTCTCCTCATAAAGACAAACGCTTACGGATAAAATACCTATAATCGTGCGTTAGAATAATAGACCGTTTTAGGAAATGTCTAAAATATTTTTGCTAATATAGTGATTGCTCTTAATTGCAGATAACCATCAACGCCACACTGGACAGACACGGACGCTCGCGGTAAGCTCAATTTCCCTTATTTATAATGCACACGTCATTTCGTGTAAGATATCACGAACTTCATTCGAGAAATACGTTCGAACCGAATTGAATTAAGTCAGTATCATTTTCAGATGTAGTGTTTATTGTTGTTGGTAGGCTTGCCACCTTTAGGACTTTGAACGGGAATATTTGTGTTTTTCCATAAATTTTCAGGCTCTAGATTAATTTTACTGAATTTTCTCAAATTAACCGGTTATAAATACGAGGATGTTTTTTGGCGAAACGAACCTCCCGACGTTTTCACGTACTAAAATATCGAATGATCAATAGCTCTTTAATATATATGAATTTCAAGTTGGAAGTATTTTTTTCATTAATCTTGAATGAAATTCAATTTCGGTTCTGCTAATGGCTGGACGTATGCAGGTACTCAAATATCTCTTAAATATAACGACATATAATATATTTCTTCCGAATGTGGCAACTTCATCAGTTTACATGTTGAAAAAATTTTCGTAACTGTTGGATATTATTTATTATTAATATATATTTAGAATTCTTTGCCTGTTATATCAACCCGTTCATTTTCAAATAAATGCATCACCTGTACGTATTCTGCAGTCAGTAAGTTGAATAGAATGTATCGCACTCTGTGATAATTTGCTGTTGTTTAATTTTAGCATGATCACAACATTGGGATATTTCAGATTAAGTATATATTTGCACTAAGGAATAGTACTGCAGTCAGGTTCTTCTGTAGCGTGTGAGGAAAATTCGGCTTGCTTTAACGTCACGAACAGAGACTTGGTGATGCGTTTATTCGGAAATGAAATATAAAAATATTTCTTCAGAAGATGATTTTTTAATTGTATTTTATTTTAAAGACTTCAAAGATGAAAATTGTTGGTAATGTTTCTGTTTTCAATTTTGCTTCGGGATTTAAAACCTCAAAAGATGTAAATCAACTAGGCTTCACAATTTTCTCATACATATAAAGCCTGTAGCAATGTTAATTTTAAATTTGGTATAGGTAAAACTGGCACTATATGCAATACCTGAAGTGTATGTGGCCATGTGGTAATTTCTTTTTGTAAGCATTTACTCGGTTCTGTTATTTTAGAATTACGTATCATAAAGCTCACGGATACATAATTTTAGAATATAGTATAAATGAGCATGTGCTAAATATTCTTGAAACTACCATGCTGATTTTTTTGCAGGGAAGCGAGGACTACGCGAGTGGGTGGGAGCTGTGTACTTAGGAGCGTAGATGCTGTTTACTTAGGAGGGAAGGTGCTGCTTAGTTAGGAGAGTGGGGCTGCAAACTCGGCTTAGTAGGTTCGTCAACCTTAGTTTAGTAGGTGCGACAAACTTAGATTAGCAGGTGCGACAAATTTCGATTTGTAGGTGCGACAAACTTAGATTTGTAGGTAGAAGTAGTATTTAGGTGTGTGAGTATGTGTGTGCATGGTAGTGCATGGATGTGCGCGCGCACATCTTTGGGTAGTGGTGGTGGTGTGTGTGTGTGATGGGTGATGGTTGTATGTATGAATCATTTTGTCATCGATTACATTCTTTAGCTAGACAGATGAGAGTACTTAAGTTTAGCAAGCGTTAGCATGGTGTAGGGCTGGCCAACCCAGCGAGCTCGCCATGTTAAATAATGAGCAACGATGGCCTAAGCATTACCTCCTGGGTGCCAATGGAAATATGCTTAACTTGAAGGGTATAGAAATCATTCCATTCATATTTTTAAAAAACCTCCAGTTATCAGATGCAAAACAAGTTCTAAAGGTTTCCCAGTTTAGGATTTATTACCTTATGACTGAGTCTTCATTAATTATGTTGAATTCTACTGTTGAAATGTTATTTACAGTTGTTTATCTTAAACTGTGATTTCTATTTCATAAAGAAATCTTGTATTGTTAGTTTCTACATCACTGTTTAATATCTGAAGATAATACTTTAGGCTAATAAATGTATGATGCAACTCTCTCTAAATAAAATGTTTTAATTTTACCATGAGTATTTATTTAAATTATAAATTAAGTAAACGTTCGATGACTTTAAATGATTCTTTGATTTTCTATATCAATTAATTTAATTTATACATCAAACTGTAGTGAGCTTAAATCTGACATAAGTTTTACAATTCGTTTATAAGATATTTCTATTGCCAGGAGTGTAATTATCGAATAGCATAATTGGCCATCAAAAAACAAATGAAGTTGCAATAGTGTCCCAGATAAGGTAATGTAAACTTCTTCCATCAAGTCTTTGAGGTAAAATGTCCTCTGTCCTACTCTAATGATAATTAGGATGCAAAATGTCCTACTTTGTGATACATTTCTGTTTGGGAGAAGATCTACCGGCAGTTGTGCCCCTAATCAATCGCATGGCTACTGGGACCTAATGGGTGAGTTTTGCATTGCTGTCTCCTCCACTCATACTTCGCATTTAAGAGATCGCAATAATATAGGATAGCAAGAATAGCAGCTTGTCACTGTTAGTTCTGCTTCATCTATCATCAAAGATTGGTCATGTTCAGTGAAGTGAGACTGCATCACATTTTAGTTCCGTTATATGTATTAATTAAATATAAAAAATTTTCTGTCTTTTCTCAACAAGTTATATCAACATTTCTTGTAAATTTTGTTTTTCTAATAAGGAAAGCAGGCTTTACTTCCTGAAACTTGGGGAGATATCAAATCTGCATTTCCAATCAAAAGAGCATAGTTTAAATTGTTCTTCGGTATTTTCATTCATTTTCATAGAATTATGTAACATATTAAATTTTGAAGTTTTATTCAAATCATATTGCTGCCATGAGAGTGATTTTTGAAGGTTATTTTCAAATCTTGGCTTTATGGGTCCTTTTACAGCCTAACTATATTTTCCGTTTAAGTTGGCTTCGATCAGGAGGAGATCCTTTGGAGAATTAGAGTGTCTTTGATGCCAAATTAGCCTTGAATTCTGAGTTATTATGACTTGAAAACTGACACGCTGCTGAGTCTACATTGTAAGTACTTTTATGACCAGCCATCATGGATAATGGATTTATCACCTCTAAGAGCAATCAATATTATTTTGTGGAATTACATTATAACTAAATATCAGCTGTGGGTTCATCCTACAAATGTAAAGCTAGCTAATATCAGAACATTTGGTGTAACAATAGCCCAAGAGGTCGAGTCACCAGAAAACACACATGTCATCAGAACATTTACTCATTAGTATGTACCATGAAATAGCAGATTATGAAAATTTCCAATTTTTTTCCTTGTATGAGTACATAGTCATTTAAAAAGTTAGTATCACCAATTTAAAGAGGTATTATTGAACTCATCATTGGCCTAGAAGAATATTAGCTATCCACACAGGGTAGAACAAATAATTAATATTTTAAATTAATATCCTTTTCCACACAATAATCACAATTTTTAGCTCATTTTCTTAAAAGCCAGAACTTTGTCCATCTGTCATTGGACAATCAACATTTTTTAAAGAGGTATTTAAAAAATTCTTTTTGAATTAGATAGCGCTTATCCATCCTTGAAGTTCACTGCAACTGTACTTTTCATGTAATTCATAGTTTTCCCTCTAGGTGACTTTTGAAATGGTATTTACCCAAACTACTGAAGCTAGAGGAGCGAAGTTTTCATGAATGGGAAGGTCTACGTTCCAACATTGCGGGTTTCCCCCTCTGCAACTAGGGAGGCAAAAGAGAATTTTGAAAATTTTTAATAAAATGTGCTTCCACCTGTTGCTTTAGTAAGTGTATCTTACTTGTTTGAATTTAAAAATTTGTGAATTGCTTTTGGAGTAGACAAGCGTCTAAACTTAGGACACCGAACTTGTCATGGTTTGTGGCAATGTGATATACTGTTCGACAAAAATAAGGAAATTAAATATTATTATATCATGATAGCTGGTAAAGTTTACTAATAAGTTTTAATTCTTTGTTTATGTTAGCCATATAACCAAGATTAGTTAATGTATTATAGTATGAAAGTAGAGGATAGCTAGACAATTTGGCTCAACCAAGGCAAACTTAAGGAAATTTCAAAATTGTAAAAGATGTTATGTTGTCATCAGCATTCACAGAAACATATTGTGGGAGCAAGGGGAATAAAAACCAGGGTCAGCTTGAAGCTATTCCAATGATAAGACTGCATTCAGCCCCAGAGTTCCTATGTAAACTGTTCAACTTCAATAATATTTATTTTATTTTATAAAATATATTCTGAAAGATATGTCTCTTATTTTTCAACCAGTAATTCTAGAGGGAGGGGCAAATGTGCACGGTCATGTATATAGTATTGACCCCTTAAGCCGATAGCCCAATTACATACTCGCCAAATGCAGATATTGCTTAAATTGCGATTCTATCAGCATAAAGTAGCCTTTCATGGGACTATATGTGTCACAGCAGACCATCGATATGTGATCTTTCAATGGATCACCAATTTCCTGTCAGTTTGTTAGTTTTTATACTTCGGTAGAGGAAATACGTAGCGTAAGCTACGCTATTTAGTAATTTAAATACATGCTTGAGGGGTTAAGGCAATATTGAAGATGTGATAACAAAAATTTATTGATAGACTCGTAGATATAGAATTTATTTCATTTTTAATTTATATATTTTGCTGTAAGGAGGATTTTTATTTTCATAGAAGAAATAAATATTATAGCGCTAATACCATTATTAGTCCACACCTTACTAGTAAAATCCAAGTGTCTGTTTGTTAAAATATATATATATATATATATATGTGTGTGTGTGTGTATATATGAACAAATTTTGAACTCTTTATTTCAATTTCAATAAAACCTTTAGCTTTTAATTGGCTTTCCCTAAAATTTTAAATAACACAGAGAATGATAACAACTGTGTTCTTAAAGTACTATTGAGTGTGGTGAAGTAAGAAATATGTAACAGAAATTAATAATGAAGAAATGATAAAGTTTCAATAACACACACAATGTGATTTACTGTCAAAATTGTTAATTCTATGCTATTCTAGGACAGTATTCAAACTATTTGTCAGGTTCTAATACTCTAATTCTCATATCAGAACATAAAAATAATTAACTTCAAGTTGCTGCAATTTTAGAGTTAAAGAACTGAAGTGTGTTTAAGATTATGAAATGAAATATAAATCTAAAAAGATTTAAGGAGTGTTTTTATTTCGCTTAAACAATGATTTAGTTCTGACAGAAAGTTTAAATTATGGATTGCCGGAGGTCCTTCCTCAATTTTTATGAGATGTCGAGGACTGAAATTAGGGTTAGCAGATATCCCGTTTCTTTTATAAATATCTCAGGTTTTTAAAGCTTTTCTTTCAGTATTCGAATGAAATGGAAATTTTGAACTCATTCTTCGTGAAGAGAACTGCCACTTACAATGCGATATAATCAATCAGCTAATTGCATGTCATTAAGCCTTGGATGAGTAATTTTATAAGTATTTGCATGAGTTTATATAAACATAACCCCTTGATCACAACTTAGTTTTTCCTAATAAGAATCAATTTAGCTCGTATAAATATTATAAAAAGGAATATAAACGCCTTTCAGGAAAAGAAAATATCAAGAATACAAGTATTAGATGTACTGACGTAAACGAACCCGATACTCTTCTTTAAGATACTTTCATTTTAAATAATGTGTAGAAATTCCGCAAGATGTCGTTGGTGAGTGGCCGTGTTTCATATAGAGGACTCTGGTTACGGCGGTAGTGTTCGGTAGTGTTCGAAACCCATGGTGTTGAAGTGAGACTATGGGGTTTAAGCGTGATTCGGAAAATGTCGATATAACCCAACAACCATAAACTTAACGATCAGTGATTTGAGTGACACATTCATCGCGGGAAACGAAGAGAAAGGGAAACATCAACTAATGGAGCTTATAAACGAGGTAAGAATCACTTTAGTTTTCTTTTTACCATAGAGCTTCTCGGTTTTGCTGTACTATCTTTGTTAAATGAATAATATTGGGAAAAGTAAATACTTTATTGGGTAAATATAATTGATAATCTTTTAAAACATTCATTATAGATAATTTGTTCATAACAACATGAATCTCCGTTGCTCTGTATTGTTTACGTGGTGCAAGTTTTATTTAGCTATATTAGATGTGATAGCTACTACCTACTACAATCTTTGAAACTTTCAGTGGTACTATATTGTTCCGTTGATTTCTACGTGTTTGTTTGTTGGCATCCGCAAACTTGTCGGAATGAATGAGCATCATTTGTTGAAGCCGGTAATTCTTTCTTCTGCACATTTCTCTTCAGTGTGGATGCGCAAATGCAAAAGGAATTATTAGTAATAAATTTGGCACCATTAAAATTGTAATAGATAATGTTTTCTTTGGAAATTCTCAAGGCCACCGCCAATTGTGAAGTATTTTTCCGAAGTTGTAAGGAAGGTAGGTAGTTCACCTATATTTCCCGTATTGTGTTTGGAATAATAATACGCGAAGGGTTACTCTTTCTTTAATGTGGAGATTCTCGGCTTGGATATTTGATAATTCGCAAGAAGGTTTATTAATTTTTTTACTCTTCTGGGTTTAAGATGAAAT
Organism: Uropetala carovei; assembly: GCA_036926305.1. Taxonomy (NCBI): domain Eukaryota; kingdom Metazoa; phylum Arthropoda; class Insecta; order Odonata; family Petaluridae; genus Uropetala; species Uropetala carovei. The sequence goes on from JAXCHB010000250.1 coordinate 2,114,734, forward strand.
GTTTACCAGTTGTTGTCAGGATTGTGATGAAACGTGCAAATTGAATTTTACAGAAATATAGCGGTGTGATATTTAGTGCGTTTACTTCTATTTAATCTACGGAGGATTCTGCTCGGAAAAAGAAATATTTATTTCAGTAGTCGCGTTCTTCTCGCATATTATTTCGATTTTTGAGATTGAATTCTAAGCGCTTAACCTTAACCACTCCGTGCTTTCGGTAACGAAGCAGTGCGAACCTGAGGCCATAGGATGGCGCAGGGAAAATTAGACGAGGAAAGGTCTCGTATGGACACCAACGCAACCCCCCCCCCCCCCCCCCCCACCCGGCTGTGTTCGACGCTGGCGTCTGATTCCTCAACGCGAGGGAAGGCTCTCCCGGGGCGCACACGTTGGGAACAGGGTTGCCACCTCAAAGTACTCACCAACCCGGTCATTTTCAATTCTGACCCGGAGATTTCTCTGGTCTGACCGGAGATTTCCTAATTTGAACCGGAGATTTTTAAAGGCCAACTTTTTTTTATTGTGTTTGCCATTCCGGAATGAAAATAAGATGATGGTTTCTCTGTTGCAACCGTCTTTGTTTTCCGGTCCCCACTATCAAATTTTTAACCAACTTTCATGACAGTTGGTTAGAAACTTTCTACAGAGGCCAAGATGACGGAAATTGAATTTCCGGGATCGATTCCATGAGTTATCCTTTCCTATTGATTTAAATGGGAAATGTGAAACCCATCGTGCAAGTATATTTCCCTACCCACCCTAAAATACATATGAAAAATGATATCAGTGCTGGATTTTCGCTATTCTCTGCGGAATGGAATAGAAATCTGGGCCGACTCAACAATACAAGCGAACCAAGCGCCCACTTGGGGCGCCGATTTTTCCTGAAAATTTTTTGAAAAATACCGTTTTCCATTAATATGTTTAGTGTTTTCAGCTGGCGAATATATGTGAAAAGGTGACTTCAAATTAATGTTCAGGGGCAATAACCGTGATCTACTCCGAATGGTAAAATGTTATTTCCGATTTCCTCTTCCTACAATAGTATCGAATACAGATAGCTGGATGTGGTTTTTTGCAACATTTTATAGCTGTGTTACATGCCGGGGGTCTTTGCCGACCGTATGAAAGCAGTCCTCACCGCCCCTAATATCTCCAGCTGATTCCCTCTTATATTTGACGCCCCCGAGGGTTCCTGTTCGGATGCAAGAACTGATCGTACGACGACACTCCGAGTGCTTTTGGGTTAGGACCCCGGGCCCAAAGACGAAATTTCCCGAAGGGGAGAAAAACAGAAGTAGTGGGGAGAAGTATCGGGGTGCTCAGGGATGATAAAAAAGCAGTGGGTTGGGTTGGGAAAACCCAAATCCGAATCTGAGTGGGAAATGGAGAAAACGCCTGCCGTTGGTATTGGTTGCACCCGCGTATTGCGGTAGGAAAACATTATGACAGATCCTAATACCGGGCCCCGTGGATTTTGCCCCGGTATCCCCACCCTCTCGGTGGCCCTGCCCTGGGGTATAATCTAGTACAGGGGTGGGCAAACCGTAGCCCCCGGGCCATATGTGGCCCTCGAGAGCATTTAACGTGGCCCGCGAAGGTTTGGTGAAAAAGCAATCTGTAAATTTAACACGATTTTATATTACTTTTGGTAAAATTATAACAATAAAACCTTTAGTTTTGAAAATTTAGTCCTACAATCCTTGTTTGTGCTTGTTTTTCACTTATGTATGATGCGTAAGAATCTAAGCAATTTCCGATTTAATCTCTAATCTGGCCCGCCTAAGCATTGGCGTCTTTCAATGTGGCCCGCTGAAGAATTCGCAAACACCGATACGGCCCGCCATGCAGAAAAGTTTGCCCACCCCTGATCTAATATACAAATGCGTTATTTTTTTCTCCCGAAATCGCGTAATCAACTGAATTTTTTTGCAAATGTAAGTATAATGCCTGACAATGTTACATAAAGTATGTAATGTGGGAAAACAAAGAGCAGCTTGTGTTGCTTCATACACCGTACTGCATTACTGTTAATAAAAAATATTTTCATGTAGGGCAAAACCGGGTGACGCGCCGAACTTTTTGAAAATCCGTTATAAATCGATACAAGTTTAAAGGCCTAAAAAACCTATACGCATATCTAAAAGAGTGGTCCTTGAACTACACATTTCGACTAGAAAATTAATTTTAAAATATTATTTAGATGGCATTTACTGTGAAAGAAAAGAAGACTAGGGTGCAAGACACCTGCCCGCTGACGCTCGCCAACCCCCACCCCCTCTCCCTTTGCTCACTGTTTATTCGTAACTACCGTGTACGTATTAGATTTAGATTAGTTTAGGGGAACATGTTTTGAATATGAGTTTAATGAATTCTAGATCGGTGTATATTACGCGGGGTACAGCTAGTATTCGTTATTCTGTTTGGAGAAAGTCATACGATGTGCACCTTACGTTTTTTAATTTTGAAAAAGTTTAAAGTGTATTTCTCAATCTTAAACGTCGTGCTATCTTACAATATGATACTCAGGCAAAACATACGAAATGACACATATCGAAGGTACGTAATATTGCCACCAAAACATTTTATTGAAAAACACCGGTTTATTCCATAATTCAGACCATTTATATGTTATGATTTCAATAATATCTCAATTTCAAGCATTAAACCTACATTTCAGTTAATTGGCATATTATTCCGATTTAATTGTATGTAAATAAAAATTTACTATTTTCTATATCAGTTGTCCGGTACACACCAACAACATTACATTTGAATCAAACATGTAAACGGGCTCATGAGCGTAATTTTTGTAAACGCTAAGGTAAAATAACGTGTTATGTATAATGAGCAATGTTATGAAAACCATAATAAAGGAACTATTAATGGAAGAAGTTTCTTACATGTAATATTCCTCTTACATCTTAATTGCTAATACTTCAGAAATAAGTGTATATTACGTGCTCGTCCAAATGGCGGTATGCGTTACTTAGATTGCATTCAAATTTAAATAAGTCAATAAATGCACCAAAAAGTAAACAACTATAAAATTAAAGCAATTGGTTATTCCAGAAAGTAGAAAAAGCTTCTGGCATGTAAAAGTTACGGGGAAAAGAATTATATATTTTTTTAAACATTACGCTGGAGGTCTGTTAAACGCCCTAAATTATTTAAAGAGGAGAATAAAAATTCAATGGAAGTCGAAAGATTATGGAAGAGGGAGTAGATGAGAGAATGAGGAAGACGTAGGGTACCTGCATTAAGGTGTGTGTCGCTTGGTAACATGTCGTAGACATCGTGTAACACTCCGATTTTCGCATCTATTATGATTTAATTTTGCTTATGGTTTCTGTATCCGCCACTCATTTGCTTTTACCGGGCGTCCCGGATTTTTTTATTATCAACGCAGTACGACCTTCCTGCTACGGAAGCCATAGCAATTGTCACATAAATAACAGTACGAGCAAAAATATTTGGTGCGATGTCTGTAAAAGTTACTTTTTTGCTCTCAGGCGGAAATGTATATGCCTATTTATCCAAAGAAACGCGGACGTCGAGCGTCAGCAGTCGAAGGCGACCGCCGGACGCCCCAGTGAAACCACACCTTTAGGAACTAGGATCTTCCTCCTATCTCCACCCTCCCCTAACGCGCTCTCCTCTCGCGAGCTACGAATTTCATGCGTTTACGTACGAGTGAACAATTTTTAATACATTCTTCTTACTTGACTAATTTTTCTTCTGATATACCTACCATACATCGTTGATGTTACTAAAATTTCTATTGTTTAATTTAAATTGCTGTTTTGACTAATAAAATTTTGTGCATATACCTTTAAGAAAATGCCCGGAATTGGGCGATTGTCCGGTTCAGCAAGGCGAAGTCGTCGTTTTAGAGAAAATGAATCTACAACTTCATACCAAAATCGTGTATAAAACGAACGAGAGCGATCTTCTTTACGGCGAGAAGAATTAGAAAGTCCCTTATTAATGAGAGGCAGAGAGAGCGTCGAGCACGCGAAAAGACAAATGCCCCGGAAGTTCGCCTTGAAAGCCAGCGCATACGCTCATCTCGGCGGCGCGCTCAATTGTCTAGCCAAGAGAGTGCAGAAAGGCAAGCTAGGATTGAGAGCCAAGTAGAAAGATGGGGCTCGAAAGTTCGCTCTGCTTTTCGCTATAGTCCCCGAATAGAATAAAAAAATGATGCTGAATGGGTTTTAGGCAAAATGGACAAACTTTGGCAATTTTGCACAGCTAAAAAGTGGAAAACTGAAAGTGTCTGCCTTTGTTGCATTAATGGTAAAGTGAAGTTACCAATGATAATGGAATCCGCCGAACTACTAGAAAGTCTATTACTTGGGACACGTCCCCTTTCCAAACATTTCAGCGCGAAATGCACCCGGGCAAAGCCGGGTACGAAAAGCTAATTTAATATGAGCTCCTATTCTAATCTGACCACATACATGGGAAAAAATAAATAATTTTTGGAACTTCATATTCATGGTTTGGATAAATAAGTTATAGAATAGATATTATGTGAATCAGTACTGAAGACAGCTGCGATTGATATATGTAATTATCTACTCTTAGCAAACTTCTACTGGAATGTTACTATCTGACACAACGAGTGTTTAACGAAGGTTTCTATAAGTGCTTCGCATGATTCACGCTCTCTACCACCAGGATCGAAGCAATTATGATTCCAGTCTATTGAAGGAAAATCCATCTTCGCAGCTGAATATTTCGACAAAAGGCATACCGTGGGGGTGAAAGCGAACTTTCGTGGCATACTTTCATTATCTCGAATGAAAGTCTGTTACGTGTGATTCTTTCGCATTGAAAGAGAATTCATTTAAGATATTATATATTAGATATAAAATTAGTTATTATGTACGGTGGTCGATACTAGTATGACAAATTATTTCGAGCTTTAATAGATTGAAATGTAAGCCTTTTACTCGAAGGTTTAAAATAATGTGTGCGGATTATTAGAAGAGTGTCACTATATATATGAAGTAAGTAAGTCCGATAAAGTTTAACAATGAGCTGGGTGGTCGAGATCTAATTTATTGTGTCCGAATCGGGGAAAATCGAAGAAATGAAATATGTATTTCTTTAATCTTATCGGTACTACTTTAGAGAAGAAACAAATTGAACACAGAGCACTGTGTAGTGAAACCATGGTCGTATCTGTATACGAAAATTAAGAAAGTGGAAAAAGTTCAAGTGTTCAATTTGTTTATTCTGCAAAAAACGCGTATCGCTTTGTCCGATGAGTCTTGCTATCGCTCGTGTCATATGTCCACCGAATGACCCTCTCGTGATCGACGTCAAATTTCCCTAATTTTTATCGTATTCCAATTCGACCGGGAGGTGGATCTCCGGAAGGCGTGTAAGGCACGTGTAACCTGGCCTTAACCTTGCTTAACCGTATCCGAAGCCCAATTAAGTAATATCTTGCAGCCCTTATCTTTTTCCTCCGAAATTCCTTCTTATTGTCCCGCAAACCCACTCCCTTAACAAATTCTTGTTTCTTCTATCCGTCGCTCGTGGGAAAATGCTCACGCTAAGGAATGGAATGTAGATTCCTTACTCCTTGTTAGTGGTGCGAGTGATAAAGCTGGGTAGAAATTGTTTGAAGAAATCGAACTAAGTCCACGTTTTCTGGCGGGTATTGATTAAACATCCTTTGCCTGCGTTTTATGGCTGCGGATTATCCTCCGTATTTTTTCATTTCACCGGTCTTCGTGGTATTTTAAAACTTTAGTTTTAATTGAAACGCTTGCGATTTCGTTAACAATCTTAATTGTTTAGTTGAACGGAACATTCTATTTCGCCACTCTCCAAAGTTTAATAGTATCGCTAGGTAACGAATCGGGAAATTATCTAGCGTAGTTCTCTTAGTTTTTATACGCCCCGCAAACTGATTACGCAAAAGCGACCCTTTAATTCTAATCAATGAATTTACATGACATTTAATTAAAATTGTTACATTGAGAAGTTTTAAAGTCAAATACATTTTCAAATAGCTTTTCCCCTCGACAAAAATACATAATGTCTTTAAAAAAATTCTGATTTAGATAGCTATTTCGGCCCGTCATAGCAACTAATGCTTTCCACTATTTAAAAAAATCCGATGTGGCCAACACATGACTTTCTCCATATTGGGTGTATAGATTTTTAAATTGTTATGAATAATATTAAGAGGCAAAATTATTATTTCCTATCGTAAAAGAAGACACGTCCTTGTTGCCGTAAATTACGTATATTTTGAATGTTTACAGAATTCACCGCTACATGCTGTTAGCGCTGTATACTGGTATTAAGATAAAGCGAAATATATCCGAAATGGATGGTTCTATGAAAATTAGTTTCAAACAAAATTTGGAAGAAATATTATTCTCTACAACTTTGGTCCTTACGAAGATTACAAATAACGATGTTTTTAAGGAGATATTTAACGGAAACCGAAAAATCGGTTATTTATAAATAACTCCTAAAGAATAACTCCTCTAGAAAATTGTTTCAAATCAAAACTCTAGGAAATTATATTCTCTATAACATTTGTATAGAATTGTATATACAATAATGAATTTTTAACGAAGAAATATCGCAAAAACCGAATCGGGTTTCGAATAAACCTCGACTTCCGATTACCCGTTATTGTCGAAAAACTAATCAGTCCTTTATGCTAATATTAAAGTGTTATATATGAAGTTTGGTAACGATATGGCACGTACTTTTTGAGTTAGAGCGCCCACACTAACATACACACACACACACATACACACACACAGACATCATTCCGAAAATAGTCTAAACGTGTTCTAGGGACCTCAAAACATGTATTTCCGTTGAAATCTCGAAGTCGATTTTTTTCATGAATACAATACTTTCCCATTACTACTTACGGAGAAAGAAATAAGTTGGAAATATATGTCGCGTGGGCCATTGTAAATTTGCAAATTACATGAGCTGATAATATCATGCGACCGCAAGCAACATCTCCACGATTTCTCTTATTTTCTATTTGAAGTGCATTCGTCGAAGTACATAATGAATGCCCATTATATTTCTCACGTTCAAAAAAATAATTTTCTTCTCTTCCACCGAGATTTAAACCACGACGGGCAAGAATTGATCTTTGAATTTTGTATTCGATCCACTTTGCGGTAATCGTTAATGGTTTAATCAGCGTAAGTGGCCTTCGTTAATAACATGACTTGCAGTATTTTATATAATAATAGCCGTCGTCCGTTGGTTGGTTGGTCACGCTATGCAAACGCTAATAACTGGAGAAATAATCATGATAGAAACTGTAAATTTGGTAGGGATGCTTGATCAACACATTTCAGGTGATGACGAATTTAAATCGCGAAAAAATTCCTTGGTTCGTCTCCAAGAGAGGCACTTGTATTTCCCATTACTTAACATGTTAAACGCGATTTTTCGACTTGCAGGCTTTTATTCATTTGGAAATTAAAACTAGAAGAAATTAACAGATGACCTTCGGATTTGAACCATTTTGAAGAAAAAGTTATAAAGTTTCTTATTCCGTTCGTCGTTTTTCGCCCACAGTTCGAAATATTCCATTTTAAACGTTAAATATGCATATTTTGTGGAAATCTCGCCATTTTAACGTGATGTCGACCATTATCATTGTTACACCTCAAATTACTATTATTGTATACATTCTTCTGGGAATAAGGGTGCCTTGAGTGCTTCAATACGAGCAAATACGAGTGAATACGAGAGAGAGAGAGAGAGAGGAAGGAACGGGAGAGATTGGCGTGTTTTGTGGAAAATAAGTATATTAACGTAAATATGAAAAATTTTAAGTATCAACAGTGTTATTTTAGAAAAATTGGAGATAAAAAGCATCCTTAAATTAAATTCTTTGTAAACCATACGTGCTTACGAATTTATATTGTTATTCCTCGAATTAATTTCGTAACAATGGCCGAAGTTTGGAAACGAATATAAATTAAAATTCAATTAAAATTAAAAGGACATTTAAAACTGTTAACAGGCAGTTTTCGATGAAACAACAGTGGATCTTTTAATGAATTGATTTGTTTTTATAAAAGTAATTTCGGTGCTTATTTAATACAGAGTAAGTTCTAAGGCTTATAATCCATTTAAATCTAATAACAGTAGCTATTGTAGTTTAAAGAAAGAACTTTATTTATTCACTTTAGGTACAGAATGAATTAATTTTAGGCTAGCATTGCCTATTATAAAAGGAGTTACTTTGGAATTTACAGTATGTAAAGTGGAAATTGTACCGAATTGACTCAAACATATTTCAAAGCAAAAATCAATTTAAAACTATTGAAAGTTGTTGTTTCGGAAACTGAGAAGTCAGGAGTGCTGAGCGAACGATAAACGATATTGAGGTACATTATATTCCAAAATCTATTTAAAGTATTATCAGAGGCAATTGAAGATTGAACCAATTTTTTGGAACCGGAATTCTGCTTATTTAATGAAATTGACATCCTAATGCTATAATCAATTTAAAACGGTACTTTCCTGTTAACGGGAATACCTCAAAAAATAAACATGTATTGTTGTGATATGTTACGACGTATCTGTTTGTTAACAATGCGTAAGAACGGGGGAATTGCTTAAAAATCACACTTTTTGAAACTTGTTTTTTTAATAAAAGGAACGTAATTACTAATACAATCTAAATTTATGTTACTAGGGGGTCAATATGTCTTTATGGCATTTAAAATAGCTGGAAATATATCGATTTCTTTGTTATGTTGTCGCCACATGAATTCTTCCGCTGAAAGGCTTTCACATTGCATTTCTAAAATATTCTGTCGCAGAAGTAAAGTTTCATAATATGATCCTTCTTGCACATTCGCCCTTTAGATAATATACCATGGTCTTCAAGTAAAGATACAGCTTTTTCTTCGCTCTTCGGCAAGCTCCACAAATGCATCATTAAGGGATCAACGTAAATATCTTAACGAGATTTGTTACGCATTGTTAACAAACAAAATCTCACAACATATCAGAACAATACCTGTTTATTTTTTGAGGTATTCCCGTTAACAGGAAAGTACCTTTAAAACTAATAACAATGGCTATTTTAGTAGAAAGAAAGGTACTATTTTAGTCACAAGGAATTTCTGTGAGATTTTAGTTAATTAATTAAAACAGACATAATATAGAAATATTCGATGGTTAAAACAGTGCACAGTTTTATTCTTGCGATTTTTACATGTTGCATTGACGAAAATTTAGATTCATTAAACCCGTTGAAATTCAACGGGCACTTATGCTAGTGTATCAGTAATTGCGATCAAATAAATACAACAATGAAGACGAGAGCCAAATATGACTTCGAAACCGGCGAAGTTTTTTTCAAAGTGCGCTGCATATACGTAGATGAGTGGAATAGGGGCACAGATATCATTTCAGGATAACCTGGTAAAATGAAATAATTTCGGAGAACCGTATTACAATGAAATCTCGTTACAACGTACTTCAAATTACGTATATTTCAAATTAACCTACTTTTTTAAATCCCCGTCAATTTTCCCGTATAAATATTTCAAAATATCGTACTTCAACTTGAAATAATTTTCAATACTACGTATGAAATTCAGAGGTCCCGAAAAAGATATTTGTGGTTTTAACGTAGTATTTCATTCTTGCTCATTCAAGTCGTTTACACCAATTTTGAAGGCATCTATTGTCTTTAGTGCTGAAAGTTCTGTGGATTGCCGCCAAAATCCCAAAGAAGGAATTTTCCGAGCTGACAAATTTAGAACCGATGATCAGTTATCCCTATCTTTGTTTTCGCAATAGCATTGAGATATAATCTTAAGGTGTAGGATATATATCTCTTGTTAGACTCATTATGGCCAGTTTCGGTTTGCGCGGGACCTGGGAGAATGCCGATCCCCCACTGAGATGATTCCAGAAAAAAAACTATACCTACTCCTTATGGGTATATTCAGCATGAAATATAAAAATTCATACTCCGTAGAGATACGTTGTATCGAGATTTTACTGTAATCTGCCTCATAAGTTTCCCTTCACTTAAGAGTTGTTCGCGTTTTGTTTGCTTCAGGAGCGGATCCAGAAACTTCTCAAGGGGGGGAGGGGGGGGGGGGGGGGGCGATCGCCCCTACACCTATCGAATCCGCCCCTGCCAACTGCCCAAGATTTTGAAAAACCCTACCCAGTGGAGTGCAATGAGGTTATCCAAGGAGGGGGCGACCGCCCCCTTCGCCCCCACCCCCCGTGGATCCGCCCCTGGTTTGCTTGTTTGGTTGGTTTGACGTGATGAGGCAATATCTTGGGTTGTTTTTAGCAAGCTGGAGTAGCACTGATACGTATTTTATATTGGCAGATTAAACCATAAAGCCATATATTATACATATGTGTAATAGTGCATGGTAAACGATTGTCGACATGAATGAATCACTTCTCTTTATCTAATTTCAGCTTATTATATAACCGCATAGGTTGCAATAACCAAAATTTTATTCTTTTACAATAATATATTTTCATTATGTCTTAAACGCATTCTCATCTATTAACAAACTGTGTTTGTTTTGTCCTACTTTATTTTTGTAATACAGACCAAAAACCTGCGTCATTGATCATATCAAAAACTTATTAAAGTTTAACATTTAAAAACTATTGTGAGGAAAGGAAGTTTCCGTGGGTGGTTTTTTTCTGCCATTGTTTTTTTTATGTAAACAAATCCCGTCATCCCGCCACAAAGACTGAACATTGGAACAATTTCTTAGACCAAAAGTAAATATATATCTCGCAGGTGAACACCCCCAGAGTCCCCTTCCTATGTTTGCAAATTATCAGGAATTTAATTTTCTTGGAGCTATGCTTCTGACACCGTGCACACACTCTGGATCTTGTATTTATATATATATATATATATATATGTATATATTAAGAGCTTGGAATTTTATGAAAGTCACTTTCCATCATCAGCGTATTCGGTCGGCGGTACGTCCAAAGTTATATAGGTGCGCACGATTGTTAAATGTTATAATTTTTCTCCTACCTTCAGCTCACAAGGATGATTTCAGAATCGAATGTGTTGAAGTTGTGACTACGAATAGCCAAATAAATGGAAGGCACGATTCTCCTGAAGAGAAGGAATACTGATATAAAATAACTAGCGTAATTGCCCGTCAATATGACGGGATATCTTTAGTTAACCTTAAAATAGCTGCCTCCCTCCCCCCCCCTCTCTCTCCTCCTCCTCCCTTCCCTTCCACCCTATCCTTCCCTTCTCACTCACTTCCTCTCTCTCCATCCCTCTCTCTCTCTCTTAAATGTAAGAGCAGACTGTTAGTCTCAATTTCGCCCTCAATAAAGTCGTTTGTCTGTCTGTCTCCCTCCCTCCATCTCTCTCTCTCTTTCCCTCCCTCCATCTCCTCCTCCCTCCATCCTTCTCCCTCCCTCCTTCTCCCTCCCTTCCCCTCACTCCCTACCTCTCCTCCCTCCCTCCGTCTCCCTCCCTTCCCCTCACTCCCTCCCCCTCACACTCTCCCCCTCTCTCTCTCCCTCTCTCTCCCTCCCTCTCCCTCCCTATCTCGTATCAAAATAATTCAATGCACGCTTACACCCATAAGGATTGATATAACTATAGGATTTTGAGGTCTAACAGTGTAATTGGTAGCCAAGGCAACATCCCGTTAAAAAGGCAATATTTCCACAAAATATGTTAATTAAACGTATAACATGAGCGATATCGAATTGTATGCGAAAAAAGATGAACAGAATAAGATACTTTGTCATCTTTTCTTCAAACGGTTCACATCCGAAGATCGTAGGTTAAATCCTAGTTTTAATTTCCAAAACAATAAAAGCCTGCACGCCAAAAAATGGGTTTTTACGTGTTACCATACGGAAAATGGGAAATGTCTTCCTAGGAGTCGAACCCAGGACTTTTTTGGATATTAATTTTCGTCATTACCTTAAAATATGTTAATCAAGCATCCTTGCCTAATTTGAATCTTCAACCTATTCCGGAAGTTTGTTAAAACGCTCTATATCGACCATCATGAAAGCGTGACCAACCAACCAACAATCCTGGGCTATTATAGTATAAAATTACAGCATTTTCTCCTGTGTGTTGGAAGCAGCCTAATTAACGATAATTGGCTAAATTATGGAAATGCATTTTGGCAAATATAATTTTAAAAAATGTATGACAATCATATGACTAGTTTACATCTATGTACAATACTTATCAATTTAAATAGAAAATCTCTTAATTTCTTCGTCACTTTACAACATACCGAACCATTTTAAAATTGCTCAAAAGGGAAATTGGTAAAATAATATATATAATATAATAAATACTCTTTTGAGCTTCAAAAATGTTCGCCTTATAACATTTTCATAGTCGTGATAGACCAAGCAATGAATACCAAAAGTATATCTACAGTTTCAACCACACAACGATAGATGTCGCCATATTGCTTGTCGGGAGGTGCCTGTTGCCTGGGACTTGCAGTGTTGAGCGGTCGGTCGGCCAGTTCATATCGTACTCCGTCCTAAAGGACAGAGTGCGAATGTGGATTACGGATTGGTAACGAGTAATTACGGTTTGCATTTTAAATTTTATATTGTGTCTACACTTCGTTTCTATATTATACATATTACATTATATATTATATTAATAGTATTTTAAGGTTGTATACATATACATAATTGTAATCTACGTCTGTCTTTCCACCCCATCTAACGCACGACATGGCAGGTGGGTCGACCCTTGCCACCCTCCCTCCCTCCCTCCCGGGGCCCCGACCTTGGCCAAGGTTCCCACCCTGTGTACACACAAAATCCCAAACCACGATACCATTTCCACACGATCGATGTTTTACGCAATTGACACATGTACTATTATCCTATGTCATATTATTGTTTATTTTCCACGATAAATGCTAAATCGAATTTCGAAACGTATGTACCGGTAATATCTTTTCCCCTGAACGAAAACAGGTGATGCTGGAGACGTGCATTTCTTTTCCGAATGCACGAAGAGTGAAGAACGAAGACGCCCAGACACCATTCATCATGCAGGAGTAAGTATGTTTCGATGTAATTGTACTGTTTTTATTAATTTCTCCTTTTTAATAGTGATTTGTTTTTACAGAGCTCCTCTCCAACACAGGGTGTATCATCGCAGTGTGGCGCGGTTATCTCCCAGTGGAGGTAATTAATGGTTTCACTGGAGGGATGACACAGTGGTATGGTAGTCTTATTTTGATCTCAGGCATATAAAATGCCTCACAAGAATAATCATAATTAATTAGCAATTTTTCTAAATTCTATAATTTCTCTGACGTCGTTAACGGCGACTGTAGTTTTGCTGTCGTATATTGGATTTAGCCAATATGAGTTTATATGTCTATGGTTTATTCGTCTGCCTTATCATCAGTTGAAGCGGAAGAAATTGTTGTGTTATTGCCATAATTAAAGTGAAAATTAAGTATATCAATTCTTTAAACAGTATATCCTGATCTATTACATTTATTTGCTTTTTGAATATAGTGATTAAGTTTTAATGTCCATGCATAAGAAACAAATAAGTAGTAGACATATTGAACCAAATTTTGTGTTGCATTGAGTTGCAAAATGCAACGGTAATGTTTATTTATAATCAATTCTTAATTTAATATTTTTTTAAGTATATCAGTCATTTTACTTGAGCAATTCAGTGTTTTATTACTTAACGTTGAATTGGTAATTAAAAATTATTTGTAATAGTTTTGTATGAGGACTTAGTTCTCCTCATAAAGACAAACGCTTACGGATAAAATACCTATAATCGTGCGTTAGAATAATAGACCGTTTTAGGAAATGTCTAAAATATTTTTGCTAATATAGTGATTGCTCTTAATTGCAGATAACCATCAACGCCACACTGGACAGACACGGACGCTCGCGGTAAGCTCAATTTCCCTTATTTATAATGCACACGTCATTTCGTGTAAGATATCACGAACTTCATTCGAGAAATACGTTCGAACCGAATTGAATTAAGTCAGTATCATTTTCAGATGTAGTGTTTATTGTTGTTGGTAGGCTTGCCACCTTTAGGACTTTGAACGGGAATATTTGTGTTTTTCCATAAATTTTCAGGCTCTAGATTAATTTTACTGAATTTTCTCAAATTAACCGGTTATAAATACGAGGATGTTTTTTGGCGAAACGAACCTCCCGACGTTTTCACGTACTAAAATATCGAATGATCAATAGCTCTTTAATATATATGAATTTCAAGTTGGAAGTATTTTTTTCATTAATCTTGAATGAAATTCAATTTCGGTTCTGCTAATGTCTGGACGTATGCAGGTACTCAAATATCTCTTAAATATAACGACATATAATATATTTCTTCCGAATGTGGCAACTTCATCAGTTTACATGTTGAAAAAATTTTCGTAACTGTTGGATATTATTTATTATTAATATATATTTAGAATTCTTTGCCTGTTATATCAACCCGTTCATTTTCAAATAAATGCATCACCTGTACGTATTCTGCAGTCAGTAAGTTGAATAGAATGTATCGCACTCTGTGATAATTTGCTGTTGTTTAATTTTAGCATGATCACAACATTGGGATATTTCAGATTAAGTATATATTTGCACTAAGGAATAGTACTGCAGTCAGGTTCTTCTGTAGCGTGTGAGGAAAATTCGGCTTGCTTTAACGTCACGAACAGAGACTTGGTGATGCGTTTATTCGGAAATGAAATATAAAAATATTTCTTCAGAAGATGATTTTTTAATTGTATTTTATTTTAAAGACTTCAAAGATGAAAATTGTTGGTAATGTTTCTGTTTTCAATTTTGCTTCGGGATTTAAAACCTCAAAAGATGTAAATCAACTAGGCTTCACAATTTTCTCATACATATAAAGCCTGTAGCAATGTTAATTTTAAATTTGGTATAGGTAAAACTGGCACTATATGCAATACCTGAAGTGTATGTGGCCATGTGGTAATTTCTTTTTGTAAGCATTTACTCGGTTCTGTTATTTTAGAATTACGTATCATAAAGCTCACGGATACATAATTTTAGAATATAGTATAAATGAGCATGTGCTAAATATTCTTGAAACTACCATGCTGATTTTTTTGCAGGGAAGCGAGGACTACGCGAGTGGGTGGGAGCTGTGTACTTAGGAGCGTAGATGCTGTTTACTTAGGAGGGAAGGTGCTGCTTAGTTAGGAGAGTGGGGCTGCAAACTCGGCTTAGTAGGTTCGTCAACCTTAGTTTAGTAGGTGCGACAAACTTAGATTAGCAGGTGCGACAAATTTCGATTTGTAGGTGCGACAAACTTAGATTTGTAGGTAGAAGTAGTATTTAGGTGTGTGAGTATGTGTGTGCATGGTAGTGCATGGATGTGCGCGCGCACATCTTTGGGTAGTGGTGGTGGTGTGTGTGTGTGATGGGTGATGGTTGTATGTATGAATCATTTTGTCATCGATTACATTCTTTAGCTAGACAGATGAGAGTACTTAAGTTTAGCAAGCGTTAGCATGGTGTAGGGCTGGCCAACCCAGCGAGCTCGCCATGTTAAATAATGAGCAACGATGGCCTAAGCATTACCTCCTGGGTGCCAATGGAAATATGCTTAACTTGAAGGGTATAGAAATCATTCCATTCATATTTTTAAAAAACCTCCAGTTATCAGATGCAAAACAAGTTCTAAAGGTTTCCCAGTTTAGGATTTATTACCTTATGACTGAGTCTTCATTAATTATGTTGAATTCTACTGTTGAAATGTTATTTACAGTTGTTTATCTTAAACTGTGATTTCTATTTCATAAAGAAATCTTGTATTGTTAGTTTCTACATCACTGTTTAATATCTGAAGATAATACTTTAGGCTAATAAATGTATGATGCAACTCTCTCTAAATAAAATGTTTTAATTTTACCATGAGTATTTATTTAAATTATAAATTAAGTAAACGTTCGATGACTTTAAATGATTCTTTGATTTTCTATATCAATTAATTTAATTTATACATCAAACTGTAGTGAGCTTAAATCTGACATAAGTTTTACAATTCGTTTATAAGATATTTCTATTGCCAGGAGTGTAATTATCGAATAGCATAATTGGCCATCAAAAAACAAATGAAGTTGCAATAGTGTCCCAGATAAGGTAATGTAAACTTCTTCCATCAAGTCTTTGAGGTAAAATGTCCTCTGTCCTACTCTAATGATAATTAGGATGCAAAATGTCCTACTTTGTGATACATTTCTGTTTGGGAGAAGATCTACCGGCAGTTGTGCCCCTAATCAATCGCATGGCTACTGGGACCTAATGGGTGAGTTTTGCATTGCTGTCTCCTCCACTCATACTTCGCATTTAAGAGATCGCAATAATATAGGATAGCAAGAATAGCAGCTTGTCACTGTTAGTTCTGCTTCATCTATCATCAAAGATTGGTCATGTTCAGTGAAGTGAGACTGCATCACATTTTAGTTCCGTTATATGTATTAATTAAATATAAAAAATTTTCTGTCTTTTCTCAACAAGTTATATCAACATTTCTTGTAAATTTTGTTTTTCTAATAAGGAAAGCAGGCTTTACTTCCTGAAACTTGGGGAGATATCAAATCTGCATTTCCAATCAAAAGAGCATAGTTTAAATTGTTCTTCGGTATTTTCATTCATTTTCATAGAATTATGTAACATATTAAATTTTGAAGTTTTATTCAAATCATATTGCTGCCATGAGAGTGATTTTTGAAGGTTATTTTCAAATCTTGGCTTTATGGGTCCTTTTACAGCCTAACTATATTTTCCGTTTAAGTTGGCTTCGATCAGGAGGAGATCCTGTGGAGAATTAGAGTGTCTTTGATGCCAAATTAGCCTTGAATTCTGAGTTATTATGACTTGAAAACTGACACGCTGCTGAGTCTACATTGTAAGTACTTTTATGACCAGCCATCATGGATAATGGATTTATCACCTCTAAGAGCAATCAATATTATTTTGTGGAATTACATTATAACTAAATATCAGCTGTGGGTTCATCCTACAAATGTAAAGCTAGCTAATATCAGAACATTTGGTGTAACAATAGCCCAAGAGGTCGAGTCACCAGAAAACACACATGTCATCAGAACATTTACTCATTAGTATGTACCATGAAATAGCAGATTATGAAAATTTCCAATTTTTTTCCTTGTATGAGTACATAGTCATTTAAAAAGTTAGTATCACCAATTTAAAGAGGTATTATTGAACTCATCATTGGCCTAGAAGAATATTAGCTATCCACACAGGGTAGAACAAATAATTAATATTTTAAATTAATATCCTTTTCCACACAATAATCACAATTTTTAGCTCATTTTCTTAAAAGCCAGAACTTTGTCCATCTGTCATTGGACAATCAACATTTTTAAAGAGGTATTTAAAAAATTATTTTTGAATTAGATAGCGCTTATCCATCCTTGAAGTTCACTGCAACTGTACTTTTCATGTAATTCATAGTTTTCCCTCTAGGTGACTTTTGAAATGGTATTTACCCAAACTACTGAAGCTAGAGGAGCGAAGTTTTCATGAATGGGAAGGTCTACGTTCCAACATTGCGGGTTTCCCCCTCTGCAACTAGGGAGGCAAAAGAGAATTTTGAAAATTTTTAATAAAATGTGCTTCCACCTGTTGCTTTAGTAAGTGTATCTTACTTGTTTGAATTTAAAAATTTGTGAATTGCTTTTGGAGTAGACAAGCGTCTAAACTTAGGACACCGAACTTGTCATGGTTTGTGGCAATGTGATATACTGTTCGACAAAAATAAGGAAATTAAATATTATTATATCATGATAGCTGGTAAAGTTTACTAATAAGTTTTAATTCTTTGTTTATGTTAGCCATATAACCAAGATTAGTTAATGTATTATAGTATGAAAGTAGAGGATAGCTAGACAATTTGGCTCAACCAAGGCAAACTTAAGGAAATTTCAAAATTGTAAAAGATGTTATGTTGTCATCAGCATTCACAGAAACATATTGTGGGAGCAAGGGGAATAAAAACCAGGGTCAGCTTGAAGCTATTCCAATGATAAGACTGCATTCAGCCCCAGAGTTCCTATGTAAACTGTTCAACTTCAATAATATTTATTTTATTTTATAAAATATATTCTGAAAGATATGTCTCTTATTTTTCAACCAGTAATTCTAGAGGGAGGGGCAAATGTGCACGGTCATGTATATAGTATTGACCCCTTAAGCCGATAGCCCAATTACATACTCGCCAAATGCAGATATTGCTTAAATTGCGATTCTATCAGCATAAAGTAGCCTTTCATGGGACTATATGTGTCACAGCAGACCATCGATATGTGATCTTTCAATGGATCACCAATTTCCTGTCAGTTTGTTAGTTTTTATACTTCGGTAGAGGAAATACGTAGCGTAAGCTACGCTATTTAGTAATTTAAATACATGCTTGAGGGGTTAAGGCAATATTGAAGATGTGATAACAAAAATTTATTGATAGACTCGTAGATATAGAATTTATTTCATTTTTAATTTATATATTTTGCTGTAAGGAGGATTTTTATTTTCATAGAAGAAATAAATATTATAGCGCTAATACCATTATTAGTCCACACCTTACTAGTAAAATCCAAGTGTCTGTTTGTTAAAATATATATATATATATATATGTGTGTGTGTGTGTATATATGAACAAATTTTGAACTCTTTATTTCAATTTCAATAAAACCTTTAGCTTTTAATTGGCTTTCCCTAAAATTTTAAATAACACAGAGAATGATAACAACTGTGTTCTTAAAGTACTATTGAGTGTGGTGAAGTAAGAAATATGTAACAGAAATTAATAATGAAGAAATGATAAAGTTTCAATAACACACACAATGTGATTTACTGTCAAAATTGTTAATTCTATGCTATTCTAGGACAGTATTCAAACTATTTGTCAGGTTCTAATACTCTAATTCTCATATCAGAACATAAAAATAATTAACTTCAAGTTGCTGCAATTTTAGAGTTAAAGAACTGAAGTGTGTTTAAGATTATGAAATGAAATATAAATCTAAAAAGATTTAAGGAGTGTTTTTATTTCGCTTAAACAATGATTTAGTTCTGACAGAAAGTTTAAATTATGGATTGCCGGAGGTCCTTCCTCAATTTTTATGAGATGTCGAGGACTGAAATTAGGGTTAGCAGATATCCCGTTTCTTTTATAAATATCTCAGGTTTTTAAAGCTTTTCTTTCAGTATTCGAATGAAATGGAAATTTTGAACTCATTCTTCGTGAAGAGAACTGCCACTTACAATGCGATATAATCAATCAGCTAATTGCATGTCATTAAGCCTTGGATGAGTAATTTTATAAGTATTTGCATGAGTTTATATAAACATAACCCCTTGATCACAACTTAGTTTTTCCTAATAAGAATCAATTTAGCTCGTATAAATATTATAAAAAGGAATATAAACGCCTTTCAGGAAAAGAAAATATCAAGAATACAAGTATTAGATGTACTGACGTAAACGAACCCGATACTCTTCTTTAAGATACTTTCATTTTAAATAATGTGTAGAAATTCCGCAAGATGTCGTTGGTGAGTGGCCGTGTTTCATATAGAGGACTCTGGTTACGGCGGTAGTGTTCGGTAGTGTTCGAAACCCATGGTGTTGAAGTGAGACTATGGGGTTTAAGCGTGATTCGGAAAATGTCGATATAACCCAACAACCATAAACTTAACGATCAGTGATTTGAGTGACACATTCATCGCGGGAAACGAAGAGAAAGGGAAACATCAACTAATGGAGCTTATAAACGAGGTAAGAATCACTTTAGTTTTCTTTTTACCATAGAGCTTCTCGGTTTTGCTGTACTATCTTTGTTAAATGAATAATATTGGGAAAAGTAAATACTTTATTGGGTAAATATAATTGATAATCTTTTAAAACATTCATTATAGATAATTTGTTCATAACAACATGAATCTCCGTTGCTCTGTATTGTTTACGTGGTGCAAGTTTTATTTAGCTATATTAGATGTGATAGCTACTACCTACTACAATCTTTGAAACTTTCAGTGGTACTATATTGTTCCGTTGATTTCTACGTGTTTGTTTGTTGGCATCCGCAAACTTGTCGGAATGAATGAGCATCATTTGTTGAAGCCGGTAATTCTTTCTTCTGCACATTTCTCTTCAGTGTGGATGC
This sequence comes from Uropetala carovei, assembly GCA_036926305.1. Classification (NCBI taxonomy): domain Eukaryota; kingdom Metazoa; phylum Arthropoda; class Insecta; order Odonata; family Petaluridae; genus Uropetala; species Uropetala carovei. The sequence continues at coordinate 2,134,958 of JAXCHB010000250.1, forward strand.
GCAAATGCAAAAGGAATTATTAGTAATAAATTTGGCACCATTAAAATTGTAATAGATAATGTTTTCTTTGGAAATTCTCAAGGCCACCGCCAATTGTGAAGTATTTTTCCGAAGTTGTAAGGAAGGTAGGTAGTTCACCTATATTTCCCGTATTGTGTTTGGAATAATAATACGCGAAGGGTTACTCTTTCTTTAATGTGGAGATTCTCGGCTTGGATATTTGATAATTCGCAAGAAGGTTTATTAATTTTTTTACTCTTCTGGGTTTAAGATGAAATGTTTACCAGTTGTTGTCAGGATTGTGATGAAACGTGCAAATTGAATTTTACAGAAATATAGCGGTGTGATATTTAGTGCGTTTACTTCTATTTAATCTACGGAGGATTCTGCTCGGAAAAAGAAATATTTATTTCAGTAGTCGCGTTCTTCTCGCATATTATTTCGATTTTTGAGATTGAATTCTAAGCGCTTAACCTTAACCACTCCGTGCTTTCGGTAACGAAGCAGTGCGAACCTGAGGCCATAGGATGGCGCAGGGAAAATTAGACGAGGAAAGGTCTCGTATGGACACCAACGCAACCCCCCCCCCCCCCCCCCCCACCCGGCTGTGTTCGACGCTGGCGTCTGATTCCTCAACGCGAGGGAAGGCTCTCCCGGGGCGCACACGTTGGGAACAGGGTTGCCACCTCAAAGTACTCACCAACCCGGTCATTTTCAATTCTGACCCGGAGATTTCTCTGGTCTGACCGGAGATTTCCTAATTTGAACCGGAGATTTTTAAAGGCCAACTTTTTTTTATTGTGTTTGCCATTCCGGAATGAAAATAAGATGATGGTTTCTCTGTTGCAACTGTCTTTGTTTTCCGGTCCCCACTATCAAATTTTTAACCAACTTTCATGACAGTTGGTTAGAAACTTTCTACAGAGGCCAAGATGACGGAAATTGAATTTCCGGGATCGATTCCATGAGTTATCCTTTCCTATTGATTTAAATGGGAAATGTGAAACCCATCGTGCAAGTATATTTCCCTACCCACCCTAAAATACATATGAAAAATGATATCAGTGCTGGATTTTCGCTATTCTCTGCGGAATGGAATAGAAATCTGGGCCGACTCAACAATACAAGCGAACCAAGCGCCCACTTGGGGCGCCGATTTTTCCTGAAAATTTTTTGAAAAATACCGTTTTCCATTAATATGTTTAGTGTTTTCAGCTGGCGAATATATGTGAAAAGGTGACTTCAAATTAATGTTCAGGGGCAATAACCGTGATCTACTCCGAATGGTAAAATGTTATTTCCGATTTCCTCTTCCTACAATAGTATCGAATACAGATAGCTGGATGTGGTTTTTTGCAACATTTTATAGCTGTGTTACATGCCGGGGGTCTTTGCCGACCGTATGAAAGCAGTCCTCACCGCCCCTAATATCTCCAGCTGATTCCCTCTTATATTTGACGCCCCCGAGGGTTCCTGTTCGGATGCAAGAACTGATCGTACGACGACACTCCGAGTGCTTTTGGGTTAGGACCCCGGGCCCAAAGACGAAATTTCCCGAAGGGGAGAAAAACAGAAGTAGTGGGGAGAAGTATCGGGGTGCTCAGGGATGATAAAAAAGCAGTGGGTTGGGTTGGGAAAACCCAAATCCGAATCTGAGTGGGAAATGGAGAAAACGCCTGCCGTTGGTATTGGTTGCACCCGCGTATTGCGGTAGGAAAACATTATGACAGATCCTAATACCGGGCCCCGTGGATTTTGCCCCGGTATCCCCACCCTCTCGGTGGCCCTGCCCTGGGGTATAATCTAGTACAGGGGTGGGCAAACCGTAGCCCCCGGGCCATATGTGGCCCTCGAGAGCATTTAACGTGGCCCGCGAAGGTTTGGTGAAAAAGCAATCTGTAAATTTAACACGATTTTATATTACTTTTGGTAAAATTATAACAATAAAACCTTTAGTTTTGAAAATTTAGTCCTACAATCCTTGTTTGTGCTTGTTTTTCACTTATGTATGATGCGTAAGAATCTAAGCAATTTCCGATTTAATCTCTAATCTGGCCCGCCTAAGCATTGGCGTCTTTCAATGTGGCCCGCTGAAGAATTCGCAAACACCGATGCGGCCCGCCATGCAGAAAAGTTTGCCCACCCCTGATCTAGTATACAAATGCGTTATTTTTTTCTCCCGAAATCGCGTAATCAACTGAATTTTTTTGCAAATGTAAGTATAATGCCTGACAATGTTACATAAAGTATGTAATGTGGGAAAACAAAGAGCAGCTTGTGTTGCTTCATACACCGTACTGCATTACTGTTAATAAAAAATATTTTCATGTAGGGCAAAACCGGGTGACGCGCCGCACTTTTTGAAAATCCGTTATAAATCGATACAAGTTTAAAGGCCTAAAAAACCTATACGCATATCTAAAAGAGTGGTCCTTGAACTACACATTTCGACTAGAAAATTAATTTTAAAATATTATTTAGATGGCATTTACTGTGAAAGAAAAGAAGACTAGGGTGCAAGACACCTGCCCGCTGACGCTCGCCAACCCCCACCCCCTCTCCCTTTGCTCACTGTTTATTCGTAACTACCGTGTACGTATTAGATTTAGATTAGTTTAGGGGAACATGTTTTGAATATGAGTTTAATGAATTCTAGATCGGTGTATATTACGCGGGGTACAGCTAGTATTCGTTATTCTGTTTGGAGAAAGTCATACGATGTGCACCTTACGTTTTTTAATTTTGAAAAAGTTTAAAGTGTATTTCTCAATCTTAAACGTCGTGCTATCTTACAATATGATACTCAGGCAAAACATACGAAATGACACATATCGAAGGTACGTAATATTGCCACCAAAACATTTTATTGAAAAACACCGGTTTATTCCATAATTCAGACCATTTATATGTTATGATTTCAATAATATCTCAATTTCAAGCATTAAACCTACATTTCAGTTAATTGGCATATTATTCCGATTTAATTGTATGTAAATAAAAATTTACTATTTTCTATATCAGTTGTCCGGTACACACCAACAACATTACATTTGAATCAAACATGTAAACGGGCTCATGAGCGTAATTTTTGTAAACGCTAAGGTAAAATAACGTGTTATGTATAATGAGCAATGTTATGAAAACCATAATAAAGGAACTATTAATGGAAGAAGTTTCTTACATGTAATATTCCTCTTACATCTTAATTGCTAATACTTCAGAAATAAGTGTATATTACGTGCTCGTCCAAATGGCGGTATGCGTTACTTAGATTGCATTCAAATTTAAATAAGTCAATAAATGCACCAAAAAGTAAACAACTATAAAATTAAAGCAATTGGTTATTCCAGAAAGTAGAAAAAGCTTCTGGCATGTAAAAGTTACGGGGAAAAGAATTATATATTTTTTTAAACATTACGCTGGAGGTCTGTTAAACGCCCTAAATTATTTAAAGAGGAGAATAAAAATTCAATGGAAGTCGAAAGATTATGGAAGAGGGAGTAGATGAGAGAATGAGGAAGACGTAGGGTACCTGCATTAAGGTGTGTGTCGCTTGGTAACATGTCGTAGACATCGTGTAACACTCCGATTTTCGCATCTATTATGATTTAATTTTGCTTATGGTTTCTGTATCCGCCACTCATTTGCTTTTACCGGGCGTCCCGGATTTTTTTATTATCAACGCAGTACGACCTTCCTGCTACGGAAGCCATAGCAATTGTCACATAAATAACAGTACGAGCAAAAATATTTGGTGCGATGTCTGTAAAAGTTACTTTTTTGCTCTCAGGCGGAAATGTATATGCCTATTTATCCAAAGAAACGCGGACGTCGAGCGTCAGCAGTCGAAGGCGACCGCCGGACGCCCCAGTGAAACCACACCTTTAGGAACTAGGATCTTCCTCCTATCTCCGCCCTCCCCTAACGCGCTCTCCTCTCGCGAGCTACGAATTTCATGCGTTTACGTACGAGTGAACAATTTTTAATACATTCTTCTTACTTGACTAATTTTTCTTCTGATATACCTACCATACATCGTTGATGTTACTAAAATTTCTATTGTTTAATTTAAATTGCTGTTTTGACTAATAAAATTTTGTGCATATACCTTTAAGAAAATGCCCGGAATTGGGCGATTGTCCGGTTCAGCAAGGCGAAGTCGTCGTTTTAGAGAAAATGAATCTACAACTTCATACCAAAATCGTGTATAAAACGAACGAGAGCGATCTTCTTTACGGCGAGAAGAATTAGAAAGTCCCTTATTAATGAGAGGCAGAGAGAGCGTCGAGCACGCGAAAAGACAAATGCCCCGGAAGTTCGCCTTGAAAGCCAGCGCATACGCTCATCTCGGCGGCGCGCTCAATTGTCTAGCCAAGAGAGTGCAGAAAGGCAAGCTAGGATTGAGAGCCAAGTAGAAAGATGGGGCTCGAAAGTTCGCTCTGCTTTTCGCTATAGTCCCCGAATAGAATAAAAAAATGATGCTGAATGGGTTTTAGGCAAAATGGACAAACTTTGGCAATTTTGCACAGCTAAAAAGTGGAAAACTGAAAGTGTCTGCCTTTGTTGCATTAATGGTAAAGTGAAGTTACCAATGATAATGGAATCCGCCGAACTACTAGAAAGTCTATTACTTGGGACACGTCCCCTTTCCAAACATTTCAGCGCGAAATGCACCCGGGCAAAGCCGGGTACGAAAAGCTAATTTAATATGAGCTCCTATTCTAATCTGACCACATACATGGGAAAAAATAAATAATTTTTGGAACTTCATATTCATGGTTTGGATAAATAAGTTATAGAATAGATATTATGTGAATCAGTACTGAAGACAGCTGCGATTGATATATGTAATTATCTACTCTTAGCAAACTTCTACTAGAATGTTACTATCTGACACAACGAGTGTTTAACGAAGGTTTCTATAAGTGCTTCGCATGATTCACGCTCTCTACCACCATTATCGAAGCAATTATGATTCCAGTCTATTGAAGGAAAATCCATCTTCGCAGCTGAATATTTCGACAAAAGGCATACCGTGGGGGTGAAAGCGAACTTTCGTGGCATACTTTCATTATCTCGAATGAAAGTCTGTTACGTGTGATTCTTTCGCATTGAAAGAGAATTCATTTAAGATATTATATATTAGATATAAAATTAGTTATTATGTACGGTGGTCGATACTAGTATGACAAATTATTTCGAGCTTTAATAGATTGAAATGTAAGCCTTTTACTCGAAGGTTTAAAATAATGTGTGCGGATTATTAGAAGAGTGTCACTATATATATGAAGTAAGTAAGTCCGATAAAGTTTAACAATGAGCTGGGTGGTCGAGATCTAATTTATTGTGTCCGAATCGGGGAAAATCGAAGAAATGAAATATGTATTTCTTTAATCTTATCGGTACTACTTTAGAGAAGAAACAAATTGAACACAGAGCACTGTGTAGTGAAACCATGGTCGTATCTGTATACGAAAATTAAGAAAGTGGAAAAAGTTCAAGTGTTCAATTTGTTTATTCTGCAAAAAACGCGTATCGCTTTGTCCGATGAGTCTTGCTATCGCTCGTGTCATATGTCCACCGAATGACCCTCTCGTGATCGACGTCAAATTTCCCTAATTTTTATCGTATTCCAATTCGACCGGGAGGTGGATCTCCGGAAGGCGTGTAAGGCACGTGTAACCTGGCCTTAACCTTGCTTAACCGTATCCGAAGCCCAATTAAGTAATATCTTGCAGCCCTTATCTTTTTCCTCCGAAATTCCTTCTTATTGTCCCGCAAACCCACTCCCTTAACAAATTCTTGTTTCTTCTATCCGTCGCTCGTGGGAAAATGCTCACGCTAAGGAATGGAATGTAGATTCCTTACTCCTTGTTAGTGGTGCGAGTGATAAAGCTGGGTAGAAATTGTTTGAAGAAATCGAACTAAGTCCACGTTTTCTGGCGGGTATTGATTAAACATCCTTTGCCTGCGTTTTATGGCTGCGGATTATCCTCCGTATTTTTTCATTTCACCGGTCTTCGTGGTATTTTAAAACTTTAGTTTTAATTGAAACGCTTGCGATTTCGTTAACAATCTTAATTGTTTAGTTGAACGGAACATTCTATTTCGCCACTCTCCAAAGTTTAATAGTATCGCTAGGTAACGAATCGGGAAATTATCTAGCGTAGTTCTCTTAGTTTTTATACGCCCCGCAAACTGATTACGCAAAAGCGACCCTTTAATTCTAATCAATGAATTTACATGACATTTAATTAAAATTGTTACATTGAGAAGTTTTAAAGTCAAATACATTTTCAAATAGCTTTTCCCCTCGACAAAAATACATAATGTCTTTAAAAAAATTCTGATTTAGATAGCTATTTCGGCCCGTCATAGCAACTAATGCTTTCCACTATTTAAAAAAATCCGATGTGGCCAACACATGACTTTCTCCATATTGGGTGTATAGATTTTTAAATTGTTATGAATAATATTAAGAGGCAAAATTATTATTTCCTATCGTAAAAGAAGACACGTCCTTGTTGCCGTAAATTACGTATATTTTGAATGTTTACAGAATTCACCGCTACATGCTGTTAGCGCTGTATACTGGTATTAAGATAAAGCGAAATATATCCGAAATGGATGGTTCTATGAAAATTAGTTTCAAACAAAATTTGGAAGAAATATTATTCTCTACAACTTTGGTCCTTACGAAGATTACAAATAACGATGTTTTTAAGGAGATATTTAACGGAAACCGAAAAATCGGTTATTTATAAATAACTCCTAAAGAATAACTCCTCTAGAAAATTGTTTCAAATGAAAACTCTAGGAAATTATATTCTCTATAACATTTGTATAGAATTGTATATACAATAATGAATTTTTAACGAAGAAATATCGCAAAAACCGAATCGGGTTTCGAATAAACCTCGACTTCCGATTACCCGTTATTGTCGAAAAACTAATCAGTCCTTTATGCTAATATTAAAGTGTTATATATGAAGTTTGGTAACGATATGGCACGTACTTTTTGAGTTAGAGCGCCCACACTAACATACACACACACACATACACACACACAGACATCATTCCGAAAATAGTCTAAACGTGTTCTAGGGACCTCAAAACATGTATTTCCGTTGAAATCTCGAAGTCGATTTTTTTCATGAATACAATACTTTCCCATTACTACTTACGGAGAAAGAAATAAGTTGGAAATATATGTCGCGTGGGCCATTGTAAATTTGCAAATTACATGAGCTGATAATATCATGCGACCGCAAGCAACATCTCCACGATTTCTCTTATTTTCTATTTGAAGTGCATTCGTCGAAGTACATAATGAATGCCCATTATATTTCTCACGTTCAAAAAAATAATTTTCTTCTCTTCCACCGAGATTTAAACCACGACGGGCAAGAATTGATCTTTGAATTTTGTATTCGATCCACTTTGCGGTAATCGTTAATGGTTTTATCAGCGTAAGTGGCCTTCGTTAATAACATGACTTGCAGTATTTTATATAATAATAGCCGTCGTCCGTTGGTTGGTTGGTCACGCTATGCAAACGCTAATAACTGGAGAAATAATCATGATAGAAACTGTAAATTTGGTAGGGATGCTTGATCAACACATTTCAGGTGATGACGAATTTAAATCGCGAAAAAATTCCTTGGTTCGTCTCCAAGAGAGGCACTTGTATTTCCCATTACTTAACATGTAAAACGCGATTTTTCGACTTGCAGGCTTTTATTCATTTGGAAATTAAAATTAGAAGAAATTAACAGATGACCTTCGGATTTGAACCATTTTGAAGAAAAAGTTATAAAGAAGACACGTCCTTGTTGCCGTAAATTACGTATATTTTGAATGTTTACAGAATTCACCGCTACATGCTGTTAGCGCTGTATACTGGTATTAAGATAAAGCGAAATATATCCGAAATGGATGGTTCTATGAAAATTAGTTTCAAACAAAATTTGGAAGAAATATTATTCTCTACAACTTTGGTCCTTACGAAGATTACAAATAACGATGTTTTTAAGGAGATATTTAACGGAAACCGAAAAATCGGTTATTTATAAATAACTCCTAAAGAATAACTCCTCTAGAAAATTGTTTCAAATGAAAACTCTAGGAAATTATATTCTCTATAACATTTGTATAGAATTGTATATACAATAATGAATTTTTAACGAAGAAATATCGCAAAAACCGAATCGGGTTTCGAATAAACCTCGACTTCCGATTACCCGTTATTGTCGAAAAACTAATCAGTCCTTTATGCTAATATTAAAGTGTTATATATGAAGTTTGGTAACGATATGGCACGTACTTTTTGAGTTAGAGCGCCCACACTAACATACACACACACACATACACACACACAGACATCATTCCGAAAATAGTCTAAACGTGTTCTAGGGACCTCAAAACATGTATTTCCGTTGAAATCTCGAAGTCGATTTTTTTCATGAATACAATACTTTCCCATTACTACTTACGGAGAAAGAAATAAGTTGGAAATATATGTCGCGTGGGCCATTGTAAATTTGCAAATTACATGAGCTGATAATATCATGCGACCGCAAGCAACATCTCCACGATTTCTCTTATTTTCTATTTGAAGTGCATTCGTCGAAGTACATAATGAATGCCCATTATATTTCTCACGTTCAAAAAAATAATTTTCTTCTCTTCCACCGAGATTTAAACCACGACGGGCAAGAATTGATCTTTGAATTTTGTATTCGATCCACTTTGCGGTAATCGTTAATGGTTTTATCAGCGTAAGTGGCCTTCGTTAATAACATGACTTGCAGTATTTTATATAATAATAGCCGTCGTCCGTTGGTTGGTTGGTCACGCTATGCAAACGCTAATAACTGGAGAAATAATCATGATAGAAACTGTAAATTTGGTAGGGATGCTTGATCAACACATTTCAGGTGATGACGAATTTAAATCGCGAAAAAATTCCTTGGTTCGTCTCCAAGAGAGGCACTTGTATTTCCCATTACTTAACATGTAAAACGCGATTTTTCGACTTGCAGGCTTTTATTCATTTGGAAATTAAAATTAGAAGAAATTAACAGATGACCTTCGGATTTGAACCATTTTGAAGAAAAAGTTATAAAGAAGACACGTCCTTGTTGCCGTAAATTACGTATATTTTGAATGTTTACAGAATTCACCGCTACATGCTGTTAGCGCTGTATACTGGTATTAAGATAAAGCGAAATATATCCGAAATGGATGGTTCTATGAAAATTAGTTTCAAACAAAATTTGGAAGAAATATTATTCTCTACAACTTTGGTCCTTACGAAGATTACAAATAACGATGTTTTTAAGGAGATATTTAACGGAAACCGAAAAATCGGTTATTTATAAATAACTCCTAAAGAATAACTCCTCTAGAAAATTGTTTCAAATGAAAACTCTAGGAAATTATATTCTCTATAACATTTGTATAGAATTGTATATACAATAATGAATTTTTAACGAAGAAATATCGCAAAAACCGAATCGGGTTTCGAATAAACCTCGACTTCCGATTACCCGTTATTGTCGAAAAACTAATCAGTCCTTTATGCTAATATTAAAGTGTTATATATGAAGTTTGGTAACGATATGGCACGTACTTTTTGAGTTAGAGCGCCCACACTAACATACACACACACACATACACACACACAGACATCATTCCGAAAATAGTCTAAACGTGTTCTAGGGACCTCAAAACATGTATTTCCGTTGAAATCTCGAAGTCGATTTTTTTCATGAATACAATACTTTCCCATTACTACTTACGGAGAAAGAAATAAGTTGGAAATATATGTCGCGTGGGCCATTGTAAATTTGCAAATTACATGAGCTGATAATATCATGCGACCGCAAGCAACATCTCCACGATTTCTCTTATTTTCTATTTGAAGTGCATTCGTCGAAGTACATAATGAATGCCCATTATATTTCTCACGTTCAAAAAAATAATTTTCTTCTCTTCCACCGAGATTTAAACCACGACGGGCAAGAATTGATCTTTGAATTTTGTATTCGATCCACTTTGCGGTAATCGTTAATGGTTTTATCAGCGTAAGTGGCCTTCGTTAATAACATGACTTGCAGTATTTTATATAATAATAGCCGTCGTCCGTTGGTTGGTTGGTCACGCTATGCAAACGCTAATAACTGGAGAAATAATCATGATAGAAACTGTAAATTTGGTAGGGATGCTTGATCAACACATTTCAGGTGATGACGAATTTAAATCGCGAAAAAATTCCTTGGTTCGTCTCCAAGAGAGGCACTTGTATTTCCCATTACTTAACATGTAAAACGCGATTTTTCGACTTGCAGGCTTTTATTCATTTGGAAATTAAAATTAGAAGAAATTAACAGATGACCTTCGGATTTGAACCATTTTGAAGAAAAAGTTATAAAGTTTCTTATTCCGTTCGTCGTTTTTCGCCCACAGTTCGAAATATTCCATTTTAAACGTTAAATATGTATATTTTGTGGAAATCTCGCCATTTTAACGTGATGTCGACCATTATCATTGTTACACCTCAAATTACTATTATTGTATACATTCTTCTGGGAATAAGGGTGCCTTGAGTGCTTCAATACGAGCAAATACGAGTGAATACGAGAGAGAGAGAGAGAGAGAGAGAGGAAGGAACGGGAGAGATTGGCGTGTTTTGTGGAAAATAAGTATATTAACGTAAATATGAAAAATTTTAAGTATCAACAGTGTTATTTTAGAAAAATTGGAGATAAAAAGCATTCTTAAATTAAATTCTTTGTAAACCATACGTGCTTACGAATTTATATTGTTATTCCTCGAATTAATTTCGTAACAATGGCCGAAGTTTGGAAACGAATATAAATTAAAATTCAATTAAAATTAAAAGGACATTTAAAACTGTTAACAGGCAGTTTTCGATGAAACAACAGTGGATCTTTTAATGAATTGATTTGTTTTTATAAAAGTAATTTCGGTGCTTATTTAATACAGAGTAAGTTCTAAGGCTTATAATCCATTTAAATCTAATAACAGTAGCTATTGTAGTTTAAAGAAAGAACTTTATTTATTCACTTTAGGTACAGAATGAATTAATTTTAGGCTAGCATTGCCTATTATAAAAGGAGTTACTTTGGAATTTACAGTATGTAAAGTGGAAATTGTACCGAATTGACTCAAACATATTTCAAAGCAAAAATCAATTTAAAACTATTGAAAGTTGTTGTTTCGGAAACTGAGAAGTCAGGAGTGCTGAGCGAACGATAAACGATATTGAGGTACATTATATTCCAAAATCTATTTAAAGTATTATCAGAGGCAATTGAAGATTGAACCAATTTTTTGGAACCGGAATTCTGCTTATTTAATGAAATTGACATCCTAATGCTATAATCAATTTAAAACGGTACTTTCCTGTTAACGGGAATACCTCAAAAAATAAACATGTATTGTTGTGATATGTTACGACGTATCTGTTTGTTAACAATGCGTAAGAACGGGGGAATTGCTTAAAAATCACACTTTTTGAAACTTATTTTTTTAATAAAAGGAACGTAATGACTAATACAATCTAAATTTATGTTACTAGGGGGTCAATATGTCTTTATGGCATTTAAAATAGCTGGAAATATATCGATTTCTTTGTTATGTTGTCGCCACATGAATTCTTCCGCTGAAAGGCTTTCACATTGCATTTCTAAAATATTCTGTCGCAGAAGTAAAGTTTCATAATATGATCCTTCTTGCACATTCGCCCTTTAGATAATATACCATGGTCTTCAAGTAAAGATACAGCTTTTTCTTCGCTCTTCGGCAAGCTCCACAAATGCATCATTAAGGGATCAACGTAAATATCTTAACGAGATTTGTTACGCATTGTTAACAAACAAAATCTCACAACATATCAGAACAATACCTGTTTATTTTTTGAGGTATTCCCGTTAACAGGAAAGTACCTTTAAAACTAATAACAATGGCTATTTTAGTAGAAAGAAAGGTACTATTTTAGTCACAAGGAATTTCTGTGAGATTTTAGTTAATTAATTAAAACAGACATAATATAGAAATATTCGATGGTTAAAACAGTGCACAGTTTTATTCTTGCGATTTTTACATGTTGCATTGACGAAAATTTAGATTCATTAAACCCGTTGAAATTCAACGGGCACTTATGCTAGTGTATCAGTAATTGCGATCAAATAAATACAACAATGAAGACGAGAGCCAAATATGACTTCGAAACCGGCGAAGTTTTTTTCAAAGTGCGCTGCATATACGTAGATGAGTGGAATAGGGGCACAGATATCATTTCAGGATAACCTGGTAAAATGAAATAATTTCGGAGAACCGTATTACAATGAAATCTCGTTACAACGTACTTCAAATTACGTATATTTCAAATTAACCTACTTTTTTAAATCCCCGTCAATTTTCCCGTATAAATATTTCAAAATATCGTACTTCAACTTGAAATAATTTTCAATACTACGTATGAAATTCAGAGGTCCCGAAAAAGATATTTGTGGTTTTAACGTAGTATTTCATTCTTGCTCATTCAAGTCGTTTACACCAATTTTGAAGGCATCTATTGTCTTTAGTGCTGAAAGTTCTGTGGATTGCCGCCAAAATCCCAAAGAAGGAATTTTCCGAGCTGACAAATTTAGAACCGATGATCAGTTATCCCTATCTTTGTTTTCGCAATAGCATTGAGATATAATCTTAAGGTGTAGGATATATATCTCTTGTTAGACTCATTATGGCCAGTTTCGGTTTGCGCGGGACCTGGGAGAATGCCGATCCCCCACTGAGATGATTCCAGAAAAAAAACTATACCTACTCCTTATGGGTATATTCAGCATGAAATATAAAAATTCATACTCCGTAGAGATACGTTGTATCGAGATTTTACTGTAATCTGCCTCATAAGTTTCCCTTCACTAAAGAGTTGTTCGCGTTTTGTTTGCTTCAGGAGCGGATCCAGAAACTTCTCAAGGGGGGGAGGGGGGGGGGGGCGATCGCCCCTACACCTATCGAATCCGCCCCTGCCAACTGCCCAAGATTTTGAAAAACCCTACCCAGTGGAGTGCAATGAGGTTATCCAAGGAGGGGGCGACCGCCCCCTTCGCCCCCACCCCCCGTGGATCCGCCCCTGGTTTGCTTGTTTGGTTGGTTTGACGTGATGAGGCAATATCTTGGGTTGTTTTTAGCAAGCTGGAGTAGCACTGATACGTATTTTATATTGGCAGATTAAACCATAAAGCCATATATTATACATATGTGTAATAGTGCATGGTAAACGATTGTCGACATGAATGAATCACTTCTCTTTATCTAATTTCAGCTTATTATATAACCGCATAGGTTGCAATAACCAAAATTTTATTCTTTTACAATAATATATTTTCATTATGTCTTAAACGCATTCTCATCTATTAACAAACTGTGTTTGTTTTGCCCTACTTTATTTTTGTAATACAGACCAAAAACCTGCGTCATTGATCATATCAAAAACTTATTAAAGTTTAACATTTAAAAACTATTGTGAGGAAAGGAAGTTTCCGTGGGTGGTTTTTTTCTGCCATTGTTTTTTTTATGTAAACAAATCCCGTCATCCCGCCACAAAGACTGAACATTGGAACAATTTCTTAGACCAAAAGTAAATATATATCTCGCAGGTGAACACCCCCAGAGTCCCCTTCCTATGTTTGCAAATTATCAGGAATTTAATTTTCTTGGAGCTATGCTTCTGACACCGTGCACACACTCTGGATCTTGTATTTATATATATATATATATATGTATATATTAAGAGCTTGGAATTTTATGAAAGTCACTTTCCATCATCAGCGTATTCGGTCGGCGGTACGTCCAAAGTTATATAGGTGCGCACGATTGTTAAATGTTATAATTTTTCTCCTACCTTCAGCTCACAAGGATGATTTCAGAATCGAATGTGTTGAAGTTGTGACTACGAATAGCCAAATAAATGGAAGGCACGATTCTCCTGAAGAGAAGGAATACTGATATAAAATAACTAGCGTAATTGCCCGTCAATATGACGGGATATCTTTAGTTAACCTTAAAATAGCTGCCTCCCTCCCCCCCCCTCTCTCTCCTCCTCCTCCCTTCCCTTCCACCCTATCCTTCCCTTCTCACTCACTTCCTCTCTCTCCATCCCTCTCTCTCTCTCTTAAATGTAAGAGCAGACTGTTAGTCTCAATTTCGCCCTCAATAAAGTCGTTTGTCTGTCTGTCTCCCTCCCTCCATCTCTCTCTCTCTTTCCCTCCCTCCATCTCCTCCTCCCTCCATCCTTCTCCCTCCCTCCTTCTCCCTCCCTTCCCCTCACTCCCTACCTCTCCTCCCTCCCTCCGTCTCCCTCCCTTCCCCTCACTCCCTCCCCCTCACACTCTCCCCCTCTCTCTCTCCCTCTCTCTCCCTCCCTCTCCCTCCCTATCTCGTATCAAAATAATTCAATGCACGCTTACACCCATAAGGATTGATATAACTATAGGATTTTGAGGTCTAACAGTGTAATTGGTAGCCAAGGCAACATCCCGTTAAAAAGGCAATATTTCCACAAAATATGTTAATTAAACGTATAACATGAGCGATATCGAATTGTATGCGAAAAAAGATGAACAGAATAAGATACTTTGTCATCTTTTCTTCAAACGGTTCACATCCGAAGATCGTAGGTTAAATCCTAGTTTTAATTTCCAAAACAATAAAAGCCTGCACGCCAAAAAATGGGTTTTTACGTGTTACCATACGGAAAATGGGAAATGTCTTCCTAGGAGTCGAACCCAGGACTTTTTTGGATATTAATTTTCGTCATTACCTTAAAATATGTTAATCAAGCATCCTTGCCTAATTTGAATCTTCAACCTATTCCGGAAGTTTGTTAAAACGCTCTATATCGACCATCATGAAAGCGTGACCAACCAACCAACAATCCTGGGCTATTATAGTATAAAATTACAGCATTTTCTCCTGTGTGTTGGAAGCAGCCTAATTAACGATAATTGGCTAAATTATGGAAATGCATTTTGGCAAATATAATTTTAAAAAATGTATGACAATCATATGACTAGTTTACATCTATGTACAATACTTATCAATTTAAATAGAAAATCTCTTAATTTCTTCGTCACTTTACAACATACCGAACCATTTTAAAACTGCTCAAAAGGGAAATTGGTAAAATAATATATATAATATAATAAATACTCTTTTGAGCTTCAAAAATGTTCGCCTTATAACATTTTCATAGTCGTGATAGACCAAGCAATGAATACCAAAAGTATATCTACAGTTTCAACCACACAACGATAGATGTCGCCATATTGCTTGTCGGGAGGTGCCTGTTGCCTGGGACTTGCAGTGTTGAGCGGTCGGTCGGCCAGTTCATATCGTACTCCGTCCTAAAGGACAGAGTGCGAATGTGGATTACGGATTGGTAACGAGTAATTACGGTTTGCATTTTAAATTTTATATTGTGTCTACACTTCGTTTCTATATTATACATATTACATTATATATTATATTAATAGTATTTTAAGGTTGTATACATATACATAATTGTAATCTACGTCTGTCTTTCCACCCCATCTAACGCACGACATGGCAGGTGGGTCGACCCTTGCCACCCTCCCTCCCTCCCTCCCGGGGCCCCGACCTTGGCCAAGGTTCCCACCCTGTGTACACACAAAATCCCAAACCACGATACCATTTCCACACGATCGATGTTTTACGCAATTGACACATGTACTATTATCCTATGTCATATTATTGTTTATTTTCCACGATAAATGCTAAATCGAATTTCGATACGTATGTACCGGTAATATCTTTTCCCCTGAACGAAAACAGGTGATGCTGGAGACGTGCATTTCTTTTCCGAATGCACGAAGAGTGAAGAACGAAGACGCCCAGACACCATTCATCATGCAGGAGTAAGAATGTTTAGATGTAATTGTACTGTTTTTATTAATTTCTCCTTTTTAATAGTGATTTGTTTTTACAGAGCTCCTCTCCAACACAGGGTGTATCATCGCAGTGTGGCGCGGTTATCTCCCAGTGGAGGTAATTAATGGTTTCACTGGAGGGATGACACAGTGGTATGGTAGTCTTATTTTGATCTCAGGCATATAAAATGCCTCACAAGAATAATCATAATTAATTAGCAATTTTTCTAAATTCTATAATTTCTCTGACGTCGTTAACGGCGACTGTAGTTTTGCTGTCGTATATTGGATTTAGCCAATATGAGTTTATATGTCTATGGTTTATTCGTCTGCCTTATCATCAGTTGAAGCGGAAGAAATTGTTGTGTTATTGCCATAATTAAAGTGAAAATTAAGTATATCAATTCTTTAAACAGTATATCCTGATCTATTACATTTATTTGCTTTTTGAATATAGTGATTAAGTTTTAATGTCCATGCATAAGAAACAAATAAGTAGTAGACATATTGAACCAAATTTTGTGTTGCATTGAGTTGCAAAATGCAACGGTAATGTTTATTTATAATCAATTCTTAATTTAATATTTTTTTAAGTATATCAGTCATTTTACTTGAGCAATTCAGTGTTTTATTACTTAACGTTGAATTGGTAATTAAAAATTATTTGTAATAGTTTTGTATGAGGACTTAGTTCTCCTCATAAAGACAAACGCTTACGGATAAAATACCTATAATCGTGCGTTAGAATAATAGACCGTTTTAGGAAATGTCTAAAATATTTTTGCTAATATAGTGATTGCTCTTAATTGCAGATAACCATCAACGCCACACTGGACAGACACGGACGCTCGCGGTAAGCTCAATTTCCCTTATTTATAATGCACACGTCATTTCGTGTAAGATATCACGAACTTCATTCGAGAAATACGTTCGAACCGAATTGAATTAAGTCAGTATCATTTTCAGATGTAGTGTTTATTGTTGTTGGTAGGCTTGCCACCTTTAGGACTTTGAACGGGAATATTTGTGTTTTTCCATAAATTTTCAGGCTCTAGATTAATTTTACTGAATTTTCTCAAATTAACCGGTTATAAATACGAGGATGTTTTTTGGCGAAACGAACCTCCCGACGTTTTCACGTACTAAAATATCGAATGATCAATAGCTCTTTAATATATATGAATTTCAAGTTGGAAGTATTTTTTTCATTAATCTTGAATGAAATTCAATTTCGGTTCTGCTAATGGCTGGACGTATGCAGGTACTCAAATATCTCTTAAATATAACGACATATAATATATTTCTTCCGAATGTGGCAACTTCATCAGTTTACATGTTGAAAAAATTTTCGTAACTGTTGGATATTATTTATTATTAATATATATTTAGAATTCTTTGCCTGTTATATCAACCCGTTCATTTTCAAATAAATGCATCACCTGTACGTATTCTGCAGTCAGTAAGTTGAATAGAATGTATCGCACTCTGTGATAATTTGCTGTTGTTTAATTTTAGCATGATCACAACATTGGGATATTTCAGATTAAGTATATATTTGCACTAAGGAATAGTACTGCAGTCAGGTTCTTCTGTAGCGTGTGAGGAAAATTCGGCTTGCTTTAACGTCACGAACAGAGACTTGGTGATGCGTTTATTCGGAAATGAAATATAAAAATATTTCTTCAGAAGATGATTTTTTAATTGTATTTTATTTTAAAGACTTCAAAGATGAAAATTGTTGGTAATGTTTCTGTTTTCAATTTTGCTTCGGGATTTAAAACCTCAAAAGATGTAAATCAACTAGGCTTCACAATTTTCTCATACATATAAAGCCTGTAGCAATGTTAATTTTAAATTTGGTATAGGTAAAACTGGCACTATATGCAATACCTGAAGTGTATGTGGCCATGTGGTAATTTCTTTTTGTAAGCATTTACTCGGTTCTGTTATTTTAGAATTACGTATCATAAAGCTCACGGATACATAATTTTAGAATATAGTATAAATGAGCATGTGCTAAATATTCTTGAAACTACCATGCTGATTTTTTTGCAGGGAAGCGAGGACTACGCGAGTGGGTGGGAGCTGTGTACTTAGGAGCGTAGATGCTGTTTACTTAGGAGGGAAGGTGCTGCTTAGTTAGGAGAGTGGGGCTGCAAACTCGGCTTAGTAGGTTCGTCAACCTTAGTTTAGTAGGTGCGACAAACTTAGATTAGCAGGTGCGACAAATTTCGATTTGTAGGTGCGACAAACTTAGATTTGTAGGTAGAAGTAGTATTTAGGTGTGTGAGTATGTGTGTGCATGGTAGTGCATGGATGTGCGCGCGCACATCTTTGGGTAGTGGTGGTGGTGTGTGTGTGTGATGGGTGATGGTTGTATGTATGAATCATTTTGTCATCGATTACATTGTTTAGCTAGACAGATGAGAGTACTTAAGTTTAGCAAGCGTTAGCATGGTGTAGGGCTGGCCAACCCAGCGAGCTCGCCATGTTAAATAATGAGCAACGATGGCCTAAGCATTACCTCCTGGGTGCCAATGGAAATATGCTTAACTTGAAGGGTATAGAAATCATTCCATTCATATTTTTAAAAAACCTCCAGTTATCAGATGCAAAACAAGTTCTAAAGGTTTCCCAGTTTAGGATTTATTACCTTATGACTGAGTCTTCATTAATTATGTTGAATTCTACTGTTGAAATGTTATTTACAGTTGTTTATCTTAAACTGTGATTTCTATTTCATAAAGAAATCTTGTATTGTTAGTTTCTACATCACTGTTTAATATCTGAACATAATACTTTAGGCTAATAAATGTATGATGCAACTCTCTCTAAATAAAATGTTTTAATTTTACCATGAGTATTTATTTAAATTATAAATTAAGTAAACGTTCGATGACTTTAAATGATTCTTTGATTTTCTATATCAATTAATTTAATTTATACATCAAACTGTAGTGAGCTTAAATCTGACATAAGTTTTACAATTCGTTTATAAGATATTTCTATTGCCAGGAGTGTAATTATCGAATAGCATAATTGGCCATCAAAAAACAAATGAAGTTGCAATAGTGTCCCAGATAAGGTAATGTAAACTTCTTCCATCAAGTCTTTGAGGTAAAATGTCCTCTGTCCTACTCTAATGATAATTAGGATGCAAAATGTCCTACTTTGTGATACATTTCTGTTTGGGAGAAGATCTACCGGCAGCAATGCCCCTAATCAATCGCATGGCTACTGGGACCTAATGGGTGAGTTTTGCATTGCTGTCTCCTCCACTCATACTTCGCATTTAAGAGATCGCAATAATATAGGATAGCAAGAATAGCAGCTTGTCACTGTTAGTTCTGCTTCATCTATCATCAAAGATTGGTCATGTTCAGTGAAGTGAGACTGCATCACATTTTAGTTCCGTTATATGTATTAATTAAATATAAAAAATTTTCTGTCTTTTCTCAACAAGTTATATCAACATTTCTTGTAAATTTTGTTTTTCTAATAAGGAAAGCAGGCTTTACTTCCTGAAACTTGGGGAGATATCAAATCTGCATTTCCAATCAAAAGAGCATAGTTTAAATTGTTCTTCGGTATTTTCATTCATTTTCATAGAATTATGTAACATATTAAATTTTGAAGTTTTATTCAAATCATATTGCTGCCATGAGAGTGATTTTTGAAGGTTATTTTCAAATCTTGGCTTTATGGGTCCTTTTACAGCCTAACTATATTTTCCGTTTAAGTTGGCTTCGATCAGGAGGAGATCCTGTGGAGAATTAGAGTGTCTTTGATGCCAAATTAGCCTTGAATTCTGTATTATTATGACTTGAAAACTGACACGCTGCTGAGTCTACATTGTAAGTACTTTTATGACCAGCCATCATGGATAATGGATTTATCACCTCTAAGAGCAATCAATATTATTTTGTGGAATTACATTATAACTAAATATCAGCTGTGGGTTCATCCTACAAATGTAAAGCTAGCTAATATCAGAACATTTGGTGTAACAATAGCCCAAGAGGTCGAGTCACCAGAAAACACACATGTCATCAGAACATTTACTCATTAGTATGTACCATGAAATAGCAGATTATGAAAATTTCCAATTTTTTTCCTTGTATGAGTACATAGTCATTTAAAAAGTTAGTATCACCAATTTAAAGAGGTATTATTGAACTCATCATTGGCCTAGAAGAATATTAGCTATCCACACAGGGTAGAACAAATAATTAATATTTTAAATTAATATCCTTTTCCACACAATAATCACAATTTTTAGCTCATTTTCTTAAAAGCCAGAACTTTGTCCATCTGTCATTGGACAATCAACATTTTTAAAGAGGTATTTAAAAAATTCTTTTTGAATTAGATAGCGCTTATCCATCCTTGAAGTTCACTGCAACTGTACTTTTCATGTAATTCATAGATTTCCCTCTAGGTGACTTTTGAAATGGTATTTACCCAAACTACTGAAGCTAGAGGAGCGAAGTTTTCATGAATGGGAAGGTCTACGTTCCAACATTGCGGGTTTCCCCCTCTGCAACTAGGGAGGCAAAAGAGAATTTTGAAAATTTTTAATAAAATGTGCTTCCACCTGTTGCTTTAGTAAGTGTATCTTACTTGTTTGAATTTAAAAATTTGTGAATTGCTTTTGGAGTAGACAAGCGTCTAAACTTAGGACACCGAACTTGTCATGGTTTGTGGCAATGTGATATACTGTTCGACAAAAATAAGGAAATTAAATATTATTATATCATGATAGCTGGTAAAGTTTACTAATAAGTTTTAATTCTTTGTTTATGTTAGCCATATAACCAAGATTAGTTAATGTATTATAGTATGAAAGTAGAGGATAGCTAGACAATTTGGCTCAACCAAGGCAAACTTAAGGAAATTTCAAAATTGTAAAAGATGTTATGTTGTCATCAGCATTCACAGAAACATATTGTGGGAGCAAGGGGAATAAAAACCAGGGTCAGCTTGAAGCTATTCCAATGATAAGACTGCATTCAGCCCCAGAGTTCCTATGTAAACTGTTCAACTTCAATAATATTTATTTTATTTTATAAAATATATTCTGAAAGATATGTCTCTTATTTTTCAACCAGTAATTCTAGAGGGAGGGGCAAATGTGCACGGTCATTTATATAGTATTAACCCCTTATGCCGATAGCCCAATTACATACTCGCCAAATGCAGATATTGCTTAAATTGCGATTCTATCAGCATAAAGTAGCCTTTCATGGGACTATATGTGTCACAGCAGACCATCGATATGTGATCTTTCAATGGATCACCAATTTCCTGTCAGTTTGTTAGTTTTTATACTTCGGTAGAGGAAATACGTAGCGTAAGCTACGCTATTTAGTAATTTAAATACATGCTTGAGGGGTTAAGGCAATATTGAAGATGTGATAACAAAAATTTATTGATAGACTCGTAGATATAGAATTTATTTCATTTTTAATTTATATATTTTGCTGTAAGGAGGATTTTTATTTTCATAGAAGAAATAAATATTATAGCGCTAATACCATTATTAGTCCACACCTTACTAGTAAAATCCAAGTGTCTGTTTGTTAAAATATATATATATATATGTGTGTGTGTGTGTGTATATATATGAACAAATTTTGAACTCTTTATTTCAATTTCAATAAAACCTTTAGCTTTTAATTGGCTTTCCCTAAAATTTTAAATAACACAGAGAATGATAACAACTGTGTTCTTAAAGTACTATTGAGTGTGGTGAAGTAAGAAATATGTAACAGAAATTAATAATGAAGAAATGATAAAGTTTCAATAACACACACAATGTGATTTACTGTCAAAATTGTTAATTCTATGCTATTCTAGGACAGTATTCAAACTATTTGTCAGGTTCTAATACTCTAATTCTCATATCAGAACATAAAAATAATTAACTTCAAGTTGCTGCAATTTTAGAGTTAAAGAACTGAAGTGTGTTTAAGATTATGAAATGAAATATAAATCTAAAAAGATTTAAGGAGTGTTTTTATTTCGCTTAAACAATGATTTAGTTCTGACAGAAAGTTTAAATTATGGATTGCCGGAGGTCCTTCCTCAATTTTTATGAGATGTCGAGGACTGAAATTAGGGTTAGCAGATATCCCGTTTCTTTTATAAATATCTGAGGTTTTTAAAGCTTTTCTTTCAGTATTCGAATGAAATGGAAATTTTGAACTCATTCTTCGTGAAGAGAACTGCCACTTACAATGCGATATAATCAATCAGCTAATTGCATGTCATTAAGCCTTGGATGAGTAATTTTATAAGTATTTGCATGAGTTTATATAAACATAACCCCTTGATCACAACATAGTTTTTCCTAATAAGAATCAATTTAGCTCGTATAAATATTATAAAAAGGAATATAAACGCCTTTCAGGAAAAGAAAATATCAAGAATACAAGTATTAGATGTACAGACGTAAACGAACCCGATACTCTTCTTTAAGATACTTTCATTTTAAATAATGTGTAGAAATTCCGCAAGATGTCGTTGGTGAGTGGCCGTGTTTCATATAGAGGACTCTGGTTACGGCGGTAGTGTTCGGTAGTGTTCGAAACCCATGGTGTTGAAGTGAGACTATGGGGTTTAAGCGTGATTCGGAAAATGTCGATATAACCCAACAACCATAAACTTAACGATCAGTGATTTGAGTGACACATTCATCGCGGGAAACGAAGAGAAAGGGAAACATCAACTAATGGAGCTTATAAACGAGGTAAGAATCACTTTAGTTTTCTTTTTACCATAGAGCTTCTCGGTTTTGCTGTACTATCTTTGTTAAATGAATAATATTGGGAAAAGTAAATAATTTATTGGGTAAATATAATTGATAATCTTTTAAAACATTCATTATAGATAATTTGTTCATAACAACATGAATCTCCGTTGCTCTGTATTGTTTACGTGGTGCAAGTTTTATTTAGCTATATTAGATGTGATAGCTACTACCTACTACAATCTTTGAAACTTTCAGTGGTACTATATTGTTCCGTTGATTTCTACGTGTTTGTTTGTTGGCATCCGCAAACTTGTCGGAATGAATGAGCATCATTTGTTGAAGCCGGTAATTCTTTCTTCTGCACATTTCTCTTCAGTGTGGATGCGCAAATGCAAAAGGAATTATTAGTAATAAATTTGGCACCATTAAAATTGTAATAGATAATGTTTTCTTTGGAAATTCTCAAGGCCACCGCCAATTGTGAAGTATTTTTCCGAAGTTGTAAGGAAGGTAGGTAGTTCACCTATATTTCCCGTATTGTGTTTGGAATAATAATACGGGAAGGGTTACTCTTTCTTTAATGTGGAGATTCTCGGCTTGGATATTTGATAATTCGCAAGAAGGTTTATTAATTTTTTTACTCTTCTGGGTTTAAGATGAAATGTTTACCAGTTGTTGTCAGGATTGTGATGAAACGTGCAAATTGAATTTTACAGAAATATAGCGGTGTGATATTTAGTGCGTTTACTTCTATTTAATCTACGGAGGATTCTGCTCGGAAAAAGAAATATTTATTTCAGTAGTCGCGTTCTTCTCGCATATTATTTCGATTTTTGAGATTGAATTCTAAGCGCTTAACCTTAACCACTCCGTGCTTTCGGTAACGAAGCAGTGCGAACCTGAGGCCATAGGATGGCGCAGGGAAAATTAGACGAGGAAAGGTCTCGTATGGACACCAACGCAACCCCCCCCCCCCGGCTGTCTTCGACGCTGGCGTCTCATTCCTCTACGCGAGGGAAGGCGCTCCCGGGGCGCACACGTTGGGAACAGGGTTGCCACCTCAGAGTACTCACCAACCCGGTCATTTTCAATTCTGACCCGGAGATTTCTCTGGTCTGACCGGAGATTTCCTAATTTGAACCGGAGATTTTTAAAGGCCAACTTTTTTTTATTGTGTTTGCCATTCCGGAATGAAAATAAGATGATGGTTTCTCTGTTGCAACTGTCTTTGTTTTCCGGTCCCCACTATCAAATTTTTAACCAACTTTCATGACAGTTGGTTAGAAACTTTCTACAGAGGCCAAGATGACGGAAATTGAATTTCCGGGATCGATTCCATGAGTTATCCTTTCCTATTGATTTAAATGGGAAATGTGAAACCCATCGTGCAAGTATATTTCCCTACCCACCCTAAAATACATATGAAAAATGATATCAGTGCTGGATTTTCGCTATTCTCTGCGGAATGGAATAGAAATCTGGGCCGACTCAACAATACAAGCGAACCAAGCGCCCACTTGGGGCGCCGATTTTTCCTGAAAATTTTTTGAAAAATACCGTTTTCCATTAATATGTTTAGTGTTTTCAGCTGGCGAATATATGTGAAAAGGTGACTTCAAATTAATGTTCAGGGGCAATAACCGTGATCTACTCCGAATGGTAAAATGTTATTTCCGATTTCCTCTTCCTACAATAGTATCGAATACAGATAGCTGGATGTGGTTTTTTGCAACATTTTATAGCTGTGTTACATGCCGGGGGTCTTTGCCGACCGTATGAAAGCAGTCCTCACCGCCCCTAATATCTCCAGCTGATTCCCTCTTATATTTGACGCCCCCGAGGGTTCCTGTTCGGATGCAAGAACTGATCGTACGACGACACTCCGAGTGCTTTTGGGTTAGGACCCCGGGCCCAAAGACGAAATTTCCCGAAGGGGAGAAAAACAGAAGTAGTGGGGAGAAGTATCGGGGTGCTCAGGGATGATAAAAAAGCAGTGGGGTGGGTTGGGAAAACCCAAATCCGAATCTGAGTGGGAAATGGAGAAAACGCCTGCCGTTGGTATTGGTTGCACCCGCGTATTGCGGTAGGAAAACATTATGACAGATCCTAATACCGGGCCCCGTGGATTTTGCCCCGGTATCCCCACCCTCTCGGTGGCCCTGCCCTGGGGTATAATCTAGTACAGGGGTGGGCAAACCGTAGCCCCCGGGCCATATGTGGCCCTCGAGAGCATTTAACGTGGCCCGCGAAGGTTTGGTGAAAAAGCAATCTGTAAATTTAACACGATTTTATATTACTTTTGGTAAAATTATAACAATAAAACCTTTAGTTTTGAAAATTTAGTCCTACAATCCTTGTTTGTGCTTGTTTTTCACTTATGTATGATGCGTAAGAATCTAAGCAATTTCCGATTTAATCTCTAATCTGGCCCGCCTAAGCATTGGCGTCTTTCAATGTGGCCCGCTGAAGAATTCGCAAACACCGATGCGGCCCGCCATGCAGAAAAGTTTGCCCACCCCTGATCTAGTATACAAATGCGTTATTTTTTTCTCCCGAAATCGCGTAATCAACTGAATTTTTTTGCAAATGTAAGTATAATGCCTGACAATGTTACATAAAGTATGTAATGTGGGAAAACAAAGAGCAGCTTGTGTTGCTTCATACACCGTACTGCATTACTGTCAATAAAAAATATTTTCATGTAGGGCAAAACCGGGTGACGCGCCGCACTTTTTGAAAATCCGTTATAAATCGATACAAGTTTAAAGGCCTAAAAAACCTATACGCATATCTAAAAGAGTGGTCCTTGAACTACACATTTCGACTAGAAAATTAATTTTAAAATATTATTTAGATGGCATTTACTGTGAAAGAAAAGAAGACTAGGGTGCAAGACACCTGCCCGCTGACGCTCGCCAACCCCCACCCCCTCTCCCTTTGCTCACTGTTTATTCGTAACTACCGTGTACGTATTAGATTTAGATTAGTTTAGGGGAACATGTTTTGAATATGAGTTTAATGAATTCTAGATCGGTGTATATTACGCGGGGTACAGCTAGTATTCGTTATTCTGTTTGGAGAAAGTCATACGATGTGCACCTTACGTTTTTTAATTTTGAAAAAGTTTAAAGTGTATTTCTCAATCTTAAACGTCGTGCTATCTTAAAATATGATTCTCAGGCAAAACATACGAAATGACACATATCGAAGGTACGTAATATTGCCACCAAAACATTTTATTGAAAAACACCGGTTTATTCCATAATTCAGACCATTTATATGTTATGATTTCAATAATATCTCAATTTCAAGCATTAAACCTACATTTCAGTTAATTGGCATATTATTCCGATTTAATTGTATGTAAATAAAAATTTACTATTTTCTATATCAGTTGTCCGGTACACACCAACAACATTACATTTGAATCAAACATGTAAACGGGCTCATGAGCGTAATTTTTGTAAACGCTAAGGTAAAATAACGTGTTATGTATAATGAGCAATGTTATGAAAACCATAATAAAGGAACTATTAATGGAAGAAGTTTCTTACATGTAATATTCCTCTTACATCTTAATTGCTAATACTTCAGAAATAAGTGTATATTACGTGCTCGTCCAAATGGCGGTATGCGTTACTTAGATTGCATTCAAATTTAAATAAGTCAATAAATGCACCAAAAAGTAAACAACTATAAAATTAAAGCAATTGGTTATTCCAGAAAGTAGAAAAAGCTTCTGGCATGTAAAAGTTACGGGGAAAAGAATTATATATTTTTTTAAACATTACGCTGGAGGTCTGTTAAACGCCCTAAATTATTTAAAGAGGAGAATAAAAATTCAATGGAAGTCGGAAGATTATGGAAGAGGGAGTAGATGAGAGAATGAGGAAGACGTAGGGTACCTGCATTAAGGTGTGTGTCGCTTGGTAACATGTCGTAGACATCGTGTAACACTCCGATTTTCGCATCTATTATGATTTAATTTTGCTTATGGTTTCTGTATCCGCCACTCATTTGCTTTTACCGGGCGTCCCGGATTTTTTTATTATCAACGCAGTACGACCTTCCTGCTACGGAAGCCATAGCAATTGTCACATAAATAACAGTACGAGCAAAAATATTTGGTGCGATGTCTGTAAAAGTTACTTTTTTGCTCTCAGGCGGAAATGTATATGCCTATTTATCCAAAGAAACGCGGACGTCGAGCGTCAGCAGTCGAAGGCGACCGCCGGACGCCCCAGTGAAACCACACCTTTAGGAACTAGGATCTTCCTCCTATCTCCACCCTCCCCTAACGCGCTCTCCTCTCGCGAGCTACGAATTTCATGCGTTTACGTACGAGTGAACAATTTTTAATACATTCTTCTTACTTGACTAATTTTTCTTCTGATATACCTACCATACATCGTTGATGTTACTAAAATTTCTATTGTTTAATTTAAATTGCTGTTTTGACTAATAAAATTTTGTGCATATACCTTTAAGAAAATGCCCGGAATTGGGCGATTGTCCGGTTCAGCAAGGCGAAGTCGTCGTTTTAGAGAAAATGAATCTACAACTTCATACCAAAATCGTGTATAAAACGAACGAGAGCGATCTTCTTTACGGCGAGAAGAATTAGAAAGTCCCTTATTAATGAGAGGCAGAGAGAGCGTCGAGCACGCGAAAAGACAAATGCCCCGGAAGTTCGCCTTGAAAGCCAGCGCATACGCTCATCTCGGCGGCGCGCTCAATTGTCTAGCCAAGAGAGTGCAGAAAGGCAAGCTAGGATTGAGAGCCAAGTAGAAAGATGGGGCTCGAAAGTTCGCTCTGCTTTTCGCTATAGTCCCCGAATAGAATAAAAAAATGATGCTGAATGGGTTTTAGGCAAAATGGACAAACTTTGGCAATTTTGCACAGCTAAAAAGTGGAAAACTGAAAGTGTCTGCCTTTGTTGCATTAATGGTAAAGTGAAGTTACCAATGATAATGGAATCCGCCGAACTACTAGAAAGTCTATTACTTGGGACACGTCCCCTTTCCAAACATTTCAGCGCGAAATGCACCCGGGCAAAGCCGGGTACGAAAAGCTAATTTAATATGAGCTCCTATTCGAATAAACCTCGACTTCCGATTACCCGTTATTGTCGAAAAACTAATCAGTCCTTTATGCTAATATTAAAGTGTTATATATGAAGTTTGGTAACGATATGGCACGTACTTTTTGAGTTAGAGCGCCCACACTAACATACACGCACACAGACATCATTCCGAAAATAGTCTAAACGTGTTCTAGGGACCTCAAAACATGTATTTCCGTTGAAATCTCGAAGTCGATTTTTTTCATGAATACAATACTTTCCCATTACTACTTACGGAGAAAGAAATAAGTTGGAAATATATGTCGCGTGGGCCATTGTAAATTTGCAAATTACATGAGCTGATAATATCATGCGACCGCAAGCAACATCTCCACGATTTCTCTTATTTTCTATTTGAAGTGCATTCGTCGAAGTACATAATGAATGCCCATTATATTTCTCACGTTCAAAAAAATAATTTTCTTCTCTTCCACCGAGATTTAAACCACGACGGGCAAGAATTGATCTTTGAATTTTGTATTCGATCCACTTTGCGGTAATCGTTAATGGTTTAATCAGCGTAAGTGGCCTTCGTTAATAACATGACTTGCAGTATTTTATATAATAATAGCCGTCGTCCGTTGGTTGGTTGGTCACGCTATGCAAACGCTAATAACTGGAGAAATAATCATGATAGAAACTGTAAATTTGGTAGGGATGCTTGATCAACACATTTCAGGTGATGACGAATTTAAATCGCGAAAAAATTCCTTGGTTCGTCTCCAAGAGAGGCACTTGTATTTCCCATTACTTAACATGTAAAACGCGATTTTTCGACTTGCAGGCTTTTATTCATTTGGAAATTAAAATTAGAAGAAATTAACAGATGACCTTCGGATTTGAACCATTTTGAAGAAAAAGTTATAAAGAAGACACGTCCTTGTTGCCGTAAATTACGTATATTTTGAATGTTTACAGAATTCACCGCTACATGCTGTTAGCGCTGTATACTGGTATTAAGATAAAGCGAAATATATCCGAAATGGATGGTTCTATGAAAATTAGTTTCAAACAAAATTTGGAAGAAATATTATTCTCTACAACTTTGGTCCTTACGAAGATTACAAATAACGATGTTTTTAAGGAGATATTTAACGGAAACCGAAAAATCGGTTATTTATAAATAACTCCTAAAGAATAACTCCTCTAGAAAATTGTTTCAAATGAAAACTCTAGGAAATTATATTCTCTATAACATTTGTATAGAATTGTATATACAATAATGAATTTTTAACGAAGAAATATCGCAAAAACCGAATCGGGTTTCGAATAAACCTCGACTTCCGATTACCCGTTATTGTCGAAAAACTAATCAGTCCTTTATGCTAATATTAAAGTGTTATATATGAAGTTTGGTAACGATATGGCACGTACTTTTTGAGTTAGAGCGCCCACACTAACATACACACACACACATACACACACACAGACATCATTCCGAAAATAGTCTAAACGTGTTCTAGGGACCTCAAAACATGTATTTCCGTTGAAATCTCGAAGTCGATTTTTTTCATGAATACAATACTTTCCCATTACTACTTACGGAGAAAGAAATAAGTTGGAAATATATGTCGCGTGGGCCATTGTAAATTTGCAAATTACATGAGCTGATAATATCATGCGACCGCAAGCAACATCTCCACGATTTCTCTTATTTTCTATTTGAAGTGCATTCGTCGAAGTACATAATGAATGCCCATTATATTTCTCACGTTCAAAAAAATAATTTTCTTCTCTTCCACCGAGATTTAAACCACGACGGGCAAGAATTGATCTTTGAATTTTGTATTCGATCCACTTTGCGGTAATCGTTAATGGTTTTATCAGCGTAAGTGGCCTTCGTTAATAACATGACTTGCAGTATTTTATATAATAATAGCCGTCGTCCGTTGGTTGGTTGGTCACGCTATGCAAACGCTAATAACTGGAGAAATAATCATGATAGAAACTGTAAATTTGGTAGGGATGCTTGATCAACACATTTCAGGTGATGACGAATTTAAATCGCGAAAAAATTCCTTGGTTCGTCTCCAAGAGAGGCACTTGTATTTCCCATTACTTAACATGTAAAACGCGATTTTTCGACTTGCAGGCTTTTATTCATTTGGAAATTAAAATTAGAAGAAATTAACAGATGACCTTCGGATTTGAACCATTTTGAAGAAAAAGTTATAAAGTTTCTTATTCCGTTCGTCGTTTTTCGCCCACAGTTCGAAATATTCCATTTTAAACGTTAAATATGTATATTTTGTGGAAATCTCGCCATTTTAACGTGATGTCGACCGTTATCATTGTTACACCTCAAATTACTATTATTGTATACATTCTTCTGGGAATAAGGGTGCCTTGAGTGCTTCAATACGAGCAAATACGAGTGAATACGAGAGAGAGAGAGAGAGAGAGAGAGAGGAAGGAACGGGAGAGATTGGCGTGTTTTGTGGAAAATAAGTATATTAACGTAAATATGAAAAATTTTAAGTATCAACAGTGTTATTTTAGAAAAATTGGAGATAAAAAGCATTCTTAAATTAAATTCTTTGTAAACCATACGTGCTTACGAATTTATATTGTTATTCCTCGAATTAATTTCGTAACAATGGCCGAAGTTTGGAAACGAATATAAATTAAAATTCAATTAAAATTAAAAGGACATTTAAAACTGTTAACAGGCAGTTTTCGATGAAACAACAGTGGATCTTTTAATGAATTGATTTGTTTTTATAAAAGTAATTTCGGTGCTTATTTAATACAGAGTAAGTTCTAAGGCTTATAATCCATTTAAATCTAATAACAGTAGCTATTGTAGTTTAAAGAAAGAACTTTATTTATTCACTTTAGGTACAGAATGAATTAATTTTAGGCTAGCATTGCCTATTATAAAAGGAGTTACTTTGGAATTTACAGTATGTAAAGTGGAAATTGTACCGAATTGACTCAAACATATTTCAAAGCAAAAATCAATTTAAAACTATTGAAAGTTGTTGTTTCGGAAACTGAGAAGTCAGGAGTGCTGAGCGAACGATAAACGATATTGAGGTACATTATATTCCAAAATCTATTTAAAGTATTATCAGAGGCAATTGAAGATTGAACCAATTTTTTGGAACCGGAATTCTGCTTATTTAATGAAATTGACATCCTAATGCTATAATCAATTTAAAACGGTACTTTCCTGTTAACGGGAATACCTCAAAAAATAAACATGTATTGTTGTGATATGTTACGACGTATCTGTTTGTTAACAATGCGTAAGAACGGGGGAATTGCTTAAAAATCACACTTTTTGAAACTTATTTTTTTAATAAAAGGAACGTAATGACTAATACAATCTAAATTTATGTTACTAGGGGGTCAATATGTCTTTATGGCATTTAAAATAGCTGGAAATATATCGATTTCTTTGTTATGTTGTCGCCACATGAATTCTTCCGCTGAAAGGCTTTCACATTGCATTTCTAAAATATTCTGTCGCAGAAGTAAAGTTTCATAATATGATCCTTCTTGCACATTCGCCCTTTAGATAATATACCATGGTCTTCAAGTAAAGATACAGCTTTTTCTTCGCTCTTCGGCAAGCTCCACAAATGCATCATTAAGGGATCAACGTAAATATCTTAACGAGATTTGTTACGCATTGTTAACAAACAAAATCTCACAACATATCAGAACAATACCTGTTTATTTTTTGAGGTATTCCCGTTAACAGGAAAGTACCTTTAAAACTAATAACAATGGCTATTTTAGTAGAAAGAAAGGTACTATTTTAGTCACAAGGAATTTCTGTGAGATTTTAGTTAATTAATTAAAACAGACATAATATAGAAATATTCGATGGTTAAAACAGTGCACAGTTTTATTCTTGCGATTTTTACATGTTGCATTGACGAAAATTTAGATTCATTAAACCCGTTGAAATTCAACGGGCACTTATGCTAGTGTATCAGTAATTGCGATCAAATAAATACAACAATGAAGACGAGAGCCAAATATGACTTCGAAGCCGGCGAAGTTTTTTTCAAAGTGCGCTGCATATACGTAGATGAGTGGAATAGGGGCACAGATATCATTTCAGGATAACCTGGTAAAATGAAATAATTTCGGAGAACCGTATTACAATGAAATCTCGTTACAACGTACTTCAAATTACGTATATTTCAAATTAACCTACTTTTTTAAATCCCCGTCAATTTTCCCGTATAAATATTTCAAAATATCGTACTTCAACTTGAAATAATTTTCAATACTACGTATGAAATTCAGAGGTCCCGAAAAAGATATTTGTGGTTTTAACGTAGTATTTCATTCTTGCTCATTCAAGTCGTTTACACCAATTTTGAAGGCATCTATTGTCTTTAGTGCTGAAAGTTCTGTGGATTGCCGCCAAAATCCCAAAGAAGGAATTTTCCGAGCTGACAAATTTAGAACCGATGATCAGTTATCCCTATCTTTGTTTTCGCAATAGCATTGAGATATAATCTTAAGGTGTAGGATATATATCTCTTGTTAGACTCATTATGGCCAGTTTCGGTTTGCGCGGGACCTGGGAGAATGCCGATCCCCCACTGAGATGATTCCAGAAAAAAAACTATACCTACTCCTTATGGGTATATTCAGCATGAAATATAAAAATTCATACTCCGTAGAGATACGTTGTATCGAGATTTTACTGTAATCTGCCTCATAAGTTTCCCTTCACTAAAGAGTTGTTCGCGTTTTGTTTGCTTCAGGAGCGGATCCAGAAACTTCTCAAGGGGAAGAGGGGGGGGGGGGGGGGGGGGGGCGATCGCCCCTACACCTATCGAATCCGCCCCTGCCAACTGCCCAAGATTTTGAAAAACCCTACCCAGTGGAGTGCAATGAGGTTATCCAAGGAGGGGGCGACCGCCCCCTTCGCCCCCACCCCCCGTGGATCCGCCCCTGGTTTGCTTGTTTGGTTGGTTTGACGTGATGAGGCAATATCTTGGGTTGTTTTTAGCAAGCTGGAGTAGCACTGATACGTATTTTATATTGGCAGATTAAACCATAAAGCCATATATTATACATATGTGTAATAGTGCATGGTAAACGATTGTCGACATGAATGAATCACTTCTCTTTATCTAATTTCAGCTTATTATATAACCGCATAGGTTGCAATAACCAAAATTTTATTCTTTTACAATAATATATTTTCATTATGTCTTAAACGCATTCTCATCTATTAACAAACTGTGTTTGTTTTGCCCTACTTTATTTTTGTAATACAGACCAAAAACCTGCGTCATTGATCATATCAAAAACTTATTAAAGTTTAACATTTAAAAACTATTGTGAGGAAAGGAAGTTTCCGTGGGTGGTTTTTTTCTGCCATTGTTTTTTTTATGTAAACAAATCCCGTCATCCCGCCACAAAGACTGAACATTGGAACAATTTCTTAGACCAAAAGTAAATATATATCTCGCAGGTGAACACCCCCAGAGTCCCCTTCCTATGTTTGCAAATTATCAGGAATTTAATTTTCTTGGAGCTATGCTTCTGACACCGTGCACACACTCTGGATCTTGTATTTATATATATATATATATATGTATATATTAAGAGCTTGGAATTTTATGAAAGTCACTTTCCATCATCAGCGTATTCGGTCGGCGGTACGTCCAAAGTTATATAGGTGCGCACGATTGTTAAATGTTATAATTTTTCTCCTACCTTCAGCTCACAAGGATGATTTCAGAATCGAATGTGTTGAAGTTGTGACTACGAATAGCCAAATAAATGGAAGGCACGATTCTCCTGAAGAGAAGGAATACTGATATAAAATAACTAGCGTAATTGCCCGTCAATATGACGGGATATCTTTAGTTAACCTTAAAATAGCTGCCTTCCTCCCCCCCCCCCCCCCCTCTCTCTCCTCCTCCTCCCTTCCCTTCCACCCTATCCTTCCATTCTCACTCACTTCCTCTCTCTCCATCCCTCTCTCTCTCTTAAATGTAAGAGGAGACTGTTAGTCTCAATTTCGCCCTCAATAAAGTCATTTGTCTGTCTGTCTCCCTCCCTCCATCTCTCTCCCTCTCTTTCCCTCCCTCTCTTTCCCTCCCTCCATCTCCTCCTCCCTCCCTCCTTCTCCCTCCCTTCCCCTCACTCCCTACCTCTCCTCCCTCCCTCCGTCTCCCTCCCTTCCCCTCACTCCCTCCCCCTCACACTCTCCCCCTCTCTCTCTCCCTCCCTCTCCCTCCCTATCTCGTATCAAAAGCATTCAATGCACGCTTACACCCATAAGGATTGATATAACTATAGGATTTTGAGGTCTAACAGTGTAATTGGTAGCCAAGGCAACATCCCGTTAAAAAGGCAATATTTCCACAAAATATGTTAATTAAACGTATAACATGAGCGATATCGAATTGTATGCGAAAAAAGATGAACAGAATAAGATACTTTGTCATCTTTTCTTCAAACGGTTCACATCCGAAGATCGTAGGTTAAATCCTAGTTTTAATTTCCAAAACAATAAAAGCCTGCACGCCAAAAAATGGGTTTTTACGTGTTACCATACGGAAAATGGGAAATGTCTTCCTAGGAGTCGAACCCAGGACTTTTTTGGATATTAATTTTCGTCATTACCTTAAAATATGTTAATCAAGCATCCTTGCCTAATTTGAATCTTCAACCTATTCCGGAAGTTTGTTAAAACGCTCTATATCGACCATCATGAAAGCGTGACCAACCAACCAACAATCCTGGGCTATTATAGTATAAAATTACAGCATTTTCTCCTGTGTGTTGGAAGCAGCCTAATTAACGATAATTGGCTAAATTATGGAAAGGCATTTTGGCAAATATAATAAAAATAAATGTAATAAGAATAAATGTAATAAGAATAAATGTATGACAATCCTATGTCTAGTTTACATCTATGTACAATACTTATCAATTTAAATAGAAAATCTCTTAATTTCTTCGTCACTTTATAACATACCGAACCATTTTAAAACTGCTCAAAAGGGAAATTGGTAAAATAATATATATAATATAATACTCTTTTGAATCTTCAGAATCGAATGTGTTGACGTTAAGACTATGAATAACCAAATAAATGGCAAGCACGATTCTCCTGACGAGAAGGGATACTGATATAA
The DNA here is from genome assembly GCA_036926305.1 of Uropetala carovei. Taxonomy (NCBI): domain Eukaryota; kingdom Metazoa; phylum Arthropoda; class Insecta; order Odonata; family Petaluridae; genus Uropetala; species Uropetala carovei. The sequence continues at coordinate 2,169,926 of JAXCHB010000250.1, forward strand.
AATAATTACAGCATTTTCTCCTGTGTGTTGGAAGCAGCCTAATTAACGATAATTGGCTAAATTATGGAAAGGCATTTTGGCAAATATAATTTTAAAAAATGTATGACAATCATATGACTAGTTTACATCTATGTACAATACTTATCTATTTAAATAGAAAATCTCTTAATTTCTTCGTCACTTTACAACATACCGAACCATTTTAAAATTGCTCAAAAGGGAAATTGGTAAAATAATATATATAATATAATAAATACTCTTTTGAGCTTCAAAAATGTTCGCCTTATAACATTTTCATAGTCGTGATAGACCAAGCAATGAATACCAAAAGTATATCTACAGTTTCAACCACACAACGATAGATGTCGCCATATTGCTTGTCGGGAGGTGCCTGTTGCCTGGGACTTGCAGTGTTGAGCGGTCGGTCGGCCAGTTCATATCGTACTCCGTCCTAAAGGACAGAGTGCGAATGTGGATTACGGATTGGTAACGAGTAATTACGGTTTGCATTTTTAATTTTATATTGTGTCTACACTTCGTTTCTATATTATACATATTACATTATATATTATATTAATAGTATTTTAAGGTTGTATACATATACATAATTGTAATCTACGTCTGTCTTTCCACCCCATCTAACGCACGACATGGCAGGTGGGTCGACCCTTGCCACCCTCCCTCCCTCCCTCCCGGGGCCCCGACCTTGGCCAAGGTTCCCACCCTGTGTACACACAAAATCCCAAACCACGATACCATTTCCACACGATCGATGTTTTACGCAATTGACACATGTACTATTATCCTATGTCATATTATTGTTTATTTTCCACGATAAATGCTAAATCGAATTTCGATACGTATGTACCGGTAATATCTTTTCCCCTGAACGAAAACAGGTGATGCTGGAGACGTGCATTTCTTTTCCGAATGCACGAAGAGTGAAGAACGAAGACGCCCAGACACCATTCATCATGCAGGAGTAAGTATGTTTCGATGTAATTGTACTGTTTTTATTAATTTCTCCTTTTTAATAGTGATTTGTTTTTACAGAGCTCCTCTCCAACACAGGGTGTATCATCGCAGTGTGGTGCGGTTATCTCCCAGTGGAGGTAATTAATGGTTTCACTGGAGGGATGACACAGTGGTATGGTAGTCTTATTTTGATCTCAGGCATATAAAATGCCTCACAAGAATAATCATAATTAATTAGCAATTTTTCTAAATTCTATAATTTCTCTGACGTCGTTAACGGCGACTGTAGTTTTGCTGTCGTATATTGGATTTAGCCAATATGAGTTTATATGTCTATGGTTTATTCGTCTGCCTTCTCATCAGTTGAAGCAGAAGAAATTGTTGTGTTATTGCCATAATTAAAGTGAAAATTAAGCATATCAATTCTTTAAACAGTATATCCTGATCTATTACATTTATTTGCTTTTTGAATATAGTGATTAAGTTTTAATGTCCATGCATAAGAAACAAATAAGTAGTAGACATATTGAACCAAATTTTGTGTTGCATTGAGTTGCAAAATGCAACGGTAATGTTTTTTATAATCAATTCTTAATTTAATATTTTTTTAGGTATATCAGTCATTTTACTTGAGCAATTCAGTGTTTTATTACTTAACGTTGAATTGGTAATTAAAAATTATTTGTAATAGTTTTGTATGAGGACTTAGTTCTCCTCATAAAGACAAACACTTACGGATAAAATACCTATAATCGTGCGTTAGAATAATAGACCGTTTTAGGAAATGTCTAAAATATTTTTGCTAATATAGTGATTGCTCTTAATTGCAGATAACCATCAACGCCACACTGGACAGACACGGACGCTCGCGGTAAGCTCAATTTCCCTTATTTATAATGCACACGTCATTTCGTGTAAGATATCACGAACTTCATTCGAGAAATACGTTCGAACCGAATTGAATTAAGTCAGTATCATTTTCAGATGTAGTGTTTATTGTTGTTGGTAGGCTTACCACCTTTAGGACTTTGAACGGGAATATTTGTGTTTTTCCATAAATTTTCAGGCTCTTGATTAATTTTACTGAATTTTCTCAAATTAACCGGTTATAAATACGAGGATGTTTTTTGGCGAAACGAACTTCCCGACGTTTTCACGTACTAAAATATCGAATGATCAATAGCTCTTTAATATATATGAATTTCAAGTTGGAAGTATTTTTTTCATTAATCTTGAATGAAATTCAATTTCGGTTCTGCTAATGGCTGGACGTATGCAGGTACTCAAATATCTCTTAAATATAACGACATATAATATATTTCTTCCGAATGTGGCAACTTCATCAGTTTACATGTTGAAAAATTTTTCGTAACTGTTGGATATTATTTATTATTAATATATATTTAGAATTCTTTGCCTGTTATATCAACCCGTTCGTTTTCAAATAAATGCATCACCTGTACGTATTCTGCAGTCAATAAGTTGAATAGAATATATCGCACTCTGTTTGTGATAATTTGCTGTTGTTTAATTTTAGCATGATCACAACATTGGGATATTTCAGATTAAGTATATATGTGCACTAAGGAATAGTACTGCAGTCAGGTTCTTCTGTAGCGTGTGAGGAAAATTCGGCTTGCTTTAACGTCACGAACAGAGACTTGGTGATGCGTTTATTCGGAAATGAAATATAAAAATATTTCTTCAGAAGATGATTTTTTAATTGTATTTTATTTTAAAGACTTCAAAGATGAAAATTGTTGGTAATGTTTCTGTTTTCAATTTTGCTTCGGGATTTAAAACCTCAAAAGATGTAAATCAACTAGGCTTCACAATTTTCTCATACATATAAAGCCTGTAGCAATGTTAATTTTAAATTTGGTATAGGTAAAACTGGCACTATATGCAATACCTGAAGTGTATGTGGCCATGTGGTAATTTCTTTTTGTAAGCATTTACTCGGTTCTGTTATTTTAGAATTACGTATCATAAAGCTCACGGATACATAATTTTAGAATATAGTATAAATGAGCATGTGCTAAATATTCTTGAAACTACCATGCTGATTTTTTTGCAGGGAAGCGAGGACTACGCGAGTGGGTGGGAGCTGTGTACTTAGGAGCGTAGATGCTGTTTACTTAGGAGGGAAGGTGCTGCTTAGTTAGGAGAGTGGGGCTGCAAACTCGGCTTAGTAGGTTCGTCAACCTTAGTTTAGTAGGTGCGACAAACTTAGATTAGCAGGTGCGACAAATTTCGATTTGTAGGTGCGACAAACTTAGATTTGTAGGTAGAAGTAGTATTTAGGTGTGTGAGTATGTGTGTGCATGGTAGTGCATGGATGTGCGCGCGCACATCTTTGGGTAGTGGTGGTGGTGTGTGTGTGTGATGGGTGATGGTTGTATGTATGAATCATTTTGTCATCGATTACATTGTTTAGCTAGACAGATGAGAGTACTTAAGTTTAGCAAGCGTTAGCATGGTGTAGGGCTGGCCAACCCAGCGAGCTCGCCATGTTAAATAATGAGCAACGATGGCCTAAGCATTACCTCCTGGGTGCCAATGGAAATATGCTTAACTTGAAGGGTATAGAAATCATTCCATTCATATTTTTAAAAAACCTCCAGTTATCAGATGCAAAACAAGTTCTAAAGGTTTCCCTGTTTAGGATTTATTACCTTATGACTGAGTCTTCATTAATTATGTTGAATTCTACTGTTGAAATGTTATTTACAGTTGTTTATCTTAAACTGTGATTTCTATTTCATAAAGAAATCTTGTATTGTTAGTTTCTACATCACTGTTTAATATCTGAAGATAATACTTTAGGCTAATAAATGTATGATGCAACTCTCTCTAAATAAAATGTTTTAATTTTACCATGAGTATTTATTTAAATTATAAATTAAGTAAACGTTCGATGACTTTAAATGATTCTTTGATTTTCTATATCAATTAATTTAATTTATACATCAAACTGTAGTGAGCTTAAATCTGACATAAGTTTTACAATTCGTTTATAAGATATTTCTATTGCCAGGAGTGTAATTATCGAATAGCATAATTGGCCATCAAAAAACAAATGAAGTTGCAATAGTGTCCCAGATAAGGTAATGTAAACTTCTTCCATCAAGTCTTTGAGGTAAAATGTCCTCTGTCCTACTCTAATGATAATTAGGATGCAAAATGTCCTACTTTGTGATACATTTCTGTTTGGGAGAAGATCTACCGGCAGCAATGCCCCTAATCAATCGCATGGCTACTGGGACCTAATGGGTGAGTTTTGCATTGCTGTCTCCTCCACTCATACTTCGCATTTAAGAGATCGCAATAATATAGGATAGCAAGAATAGCAGCTTGTCACTGTTAGTTCTGCTTCATCTATCATCAAAGATTGGTCATGTTCAGTGAAGTGAGACTGCATCACATTTTAGTTCCGTTATATGTATTAATTAAATATAACAAATTTTCTGTCTTTTCTCAACAAGTTATATCAACATTTCTTGTAAATTTTGTTTTTCTAATAAGGAAAGCAGGCTTTACTTCCTGAAACTTGGGGAGATATCAAATCTGCATTTCCAATCAAAAGAGCATAGTTTAAATTGTTCTTCGGTATTTTCATTCATATTCATAGAATTATGTAACATATTAAATTTTGAAGTTTTATTCCAATCATATTGCTGCCATGAGAGTGATTTTTGAAGGTTATTTTCAAATCTTGGCTTTATGGGTCCTTTTACAGCCTAACTATATTTTCCGTTTAAGTTGGCTTCGATCAGGAGGAGATCCTTTGGAGAATTAGAGTGTCTTTGATGCCAAATTAGCCTTGAATTCTGAGTTATTATGACTTGAAAACTGACACGCTGCTGAGTCTACATTGTAAGTACTTTTATGACCAGCCATCATGGATAATGGATTTATCACCTCTAAGAGCAATCAATATTATTTTGTGGAATTACATTATAACTAAATATCAGCTGTGGGTTCATCCTACAAATGTAAAGCTAGCTAATATCAGAACATTTGGTGTAACAATAGCCCAAGAGGTCGAGTCACCAGAAAACACACATGTCATCAGAACATTTACTCATTAGTATGTACCATGAAATAGCAGATTATGAAAATTTCCAATTTTTTTCCTTGTATGAGTACATAGTCATTTAAAAAGTTAGTATCACCAATTTAAAGAGGTATTATTGAACTCATCATTGGCCTAGAAGAATATTAGCTATCCACACAGGGTAGAACAAATAATTAATATTTTAAATTAATATCCTTTTCCACACAATAATCACAATTTTTAGCTCATTTTCTTAAAAGCCAGAACTTTGTCCATCTGTCATTGGACAATCAACATTTTTAAAGAGGTATTTAAAAAATTATTTTTGAATTAGATAGCGCTTATCCATCCTTGAAGTTCACTGCAACTGTACTTTTCATGTAATTCATAGATTTCCCTCTAGGTGACTTTTGAAATGGTATTTACCCAAACTACTGAAGCTAGAGGAGCGAAGTTTTCATGAATGGGAAGGTCTACGTTCCAACATTGCGGGTTTCCCCCTCTGCAACTAGGGAGGCAAAAGAGAATTTTGAAAATTTTTAATAAAATGTGCTTCCACCTGTTGCTTTAGTAAGTGTATCTTACTTGTTTGAATTTAAAAATTTGTGAATTGCTTTTGGAGTAGACAAGCGTCTAAACTTAGGACACCGAACTTGTCATGGTTTGTGGCAATGTGATATACTGTTCGACAAAAATAAGGAAATTAAATATTATTATATCATGATAGCTGGTAAAGTTTACTAATAAGTTTTAATTCTTTGTTTATGTTAGCCATATAACCAAGATTAGTTAATGTATTATAGTATGAAAGTAGAGGATAGCTAGACAATTTGGCTCAACCAAGGCAAACTTAAGGAAATTTCAAAATTGTAAAAGATGTTCTGTTGTCATCAGCATTCACAGAAACATATTGTGGGAGCAAGGGGAATAAAAACCAGGGTCAGCTTGAAGCTATTCCAATGATAAGACTGCATTCAGCCCCCGAGTTCCTATGTAAACTGTTCAACTTCAATAATATTTATTTTATTTTATAAAATATATTCTGAAAGATATGTCTCTTATTTTTCAACCAGTAATTCTAGAGGGAGGGGCAAATGTGCACGGTCATTTATATAGTATTAACCCCTTAAGCCGATAGCCCAATTACATACTCGCCAAATGCAGATATTGCTTAAATTGCGATTCTATCAGCATAAAGTAGCCTTTCATGGGACTATATGTGTCACAGCAGACCATCGATATGTGATCTTTCAATGGATCACCAATTTCCTGTCAGTTTGTTAGTTTTTATACTTCGGTAGAGGAAATACGTAGCGTAAGCTACGCTATTTAGTAATTTAAATACATGCTTGAGGGGTTAAGGCAATATTGAAGATGTGATAACAAAAATTTATTGATAGACTCGTAGATATAGAATTTATTTCATTTTTAATTTATATATTTTGCTGTAAGGAGGATTTTTATTTTCATAGAAGAAATAAATATTATAGCGCTAATACCATTATTAGTCCACACCTTACTAGTAAAATCCAAGTGTCTGTTTGTTAAAATATATATATATATATATATATGTGTGTGAGTGTGTATATATGAACAAATTTTGAACTCTTTATTTCAATTTCAATAAAACCTTTAGCTTTTAATTGGCTTTCCCTAAAATTTTAAATAACACAGAGAATGATAACAACTGTGTTCTTAAAGTACTATTGAGTGTGGTGAAGTAAGAAATATGTAACAGAAATTAATAATGAAGAAATGATAAAGTTTCAATAACACACACAATGTGATTTACTGTCAAAATTGTTAATTCTATGCTATTCTAGGACAGTATTCAAACTATTTGTCAGGTTCTAATACTCTAATTCTCATATCAGAACATAAAAATAATTAACTTCAAGTTGCTGCAATTTTAGAGTTAAAGAACTGAAGTGTGTTTAAGATTATGAAATGAAATATAAATCTAAAAAGATTTAAGGAGTGTTTTTATTTCGCTTAAACAATGATTTAGTTCTGACAGAAAGTTTAAATTATGGATTGCCGGAGGTCCTTCTTCATTTTTTAAGAGATGTCGAGGACTGAAATTAGGGTTAGCAGATATCCCGTTTCTTTTATAAATATCTCAGGTTTTTAAAGCTTTTCTTTCAGTATTCGAATGAAATGGAAATTTTGAACTAATTCTTCGTGAAGAGAACTGCCACTTACAATGCGATATAATCAATCAGCTAATTGCATGTCATTAAGCCTTGGATGAGTAATTTTATAAGTATTTGCATGAGTTTATATAAACATAACCCCTTGATCACAACATAGTTTTTCCTAATAAGAATCAATTTAGCTCGTATAAATATTATAAAAAGGAATATAAACGCCTTTCAGGAAAAGAAAATATCAAGAATACAAGTATTAGATGTACAGACGTAAACGAACCCGATACTCTTCTTTAAGATACTTTCATTTTAAATAATGTGTAGAAATTCCGCAAGATGTCGTTGGTGAGTGGCCGTGTTTCATATAGAGGACTCTGGTTACGGCGGTAGTGTTCGGTAGTGTTCGAAACCCATGGTGTTGAAGTGAGACTATGGGGTTTAAGCGTGATTCGGAAAATGTCGATATAACCCAACAACCATAAACTTAACGATCAGTGATTTGAGTGACACATTCATCGCGGGAAACGAAGAGAAAGGGAAACATCAACTAATGGAGCTTATAAACGAGGTAAGAATCACTTTAGTTTTCTTTTTACCATAGAGCTTCTCGGTTTTGCTGTACTATCTTTGTTAAATGAATAATATTGGGAAAAGTAAATAATTTATTGGGTAAATATAATTGATAATCTTTTAAAACATTCATTATAGATAATTTGTTCATAACAACATGAATCTCCGTTGCTCTGTATTGTTTACGTGGTGCAAGTTTTATTTAGCTATATTAGATGTGATAGCTACTACCTACTACAATCTTTGAAACTTTCAGTGGTACTATATTGTTCCGTTGATTTCTACGTGTTTGTTTGTTGGCATCCGCAAACTTGTCGGAATGAATGAGCATCATTTGTTGAAGCCGGTAATTCTTTCTTCTGCACATTTCTCTTCAGTGTGGATGCGCAAATGCAAAAGGAATTATTAGTAATAAATTTGGCACCATTAAAATTGTAATAGATAATGTTTTCTTTGGAAATTCTCAAGGCCACAAGTATTTTTCCGAAGTTGTAAGGAAGGTAGGTAGTTCACCTATATTTCCCGTATTGTGTTTGGAATAATAATACGGGAAGGGTTACTCTTTCTTTAATGTGGAGATTCTCGGCTTGGATATTTGATAATTCGCAAGAAGGTTTATTAATTTTTTTACTCTTCTGGGTTTAAGATGAAATGTTTACCAGTTGTTGTCAGGATTGTGATGAAACGTGCAAATTGAATTTTACAGAAATATAGCGGTGTGATATTTAGTGCGTTTACTTCTATTTAATCTACGGAGGATTCTGCTCGGAAAAAGAAATATTTATTTCAGTAGTCGCGTTCTTCTCGCATATTATTTCGATTTTTGAGATTGAATTCTAAGCGCTTAACCTTCGAGGCATATTCCTCACCACTCCGTGCTTTCGATGACGAAGCAGTGCGAACCTGAGGCCATAGGATGGCGCAGGGAAAATTAGACGAGGAAAGGTCTCGTATGGACACCAACGCAACCCCCCCCCCCCCCCCCAGCTGTGTTCGACGCTGGCGTCTGATTCCTCTACGCGAGGGAAGGCGCTCCCGGAGCGCACACGTTGGGAACAGGGTTGCCACCTCAGAGTACTCACCAACCCGGTCATTTTCAATTCTGACCCGGAGATTTCTCTGGTCTGACCGGAGATTTCCTAATTTGAACCGGAGATTTTTAAAGGCCAACTTTTTTTTATTGTGTTTGCCATTCCGGAATGAAAATAAGATGATGGTTTCTCTGTTGCAACTGTCTTTGTTTTCCGGTCCCCACTATCAAATTTTTAACCAACTTTCATGACAGTTGGTTAGAAACTTTCTACAGAGGCCAAGATGACGGAAATTGAATTTCCGGGATCGATTCCATGAGTTATACTTTCCTATTGATTTAAATGGGAAATGTGAAACCCATCGTGCAAGTATATTTCCCTACCCACCCTAAAATACATATGAAAAATGATATCAGTGCTGGATTTTCGCTATTCTCTGCGGAATGGAATAGAAATCTGGGCCGACTCAACAATACAAGCGAACCAAGCGCCCACTTGGGGCGCCGATTTTTCCTGAAAATTTTTTGAAAAATACCGTAATTTAGTTTTTCCATTTGGTTTTCCATTAATATGTTTAGTGTTTTCAGCTGGCGAATATATGTGAAAAGGTGACTTCAAATTAATGTTCAGGGGCAATAACCGTGATCTACTCCGAATGGTAAAATGTTATTTCCGATTTCCTCTTCCTACAATAGTATCGAATACAGATAGCTGGATGTGGTTTTTTGTAACATTTTATAGCTGTGTTACATGCCGGGGGTCTTTGCCGACCGTATGAAAGCAGTCCTCACCGCCCCTAATATCTCCAGCTGATTCCCTCTTATATTTGACGCCCCCGAGGGTTCCTGTTCGGATGCAAGAACTGATCGTACGACGACACTCCGAGTGCTTTTGGGTTAGGACCCCGGGCCCAAAGACGAAATTTCCCGAAGGGGAGAAAAACAGAAGTAGTGGGGAGAAGTATCGGGGTGCTCAGGGATGATAAAAAAGCAGTGGGTTGGGTTGGGAAAACCCAAATCCGAATCTGAGTGGGAAATGGAGAAAACGCCTGCCGTTGGTATTGGTTGCACCCGCGTATTGCGGTAGGAAAACATTATGACAGATCCTAATACCGGGCCCCGTGGATTTTGCCCCGGTATCCCCACCCTCTCGGTGGCCCTGCCCTGGGGTATAATCTAGTACAGGGGTGGGCAAACCGTAGCCCCCGGGCCATATGTGGCCCTCGAGAGCATTTAACGTGGCCCGCGAAGGTTTGGTGAAAAAGCAATCTGTAAATTTAACACGATTTTATATTACTTTTGGTAAAATTATAACAATAAAACCTTTAGTTTTGAAAATTTAGTCCTACAATCCTTGTTTGTGCTTGTTTTTCACTTATGTATGATGCGTAAGAATCTAAGCAATTTCCGATTTAATCTCTAATCTGGCCCGCCTAAGCATTGGCGTCTTTCAATGTGGCCAGCTGAAGAATTCGCAAACACCGATGCGGCCCGCCATGCAGAAAAGTTTGCCCACCCCTGATCTAGTATACAAATGCGTTATTTTTTTCTCCCGAAATCGCGTAATCAACTGAATTTTTTTGCAAATGTAAGTATAATGCCTGACAATGTTACATAAAGTATGTAATGTGGGAAAACAAAGAGCAGCTTGTGTTGCTTCATACACCGTACTGCATTACTGTTAATAAAAAATATTTTCATGTAGGGCAAAACCGGGTGACGCGCCGCACTTTTTGAAAATCCGTTATAAATCGATACAAGTTTAAAGGCCTAAAAAACCTATACGCATATCTAAAAGAGTGGTCCTTGAACTACACATTTCGACTAGAAAATTAATTTTAAAATATTATTTAGATGGCATTTACTGTGAAAGAAAAGAAGACTAGGGTGCAAGACACCTGCCCGCTGACGCTCGCCAACCCCCACCCCCTCTCCCTTTGCTCACTGTTTATTCGTAACTACCGTGTACGTATTAGATTTAGATTAGTTTAGGGGAACATGTTTTGAATATGAGTTTAATGAATTCTAGATCGGTGTATATTACGCGGGGTACAGCTAGTATTCGTTATTCTGTTTGGAGAAAGTCATACGATGTGCACCTTACGTTTTTTAATTTTGAAAAAGTTTAAAGTGTATTTCTCAATCTTAAACGTCGTGCTATCTTACAATATGATACTCAGGCAAAACATACGAAATGACACATATCGAAGGTACGTAATATTGCCACCAAAACATTTTATTGAAAAACACCGGTTTATTCCATAATTCAGACCATTTATATGTTATGATTTCAATAATATCTCAATTTCAAGCATTAAACCTACATTTCAGTTAATTGGCATATTATTCCGATTTAATTGTATGTAAATAAAAATTAACGATTTTCTATATCAGTTGTCCGGTACACACCAACAACATTACATTTGAATCAAACATGTAAACGGGTTCATGAGGGTAATTTTTGTAAACACTAAGATAAAATAACGTGTTATATATAATGAGCAATGTTATGAAAACCATAATAAAGGAACTATTAATGGAAGAAGTTTCTTACATGTAATATTCCTCTTACATCTTAATTGCTAATACTTCAGAAATAAGTGTATATTACGTGCTCGTCCAAATGGCGGTATGCGTTACTTAGATTGCATTCAAATTTAAATAAGTCAATAAATGCACCAAAAAGTAAACAACTATAAAATTAAAGCAATTGTAAAATGTAAAAGTTACGGGGAAAAGAATTATATATTTTTTTAAACATTACGCTGGAGTTCTGTTAAACGCCCTAAATTATTTAAAGAGGAGAATAAAAATTCAATGGAAGTCGAAAGATTATGGAAGAGGGAGTAGATGAGAGAATGAGGAAGACGTAGGGTACCTGCATTAAGGTGTGTGTCGCTTGGTAACATGTCGTAGACATCGTGTAACACTCCGATTTTCGCATCTATTATGATTTAATTTTGCTTATGGTTTCTGTATCCGCCACTCATTTGCTTTTACCGGGCGTCCCGGATTTTTTTATTATCAACGCAGTACGACCTTCCTGCTACGGAAGCCATAGCAATTGTCACATAAATAACAGTACGAGCAAAAATATTTGGTGCGATGTCTGTAAAAGTTACTTTTTTGCTCTCAGGCGGAAATGTATATGCCTATTTATCCAAAGAAACGCGGACGTCGAGCGTCAGCAGTCGAAGGCGACCGCCGGACGCCCCAGTGAAACCACACCTTTAGGAACTAGGATCTTCCTCCTATCTCCGCCCTCCCCTAACGCGCTCTCCTCTCGCGAGCTACGAATTTCATGCGTTTACGTACGAGTGAACAATTTTTAATACATTCTTCTTACTTGACTAATTTTTCTTCTGATATACCTACCATACATCGTTGATGTTACTAAAATTTCTATTGTTTAATTTAAATTGCTGTTTTGACTAATAAAATTTTGTGCATATACCTTTAAGAAAATGCCCGGAATTGGGCGATTGTCCGGTTCAGCAAGGCGAAGTCGTCGTTTTAGAGAAAATGAATCTACAACTTCATACCAAAATCGTGTATAAAACGAACGAGAGCGATCTTCTTTACGGCGAGAAGAATTAGAAAGTCCCTTATTAATGAGAGGCAGAGAGAGCGTCGAGCACGCGAAAAGACAAATGCCCGGGAAGTTCGCCTTGAAAGCCAACGTCTAAGAGCGCATCTAACTTTCTGGTTGTACTATCTTGGTTCCGCACCATCACGTTTAAGTTTATGTGGAATGAAATTATCCGTACTCTCTCGCATCATCTCGTATACCTGAACACGCACCATATTTCCTCTGTACTAGCGTCGATAGATGCCTCGCAGAAATTAGGGAGTTGTGTCTGTAAAAAAGACCTAAATTTGGAGAAATCGGCTTTGGCGTACATATATACGCGTCTTCTAGCCTTAACCTGTTTCTCCACTTTTAGCTTAAATTCCACGTACACAGCATTATGATCGCTTATTCCTTCCTCTATGGAAAGCTTGTTCATACGCTCGGGGTAGTACGTTACGAGTAAATCTAATATATCGTTGGATCTCGTGGGACATGTTACTATCTGACACAACGAGTGTTTAACGAAGGTTTCTATAAGTGCTTCGCATGATTCACGCTCTCTACCACCAGGATCGAAGCAATTATGATTCCAGTCTATTGAAGGAAAATCCATCTTCGCAGCTGAATATTTCGACAAAAGGCATACCGTGGGGGTGAAAGCGAACTTTCGTGGCATACTTTCATTATCTCGAATGAAAGTCTGTTACGTGTGATTCTTTCGCATTGAAAGAGAATTCATTTAAGATATTATATATTAGATATAAAATTAGTTATTATGTACGGTGGTCGATACTATTATGACAAATTATTTCGAGCTTTAATAGATTGAAATGTAAGCCTTTTACTCGAAGTTTTAAAATAATGTGTGCGGATTATTAGAAGAGTGTCACTATATATATGAAGTAAGTAAGTCCGATAAAGTTTAACAATGAGCTGGGTGGACGAGATCTAATTTATTGTGTCCGAATCGGGGAAAATCGAAGAAATGAAATATGTATTTCTTTAATCTTATCGGTACTACTTTAGAGAAGAAACAAATTGAACACAGAGCACTGTGTAGTGAAACCATAGTCGTATCTGTATACGAAAATTAAGAAAGTGGAAAAAGTTCAAGTGGTCAATTTGTTTATTCTCCAAAAAACGCGTATCGCTTTGTCCGATGAGTCTTGCTATCGCTCGTGTCATATGTCCACCGAATGACCCTCTCGTGATCAACGTCAAATTCCCCTAATTTTTATCGTATTCCAATTCGACCGGGAGGTGGATCTCCGGAAGGCGTGTAAGGCACGTGTAACCTGGCCTTAACCTTGCTTAACCGTATCCGAAGCCCAATTAAGTAATATCTTGCAGCCCTTATCTTTTTCCTCCGAAATTCCTTCTTATTGTCCCGCAAACCCACTCCCTTAACAAATTCTTGTTTCTTCTATCCGTCGCTCGTGGGAAAATGCTCACGCTAAGGAATGGAATGTAGATTCCTTACTCCTTGTTAGTGGTGCGAGTGATAAAGCTGGGTAGAAATTGTTTGAAGAAATCGAACTAAGTCCACGTTTTCTGGCGGGTATTGATTAAACATCCTTTGCCTGCGTTTTATGGCTGCGGATTATCCTCCGTATTTTTTCATTTCACCGGTCTTCGTGGTATTTCAAAACTTTAGTTTTAATTGAAACGCTTGCGATTTCGTTAACAATCTTAATTGTTTAGTTGAACGGAACATTCTATTTCGCCACTCACCATAGTTTAATAGTATCGCTAGGTAACGAATCGGGAAATTATCTAGCATAGTTCTCTTAGTTTTTATACGCCCCGCAAACTGATTACGCAAAAGCGACCCTTTAATTCTAATCAATGAATTTACATGACATTTAATTAAAATTGTTACATTGAGAAGTTTTAAAGTCAAATACATTTTCAAATAGCTTTTCCCCTCGACTAAAATACATAATGTCTTAAAAAAACTTCTGATTTAGATAGCTATTTCGGCCCGTCATAGCAACCGCACCTACGAATGCTTTCCACTATTAAAAATAAGTTAGAAATATATGTCGCGTGTGCCATAGTAAATTTGCAAATTACATGAGCTGATAATATCAAGCGACCGCAAGCAACATCTCCACGATTTCTCTAATTTTCTATTTGAAGTGCATTCGTCGAAGTAATGAATGCCCATTATATTTCTCACGTTCAAAAAAATAATTTTCTTCTCTTCCACCGAGATTTAAACCACGATGGGCAAGAATTGATCTTTGAATTTTGTATTCGATCCACTTTGCGGTAATCGTTAATGGTTTTATCAGCGTAAGTGACCTTCGTTAATAACATGACTTGCAGTATTTTATATAATAATAGCCGTCGTCCGTTGGTTGGTTGGTCACGCTATGCAAAAGCTAATAACTGGAGAAATAATCATGATATAAACTGTAAATTTGGTAGGGATGCTTGATCAACACATTTCAGGTGATGACGAATTTAAATCGCGAAAAAATTCCTTGGTTCGTCTCCAAGAGAGGCACTTGTATTTCCCATTACTTAACATGTAAAACGCGATTTTTCGACTTGCAGGCTTTTATTCATTTGGAAATTAAAATTAGAAGAAATTAACAGATGACCTTCGGATTTGAACCATTTTGAAGAAAAAGTTATAAAGTTTCTTATTCCGTTCGTCGTTTTTCGCCCACAGTTCGAAATATTCCATTTTAAACGTTAAATATGTATATTTTGTGGAAATCTCGCCATTTTAACGTGATGTCGACCATTATCATTGTTACACCTCAAATTACTATTATTGTATACATTCTTCTGGGAATAAGGGTGCCTTGAGTGCTTCAATACGAGCAAATACGAGTGAATACGAGAGAGAGAGAGAGAGAGAGAGAGGAAGGAACGGGAGAGATTGGCGTGTTTTGTGGAAAATAAGTATATTAACGTAAATATGAAAAATTTTAAGTATCAACAGTGTTATTTTAGAAAAATTGGAGATAAAAAGCATTCTTAAATTAAATTCTTTGTAAACCATACGTGCTTACGAATTTATATTGTTATTCCTCGAATTAATTTCGTAACAATGGCCGAAGTTTGGAAACGAATATAAATTAAAATTCAATTAAAATTAAAAGGACATTTAAAACTGTTAACAGGCAGTTTTCGATGAAACAACAGTGGATCTTTTAATGAATTGATTTGTTTTTATAAAAGTAATTTCGGTGCTTATTTAATACAGAGTAAGTTCTAAGGCTTATAATCCATTTAAATCTAATAACAGTAGCTATTGTAGTTTAAAGAAAGAACTTTATTTATTCACTTTAGGTACAGAATGAATTAATTTTAGGCTAGCATTGCCTATTATAAAAGGAGTTACTTTGGAATTTACAGTATGTAAAGTGGAAATTGTACCGAATTGACTCAAATATATTTCAAAGCAAAAATCAATTTAAAACTATTGAAAGTTGTTGTTTCGGAAACTGAGAAGTCAGGAGTGCTGAGCGAACGATAAACGATATTGAGGTACATTATATTCCAAAATCTATTTAAAGTATTATCAGAGGCAATTGAAGATTGAACCAATTTTTTGGAACCGGAATTCTGCTTATTTAATGAAATTGACATCCTAATGCTATAATCAATTTAAAACGGTACTTTCCTGTTAACGGGAATACCTCAAAAAATAAACATGTATTGTTGTGATATGTTACGACGTATCTGTTTGTTAACAATGCGTAAGAACGGGGGAATTGCTTAAAAATCACACTTTTTGAAACTTATTTTTTTAATAAAAGGAACGTAATGACTAATACAATCTAAATTTATGTTACTAGGGGGTCAATATGTCTTTATGGCATTTAAAATAGCTGGAAATATATCGATTTCTTTGTTATGTTGTCGCCACATGAATTCTTCCGCTGAAAGGCTTTCACATTGCATTTCTAAAATATTCTGTCGCAGAAGTAAAGTTTCATAATATGATCCTTCTTGCACATTCGCCCTTTAGATAATATACCATGGTCTTCAAGTAAAGATACAGCTTTTTCTTCGCTCTTCGGCAAGCTCCACAAATGCATCATTAACCTACTTTTTTAAATCCCCGTCAATTTTCCCGTATAAATATTTCAAAATATCGTACTTCAACTTGAAATAATTTTCAATACTACGTATGAAATTCAGAGGTCCCGAAAAAGATATTTGTGGTTTTAACGTAGTATTTCATTCTTGCTCATTCAAGTCGTTTACACCAATTTTGAAGGCATCTATTGTCTTTAGTGCTGAAAGTTCTGTGGATTGCCGCCAAAATCCCAAAGAAGGAATTTTCCGAGCTGACAAATTTAGAACCGATGATCAGTTATCCCTATCTTTGTTTTCGCAATAGCATTGAGATATAATCTTAAGGTGTAGGATATATATCTCTTGTTAGACTCATTATGGCCAGTTTCGGTTTGCGCGGGACCTGGGAGAATGCCGATCCCCCACTGAGATGATTCCAGAAAAAAAACTATACCTACTCCTTATGGGTATATTCAGCATGAAATATAAAAATTCATACTCCGTAGAGATACGTTGTATCGAGATTTTACTGTAATCTGCCTCATAAGTTTCCCTTCACTAAAGAGTTGTTCGCGTTTTGTTTGCTTCAGGAGCGGATCCAGAAACTTCTCAAGGGGAAGAGGGGGGGGGGGGGGGGGGGGGCGATCGCCCCTACACCTATCGAATCCGCCCCTGCCAACTGCCCAAGATTTTGAAAAACCCTACCCAGTGGAGTGCAATGAGGTTATCCAAGGAGGGGGCGACCGCCCCCTTCGCCCCCACCCCCCGTGGATCCGCCCCTGGTTTGCTTGTTTGGTTGGTTTGACGTGATGAGGCAATATCTTGGGTTGTTTTTAGCAAGCTGGAGTAGCACTGATACGTATTTTATATTGGCAGATTAAACCATAAAGCCATATATTATACATATGTGTAATAGTGCATGGTAAACGATTGTCGACATGAATGAATCACTTCTCTTTATCTAATTTCAGCTTATTATATAACCGCATAGGTTGCAATAACCAAAATTTTATTCTTTTACAATAATATATTTTCATTATGTCTTAAACGCATTCTCATCTATTAACAAACTGTGTTTGTTTTGCCCTACTTTATTTTTGTAATACAGACCAAAAACCTGCGTCATTGATCATATCAAAAACTTATTAAAGTTTAACATTTAAAAACTATTGTGAGGAAAGGAAGTTTCCGTGGGTGGTTTTTTTCTGCCATTGTTTTTTTTATGTAAACAAATCCCGTCATCCCGCCACAAAGACTGAACATTGGAACAATTTCTTAGACCAAAAGTAAATATATATCTCGCAGGTGAACACCCCCAGAGTCCCCTTCCTATGTTTGCAAATTATCAGGAATTTAATTTTCTTGGAGCTATGCTTCTGACACCGTGCACACACTCTGGATCTTGTATTTATATATATATATATATATGTATATATTAAGAGCTTGGAATTTTATGAAAGTCACTTTCCATCATCAGCGTATTCGGTCGGCGGTACGTCCAAAGTTATATAGGTGCGCACGATTGTTAAATGTTATAATTTTTCTCCTACCTTCAGCTCACAAGGATGATTTCAGAATCGAATGTGTTGAAGTTGTGACTACGAATAGCCAAATAAATGGAAGGCACGATTCTCCTGAAGAGAAGGAATACTGATATAAAATAACTAGCGTAATTGCCCGTCAATATGACGGGATATCTTTAGTTAACCTTAAAATAGCTGCCTTCCTCCCCCCCCCCCCCTCTCTCTCCTCCTCCTCCCTTCCCTTCCACCCTATCCTTCCATTCTCACTCACTTCCTCTCTCTCCATCCCTCTCTCTCTCTTAAATGTAAGAGGAGACTGTTAGTCTCAATTTCGCCCTCAATAAAGTCGTTTGTCTGTCTGTCTCCCTCCCTCCATCTCTCTCCCTCTCTTTCCCTCCCTCTCTTTCCCTCCCTCTCTTTCCCTCCCTCCATCTCCTCCTCCCTCCCTCCTTCTCCCTCCCTTCCCCTCACTCCCTACCTCTCCTCCCTCCCTCCGTCTCCCTCCCTTCCCCTCACTCCCTCCCCCTCACACTCTCCCCCTCTCTCTCTCCCTCCCTCTCCCTCCCTATCTCGTATCAAAAGCATTCAATGCACGCTTACACCCATAAGGATTGATATAACTATAGGATTTTGAGGTCTAACAGTGTAATTGGTAGCCAAGGCAACA
The DNA here is from genome assembly GCA_036926305.1 of Uropetala carovei. Taxonomy (NCBI): domain Eukaryota; kingdom Metazoa; phylum Arthropoda; class Insecta; order Odonata; family Petaluridae; genus Uropetala; species Uropetala carovei. The sequence goes on from JAXCHB010000250.1 coordinate 2,188,501, forward strand.
TCCCGTTAAAAAGGCAATATTTCCACAAAATATGTTAATTAAACGTATAACATGAGCGATATCGAATTGTATGCGAAAAAAGATGAACAGAATAAGATACTTTGTCATCTTTTCTTCAAACGGTTCACATCCGAAGATCGTAGGTTAAATCCTAGTTTTAATTTCCAAAACAATAAAAGCCTGCACGCCAAAAAATGGGTTTTTACGTGTTACCATACGGAAAATGGGAAATGTCTTCCTAGGAGTCGAATCCAGGACTTTTTTGGATATTAATTTTCGTCATTACCTTAAAATATGTTAATCAAGCATCCTTGCCTAATTTGAATCTTCAACCTATTCCGGAAGTTTGTTAAAACGCTCTATATCGACCATCATGAAAGCGTGACCAACCAACCAACAATCCTGGGCTATTATAGTATAAAATTACAGCATTTTCTCCTGTGTGTTGGAAGCAGCCTAATTAACGATAATTGGCTAAATTATGGAAAGGCATTTTGGCAAATATAATAAAAATAAATGTAATAAGAATAAATGTAATAAGAATAAATGTATGACAATCCTATGTCTAGTTTACATCTATGTACAATACTTATCAATTTAAATAGAAAATCTCTTAATTTCTTCGTCACTTTATAACATACCGAACCATTTTAAAACTGCTCAAAAGGGAAATTGGTAAAATAATATATATAATATAATAAATACTCTTTTGAGCTTAAAAATGTTCGCCTTATAACATTTTCATAGTCGTGATAGACCAAGCAATGAATACCAAAAGTATATCGACAGTTTCAACCACACAACGATAGATGTCGCCATATTGCTTGTCGGGAGGTGCCTGTTGCCTGGGACTTGCAGTGTTGAGCGGTCGGTCGGCCAGTTCATATCGTACTCCGTCCTAAAGGACAGAGTGCGAATGTGGATTACGGATTGGTAACGAGTAATTACGGTTTGCATTTTAAATTTTATATTGTGTCTACACTTCGTTTCTATATTATACATATTACATTATATATTATATTAATAGTATTTTAAGGTTGTATACATATACATAATTGTAATCTACGTCTGTCTTTCCACCCCATCTAACGCACGACATGGCAGGTGGGTCGACCCTTGCCACCCTCCCTCCCTCCCTCCCGGGGCCCCGACCTTGGCCAAGGTTCCCACCCTGTGTACACACAAAATCCCAAACCACGATACCATTTCCACACGATCGATGTTTTACGCAATTGACACATGTACTATTATCCTATGTCATATTATTGTTTATTTTCCACGATAAATGCTAAATCGAATTTCGAAACGTATGTACCGGTAATATCTTTTCCCCTGAACGAAAACAGGTGATGCTGGAGACGTGCATTTCTTTTCCGAATGCACGAAGAGTGAAGAACGAAGACGCCCAGACACCATTCATCATGCAGGAGTAAGTATGTTTCGATGTAATTGTACTGTTTTTATTAATTTCTCCTTTTTAATAGTGATTTGTTTTTACAGAGCTCCTCTCCAACACAGGGTGTATCATCGCAGTGTGGTGCGGTTATCTCCCAGTGGAGGTAATTAATGGTTTCACTGGAGGGATGACACAGTGGTATGGTAGTCTTATTTTGATCTCAGGCATATAAAATGCCTCACAAGAATAATCATAATTAATTAGCAATTTTTCTAAATTCTATAATTTCTCTGACGTCGTTAACGGCGACTGTAGTTTTGCTGTCGTATATTGGATTTAGCCAATATGAGTTTATATGTCTATGGTTTATTCGTCTGCCTTCTCATCAGTTGAAGCGGAAGAAATTGTTGTGTTATTGCCATAATTAAAGTGAAAATTAAGCATATCAATTCTTTAAACAGTATATCCTGATCTATTACATTTATTTGCTTTTTGAATATAGTGATTAAGTTTTAATGTCCATGCATAAGAAACAAATAAGTAGTAGACATATTGAACCAAATTTTGTGTTGCATTGAGTTGCAAAATGCAACGGTAATGTTTTTTATAATCAATTCTTAATTTAATATTTTTTTAGGTATATCAGTCATTTTACTTGAGCAATTCAGTGTTTTATTACTTAACGTTGAATTGGTAATTAAAAATTATTTGTAATAGTTTTGTATGAGGCCTTAGTTCTCCTCATAAAGACAAACACTTACGGATAAAATACCTATAATCGTGCGTTAGAATAATAGACCGTTTTAGGAAATGTCTAAAATATTTTTGCTAATATAGTGATTGCTCTTAATTGCAGATATCCATCAACGCCACACTGGACAGACACGGACGCTCGCGGTAAGCTCAATTTCCCTTATTTATAATGCACACGTCATTTCGTGTAAGATATCACGAACTTCATTCGAGAAATACGTTCGAACCGAATTGAATTAAGTCAGTATCATTTTCAGATGTAGTGTTTATTGTTGTTGGTAGGCTTGCCACCTTTAGGACTTTGAACGGGAATATTTGTGTTTTTCCATAAATTTTCAGGCTCTTGATTAATTTTACTGAATTTTCTCAAATTAACCGGTTATAAATACGAGGATGTTTTTTGGCGAAACGAACTTCCCGACGTTTTCACGTACTAAAATATCGAATGATCAATAGCTCTTTAATATATATGAATTTCAAGTTGGAAGTATTTTTTTCATTAATCTTGAATGAAATTCAATTTCGGTTCTGCTAATGGCTGGACGTATGCAGGTACTCAAATATCTCTTAAATATAACGACATATAATATATTTCTTCCGAATGTGGCAACTTCATCAGTTTACATGTTGAAAAATTTTTCGTAACTGTTGGATATTATTTATTATTAATATATATTTAGAATTCTTTGCCTGTTATATCAACCCGTTCGTTTTCAAATAAATGCATCACCTGTACGTATTCTGCAGTCAGTAAGTTGAATAGAATATATCGCACTCTGTTTGTGATAATTTGCTGTTGTTTAATTTTAGCATGATCACAACATTGGGATATTTCAGATTAAGTATATATTTGCACTAAGGAATAGTACTGCAGTCAGGTTCTTCTGTAGCGTGTGAGGAAAATTCGGCTTGCTTTAACGTCACGAACAGAGACTTGGTGATGCGTTTATTCGGAAATGAAATATAAAAATATTTCTTCAGAAGATGATTTTTTAATTGTATTTTATTTTAAAGACTTCAAAGATGAAAATTGTTGGTAATGTTTCTGTTTTCAATTTTGCTTCGGGATTTAAAACCTCAAAAGATGTAAATCAACTAGGCTTCACAATTTTCTCATACATATAAAGCCTGTAGCAATGTTAATTTTAAATTTGGTATAGGTAAAACTGGCACTATATGCAATACCTGAAGTGTATGTGGCCATGTGGTAATTTCTTTTTGTAAGCATTTACTCGGTTCTGTTATTTTAGAATTACGTATCATAAAGCTCACGGATACATAATTTTAGAATATAGTATAAATGAGCATGTGCTAAATATTCTTGAAACTACCATGCTGATTTTTTTGCAGGGAAGCGAGGACTACGCGAGTGGGTGGGAGCTGTGTACTTAGGAGCGTAGATGCTGTTTACTTAGGAGGGAAGGTGCTGCTTAGTTAGGAGAGTGGGGCTGCAAACTCGGCTTAGTAGGTTCGTCAACCTTAGTTTAGTAGGTGCGACAAACTTAGATTAGCAGGTGCGACAAATTTCGATTTGTAGGTGCGACAAACTTAGATTTGTAGGTAGAAGTAGTATTTAGGTGTGTGAGTATGTGTGTGCATGGTAGTGCATGGATGTGCGCGCGCACATCTTTGGGTAGTGGTGGTGGTGTGTGTGTGTGATGGGTGATGGTTGTATGTATGAATCATTTTGTCATCGATTACATTCTTTAGCTAGACAGATGAGAGTACTTAAGTTTAGCAAGCGTTAGCATGGTGTAGGGCTGGCCAACCCAGCGAGCTCGCCATGTTAAATAATGAGCAACGATGGCCTAAGCATTACCTCCTGGGTGCCAATGGAAATATGCTTAACTTGAAGGGTATAGAAATCATTCCATTCATATTTTTAAAAAACCTCCAGTTATCAGATGCAAAACAAGTTCTAAAGGTTTCCCAGTTTAGGATTTATTACCTTATGACTGAGTCTTCATTAATTATGTTGAATTCTACTGTTGAAATGTTATTTACAGTTGTTTATCTTAAACTGTGATTTCTATTTCATAAAGAAATCTTGTATTGTTAGTTTCTACATCACTGTTTAATATCTGAAGATAATACTTTAGGCTAATAAATGTATGATGCAACTCTCTCTAAATAAAATGTTTTAATTTTACCATGAGTATTTATTTAAATTATAAATTAAGTAAACGTTCGATGACTTTAAATGATTCTTTGATTTTCTATATCAATTAATTTAATTTATACATCAAACTGTAGTGAGCTTAAATCTGACATAAGTTTTACAATTCGTTTATAAGATATTTCTATTGCCAGGAGTGTAATTATCGAATAGCATAATTGGCCATCAAAAAACAAATGAAGTTGCAATAGTGTCCCAGATAAGGTAATGTAAACTTCTTCCATCAAGTCTTTGAGGTAAAATGTCCTCTGTCCTACTCTAATGATAATTAGGATGCAAAATGTCCTACTTTGTGATACATTTCTGTTTGGGAGAAGATCTACCGGCAGCAATGCCCCTAATCAATCGCATGGCTACTGGGACCTAATGGGTGAGTTTTGCATTGCTGTCTCCTCCACTCATACTTCGCATTTAAGAGATCGCAATAATATAGGATAGCAAGAATAGCAGCTTGTCACTGTTAGTTCTGCTTCATCTATCATCAAAGATTGGTCATGTTCAGTGAAGTGAGACTGCATCACATTTTAGTTCCGTTATATGTATTAATTAAATATAACAAATTTTCTGTCTTTTCTCAACAAGTTATATCAACATTTCTTGTAAATTTTGTTTTTCTAATAAGGAAAGCAGGCTTTACTTCCTGAAACTTGGGGAGATATCAAATCTGCATTTCCAATCAAAAGAGCATAGTTTGAATTGTTCTTCGGTATTTTCATTCATATTCATAGAATTATGTAACATATTAAATTTTGAAGTTTTATTCAAATCATATTGCTGCCATGAGAGTGATTTTTGAAGGTTATTTTCAAATCTTGGCTTTATGGGTCCTTTTACAGCCTAACTATATTTTCCGTTTAAGTTGGCTTCGATCAGGAGGAGATCCTTTGGAGAATTAGAGTGTCTTTGATGCCAAATTAGCCTTGAATTCTGAGTTATTATGACTTGAAAACTGACACGCTGCTGAGTCTACATTGTAAGTACTTTTATGACCAGCCATCATGGATAATGGATTTATCACCTCTAAGAGCAATCAATATTATTTTGTGGAATTACATTATAACTAAATATCAGCTGTGGGTTCATCCTACAAATGTAAAACTAGCTAATATCAGAACATTTGGTGTAACAATAGCCCAAGAGGTCGAGTCACCAGAAAACACACATGTAATCAGAACATTTACTCATTAGTATGTACCATGAAATAGCAGATTATGAAAATTTCCAATTTTTTTCCTTGTATGAGTACATAGTCATTTAAAAAGTTAGTATCACCAATTTAAAGAGGTATTATTGAACTCATCATTGGCCTAGAAGAATATTAGCTATCCACACAGGGTAGAACAAATAATTAATATTTTAAATTAATATCCTTTTCCACACAATAATCACAATTTTTAGCTCATTTTCTTAAAAGCCAGAACTTTGTCCATCTGTCATTGGACAATCAACATTTTTAAAGAGGTATTTAAAAAATTATTTTTGAATTAGATAGCGCTTATCCATCCTTGAAGTTCACTGCAACTGTACTTTTCATGTAATTCATAGATTTCCCTCTAGGTGACTTTTGAAATGGTATTTACCCAAACTACTGAAGCTAGAGGAGCGAAGTTTTCATGAATGGGAAGGTCTACGTTCCAACATTGCGGGTTTCCCCCTCTGCAACTAGGGAGGCAAAAGAGAATTTTGAAAATTTTTAATAAAATGTGCTTCCACCTGTTGCTTTAGTAAGTGTATCTTACTTGTTTGAATTTAAAAATTTGTGAATTGCTTTTGGAGTAGACAAGCGTCTAAACTTAGGACACCGAACTTGTCATGGTTTGTGGCAATGTGATATACTGTTCGACAAAAATAAGGAAATTAAATATTATTATATCATGATAGCTGGTAAAGTTTACTAATAAGTTTTAATTCTTTGTTTATGTTAGCCATATAACCAAGATTAGTTAATGTATTATAGTATGAAAGTAGAGGATAGCTAGACAATTTGGCTCAACCAAGGCAAACTTAAGGAAATTTCAAAATTGTAAAAGATGTTCTGTTGTCATCAGCATTCACAGAAACATATTGTGGGAGCAAGGGGAATAAAAACCAGGGTCAGCTTGAAGCTATTCCAATGATAAGACTGCATTCAGCCCCCGAGTTCCTATGTAAACTGTTCAACTTCAATAATATTTATTTTATTTTATAAAATATATTCTGAAAGATATGTCTCTTATTTTTCAACCAGTAATTCTAGAGGGAGGGGCAAATGCGCACGGTCATGTATATAGTATTGACCCCTTAAGCCGATAGCCCAATTACATACTCGCCAAATGCAGATATTGCTTAAATTGCGATTCTATCAGCATAAAGTAGCCTTTCATGGGACTATATGTGTCACAGCAGACCATCGATATGTGATCTTTCAATGGATCACCAATTTCCTGTCAGTTTGTTAGTTTTTATACTTCGGTAGAGGAAATACGTAGCGTAAGCTACGCTATTTAGTAATTTAAATACATGCTTGAGGGGTTAAGGCAATATTGAAGATGTGATAACAAAAATTTATTGATAGACTCGTAGATATAGAATTTATTTCATTTTTAATTTATATATTTTGCTGTAAAGAGGATTTTTATTTACATAGAAGAAATAAATATTATAGCGCTAATACCATTATTAGTCCACACCTTACTAGTAAAATCCAAGTGTCTGTTTGTTAAAATATATATATATATATGTGTGTGTGTGTGTGTATATATATGAACAAATTTTGAACTCTTTATTTCAATTTCAATAAAACCTTTAGCTTTTAATTGGCTTTCCCTAAAATTTTAAATAACACAGAGAATGATAACAACTGTGTTCTTAAAGTACTATTGAGTGTGGTGAAGTAAGAAATATGTAACAGAAATTAATAATGAAGAAATGATAAAGTTTCAATAACACACACAATGTGATTTACTGTCAAAATTGTTAATTCTATGCTATTCTAGGACAGTATTCAAACTATTTGTCAGGTTCTAATACTCTAATTCTCATATCAGAACATAAAAATAATTAACTTCAAGTTGCTGCAATTTTAGAGTTAAAGAACTGAAGTGTGTTTAAGATTATGAAATGAAATATAAATCTAAAAAGATTTAAGGAGTGTTTTTATTTCGCTTAAACAATGATTTAGTTCTGACAGAAAGTTTAAATTATGGATTGCCGGAGGTCCTTCTTCAATTTTTATGAGATGTCGAGGACTGAAATTAGGGTTAGCAGATATCCCGTTTCTTTTATAAATATCTCAGGTTTTTAAAGCTTTTCTTTCAGTATTCGAATGAAATGGAAATTTTGAACTAATTCTTCGTGAAGAGAACTGCCACTTACAATGCGATATAATCAATCAGCTAATTGCATGTCATTAAGCCTTGGATGAGTAATTTTATAAGTATTTGCATGAGTTTATATAAACATAACCCCTTGATCACAACATAGTTTTTCCTAATAAGAATCAATTTAGCTCGTATAAATATTATAAAAAGGAATATAAACGCCTTTCAGGAAAAGAAAATATCAAGAATACAAGTATTAGATGTACAGACGTAAACGAACCCGATACTCTTCTTTAAGATACTTTCATTTTAAATAATGTGTAGAAATTCCGCAAGATGTCGTTGGTGAGTGGTCGTGTTTCATATAGAGGACTCTGGTTACGGCGGTAGTGTTCGGTAGTGTTCGAAACCCATGGTGTTGAAGTGAGACTATGGGGTTTAAGTGTGATTCGGAAAATGTCGATATAACCCAACAACCATAAACTTAACGATCAGTGATTTGAGTGACACATTCATCGCGGGAAACGAAGAGAAAGGGAAACATCAACTAATGGAGCTTATAAACGAGGTAAGAATCACTTTAGTTTTCTTTTTACCATAGAGCTTCTCAGTTTTGCTGTACTATCTTTGTTAAATGAATAATATTGGGAAAAGTAAATAATTTATTGGGTAAATATAATTGATAATCTTTTAAAACATTCATTATAGATAATTTGTTCATAACAACATGAATCTCCGTTGCTCTGTATTGTTTACGTGGTGCAAGTTTTATTTAGCTATAATAGATGTGATAGCTACTACCTACTACAATCTTTGAAACTTTCAGTGGTACTATATTGTTCCGTTGATTTCTACGTGTTTGTTTGTTGGCATCCGCAAACTTGTCGGAATGAATGAGCATCATTTGTTGAAGCCGGTAATTCTTTCTTCTGCACATTTCTCTTCAGTGTGGATGCGCAAATGCAAAAGGAATTATTAGTAATAAATTTGGCACCATTAAAATTGTAATAGATAATGTTTTCTTTGGAAATTCTCAAGGCCACCGCCAATTGTGAAATATTTTTCCGAAGTTGTAAGGAAGGTAGGTAGTTCACCTATATTTCCCGTATTGTGTTTGGAATAATAATACGCGAAGGGTTACTCTTTCTTTAATGTGGAGATTCTCGGCTTGGATATTTGATAATTCGCAAGAAGGTTTATTAATTTTTTTACTCTTCTGGGTTTAAGATGAAATGTTTACCAGTTGTTGTCAGGATTGTGATGAAACGTGCAAATTGAATTTTACAGAAATATAGCGGTGTGATATTTAGTGCGTTTACTTCTATTTAATCTAAGGAGGATTCTGCTCGGAAAAAGAAATATTTATTTCAGTAGTCGCGTTCTTCTCGCATATTATTTCGATTTTTGAGATTGAATTCTAAGCGCTTAACCTTCGAGGCATATTCCTCACCACTCCGTGCTTTCGATGACGAAGCAGTGCGAACCTGAGGCCATAGGATGGCGCAGGGAAAATTAGACGAGGAAAGGTCTCGTATGGACACCAACGCAACCCCCCCCCCCCAGCTGTGTTCGACGCTGGCGTCTGATTCCTCTACGCGAGGGAAGGCTCTCCCGGAGCGCACACGTTGGGAACAGGGTTGCCACCTCAGAGTACTCACCAACCCGGTCATTTTCAATTCTGACCCGGAGATTTCTCTGGTCTGACCGGAGATTTCCTAATTTGAACCGGAGATTTTTAAAGGCCAACTTTTTTTTATTGTGTTTGCCATTCCGGAATGAAAATAAGATGATGGTTTCTCTGTTGCAACTGTCTTTGTTTTCCGGTCCCCACTATCAAATTTTTAACCAACTTTCATGACAGTTGGTTAGAAACTTTCTACAGAGGCCAAGATGACGGAAATTGAATTTCCGGGATCGATTCCATGAGTTATACTTTCCTATTGATTTAAATGGGAAATGTGAAACCCATCGTGCAAGTATATTTCCCTACCCACCCTAAAATACATATGAAAAATGATATCAGTGCTGGATTTTCGCTATTCTCTGCGGAATGGAATAGAAATCTGGGCCGACTCAACAATACAAGCGAACCAAGCGCCCACTTGGGGCGCCGATTTTTCCTGAAAATTTTTTGAAAAATACCGTTTTCCATTAATATGTTTAGTGTTTTCAGCTGGCGAATATATGTGAAAAGGTGACTTCAAATTAATGTTCAGGGGCAATAACCGTGATCTACTCCGAATGGTAAAATGTTATTTCCGATTTCCTCTTCCTACAATAGTATCGAATACAGATAGCTGGATGTGGTTTTTTGCAACATTTTATAGCTGTGTTACATGCCGGGGGTCTTTGCCGACCGTATGAAAGCAGTCCTCACCGCCCCTAATATCTCCAGCTGATTCCCTCTTATATTTGACGCCCCCGAGGGTTCCTGTTCGGATGCAAGAACTGATCGTACGACGACACTCCGAGTGCTTTTGGGTTAGGACCCCGGGCCCAAAGACGAAATTTCCCGAAGGGGAGAAGAACAGAAGTAGTGGGGAGAAGTATCGGGGTGCTCAGGGATGATAAAAAAGCAGTGGGTTGGGTTGGGAAAACCCAAATCCGAATCTGAGTGGGAAATGGAGAAAACGCCTGCCGTTGGTATTGGTTGCACCCGCGTATTGCGGTAGGAAAACATTATGACAGATCCTAATACCGGGCCCCGTGGATTTTGCCCCGGTATCCCCACCCTCTCGGTGGCCCTGCCCTGGGGTATAATCTAGTACAGGGGTGGGCAAACCGTAGCCCCCGGGCCATATGTGGCCCTCGAGAGCATTTAACGTGGCCCGCGAAGGTTTGGTGAAAAAGCAATCTGTAAATTTAACACGATTTTATATTACTTTTGGTAAAATTATAACAATAAAACCTTTAGTTTTGAAAATTTAGTCCAATCCTTGTTTGTGCTTGTTTTTCACTTATGTATGATGCGTAAGAATCTAAGCAATTTCCGATTTAATCTCTAATCTGGCCCGCCTAAGCATTGGCGTCTTTCAATGTGGCCCGCTGAAGAATTCGCAAACACCGATGCGGCCCGCCATGCAGAAAAGTTTGCCCACCCCTGATCTAGTATACAAATGCGTTATTTTTTTCTCCCGAAATCGCGTAATCAACTGAATTTTTTTGCAAATGTAAGTATAATGCCTGACAATGTTACATAAAGTATGTAATGTGGGAAAACAAAGAGCAGCTTGTGTTGCTTCATACACCGTACTGCATTACTGTTAATAAAAAATATTTTCATGTAGGGCAAAACCGGGTGACGCGCCGCACTTTTTGAAAATCCGTTATAAATCGATACAAGTTTAAAGGCCTAAAAAACCTATACGCATATCTAAAAGAGTGGTCCTTGAACTACACATTTCGACTAGAAAATTAATTTTAAAATATTATTTAGATGGCATTTACTGTGAAAGAAAAGAAGACTAGGGTACAAGACACCTGCCCGCTGACGCTCGCCAACCCCCACCCCCTCTCCCTTTGCTCACTGTTTATTCGTAACTACCGTGTACGTATTAGATTTAGATTAGTTTAGGGGAACATGTTTTGAATATGAGTTTAATGAATTCTAGATCGGTGTATATTACGCGGGGTACAGCTAGTATTCGTTATTCTGTTTGGAGAAAGTCATACGATGTGCACCTTACGTTTTTTAATTTTGAAAAAGTTTAAAGTGTATTTCTCAATCTTAAACGTCGTGCTATCTTACAATATGATACTCAGGCAAAACATACGAAATGACACATATCGAAGGTACGTAATATTGCCACCAAAACATTTTATTGAAAAACACCGGTTTATTCCATAATTCAGACCATTTATATGTTATGATTTCAATAATATCTCAATTTCAAGCATTAAACCTACATTTCAGTTAATTGGCATATTATTCCGATTTAATTGTATGTAAATAAAAATTAACGATTTTCTATATCAGTTGTCCGGTACACACCAACAACATTACATTTGAATCAAACATGTAAACGGGTTCATGAGGGTAATTTTTGTAAACACTAAGATAAAATAACGTGTTATATATAATGAGCAATGTTATGAAAACCATAATAAAGGAACTATTAATGGAAGAAGTTTCTTACATGTAATATTCCTCTTACATCTTAATTGCTAATACTTCAGAAATAAGTGTATATTACGTGCTCGTCCAAATGGCGGTATGCGTTACTTAGATTGCATTCAAATTTAAATAAGTCAATAAATGCACCAAAAAGTAAACAACTATAAAATTAAAGCAATTGTAAAATGTAAAAGTTACGGGGAAAAGAATTATATATTTTTTTAAACATTACGCTGGAGTTCTGTTAAACGCCCTAAATTATTTAAAGAGGAGAATAAAAATTCAATGGAAGTCGAAAGATTATGGAAGAGGGAGTAGATGAGAGAATGAGGAAGACGTAGGGTACCTGCATTAAGGTGTGTGTCGCTTGGTAACATGTCGTAGACATCGTGTAACACTCCGATTTTCGCATCTATTATGATTTAATTTTGCTTATGGTTTCTGTATCCGCCACTCATTTGCTTTTACCGGGCGTCCCGGATTTTTTTATTATCAACGCAGTACGACCTTCCTGCTACGGAAGCCATAGCAATTGTCACATAAATAACAGTACGAGCAAAAATATTTGGTGCGATGTCTGTAAAAGTTACTTTTTTGCTCTCAGGCGGAAATGTATATGCCTATTTATCCAAAGAAACGCGGACGTCGAGCGTCAGCAGTCGAAGGCGACCGCCGGACGCCCCAGTGAAACCACACCTTTAGGAACTAGGATCTTCCTCCTATCTCCGCCCTCCCCTAACGCGCTCTCCTCTCGCGAGCTACGAATTTCATGCGTTTACGTACGAGTGAACAATTTTTAATACATTCTTCTTACTTGACTAATTTTTCTTCTGATATACCTACCATACATCGTTGATGTTACTAAAATTTCTATTGTTTAATTTAAATTGCTGTTTTGACTAATAAAATTTTGTGCATATACCTTTAAGAAAATGCCCGGAATTGGGCGATTGTCCGGTTCAGCAAGGCGAAGTCGTCGTTTTAGAGAAAATGAATCTACAACTTCATACCAAAATCGTGTATAAAACGAACGAGAGCGATCTTCTTTACGGCGAGAAGAATTAGAAAGTCCCTTATTAATGAGAGGCAGAGAGAGCGTCGAGCACGCGAAAAGACAAATGCCCGGGAAGTTCGCCTTGAAAGCCAACGTCTAAGAGCGCATCTAACTTTCTGGTTGTACTATCTTGGTTCCGCACCATCACGTTTAAGTTTATGTGGAATGAAATTATCCGTACTCTCTCGCATCATCTCGTATACCTGAACACGCACCATATTTCCTCTGTACTAGCGTCGATAGATGCCTCGCAGAAATTAGGGAGTTGTGTCTGTAAAAAAGACCTAAATTTGGAGAAATCGGCTTTGGCGTACATATATACGCGTCTTCTAGCCTTAACCTGTTTCTCCACTTTTAGCTTAAATTCCACGTACACAGCATTATGATCGCTTATTCCTTCCTCTATGGAAAGCTTGTTCATACGCTCGGGGTAGTACGTTACGAGTAAATCTAATATATCGTTGGATCTCGTGGGACATGTTACTATCTGACACAACGAGTGTTTAACGAAGGTTTCTATAAGTGCTTCGCATGATTCACGCTCTCTACCACCAGGATCGAAGCAATTATGATTCCAGTCTATTGAAGGAAAATCCATCTTCGCAGCTGAATATTTCGACAAAAGGCATACCGTGGGGGTGAAAGCGAACTTTCGTGGCATACTTTCATTATCTCGAATGAAAGTCTGTTACGTGTGATTCTTTCGCATTGAAAGAGAATTCATTTAAGATATTATATATTAGATATAAAATTAGTTATTATGTACGGTGGTCGATACTATTATGACAAATTATTTCGAGCTTTAATAGATTGAAATGTAAGCCTTTTACTCGAAGTTTTAAAATAATGTGTGCGGATTATTAGAAGAGTGTCACTATATATATGAAGTAAGTAAGTCCGATAAAGTTTAACAATGAGCTGGGTGGACGAGATCTAATTTATTGTGTCCGAATCGGGGAAAATCGAAGAAATGAAATATGTATTTCTTTAATCTTATCGGTACTACTTTAGAGAAGAAACAAATTGAACACAGAGCACTGTGTAGTGAAACCATAGTCGTATCTGTATACGAAAATTAAGAAAGTGGAAAAAGTTCAAGTGGTCAATTTGTTTATTCTCCAAAAAACGCGTATCGTCCGATGAGTCTTGCTATCGCTCGTGTCATATGTCCACCGAATGACCCTCTCGTGATCAACGTCAAATTCCCCTAATTTTTATCGTATTCCAATTAGACCGGGAGGTGGATCTCCGGAAGGCGTGTAAGGCACGTGTAACCTGGCCTTAACCTTGCTTAACCGTATCCGAAGCCCAATTAAGTAATATCTTGCAGCCCTTATCTTTTTCCTCCGAAATTCCTTCTTATTGTCCCGCAAACCCACTCCCTTAACAAATTCTTGTTTCTTCTATCCGTCGCTCGTGGGAAAATGCTCACGCTAAGGAATGGAATGTAGATTCCTTACTCCTTGTTAGTGGTGCGAGTGATAAAGCTGGGTAGAAATTGTTTGAAGAAATCGAACTAAGTCCACGTTTTCTGGCGGGTATTGATTAAACATCCTTTGCCTGCGTTTTATGGCTGCGGATTATCCTCCGTATTTTTTCATTTCACCGGTCTTCGTGGTATTTCAAAACTTTAGTTTTAATTGAAACGCTTGCGATTTCGTTAACAATCTTAATTGTTTAGTTGAACGGAACATTCTATTTCGCCACTCACCATAGTTTAATAGTATCGCTAGGTAACGAATCGGGAAATTATCTAGCATAGTTCTCTTAGTTTTTATACGCCCCGCAAACTGATTACGCAAAAGCGACCCTTTAATTCTAATCAATGAATTTACATGACATTTAATTAAAATTGTTACATTGAGAAGTTTTAAAGTCAAATACATTTTCAAATAGCTTTTCCCCTCGACTAAAATACATAATGTCTTAAAAAAACTTCTGATTTAGATAGCTATTTCGGCCCGTCATAGCAACCGCACCTACGAATGCTTTCCACTATTAAAAATAAGTTAGAAATATATGTCGCGTGTGCCATAGTAAATTTGCAAATTACATGAGCTGATAATATCAAGCGACCGCAAGCAACATCTCCACGATTTCTCTAATTTTCTATTTGAAGTGCATTCGTCGAAGTAATGAATGCCCATTATATTTCTCACGTTCAAAAAAATAATTTTCTTCTCTTCCACCGAGATTTAAACCACGATGGGCAAGAATTGATCTTTGAATTTTGTATTCGATCCACTTTGCGGTAATCGTTAATGGTTTTATCAGCGTAAGTGACCTTCGTTAATAACATGACTTGCAGTATTTTATATAATAATAGCCGTCGTCCGTTGGTTGGTTGGTCACGCTATGCAAAAGCTAATAACTGGAGAAATAATCATGATATAAACTGTAAATTTGGTAGGGATGCTTGATCAACACATTTCAGGTGATGACGAATTTAAATCGCGAAAAAATTCCTTGGTTCGTCTCCAAGAGAGGCACTTGTATTTCCCATTACTTAACATGTAAAACGCGATTTTTCGACTTGCAGGCTTTTATTCATTTGGAAATTAAAATTAGAAGAAATTAACAGATGACCTTCGGATTTGAACCATTTTGAAGAAAAAGTTATAAAGTTTCTTATTCCGTTCGTCGTTTTTCGCCCACAGTTCGAAATATTCCATTTTAAACGTTAAATATGTATATTTTGTGGAAATCTCGCCATTTTAACGTGATGTCGACCATTATCATTGTTACACCTCAAATTACTATTATTGTATACATTCTTCTGGGAATAAGGGTGCCTTGAGTGCTTCAATACGAGCAAATACGAGTGAATACGAGAGAGAGAGAGAGAGAGAGAGAGGAAGGAACGGGAGAGATTGGCGTGTTTTGTGGAAAATAAGTATATTAACGTAAATATGAAAAATTTTAAGTATCAACAGTGTTATTTTAGAAAAATTGGAGATAAAAAGCATTCTTAAATTAAATTCTTTGTAAACCATACGTGCTTACGAATTTATATTGTTATTCCTCGAATTAATTTCGTAACAATGGCCGAAGTTTGGAAACGAATATAAATTAAAATTCAATTAAAATTAAAAGGACATTTAAAACTGTTAACAGGCAGTTTTCGATGAAACAACAGTGGATCTTTTAATGAATTGATTTGTTTTTATAAAAGTAATTTCGGTGCTTATTTAATACAGAGTAAGTTCTAAGGCTTATAATCCATTTAAATCTAATAACAGTAGCTATTGTAGTTTAAAGAAAGAACTTTATTTATTCACTTTAGGTACAGAATGAATTAATTTTAGGCTAGCATTGCCTATTATAAAAGGAGTTACTTTGGAATTTACAGTATGTAAAGTGGAAATTGTACCGAATTGACTCAAATATATTTCAAAGCAAAAATCAATTTAAAACTATTGAAAGTTGTTGTTTCGGAAACTGAGAAGTCAGGAGTGCTGAGCGAACGATAAACGATATTGAGGTACATTATATTCCAAAATCTATTTAAAGTATTATCAGAGGCAATTGAAGATTGAACCAATTTTTTGGAACCGGAATTCTGCTTATTTAATGAAATTGACATCCTAATGCTATAATCAATTTAAAACGGTACTTTCCTGTTAACGGGAATACCTCAAAAAATAAACATGTATTGTTGTGATATGTTACGACGTATCTGTTTGTTAACAATGCGTAAGAACGGGGGAATTGCTTAAAAATCACACTTTTTGAAACTTATTTTTTTAATAAAAGGAACGTAATGACTAATACAATCTAAATTTATGTTACTAGGGGGTCAATATGTCTTTATGGCATTTAAAATAGCTGGAAATATATCGATTTCTTTGTTATGTTGTCGCCACATGAATTCTTCCGCTGAAAGGCTTTCACATTGCATTTCTAAAATATTCTGTCGCAGAAGTAAAGTTTCATAATATGATCCTTCTTGCACATTCGCCCTTTAGATAATATACCATGGTCTTCAAGTAAAGATACAGCTTTTTCTTCGCTCTTCGGCAAGCTCCACAAATGCATCATTAAGGGATCAACGTAAATATCTTAACGAGATTTGTTACGCATTGTTAACAAACAAAATCTCACAACATATCAGAACAATACCTGTTTATTTTTTGAGGTATTCCCGTTAACAGGAAAGTACCTTTAAAACTAATAACAATGGCTATTTTAGTAGAAAGAAAGGTACTATTTTAGTCACAAGGAATTTCTGTGAGATTTTAGTTAATTAATTAAAACAGACATAATATAGAAATATTCGATGGTTAAAACAGTGCACAGTTTTATTCTTGCGATTTTTACATGTTGCATTGACGAAAATTTAGATTCATTAAACCCGTTGAAATTCAACGGGCACTTATGCTAGTGTATCAGTAATTGCGATCAAATAAATACAACAATGAAGACGAGAGCCAAATATGACTTCGAAGCCGGCGAAGTTTTTTTCAAAGTGCGCTGCATATACGTAGATGAGTGGAATAGGGGCACAGATATCATTTCAGGATAACCTGGTAAGATGAAATAATTTCGGAGAACCGTATTACAATGAAATCTCGTTACAACGTACTTCAAATTACGTATATTTCAAATTAACCTACTTTTTTAAATCCCCGTCAATTTTCCCGTATAAATATTTCAAAATATCGTACTTCAACTTGAAATAATTTTCAATACTACGTATGAAATTCAGAGGTCCCGAAAAAGATATTTGTGGTTTTAACGTAGTATTTCATTCTTGCTCATTCAAGTCGTTTACACCAATTTTGAAGGCATCTATTGTCTTTAGTGCTGAAAGTTCTGTGGATTGCCGCCAAAATCCCAAAGAAGGAATTTTCCGAGCTGACAAATTTAGAACCGATGATCAGTTATCCCTATCTTTGTTTTCGCAATAGCATTGAGATATAATCTTAAGGTGTAGGATATATATCTCTTGTTAGACTCATTATGGCCAGTTTCGGTTTGCGCGGGACCTGGGAGAATGCCGATCCCCCACTGAGATGATTCCAGAAAAAAAACTATACCTACTCCTTATGGGTATATTCAGCATGAAATATAAAAATTCATACTCCGTAGAGATACGTTGTATCGAGATTTTACTGTAATCTGCTTCAGGAGCGGATCCAGAAACTTCTCAAGGGGGGGAGGGGGGGGGGGGGCGATCGCCCCTACACCTATCGAATCCGCCCCTGCCAACTGCCCAAGATTTTGAAAAACCCTACCCAGTGGAGTGCAATGAGGTTATCCAAGGAGGGGGCGACCGCCCCCTTCGCCCCCACCCCCCGTGGATCCGCCCCTGGTTTGCTTGTTTGGTTGGTTTGACGTGATGAGGCAATATCTTGGGTTGTTTTTAGCAAGCTGGAGTAGCACTGATACGTATTTTATATTGGCAGATTAAACCATAAAGCCATATATTATACATATGTGTAATAGTGCATGGTAAACGATTGTCGACATGAATGAATCACTTCTCTTTATCTAATTTCAGCTTATTATATAACCGCATAGGTTGCAATAACCAAAATTTTATTCTTTTACAATAATATATTTTCATTATGTCTTAAACGCATTCTCATCTATTAACAAACTGTGTTTGTTTTGCCCTACTTTATTTTTGTAATACAGACCAAAAACCTGCGTCATTGATCATATCAAAAACTTATTAAAGTTTAACATTTAAAAACTATTGTGAGGAAAGGAAGTTTCCATGGGTGGTTTTTTTCTGCCATTGTTTTTTTTATGTAAACAAATCCCGTCATCCCGCCACAAAGACTGAACATTGGAACAATTTCTTAGACCAAAAGTAAATATATATCTCGCAGGTGAACACCCCCAGAGTCCCCTTCCTATGTTTGCAAATTATCAGGAATTTAATTTTCTTGGAGCTATGCTTCTGACACCGTGCACACACTCTGGATCTTGTATTTATATATATATATATATGTATATATTAAGAGCTTGGAATTTTATGAAAGTCACTTTCCATCATCAGCGTATTCGGTCGGCGGTACGTCCAAAGTTATATAGGTGCGCACGATTGTTAAATGTTATAATTTTTCTCCTACCTTCAGCTCACAAGGATGATTTCAGAATCGAATGTGTTGAAGTTGTGACTACGAATAGCCAAATAAATGGAAGGCACGATTCTCCTGAAGAGAAGGAATACTGATATAAAATAACTAGCGTAATTGCCCGTCAATATGACGGGATATCTTTAGTTAACCTTAAAATAGCTGCCTTCCTCCCCCCCCCCCCTCTCTCTCCTCCTCCTCCCTTCCCTTCCACCCTATCCTTCCATTCTCACTCACTTCCTCTCTCTCCATCCCTCTCTCTCTCTTAAATGTAAGAGGAGACTGTTAGTCTCAATTTCGCCCTCAATAAAGTCGTTTGTCTGTCTGTCTCCCTCCCTCCATCTCTCTCCCTCTCTTTCCCTCCCTCTCTTTCCCTCCCTCCATCTCCTCCTCCCTCCCTCCTTCTCCCTCCCTTCCCCTCACTCCCTACCTCTCCTCCCTCCCTCCGTCTCCCTCCCTTCCCCTCACTCCCTCCCCCTCACACTCTCCCCCTCTCTCTCTCCCTCCCTCTCCCTCCCTATCTCGTATCAAAAGCATTCAATGCACGCTTACACCCATAAGGATTGATATAACTATAGGATTTTGAGGTCTAACAGTGTAATTGGTAGCCAAGGCAACATCCCGTTAAAAAGGCAATATTTCCACAAAATATGTTAATTAAACGTATAACATGAGCGATATCGAATTGTATGCGAAAAAAGATGAACAGAATAAGATACTTTGTCATCTTTTCTTCAAACGGTTCACATCCGAAGATCGTAGGTTAAATCCTAGTTTTAATTTCCAAAACAATAAAAGCCTGCACGCCAAAAAATGGGTTTTTACGTGTTACCATACGGAAAATGGGAAATGTCTTCCTAGGAGTCGAATCCAGGACTTTTTTGGATATTAATTTTCGTCATTACCTTAAAATATGTTAATCAAGCATCCTTGCCTAATTTGAATCTTCAACCTATTCCGGAAGTTTGTTAAAACGCTCTATATCGACCATCATGAAAGCGTGACCAACCAACCAACAATCCTGGGCTATTATAGTATAAAATTACAGCATTTTCTCCTGTGTGTTGGAAGCAGCCTAATTAACGATAATTGGCTAAATTATGGAAAGGCATTTTGGCAAATATAATAAAAATAAATGTAATAAGAATAAATGTAATAAGAATAAATGTATGACAATCCTATGTCTAGTTTACATCTATGTACAATACTTATCAATTTAAATAGAAAATCTCTTAATTTCTTCGTCACTTTATAACATACCGAACCATTTTAAAACTGCTCAAAAGGGAAATTGGTAAAATAATATATATAATATAATAAATACTCTTTTGAGCTTAAAAATGTTCGCCTTATAACATTTTCATAGTCGTGATAGACCAAGCAATGAATACCAAAAGTATATCGACAGTTTCAACCACACAACGATAGATGTCGCCATATTGCTTGTCGGGAGGTGCCTGTTGCCTGGGACTTGCAGTGTTGAGCGGTCGGTCGGCCAGTTCATATCGTACTCCGTCGTAAAGGACAGAGTGCGAATGTGGATTACGGATTGGTAACGAGTAATTACGGTTTGCATTTTAAATTTTATATTGTGTCTACACTTCGTTTCTATATTATACATATTACATTATATATTATATTAATAGTATTTTAAGGTTGTATACATATACATAATTGTAATCTACGTCTGTCTTTCCACCCCATCTAACGCACGACATGGCAGGTGGGTCGACCCTTGCCACCCTCCCTCCCTCCCTCCCGGGGCCCCGACCTTGGCCAAGGTTCCCACCCTGTGTACACACAAAATCCTAAACCACGATACCATTTCCACACGATCGATGTTTTACGCAATTGACACATGTACTATTATCCTATGTCATATTATTGTTTATTTTCCACGATAAATGCTAAATCGAATTTCGAAACGTATGTACCGGTAATATCTTTTCCCCTGAACGAAAACAGGTGATGCTGGAGACGTGCATTTCTTTTCCGAATGCACGAAGAGTGAAGAACGAAGACGCCCAGACACCATTCATCATGCAGGAGTAAGTATGTTTCGATGTAATTGTACTGTTTTTATTAATTTCTCCTTTTTAATAGTGATTTGTTTTTACAGAGCTCCTCTCCAACACAGGGTGTATCATCGCAGTGTGGTGCGGTTATCTCCCAGTGGAGGTAATTAATGGTTTCACTGGAGGGATGACACAGTGGTATGGTAGTCTTATTTTGATCTCAGGCATATAAAATGCCTCACAAGAATAATCATAATTAATTAGCAATTTTTCTAAATTCTATAATTTCTCTGACGTCGTTAACGGCGACTGTAGTTTTGCTGTCGTATATTGGATTTAGCCAATATGAGTTTATATGTCTATGGTTTATTCGTCTGCCTTCTCATCAGTTGAAGCGGAAGAAATTGTTGTGTTATTGCCATAATTAAAGTGAAAATTAAGCATATCAATTCTTTAAACAGTATATCCTGATCTATTACATTTATTTGCTTTTTGAATATAGTGATTAAGTTTTAATGTCCATGCATAAGAAACAAATAAGTAGTAGACATATTGAACCAAATTTTGTGTTGCATTGAGTTGCAAAATGCAACGGTAATGTTTTTTATAATCAATTCTTAATTTAATATTTTTTTAGGTATATCAGTCATTTTACTTGAGCAATTCAGTGTTTTATTACTTAACGTTGAATTGGTAATTAAAAATTATTTGTAATAGTTTTGTATGAGGCCTTAGTTCTCCTCATAAAGACAAACACTTACGGATAAAATACCTATAATCGTGCGTTAGAATAATAGACCGTTTTAGGAAATGTCTAAAATATTTTTGCTAATATAGTGATTGCTCTTAATTGCAGATATCCATCAACGCCACACTGGACAGACACGGACGCTCGCGGTAAGCTCAATTTCCCTTATTTATAATGCACACGTCATTTCGTGTAAGATATCACGAACTTCATTCGAGAAATACGTTCGAACCGAATTGAATTAAGTCAGTATCATTTTCAGATGTAGTGTTTATTGTTGTTGGTAGGCTTGCCACCTTTAGGACTTTGAACGGGAATATTTGTGTTTTTCCATAAATTTTCAGGCTCTTGATTAATTTTACTGAATTTTCTCAAATTAACCGGTTATAAATACGAGGATGTTTTTTGGCGAAACGAACTTCCCGACGTTTTCACGTACTAAAATATCGAATGATCAATAGCTCTTTAATATATATGAATTTCAAGTTGGAAGTATTTTTTTCATTAATCTTGAATGAAATTCAATTTCGGTTCTGCTAATGGCTGGACGTATGCAGGTACTCAAATATCTCTTAAATATAACGACATATAATATATTTCTTCCGAATGTGGCAACTTCATCAGTTTACATGTTGAAAAATTTTTCGTAACTGTTGGATATTATTTATTATTAATATATATTTAGAATTCTTTGCCTGTTATATCAACCCGTTCGTTTTCAAATAAATGCATCACCTGTACGTATTCTGCAGTCAGTAAGTTGAATAGAATATATCGCACTCTGTTTGTGATAATTTGCTGTTGTTTAATTTTAGCATGATCACAACATTGGGATATTTCAGATTAAGTATATATTTGCACTAAGGAATAGTACTGCAGTCAGGTTCTTCTGTAGCGTGTGAGGAAAATTCGGCTTGCTTTAACGTCACGAACAGAGACTTGGTGATGCGTTTATTCGGAAATGAAATATAAAAATATTTCTTCAGAAGATGATTTTTTAATTGTATTTTATTTTAAAGACTTCAAAGATGAAAATTGTTGGTAATGTTTCTGTTTTCAATTTTGCTTCGGGATTTAAAACCTCAAAAGATGTAAATCAACTAGGCTTCACAATTTTCTCATACATATAAAGCCTGTAGCAATGTTAATTTTAAATTTGGTATAGGTAAAACTGGCACTATATGCAATACCTGAAGTGTATGTGGCCATGTGGTAATTTCTTTTTGTAAGCATTTACTCGGTTCTGTTATTTTAGAATTACGTATCATAAAGCTCACGGATACATAATTTTAGAATATAGTATAAATGAGCATGTGCTAAATATTCTTGAAACTACCATGCTGATTTTTTTGCAGGGAAGCGAGGACTACGCGAGTGGGTGGGAGCTGTGTACTTAGGAGCGTAGATGCTGTTTACTTAGGAGGGAAGGTGCTGCTTAGTTAGGAGAGTGGGGCTGCAAACTCGGCTTAGTAGGTTCGTCAACCTTAGTTTAGTAGGTGCGACAAACTTAGATTAGCAGGTGCGACAAATTTCGATTTGTAGGTGCGACAAACTTAGATTTGTAGGTAGAAGTAGTATTTAGGTGTGTGAGTATGTGTGTGCATGGTAGTGCATGGATGTGCGCGCGCACATCTTTGGGTAGTGGTGGTGGTGTGTGTGTGTGATGGGTGATGGTTGTATGTATGAATCATTTTGTCATCGATTACATTGTTTAGCTAGACAGATGAGAGTACTTAAGTTTAGCAAGCGTTAGCATGGTGTAGGGCTGGCCAACCCAGCGAGCTCGCCATGTTAAATAATGAGCAACGATGGCCTAAGCATTACCTCCTGGGTGCCAATGGAAATATGCTTAACTTGAAGGGTATAGAAATCATTCCATTCATATTTTTAAAAAACCTCCAGTTATCAGATGCAAAACAAGTTCTAAAGGTTTCCCAGTTTAGGATTTATTACCTTATGACTGAGTCTTCATTAATTATGTTGAATTCTACTGTTGAAATGTTATTTACAGTTGTTTATCTTAAACTGTGATTTCTATTTCATAAAGAAATCTTGTATTGTTAGTTTCTACATCACTGTTTAATATCTGAAGATAATACTTTAGGCTAATAAATGTATGATGCAACTCTCTCTAAATAAAATGTTTTAATTTTACCATGAGTATTTATTTAAATTATAAATTAAGTAAACGTTCGATGACTTTAAATGATTCTTTGATTTTCTATATCAATTAATTTAATTTATACATCAAACTGTAGTGAGCTTAAATCTGACATAAGTTTTACAATTCGTTTATAAGATATTTCTATTGCCAGGAGTGTAATTATCGAATAGCATAATTGGCCATCAAAAAACAAATGAAGTTGCAATAGTGTCCCAGATAAGGTAATGTAAACTTCTTCCATCAAGTCTTTGAGGTAAAATGTCCTCTGTCCTACTCTAATGATAATTAGGATGCAAAATGTCCTACTTTGTGATACATTTCTGTTTGGGAGAAGATCTACCGGCAGCAATGCCCCTAATCAATCGCATGGCTACTGGGACCTAATGGGTGAGTTTTGCATTGCTGTCTCCTCCACTCATACTTCGCATTTAAGAGATCGCAATAATATAGGATAGCAAGAATAGCAGCTTGTCACTGTTAGTTCTGCTTCATCTATCATCAAAGATTGGTCATGTTCAGTGAAGTGAGACTGCATCACATTTTAGTTCCGTTATATGTATTAATTAAATATAACAAATTTTCTGTCTTTTCTCAACAAGTTATATCAACATTTCTTGTAAATTTTGTTTTTCTAATAAGGAAAGCAGGCTTTACTTCCTGAAACTTGGGGAGATATCAAATCTGCATTTCCAATCAAAAGAGCATAGTTTGAATTGTTCTTCGGTATTTTCATTCATATTCATAGAATTATGTAACATATTAAATTTTGAAGTTTTATTCAAATCATATTGCTGCCATGAGAGTGATTTTTGAAGGTTATTTTCAAATCTTGGCTTTATGGGTCCTTTTACAGCCTAACTATATTTTCCGTTTAAGTTGGCTTCGATCAGGAGGAGATCCTTTGGAGAATTAGAGTGTCTTTGATGCCAAATTAGCCTTGAATTCTGAGTTATTATGACTTGAAAACTGACACGCTGCTGAGTCTACATTGTAAGTACTTTTATGACCAGCCATCATGGATAATGGATTTATCACCTCTAAGAGCAATCAATATTATTTTGTGGAATTACATTATAACTAAATATCAGCTGTGGGTTCATCCTACAAATGTAAAGCTAGCTAATATCAGAACATTTGGTGTAACAATAGCCCAAGAGGTCGAGTCACCAGAAAACACACATGTCATCAGAACATTTACTCATTAGTATGTACCATGAAATAGCAGATTATGAAAATTTCCAATTTTTTTCCTTGTATGAGTACATAGTCATTTAAAAAGTTAGTATCACCAATTTAAAGAGGTATTATTGAACTCATCATTGGCCTAGAAGAATATTAGCTATCCACACAGGGTAGAACAAATAATTAATATTTTAAATTAATATCCTTTTCCACACAATAATCACAATTTTTAGCTCATTTTCTTAAAAGCCAGAACTTTGTCCATCTGTCATTGGACAATCAACATTTTTAAAGAGGTATTTAAAAAATTATTTTTGAATTAGATAGCGCTTATCCATCCTTGAAGTTCACTGCAATTGTACTTTTCATGTAATTCATAGTTTTCCCTCTAGGTGACTTTTGAAATGGTATTTACCCAAACTACTGAAGCTAGAGGAGCGAAGTTTTCATGAATGGGAAGGTCTACGTTCCAACATTGCGGGTTTCCCCCTCTGCAACTAGGGAGGCAAAAGAGAATTTTGAAAATTTTTAATAAAATGTGCTTCCACCTGTTGCTTTAGTAAGTGTATCTTACTTGTTTGAATTTAAAAATTTGTGAATTGCTTTTGGAGTAGACAAGCGTCTAAACTTAGGACACCGAACTTGTCATGGTTTGTGGCAATGTGATATACTGTTCGACAAAAATAAGGAAATTAAATATTATTATATCATGATAGCTGGTAAAGTTTACTAATAAGTTTTAATTCTTTGTTTATGTTAGCCATATAACCAAGATTAGTTAATGTATTATAGTATGAAAGTAGAGGATAGCTAGACAATTTGGCTCAACCAAGGCAA
Organism: Uropetala carovei; assembly: GCA_036926305.1. Classification (NCBI taxonomy): domain Eukaryota; kingdom Metazoa; phylum Arthropoda; class Insecta; order Odonata; family Petaluridae; genus Uropetala; species Uropetala carovei. The sequence goes on from JAXCHB010000250.1 coordinate 2,214,322, forward strand.
ACTTAAGGAAATTTCAAAATTGTAAAAGATGTTCTGTTGTCATCAGCATTCACAGAAACATATTGTGGGAGCAAGGGGAATAAAAACCAGGGTCAGCTTGAAGCTATTCCAATGATAAGACTGCATTCAGCCCCCGAGTTCCTATGTAAACTGTTCAACTTCAATAATATTTATTTTATTTTATAAAATATATTCTGAAAGATATGTCTCTTATTTTTCAACCAGTAATTCTAGAGGGAGGGGCAAATGCGCACGGTCATGTATATAGTATTGACCCCTTAAGCCGATAGCCCAATTACATACTCGCCAAATGCAGATATTGCTTAAATTGCGATTCTATCAGCATAAAGTAGCCTTTCATGGGACTATATGTGTCACAGCAGACCATCGATATGTGATCTTTCAATGGATCACCAATTTCCTGTCAGTTTGTTAGTTTTTATACTTCGGTAGAGGAAATACGTAGCGTAAGCTACGCTATTTAGTAATTTAAATACATGCTTGAGGGGTTAAGGCAATATTGAAGATGTGATAACAAAAATTTATTGATAGACTCGTAGATATAGAATTTATTTCATTTTTAATTTATATATTTTGCTGTAAAGAGGATTTTTATTTACATAGAAGAAATAAATATTATAGCGCTAATACCATTATTAGTCCACACCTTACTAGTAAAATCCAAGTGTCTGTTTGTTAAAATATATATATATATATGTGTGTGTGTGTGTGTATATATATGAACAAATTTTGAACTCTTTATTTCAATTTCAATAAAACCTTTAGCTTTTAATTGGCTTTCCCTAAAATTTTAAATAACACAGAGAATGATAACAACTGTGTTCTTAAAGTACTATTGAGTGTGGTGAAGTAAGAAATATGTAACAGAAATTAATAATGAAGAAATGATAAAGTTTCAATAACACACACAATGTGATTTACTGTCAAAATTGTTAATTCTATGCTATTCTAGGACAGTATTCAAACTATTTGTCAGGTTCTAATACTCTAATTCTCATATCAGAACATAAAAATAATTAACTTCAAGTTGCTGCAATTTTAGAGTTAAAGAACTGAAGTGTGTTTAAGATTATGAAATGAAATATAAATCTAAAAAGATTTAAGGAGTGTTTTTATTTCGCTTAAACAATGATTTAGTTCTGACAGAAAGTTTAAATTATGGATTGCCGGAGGTCCTTCTTCAATTTTTATGAGATGTCGAGGACTGAAATTAGGGTTAGCAGATATCCCGTTTCTTTTATAAATATCTCAGGTTTTTAAAGCTTTTCTTTCAGTATTCGAATGAAATGGAAATTTTGAACTAATTCTTCGTGAAGAGAACTGCCACTTACAATGCGATATAATCAATCAGCTAATTGCATGTCATTAAGCCTTGGATGAGTAATTTTATAAGTATTTGCATGAGTTTATATAAACATAACCCCTTGATCACAACATAGTTTTTCCTAATAAGAATCAATTTAGCTCGTATAAATATTATAAAAAGGAATATAAACGCCTTTCAGGAAAAGAAAATATCAAGAATACAAGTATTAGATGTACAGACGTAAACGAACCCGATACTCTTCTTTAAGATACTTTCATTTTAAATAATGTGTAGAAATTCCGCAAGATGTCGTTGGTGAGTGGTCGTGTTTCATATAGAGGACTCTGGTTACGGCGGTAGTGTTCGGTAGTGTTCGAAACCCATGGTGTTGAAGTGAGACTATGGGGTTTAAGTGTGATTCGGAAAATGTCGATATAACCCAACAACCATAAACTTAACGATCAGTGATTTGAGTGACACATTCATCGCGGGAAACGAAGAGAAAGGGAAACATCAACTAATGGAGCTTATAAACGAGGTAAGAATCACTTTAGTTTTCTTTTTACCATAGAGCTTCTCAGTTTTGCTGTACTATCTTTGTTAAATGAATAATATTGGGAAAAGTAAATAATTTATTGGGTAAATATAATTGATAATCTTTTAAAACATTCATTATAGATAATTTGTTCATAACAACATGAATCTCCGTTGCTCTGTATTGTTTACGTGGTGCAAGTTTTATTTAGCTATAATAGATGTGATAGCTACTACCTACTACAATCTTTGAAACTTTCAGTGGTACTATATTGTTCCGTTGATTTCTACGTGTTTGTTTGTTGGCATCCGCAAACTTGTCGGAATGAATGAGCATCATTTGTTGAAGCCGGTAATTCTTTCTTCTGCACATTTCTCTTCAGTGTGGATGCGCAAATGCAAAAGGAATTATTAGTAATAAATTTGGCACCATTAAAATTGTAATAGATAATGTTTTCTTTGGAAATTCTCAAGGCCACCGCCAATTGTGAAATATTTTTCCGAAGTTGTAAGGAAGGTAGGTAGTTCACCTATATTTCCCGTATTGTGTTTGGAATAATAATACGCGAAGGGTTACTCTTTCTTTAATGTGGAGATTCTCGGCTTGGATATTTGATAATTCGCAAGAAGGTTTATTAATTTTTTTACTCTTCTGGGTTTAAGATGAAATGTTTACCAGTTGTTGTCAGGATTGTGATGAAACGTGCAAATTGAATTTTACAGAAATATAGCGGTGTGATATTTAGTGCGTTTACTTCTATTTAATCTAAGGAGGATTCTGCTCGGAAAAAGAAATATTTATTTCAGTAGTCGCGTTCTTCTCGCATATTATTTCGATTTTTGAGATTGAATTCTAAGCGCTTAACCTTCGAGGCATATTCCTCACCACTCCGTGCTTTCGATGACGAAGCAGTGCGAACCTGAGGCCATAGGATGGCGCAGGGAAAATTAGACGAGGAAAGGTCTCGTATGGACACCAACGCAACCCCCCCCCCCCCCAGCTGTGTTCGACGCTGGCGTCTGATTCCTCTACGCGAGGGAAGGCGCTCCCGGAGCGCACACGTTGGGAACAGGGTTGCCACCTCAGAGTACTCACCAACCCGGTCATTTTCAATTCTGACCCGGAGATTTCTCTGGTCTGACCGGAGATTTCCTAATTTGAACCGGAGATTTTTAAAGGCCAACTTTTTTTTATTGTGTTTGCCATTCCGGAATGAAAATAAGATGATGGTTTCTCTGTTGCAACTGTCTTTGTTTTCCGGTCCCCACTATCAAATTTTTAACCAACTTTCATGACAGTTGGTTAGAAACTTTCTACAGAGGCCAAGATGACGGAAATTGAATTTCCGGGATCGATTCCATGAGTTATACTTTCCTATTGATTTAAATGGGAAATGTGAAACCCATCGTGCAAGTATATTTCCCTACCCACCCTAAAATACATATGAAAAATGATATCAGTGCTGGATTTTCGCTATTCTCTGCGGAATGGAATAGAAATCTGGGCCGACTCAACAATACAAGCGAACCAAGCGCCCACTTGGGGCGCCGATTTTTCCTGAAAATTTTTTGAAAAATACCGTTTTCCATTAATATGTTTAGTGTTTTCAGCTGGCGAATATATGTGAAAAGGTGACTTCAAATTAATGTTCAGGGGCAATAACCGTGATCTACTCCGAATGGTAAAATGTTATTTCCGATTTCCTCTTCCTACAATAGTATCGAATACAGATAGCTGGATGTGGTTTTTTGCAACATTTTATAGCTGTGTTACATGCCGGGGGTCTTTGCCGACCGTATGAAAGCAGTCCTCACCGCCCCTAATATCTCCAGCTGATTCCCTCTTATATTTGACGCCCCCGAGGGTTCCTGTTCGGATGCAAGAACTGATCGTACGACGACACTCCGAGTGCTTTTGGGTTAGGACCCCGGGCCCAAAGACGAAATTTCCCGAAGGGGAGAAGAACAGAAGTAGTGGGGAGAAGTATCGGGGTGCTCAGGGATGATAAAAAAGCAGTGGGTTGGGTTGGGAAAACCCAAATCCGAATCTGAGTGGGAAATGGAGAAAACGCCTGCCATTGGTATTGGTTGCACCCGCGTATTGCGGTAGGAAAACATTATGACAGATCCTAATACCGGGCCCCGTGGATTTTGCCCCGGTATCCCCACCCTCTCGGTGGCCCTGCCCTGGGGTATAATCTAGTACAGGGGTGGGCAAACCGTAGCCCCCGGGCCATATGTGGCCCTCGAGAGCATTTAACGTGGCCCGCGAAGGTTTGGTGAAAAAGCAATCTGTAAATTTAACACGATTTTATATTACTTTTGGTAAAATTATAACAATAAAACCTTTAGTTTTGAAAATTTAGTCCTACAATCCTTGTTTGTGCTTGTTTTTCACTTATGTATGATGCGTAAGAATCTAAGCAATTTCCGATTTAATCTCTAATCTGGCCCGCCTAAGCATTGGCGTCTTTCAATGTGGCCAGCTGAAGAATTCGCAAACACCGATGCGGCCCGCCATGCAGAAAAGTTTGCCCACCCCTGATCTAGTATACAAATGCGTTATTTTTTTCTCCCGAAATCGCGTAATCAACTGAATTTTTTTGCAAATGTAAGTATAATGCCTGACAATGTTACATAAAGTATGTAATGTGGGAAAACAAAGAGCAGCTTGTGTTGCTTCATACACCGTACTGCATTACTGTTAATAAAAAATATTTTCATGTAGGGCAAAACCGGGTGACGCGCCGCACTTTTTGAAAATCCGTTATAAATCGATACAAGTTTAAAGGCCTAAAAAACCTATACGCATATCTAAAAGAGTGGTCCTTGAACTACACATTTCGACTAGAAAATTAATTTTAAAATATTATTTAGATGGCATTTACTGTGAAAGAAAAGAAGACTAGGGTGCAAGACACCTGCCCGCTGACGCTCGCCAACCCCCACCCCCTCTCCCTTTGCTCACTGTTTATTCGTAACTACCGTGTACGTATTAGATTTAGATTAGTTTAGGGGAACATGTTTTGAATATGAGTTTAATGAATTCTAGATCGGTGTATATTACGCGGGGTACAGCTAGTATTCGTTATTCTGTTTGGAGAAAGTCATACGATGTGCACCTTACGTTTTTTAATTTTGAAAAAGTTTAAAGTGTATTTCTCAATCTTAAACGTCGTGCTATCTTACAATATGATACTCAGGCAAAACATACGAAATGACACATATCGAAGGTACGTAATATTGCCACCAAAACATTTTATTGAAAAACACCGGTTTATTCCATAATTCAGACCATTTATATGTTATGATTTCAATAATATCTCAATTTCAAGCATTAAACCTACATTTCAGTTAATTGGCATATTATTCCGATTTAATTGTATGTAAATAAAAATTAACGATTTTCTATATCAGTTGTCCGGTACACACCAACAACATTACATTTGAATCAAACATGTAAACGGGTTCATGAGGGTAATTTTTGTAAACACTAAGATAAAATAACGTGTTATATATAATGAGCAATGTTATGAAAACCATAATAAAGGAACTATTAATGGAAGAAGTTTCTTACATGTAATATTCCTCTTACATCTTAATTGCTAATACTTCAGAAATAAGTGTATATTACGTGCTCGTCCAAATGGCGGTATGCGTTACTTAGATTGCATTCAAATTTAAATAAGTCAATAAATGCACCAAAAAGTAAACAACTATAAAATTAAAGCAATTGTAAAATGTAAAAGTTACGGGGAAAAGAATTATATATTTTTTTAAACATTACGCTGGAGTTCTGTTAAACGCCCTAAATTATTTAAAGAGGAGAATAAAAATTCAATGGAAGTCGAAAGATTATGGAAGAGGGAGTAGATGAGAGAATGAGGAAGACGTAGGGTACCTGCATTAAGGTGTGTGTCGCTTGGTAACATGTCGTAGACATCGTGTAACACTCCGATTTTCGCATCTATTATGATTTAATTTTGCTTATGGTTTCTGTATCCGCCACTCATTTGCTTTTACCGGGCGTCCCGGATTTTTTTATTATCAACGCAGTACGACCTTCCTGCTACGGAAGCCATAGCAATTGTCACATAAATAACAGTACGAGCAAAAATATTTGGTGCGATGTCTGTAAAAGTTACTTTTTTGCTCTCAGGCGGAAATGTATATGCCTATTTATCCAAAGAAACGCGGACGTCGAGCGTCAGCAGTCGAAGGCGACCGCCGGACGCCCCAGTGAAACCACACCTTTAGGAACTAGGATCTTCCTCCTATCTCCGCCCTCCCCTAACGCGCTCTCCTCTCGCGAGCTACGAATTTCATGCGTTTACGTACGAGTGAACAATTTTTAATACATTCTTCTTACTTGACTAATTTTTCTTCTGATATACCTACCATACATCGTTGATGTTACTAAAATTTCTATTGTTTAATTTAAATTGCTGTTTTGACTAATAAAATTTTGTGCATATACCTTTAAGAAAATGCCCGGAATTGGGCGATTGTCCGGTTCAGCAAGGCGAAGTCGTCGTTTTAGAGAAAATGAATCTACAACTTCATACCAAAATCGTGTATAAAACGAACGAGAGCGATCTTCTTTACGGCGAGAAGAATTAGAAAGTCCCTTATTAATGAGAGGCAGAGAGAGCGTCGAGCACGCGAAAAGACAAATGCCCGGGAAGTTCGCCTTGAAAGCCAACGTCTAAGAGCGCATCTAACTTTCTGGTTGTACTATCTTGGTTCCGCACCATCACGTTTAAGTTTATGTGGAATGAAATTATCCGTACTCTCTCGCATCATCTCGTATACCTGAACACGCACCATATTTCCTCTGTACTAGCGTCGATAGATGCCTCGCAGAAATTAGGGAGTTGTGTCTGTAAAAAAGACCTAAATTTGGAGAAATCGGCTTTGGCGTACATATATACGCGTCTTCTAGCCTTAACCTGTTTCTCCACTTTTAGCTTAAATTCCACGTACACAGCATTATGATCGCTTATTCCTTCCTCTATGGAAAGCTTGTTCATACGCTCGGGGTAGTACGTTACGAGTAAATCTAATATATCGTTGGATCTCGTGGGACATGTTACTATCTGACACAACGAGTGTTTAACGAAGGTTTCTATAAGTGCTTCGCATGATTCACGCTCTCTACCACCAGGATCGAAGCAATTATGATTCCAGTCTATTGAAGGAAAATCCATCTTCGCAGCTGAATATTTCGACAAAAGGCATACCGTGGGGGTGAAAGCGAACTTTCGTGGCATACTTTCATTATCTCGAATGAAAGTCTGTTACGTGTGATTCTTTCGCATTGAAAGAGAATTCATTTAAGATATTATATATTAGATATAAAATTAGTTATTATGTACGGTGGTCGATACTATTATGACAAATTATTTCGAGCTTTAATAGATTGAAATGTAAGCCTTTTACTCGAAGTTTTAAAATAATGTGTGCGGATTATTAGAAGAGTGTCACTATATATATGAAGTAAGTAAGTCCGATAAAGTTTAACAATGAGCTGGGTGGACGAGATCTAATTTATTGTGTCCGAATCGGGGAAAATCGAAGAAATGAAATATGTATTTCTTTAATCTTATCGGTACTACTTTAGAGAAGAAACAAATTGAACACAGAGCACTGTGTAGTGAAACCATAGTCGTATCTGTATACGAAAATTAAGAAAGTGGAAAAAGTTCAAGTGGTCAATTTGTTTATTCTCCAAAAAACGCGTATCGTCCGATGAGTCTTGCTATCGCTCGTGTCATATGTCCACCGAATGACCCTCTCGTGATCAACGTCAAATTCCCCTAATTTTTATCGTATTCCAATTAGACCGGGAGGTGGATCTCCGGAAGGCGTGTAAGGCACGTGTAACCTGGCCTTAACCTTGCTTAACCGTATCCGAAGCCCAATTAAGTAATATCTTGCAGCCCTTATCTTTTTCCTCCGAAATTCCTTCTTATTGTCCCGCAAACCCACTCCCTTAACAAATTCTTGTTTCTTCTATCCGTCGCTCGTGGGAAAATGCTCACGCTAAGGAATGGAATGTAGATTCCTTACTCCTTGTTAGTGGTGCGAGTGATAAAGCTGGGTAGAAATTGTTTGAAGAAATCGAACTAAGTCCACGTTTTCTGGCGGGTATTGATTAAACATCCTTTGCCTGCGTTTTATGGCTGCGGATTATCCTCCGTATTTTTTCATTTCACCGGTCTTCGTGGTATTTCAAAACTTTAGTTTTAATTGAAACGCTTGCGATTTCGTTAACAATCTTAATTGTTTAGTTGAACGGAACATTCTATTTCGCCACTCACCATAGTTTAATAGTATCGCTAGGTAACGAATCGGGAAATTATCTAGCATAGTTCTCTTAGTTTTTATACGCCCCGCAAACTGATTACGCAAAAGCGACCCTTTAATTCTAATCAATGAATTTACATGACATTTAATTAAAATTGTTACATTGAGAAGTTTTAAAGTCAAATACATTTTCAAATAGCTTTTCCCCTCGACTAAAATACATAATGTCTTTAAAAAACTTCTGATTTAGATAGCTATTTCGGCCCGTCATAGCAACCGCACCTACGAATGCTTTCCACTATTAAAAATAAGTTAGAAATATATGTCGCGTGTGCCATAGTAAATTTGCAAATTACATGAGCTGATAATATCAAGCGACCGCAAGCAACATCTCCACGATTTCTCTAATTTTCTATTTGAAGTGCATTCGTCGAAGTAATGAATGCCCATTATATTTCTCACGTTCAAAAAAATAATTTTCTTCTCTTCCACCGAGATTTAAACCACGATGGGCAAGAATTGATCTTTGAATTTTGTATTCGATCCACTTTGCGGTAATCGTTAATGGTTTTATCAGCGTAAGTGACCTTCGTTAATAACATGACTTGCAGTATTTTATATAATAATAGCCGTCGTCCGTTGGTTGGTTGGTCACGCTATGCAAAAGCTAATAACTGGAGAAATAATCATGATATAAACTGTAAATTTGGTAGGGATGCTTGATCAACACATTTCAGGTGATGACGAATTTAAATCGCGAAAAAATTCCTTGGTTCGTCTCCAAGAGAGGCACTTGTATTTCCCATTACTTAACATGTAAAACGCGATTTTTCGACTTGCAGGCTTTTATTCATTTGGAAATTAAAATTAGAAGAAATTAACAGATGACCTTCGGATTTGAACCATTTTGAAGAAAAAGTTATAAAGTTTCTTATTCCGTTCGTCGTTTTTCGCCCACAGTTCGAAATATTCCATTTTAAACGTTAAATATGTATATTTTGTGGAAATCTCGCCATTTTAACGTGATGTCGACCATTATCATTGTTACACCTCAAATTACTATTATTGTATACATTCTTCTGGGAATAAGGGTGCCTTGAGTGCTTCAATACGAGCAAATACGAGTGAATACGAGAGAGAGAGAGAGAGAGAGAGAGAGAGAGAGAGGAAGGAACGGGAGAGATTGGCGTGTTTTGTGGAAAATAAGTATATTAACGTAAATATGAAAAATTTTAAGTATCAACAGTGTTATTTTAGAAAAATTGGAGATAAAAAGCATTCTTAAATTAAATTCTTTGTAAACCATACGTGCTTACGAATTTATATTGTTATTCCTCGAATTAATTTCGTAACAATGGCCGAAGTTTGGAAACGAATATAAATTAAAATTCAATTAAAATTAAAAGGACATTTAAAACTGTTAACAGGCAGTTTTCGATGAAACAACAGTGGATCTTTTAATGAATTGATTTGTTTTTATAAAAGTAATTTCGGTGCTTATTTAATACAGAGTAAGTTCTAAGGCTTATAATCCATTTAAATCTAATAACAGTAGCTATTGTAGTTTAAAGAAAGAACTTTATTTATTCACTTTAGGTACAGAATGAATTAATTTTAGGCTAGCATTGCCTATTATAAAAGGAGTTACTTTGGAATTTACAGTATGTAAAGTGGAAATTGTACCGAATTGACTCAAATATATTTCAAAGCAAAAATCAATTTAAAACTATTGAAAGTTGTTGTTTCGGAAACTGAGAAGTCAGGAGTGCTGAGCGAACGATAAACGATATTGAGGTACATTATATTCCAAAATCTATTTAAAGTATTATCAGAGGCAATTGAAGATTGAACCAATTTTTTGGAACCGGAATTCTGCTTATTTAATGAAATTGACATCCTAATGCTATAATCAATTTAAAACGGTACTTTCCTGTTAACGGGAATACCTCAAAAAATAAACATGTATTGTTGTGATATGTTACGACGTATCTGTTTGTTAACAATGCGTAAGAACGGGGGAATTGCTTAAAAATCACACTTTTTGAAACTTATTTTTTTAATAAAAGGAACGTAATGACTAATACAATCTAAATTTATGTTACTAGGGGGTCAATATGTCTTTATGGCATTTAAAATAGCTGGAAATATATCGATTTCTTTGTTATGTTGTCGCCACATGAATTCTTCCGCTGAAAGGCTTTCACATTGCATTTCTAAAATATTCTGTCGCAGAAGTAAAGTTTCATAATATGATCCTTCTTGCACATTCGCCCTTTAGATAATATACCATGGTCTTCAAGTAAAGATACAGCTTTTTCTTCGCTCTTCGGCAAGCTCCACAAATGCATCATTAAGGGATCAACGTAAATATCTTAACGAGATTTGTTACGCATTGTTAACAAACAAAATCTCACAACATATCAGAACAATACCTGTTTATTTTTTGAGGTATTCCCGTTAACAGGAAAGTACCTTTAAAACTAATAACAATGGCTATTTTAGTAGAAAGAAAGGTACTATTTTAGTCACAAGGAATTTCTGTGAGATTTTAGTTAATTAATTAAAACAGACATAATATAGAAATATTCGATGGTTAAAACAGTGCACAGTTTTATTCTTGCGATTTTTACATGTTGCATTGACGAAAATTTAGATTCATTAAACCCGTTGAAATTCAACGGGCACTTATGCTAGTGTATCAGTAATTGCGATCAAATAAATACAACAATGAAGACGAGAGCCAAATATGACTTCGAAGCCGGCGAAGTTTTTTTCAAAGTGCGCTGCATATACGTAGATGAGTGGAATAGGGGCACAGATATCATTTCAGGATAACCTGGTAAGATGAAATAATTTCGGAGAACCGTATTACAATGAAATCTCGTTACAACGTACTTCAAATTACGTATATTTCAAATTAACCTACTTTTTTAAATCCCCGTCAATTTTCCCGTATAAATATTTCAAAATATCGTACTTCAACTTGAAATAATTTTCAATACTACGTATGAAATTCAGAGGTCCCGAAAAAGATATTTGTGGTTTTAACGTAGTATTTCATTCTTGCTCATTCAAGTCGTTTACACCAATTTTGAAGGCATCTATTGTCTTTAGTGCTGAAAGTTCTGTGGATTGCCGCCAAAATCCCAAAGAAGGAATTTTCCGAGCTGACAAATTTAGAACCGATGATCAGTTATCCCTATCTTTGTTTTCGCAATAGCATTGAGATATAATCTTAAGGTGTAGGATATATATCTCTTGTTAGACTCATTATGGCCAGTTTCGGTTTGCGCGGGACCTGGGAGAATGCCGATCCCCCACTGAGATGATTCCAGAAAAAAACTATACCTACTCCTTATGGGTATATTCAGCATGAAATATATAAATTCATACTCCGTAGAGATAAGTTGTATCGAGATTTTACTGTAATCTGCTTCAGGAGCGGATCCAGAAACTTCTCGAGGTGGGGAGGGGGGGTGGGGGGGGGGCGATCGCCCCTACACCTATCGAATCCGCCCCTGCCAACTGCCCAAGATTTTGAAAAACCCTACCCAGTGGAGTGCAATGAGGTTATCCAAGGAGGGGGCGACCGCCCCCTTCGCCCCCACCCCCCGTGGATCCGCCCCTGGTTTGCTTGTTTGGTTGGTTTGACGTGATGAGGCAATATCTTGGGTTGTTTTTAGCAAGCTGGAGTAGCACTGATACGTATTTTATATTGGCAGATTAAACCATAAAGCCATATATTATACATATGTGTAATAGTGCATGGTAAACGATTGTCGACATGAATGAATCACTTCTCTTTATCTAATTTCAGCTTATTATATAACCGCATAGGTTGCAATAACCAAAATTTTATTCTTTTACAATAATATATTTTCATTATGTCTTAAACGCATTCTCATCTATTAACAAACTGTGTTTGTTTTGCCCTACTTTATTTTTGTAATACAGACCAAAAACCTGCGTCATTGATCATATCAAAAACTTATTAAAGTTTAACATTTAAAAACTATTGTGAGGAAAGGAAGTTTCCGTGGGTGGTTTTTTTCTGCCATTGTTTTTTTTATGTAAACAAATCCCGTCATCCCGCCACAAAGACTGAACATTGGAACAATTTCTTAGACCAAAAGTAAATATATATCTCGCAGGTGAACACCCCCAGAGTCCCCTTCCTATGTTTGCAAATTATCAGGAATTTAATTTTCTTGGAGCTATGCTTCTGACACCGTGCACACACTCTGGATCTTGTATTTATATATATATATATATGTATATATTAAGAGCTTGGAATTTTATGAAAGTCACTTTCCATCATCAGCGTATTCGGTCGGCGGTACGTCCAAAGTTATATAGGTGCGCACGATTGTTAAATGTTATAATTTTTCTCCTACCTTCAGCTCACAAGGATGATTTCAGAATCGAATGTGTTGAAGTTGTGACTACGAATAGCCAAATAAATGGAAGGCACGATTCTCCTGAAGAGAAGGAATACTGATATAAAATAACTAGCGTAATTGCCCGTCAATATGACGGGATATCTTTAGTTAACCTTAAAATAGCTGCCTTCCTCCCCCCCCCCCCTCTCTCTCCTCCTCCTCCCTTCCCTTCCACCCTATCCTTCCATTCTCACTCACTTCCTCTCTCTCCATCCCTCTCTCTCTCTTAAATGTAAGAGGAGACTGTTAGTCTCAATTTCGCCCTCAATAAAGTCGTTTGTCTGTCTGTCTCCCTCCCTCCATCTCTCTCCCTCTCTTTCCCTCCCTCTCTTTCCCTCCCTCCATCTCCTCCTCCCTCCCTCCTTCTCCCTCCCTTCCCCTCACTCCCTACCTCTCCTCCCTCCCTCCGTCTCCCTCCCTTCCCCTCACTCCCTCCCCCTCACACTCTCCCCCTCTCTCTCTCCCTCCCTCTCCCTCCCTATCTCGTATCAAAAGCATTCAATGCACGCTTACACCCATAAGGATTGATATAACTATAGGATTTTGAGGTCTAACAGTGTAATTGGTAGCCAAGGCAACATCCCGTTAAAAAGGCAATATTTCCACAAAATATGTTAATTAAACGTATAACATGAGCGATATCGAATTGTATGCGAAAAAAGATGAACAGAATAAGATACTTTGTCATCTTTTCTTCAAACGGTTCACATCCGAAGATCGTAGGTTAAATCCTAGTTTTAATTTCCAAAACAATAAAAGCCTGCACGCCAAAAAATGGGTTTTTACGTGTTACCATACGGAAAATGGGAAATGTCTTCCTAGGAGTCGAATCCAGGACTTTTTTGGATATTAATTTTCGTCATTACCTTAAAATATGTTAATCAAGCATCCTTGCCTAATTTGAATCTTCAACCTATTCCGGAAGTTTGTTAAAACGCTCTATATCGACCATCATGAAAGCGTGACCAACCAACCAACAATCCTGGGCTATTATAGTATAAAATTACAGCATTTTCTCCTGTGTGTTGGAAGCAGCCTAATTAACGATAATTGGCTAAATTATGGAAAGGCATTTTGGCAAATATAATAAAAATAAATGTAATAAGAATAAATGTAATAAGAATAAATGTATGACAATCCTATGTCTAGTTTACATCTATGTACAATACTTATCAATTTAAATAGAAAATCTCTTAATTTCTTCGTCACTTTATAACATACCGAACCATTTTAAAACTGCTCAAAAGGGAAATTGGTAAAATAATATATATAATATAATAAATACTCTTTTGAGCTTAAAAATGTTCGCCTTATAACATTTTCATAGTCGTGATAGACCAAGCAATGAATACCAAAAGTATATCGACAGTTTCAACCACACAACGATAGATGTCGCCATATTGCTTGTCGGGAGGTGCCTGTTGCCTGGGACTTGCAGTGTTGAGCGGTCGGTCGGCCAGTTCATATCGTACTCCGTCCTAAAGGACAGAGTGCGAATGTGGATTACGGATTGGTAACGAGTAATTACGGTTTGCATTTTAAATTTTATATTGTGTCTACACTTCGTTTCTATATTATACATATTACATTATATATTATATTAATAGTATTTTAAGGTTGTATACATATACATAATTGTAATCTACGTCTGTCTTTCCACCCCATCTAACGCACGACATGGCAGGTGGGTCGACCCTTGCCACCCTCCCTCCCTCCCTCCCGGGGCCCCGACCTTGGCCAAGGTTCCCACCCTGTGTACACACAAAATCCCAAACCACGATACCATTTCCACACGATCGATGTTTTACGCAATTGACACATGTACTATTATCCTATGTCATATTATTGTTTATTTTCCACGATAAATGCTAAATCGAATTTCGAAACGTATGTACCGGTAATATCTTTTCCCCTGAACGAAAACAGGTGATGCTGGAGACGTGCATTTCTTTTCCGAATGCACGAAGAGTGAAGAACGAAGACGCCCAGACACCATTCATCATGCAGGAGTAAGTATGTTTCGATGTAATTGTACTGTTTTTATTAATTTCTCCTTTTTAATAGTGATTTGTTTTTACAGAGCTCCTCTCCAACACAGGGTGTATCATCGCAGTGTGGTGCGGTTATCTCCCAGTGGAGGTAATTAATGGTTTCACTGGAGGGATGACACAGTGGTATGGTAGTCTTATTTTGATCTCAGGCATATAAAATGCCTCACAAGAATAATCATAATTAATTAGCAATTTTTCTAAATTCTATAATTTCTCTGACGTCGTTAACGGCGACTGTAGTTTTGCTGTCGTATATTGGATTTAGCCAATATGAGTTTATATGTCTATGGTTTATTCGTCTGCCTTCTCATCAGTTGAAGCGGAAGAAATTGTTGTGTTATTGCCATAATTAAAGTGAAAATTAAGCATATCAATTCTTTAAACAGTATATCCTGATCTATTACATTTATTTGCTTTTTGAATATAGTGATTAAGTTTTAATGTCCATGCATAAGAAACAAATAAGTAGTAGACATATTGAACCAAATTTTGTGTTGCATTGAGTTGCAAAATGCAACGGTAATGTTTTTTATAATCAATTCTTAATTTAATATTTTTTTAAGTATATCAGTCAATTTACTTGAGCAATTCAGTGTTTTATTACTTAACGTTGAATTGGTAATTAAAAATTATTTGTAATAGTTTTGTATGAGGCCTTAGTTCTCCTCATAAAGACAAACACTTACGGATAAAATACCTATAATCGTGCGTTAGAATAATAGACCGTTTTAGGAAATGTCTAAAATATTTTTGCTAATATAGTGATTGCTCTTAATTGCAGATAACCATCAACGCCACACTGGACAGACACGGACGCTCGCGGTAAGCTCAATTTCCCTTATTTATAATGCACACGTCATTTCGTGTAAGATATCACGAACTTCATTCGAGAAATACGTTCGAACCGAATTGAATTAAGTCAGTATCATTTTCAGATGTAGTGTTTATTGTTGTTGGTAGGCTTGCCACCTTTAGGACTTTGAACGGGAATATTTGTGTTTTTCCATAAATTTTCAGGCTCTTGATTAATTTTACTGAATTTTCTCAAATTAACCGGTTATAAATACGAGGATGTTTTTTGGCGAAACGAACTTCCCGACGTTTTCACGTACTAAAATATCGAATGATCAATAGCTCTTTAATATATATGAATTTCAAGTTGGAAGTATTTTTTTCATTAATCTTGAATGAAATTCAATTTCGGTTCTGCTAATGGCTGGACGTATGCAGGTACTCAAATATCTCTTAAATATAACGACATATAATATATTTCTTCCGAATGTGGCAACTTCATCAGTTTACATGTTGAAAAATTTTTCGTAACTGTTGGATATTATTTATTATTAATATATATTTAGAATTCTTTGCCTGTTATATCAACCCGTTCGTTTTCAAATAAATGCATCACCTGTACGTATTCTGCAGTCAGTAAGTTGAATAGAATATATCGCACTCTGTTTGTGATAATTTGCTGTTGTTTAATTTTAGCATGATCACAACATTGGGATATTTCAGATTAAGTATATATTTGCACTAAGGAATAGTACTGCAGTCAGGTTCTTCTGTAGCGTGTGAGGAAAATTCGGCTTGCTTTAACGTCACGAACAGAGACTTGGTGATGCGTTTATTCGGAAATGAAATATAAAAATATTTCTTCAGAAGATGATTTTTTAATTGTATTTTATTTTAAAGACTTCAAAGATGAAAATTGTTGGTAATGTTTCTGTTTTCAATTTTGCTTCGGGATTTAAAACCTCAAAAGATGTAAATCAACTAGGCTTCACAATTTTCTCATACATATAAAGCCTGTAGCAATGTTAATTTTAAATTTGGTATAGGTAAAACTGGCACTATATGCAATACCTGAAGTGTATGTGGCCATGTGGTAATTTCTTTTTGTAAGCATTTACTCGGTTCTGTTATTTTAGAATTACGTATCATAAAGCTCACGGATACATAATTTTAGAATATAGTATAAATGAGCATGTGCTAAATATTCTTCAAACTACCATGCTGATTTTTTTGCAGGGGAGCGAGGACTACGCGAGTGGGTGGGAGCTGTGTACTTAGGAGCGTAGATGCTGTTTACTTAGGAGGGAAGGTGCTGCTTAGTTAGGAGAGTGGGGCTGCAAACTCGGCATAGTAGGTTCGTCAACCTTAGTTTAGTAGGTGCGACAAACTTATATTAGCAGGTGCGACAAATTTCGATTTGTAGGTGCGACAAACTTAGATTTGTAGGTAGAAGTAGTATTTAGGTGTGTGAGTATGTGTGTGCATGGTAGTGCATGGATGTGCGCGCGCACATCTTTGGGTAGTGGTGGTGGTGTGTGTGTGTGATGGGTGATGGTTGTATGTATGAATCATTTTGTCATCGATTACATTGTTTAGCTAGACAGATGAGAGTACTTAAGTTTAGCAAGCGTTAGCATGGTCTAGGGCTGGGGTAACCCAGTGAGCTCGCCTGAATGAATCATTTTGTCCTCGATTACATTCTTTAGCTATACAGATGAGAGTACTTAAGTTTAGCGAGCGTTAGCATGGTGTAGGGCTGGCCAACCCAGCGAGCTCGCCATGTTAAATAATGAGCAACGATGGCCTAAGCATTACCTCCTGGGTGCCAATGGAAATATGCTTAACTTGAAGGGTATAGAAATCATTCCATTCATATTTTTAAAAAACCTCCAGTTATCAGATGCAAAACAAGTTCTATAGTTTTCCCAGTTTAGGATTTATTACCTTATGACTGAGTCTTCATTAATTATGTTGAATTCTACTGTTGAAATGTTATTTACAGTTGTTTATCTTAAACTGTGATTTCTATTTCATAAAGAAATCTTGTATTGTTAGTTTCTACTTCACTGTTTAATATCTGAAGATAATACTTTAGGCTAATAAATGTATGATGCAACTCTCTCTAAATAAAATGTTTTAATTTTACCATGAGTATTTATTTAAATTATAAATTAAGTAAATGTTCGATGGCTTTAAATGATTCTTTGATTTTCTATATCAATTAATTTAATTTATACATCAAACTGTAGTGAGCTTAAATCTGACATAAGTTTTACAATTCGTTTATAAGATATTTCTATTGCCAGGAGTGTAATTATCGAATAGCATAATTGGCCATCAAAAAACAAATGAAGTTGCAATAGTGTCCCAGATAAGGTAATGTAAACTTCTTCCATCAAGTCTTTGAGGTAAAATGTCCTCTGTCCTACTCTAATGATAATTAGGATGCAAAATGTCCTACTTTGTGATACATTTCTGTTTGGGAGAAGATCTACCGGCAGCAATGCCCCTAATCAATCGCATGGCTACTGGGACCTAATGGGTGAGTTTTGCATTGCTGTCTCCTCCACTCATACTTCGCATTTAAGAGATCGCAATAATATAGGATAGCAAGAATAGCAGCTTGTCACTGTTAGTTCTGCTTCATCTATCATCAAAGATTGGTCATGTTCAGTGAAGTGAGACTGCATCACATTTTAGTTCCGTTATATGTATTAATTAAATATAACAAATTTTCTGTCTTTTCTCAACAAGTTATATCAACATTTCTTGTAAATTTTGTTTTTCTAATAAGGAAAGCAGGCTTTACTTCCTGAAACTTGGGGAGATATCAAATCTGCATTTCCAATCAAAAGAGCATAGTTTGAATTGTTCTTCGGTATTTTCATTCATATTCATAGAATTATGTAACATATTAAATTTTGAAGTTTTATTCAAATCATATTGCTGCCATGAGAGAGATTTTTGAAGGTTATTTTCAAATCTTGGCTTTATGGGTCCTTTTATAGCCTAACTATATTTTCCGTTTAAGTTGGCTTCGATCAGGAGGAGATCCTTTGGAGAATTAGAGTGTCTTTGATGCCAAATTAGCCTTGAATTCTGAGTTATTATGACTTGAAAACTGACACGCTGCTGAGTCTACATTGTAAGTACTTTTATGACCAGCCATCATGGATAATGGATTTATCACCTCTAAGAGCAATCAATATTATTTTGTGGAATTACATTATAACTAAATATCAGCTGTGGGTTCATCCTACAAATGTAAAACTAGCTAATATCAGAACATTTGGTGTAACAATAACCCAAGAGGCCGAGTCCCCAGAAAACACACATGTAATCAGAACATTTACTCATTAGTATGTACCATGAAATAGCAGATTATGAAAATTTCCAATTTTTTTCCTTTTATGAGTACATAGTCATTTAAAAAGTTAGTATCACCAATTTAAAGAGGTATTATTGAACTCATCATTGGCCTAGAAGAATATTAGCTATCCACACAGGGTAGAACAAATAATTAATATTTTAAATTAATATCCTTTTCCACACAATAATCACAATTTTTAGCTCATTTTCTTAAAAGCCAGAACTTTGTCCATCTGTCATTGGACAATCAACATTTTTTAAAGAGGTATTTAAAAAATTCTTTTTGAATTAGATAGCGCTTATCCATCCTTGAAGTTCACTGCAATTGTACTTTTCATGTAATTCATAGTTTTCCCTCTAGGTGACTTTTGAAATGGTATTTACCCAAACTACTGAAGCTAGAGGAGCGAAGTTTTCATGAATGGGAAGGTCTACGTTCCAACATTGCGGGTTTCCCCCTCTGCAACTAGGGAGGCAAAAGAGAATTTTGAAAATTTTTAATAAAATGTGTTTCCACCTGTTGCTTTAGTAAGTGTATATTACTTGTTTGAATTTAAAAATTTGTGAATTGCTTTTGGAGTAGACAAGCGTCTAAACTTAGGACACCAAACTTGTCATGGTTTGTGGCAATGTGATATACTGTTCGACAAAAATAAGGAAATTAAATATTATTATATCATGATAGCTGGTAAAGTTTACTAATAAGTTTTAATTCTTTGTTTATGTTAGCCATATAACCAAGATTAGTTAATGTATTATAGTATGAAAGTAGAGGATAGCTAGACAATTTGGCTCAACCAAGGCAAACTTAAGGAAATTTCAAAATTGTAAAAGATGTTATGTTGTCATCAGCATTCACAGAAACATATTGTGGGAGCAAGGGGAATAAAAACCAGGGTCAGCTTGAAGCTATTCCAATGATAAGACTGCATTCAGCCCCCGAGTTCCTATGTAAACTGTTCAACTTCAATAATATTTATGTGCACGGTCATGTATATAGTATTAACCCCTTAAGCCGATAGCCCAATTACATACTCGCCAAATGCAGATATTGCTTAAATTGCGATTCTATCAGCTTAAAGTAGCCTTTCATGGGACTATATGTGTCACAGCAGACCATCGATATGTGATCTTCCAATGGATCACCAATTTCCTGTCAGTTTGTTAGTTTTTATACTTCGGTAGAGGAAATACGTAGCGTAAGCTATGCTATTTAGTAATTTAAATACATGCTTGAGGGGTTAAGGCAATACTGAAGATGTGATAACAAAAATTTATTGATAGACTCGTAGTTATAGAATTTACTTCATTTTTAATTTATATATTTTGCTGTAAAGAGGATTTTTATTTTCATAGAAGAAATAAATATTATAGCGCTAATACCATTATTAGTCCACACCTTACTAGTAAAATCCAAGTGTCTGTTTGTTAAAATATATATATATATATATATGTGTGTGTGTGTGTATATATATGAACAAATTTTGAACTCTTTATTTCAATTTCAATAAAACCTTTAGCTTTTAATTGGCTTTCCCTAAAATTTTAAATAACACAGAGAATGATAGCAACTGTGTTCTTAAAGTACTATTGAGTGTGGTGAAGTAAGAAATATGTAACAGAAATTAATAATGAAGAAATGATAAAGTTTCAATAACACACACAATGTGATTTACTGTCAAAATTGTTGATTCTATGCTATTCTAGGACAGTATTCAAACTATTTGTCAGGTTCTAATACTCTAATTCTCATATCAGAACATAAAAATAATTAACTTCAAGTTGCTGCAATTTTAGAGTTAAAGAACTGAAGTGTGTTTAAGATTATGAAATGAAATATAAATCTAAAAAGATTTAAGGAGTGTTTTTATTTCGCTTAAACAATGATTTAGTTCTGACAGAAAGTTTAAATTATGGATTGCCGGAGGTCCTTCCTCAATTTTTATGAGATGTCGAGGACTGAAATTAGGGTTAGCAGATATCCCGTTTCTTTTATAAATATCTCAGGTTTTTAAAGCTTTTCTTTCAGTATTCGAATGAAATGGAAATTTTGAACTCATTCTTCGTGAAGAGAACTGCCACTTACAATGCGATATAATCAATCAGCTAATTGCATGTCATTAAGCCTTGGATGAGTAATTTTATAAGTATTTGCATGAGTTTATATAAACATAGCCCCCTTGATCACAACATAGTTTTTCCTAATAAGAATCAATTTAGCTCGTATAAATATTATAAAAAGGAATATAAACGCCTTTCAGGAAAAGAAAATATCAAGAATACAAGTATTAGATGTACAGACGTAAACGAACCCGATACTCTTCTTTAAGATACAGTAAAACTCGTTTATAACGATCACGCCTAAAACGAAATCTCGCTTATAACGAAGATATGTCTCGGTCCCTTGGACTTCTCCTTAACGGCATTGGTGAAATTTCTCGGATGTAACGAACAGGCATTTTACGAATTCTCGGCTGTAACGAACAAATGTTTGGTCCCGTAGCAAAGTATGCCCCATATATAACGAATTTTGGCGAGCAGAGCGATAGTTTCCGCCCGTTTACCTCGCACTTGTTCGTAGAGGTCCCCTTCCTCCATCTACCCCTTCCATACGAATTTTCACGCTCCCTTTGTTTTGAAATTGATATTAAAAATGTGAAATGTTTATGTAAATTAATGACCGTAATAATAATATAATTGACCATTTAAAAAATCGTATGTAATAGCAGTCGAACATTTTACATGCGGCGAAGTTGATAAGCATCTCTTTGCATATTTAAGTACGGCATTGAAGTCTACTCACTGCAAATACAGTAAAAGCTGTGTTATCCGGCTATCTTGGGGATTGTGGAAAGCCGATTAGGAGAAATATCCGGTTAGGAGAGCGATTTTCGATTTTGACATCGCAAATTTGGCAATAACCAAACAAAATTGGGCTTAAGTTCACTATCGTACTCACCAAACATAACTATGCATGGGGTTTGCATTTTCCATTTTAATTCTTCCACACCTAGTTAGATACAGACACTATTTACCCATTCTTATTTAATACGTTGCTACGCTTACATGCAAAACTAAAAGACTATTGAAAAGTTTAGGGCGTCCGGAAAGTTTGGGGATTACGGCAGTGAACCCGTTCCCAAAATTGAATTTATATCTTTCTTATTTATCTTTATTTATTCCATTAGAAAAGGACGAAATTATTTAATTATTCTGAACATTTCTGTGAAAACCAGTAATATAATATTTATCCAGTTCCTCCATTTTTGGCTTATGAAGCGTAAGATGTTTATCAATTGATTTACTCGTCTCAGAAGATGACACAAATTTCATTAATTTAGCCTTATGAGCCTTGATATCGTAGAGCGTGGAAGATCTGATGTTGAATGCTTTTGCTATGGCTGCTCTATTTTTTCCTTTTTCAATTCGTTTGATCAGCTCCAGCTTTTGTGTTAGCGTTAAAAGAACCTTTTCTCTCCTGTTCCTAGCTTTTAGATATTTATTTTGATGTCATATTCAATGGATGGGTAATTTATTACATAATAAAAAGCGATAAAACTGGAAATTGTAGAAGTACACAAAAACATCTAGACAATGCAAATGGCTTACGTAAACAAAAACGCCATGCTTACTCGGCAGCCAAGAAGTATACGGAGTAAATACGTAATATATACATCTTATATTTTAAGAAATTTTAAAGTGGAAGTTGTGGTATTACACATATACAATTCACATAAAAATTCATAGAAAAAGAAAAAGAAATACAGAATGAATTGTATTTGTGTAATTGCCGGTATTTACGGCTGGCCGGTTCTAAATAGCATGATAGCACAGCTTTTACTGTATGTGTATACGTGTTATATGGGATGTATAGGCCAAAAACCATGTTTCTCGTATATAACGTAGTCACGCTTATAACGAAGTAATGAGTCGGTACCCTCAAATACGTATTAAACGAGTTTTACTGTACTTCCATTTTAAATAATGTGTAGAAATTCCGCAAGATGTCGTTGGTGAGTGGCCGTGTTTCATATAGAGGACTCTGGTTACGGCGGTAGTGTTCGGTAGTGTTCGAAACCCATGGTGTTGAAGTGAGACTATGGGGTTTAAGTGTGATTCGGAAAATGTCGATATAACCCAACAACCATAAACTTAACGATCAGTGATTTGAGTGACACATTCATCGCGGGAAACGAAGAGAAAGGGAAACATCAACTAATGGAGCTTATAAACGAGGTAAGAATCACTTTAGTTTTCTTTTTACCATAGAGCTTCTCAGTTTTGCTGTACTATCTTTGTTAAATGAATAATATTGGGAAAAGTAAATAATTTATTGGGTAAATATAATTGATAATCTTTTAAAACATTCATTATAGATAATTTGTTCATAACAACATGAATCTCCGTTGCTCTGTATTGTTTACGTGGTGCAAGTTTTATTTGTAAATGTAATACCGTTTTCCATTAATATGTTTAGTGTTTTCAGCTGGCGAATATATGTGAAAAGGTGACTTCAAATTAATGTTCAGGGGCAATAACCGTGATCTACTCCGAATGGTAAAATGTTATTTCCGATTTCCTCTTCCTACAATAGTATCGAATACAGATAGCTGGATGTGGTTTTTTGCAACATTTTATAGCTGTGTTACATGCCGGGGGTCTTTGCCGACCGTATGAAAGCAGTTCTCACCGCCCCTAATATCTCCAGCTGATTCCCTCTTATATTTGCCGCCCCCGAGGGTTCCTGTTCGGATGCAAGAACTGATCGTACGACGACACTCCGAGTGCTTTTGGGTTAGGACCCCGGGCCCAAAGACGAAATTTCCCGAAGGGGAGAAAAACAGAAGTAGTGGGGAGAAGTATCGGGGTGCTCAGGGATGATAAAAAAGCAGTGGGTTGGGTTGGGAAAACCCAAATCCGAATCTGAGTGGGAAATGGAGAAAACGCCTGCCGTTGGTATTGGTTGCACCCGCGTATTGCGGTAGGAAAACATTATGACAGATCCTAATACCGGGCCCCGTGGATTTTGCCCCGGTATCCCCACCCTCTCGGTGGCCCTGCCCTGGGGTATAATCTAGTACAGGGGTGGGCAAACCGTAGCCCCCGGGCCATATGTGGCCCTCGAGAGCATTTAACGTGGCCCGCGAAGGTTTGGTGAAAATGCAATCTGTAAATTTAACACGATTTTATATTACTTTTGGTAAAATTATAACAATAAAACCTTTAGTTTTGAAAATTTAGTCCTACAATCCTTGTTTGTGCTTGTTTTTCACTTATGTATGATGCGTAAGAATCTAAGCAATTTCCGATTTAATCTCTAATCTGGCCCGCCTAAGCATTGGCGTCTTTCAATGTGGCCAGCTGAAGAATTCGCAAACACCGATGCGGCCCGCCATGCAGAAAAGTTTGCCCACCCCTGATCTAGTATACAAATGCGTTATTTTTTTCTCCCGAAATCGCGTAATCAACTGAATTTTTTTGCAAATGTAAGTATAATGCCTGACAATGTTACATAAAGTATGTAATGTGGGAAAACAAAGAGCAGCTTGTGTTGCTTCATACACCGTACTGCATTACTGTTAATAAAAAATATTTTCATGTAGGGCAAAACCGGGTGACGCGCCGCACTTTTTGAAAATCCGTTATAAATCGATACAAGTTTAAAGGCCTAAAAAACCTATACGCATATCTAAAAGAGTGGTCCTTGAACTACACATTTCGACTAGAAAATTAATTTTAAAATATTATTTAGATGGCATTTACTGTGAAAGAAAAGAAGACTAGGGTGCAAGACACCTGCCCGCTGACGCTCGCCAACCCCCACCCCCTCTCCCTTTGCTCACTGTTTATTCGTAACTACCGTGTACGTATTAGATTTAGATTAGTTTAGGGGAACATGTTTTGAATATGAGTTTAATGAATTCTAGATCGGTGTATATTACGCGGGGTACAGCTAGTATTCGTTATTCTGTTTGGAGAAAGTCATACGATGTGCACCTTACGTTTTTTAATTTTGAAAAAGTTTAAAGTGTATTTCTCAATCTTAAACGTCGTGCTATCTTACAATATGATACTCAGGCAAAACATACGAAATGACACATATCGAAGGTACGTAATATTGCCACCAAAACATTTTATTGAAAAACACCGGTTTATTCCATAATTCAGACCATTTATATGTTATGATTTCAATAATATCTCAATTTCAAGCATTAAACCTACATTTCAGTTAATTGGCATATTATTCCGATTTAATTGTATGTAAATAAAAATTAACGATTTTCTATATCAGTTGTCCGGTACACACCAACAACATTACATTTGAATCAAACACGTAAACGGGCTCATGAGCGTAATTTTTGTAAACGCTAAGGTAAAATAACGTGTTATGTATAATGAGCAATGTTATGAAAACCATAATAAAGGAACTATTAATGGAAGAAGTTTCTTACATGTAATATTCCTCTTACATCTTAATTGCTAATACTTCAGAAATAAGTGTATATTACGTGCTCGTCCAAATGGCGGTATGCGTTACTTAGATTGCATTCAAATTTAAATAAGTCAATAAATGCACCAAAAAGTAAACAACTATAAAATTAAAGCAATTGGTTATTCCAGAAAGTAGAAAAAGCTTCTGGCATGTAAAAGTTACGGGGAAAAGAATTATATATTTTTTTAAACATTACGCTGGAGGTCTGTTAAACGCCCTAAATTATTTAAAGAGGAGAATAAAAATTCAATGGAAGTCGAAAGATTATGGAAGAGGGAGTAGATGAGAGAATGAGGAAGACGTAGGGTACCTGCATTAAGGTGTGTGTCGCTTGGTAACATGTCGTAGACATCGTGTAACACTCCGATTTTCGCATCTATTATGATTTAATTTTGCTTATGGTTTCTGTATCCGCCACTCATTTGCTTTTACCGGGCGTCCCGGATTTTTTTATTATCAACGCAGTACGACCTTCCTGCTACGGAAGCCATAGCAATTGTCACATAAATAACAGTACGAGCAAAAATATTTGGTGCGATGTCTGTAAAAGTTACTTTTTTGCTCTCAGGCGGAAATGTATATGCCTATTTATCCAAAGAAACGCGGACGTCGAGCGTCAGCAGTCGAAGGCGACCGCCGGACGCCCCAGTGAAACCACACCTTTAGGAACTAGGATCTTCCTCCTATCTCCGCCCTCCCCTAACGCGCTCTCCTCTCGCGAGCTACGAATTTCATGCGTTTACGTACGAGTGAACAATTTTTAATACATTCTTCTTACTTGACTAATTTTTCTTCTGATATACCTACCATACATCGTTGATGTTACTAAAATTTCTATTGTTTAATTTAAATTGCTGTTTTGACTAATAAAATTTTGTGCATATACCTTTAAGAAAATGCCCGGAATTGGGCGATTGTCCGGTTCAGCAAGGCGAAGTCGTCGTTTTAGAGAAAATGAATCTACAACTTCATACCAAAATCGTGTATAAAACGAACGAGAGCGATCTTCTTTACGGCGAGAAGAATTAGAAAGTCCCTTATTAATGAGAGGCAGAGAGAGCGTCGAGCACGCGAAAAGACAAATGCCCGGGAAGTTCGCCTTGAAAGCCAACGTCTAAGAGCGCATCTAACTTTCTGGTTGTACTATCTTGGTTCCGCACCATCACGTTTAAGTTTATGTGGAATGAAATTATCCGTACTCTCTCGCATCATCTCGTATACCTGAACACGCACCATATTTCCTCTGTACTAGCGTCGATAGATGCCTCGCAGAAATTAGGGAGTTGTGTCTGTAAAAAAGACCTAAATTTGGAGAAATCGGCTTTGGCGTACATATATACGCGTCTTCTAGCCTTAACCTGTTTCTCCACTTTTAGCTTAAATTCCACGTACACAGCATTATGATCGCTTATTCCTTCCTCTATGGAAAGCTTGTTCATACGCTCGGGGTAGTACGTTACGAGTAAATCTAATATATCGTTGGATCTCGTGGGACATGTTACTATCTGACACAACGAGTGTTTAACGAAGGTTTCTATAAGTGCTTCGCATGATTCACGCTCTCTACCACCAGGATCGAAGCAATTATGATTCCAGTCTATTGAAGGAAAATCCATCTTCGCAGCTGAATATTTCGACAAAAGGCATACCGTGGGGGTGAAAGCGAACTTTCGTGGCATACTTTCATTATCTCGAATGAAAGTCTGTTACGTGTGATTCTTTCGCATTGAAAGAGAATTCATTTAAGATATTATATATTAGATATAAAATTAGTTATTATGTACGGTGGTCGATACTAGTATGACAAATTATTTCGAGCTTTAATAGATTGAAATGTAAGCCTTTTACTCGAAGGTTTAAAATAATGTGTGCGGATTATTAGAAGAGTGTCACTATATATATGAAGTAAGTAAGTATATACGGTAGTTGTGTAAAAGACAAGAAGCCAGTATTATTTTGTCGACATTCTTAGGACTCATGTTAATATTCTAAATTTCTGAGTGAGGATACCGTAAGCGTTTTTGACGACTCTTCGTGCCCTGGACAGTCTATAGTTGAATATTTGTTTACTTTCGTCATTTTTTACTGCACGTCCAGGATAAGGTCGGAGTAAGAACGTTTTCAAAGGGAACACTTCATCATCTACTATTACAAAGGGTAATGGTTCATCACTATTGGGCAATGGCTTCGGCTTTGGAATATTCAACGCACATCATTCTAAAGATTTTCCCAAAATCGATCTTGAAAATAGTCCTCCGTCACTAGATTTCCCATACCCCCCAATGTCAATTATGATAAACTTATAATTAGCATCCACTAAAGCTATGAGTACCACTGAAAAAGATTTTTTATAATTGAAATTGAGTGAACCACTCTTTTTTAGAGCTTGTATTTGGATATGTTTACCATCAATAGCGCCGATGCAGTTTGGGAATTGCCAGTAAAAATTGAATCCTTCTACAATTTTTATCCAACTTTCCATGGTGGGCAGCTGTAGTTCAATTGGCGAAAGTGTCCTCCATATCGCTTCACAGGTTGAGATAATAATAAAATGTACAGTTGATGGAGCAATCCTATAGCTGAAGCCTATTGATATCTGAGAATTTCCCGAGGCCAGAAATCTATAATAGTTGAAGCACGCATATCATTAATAATAATCTCTGGAAAATAGAGTGAAATTCTCCCTCCTCCTCCTGTGCTCTGAATACATCGTGAATCCAATATTTTTTTCTTCGTCTTCTTTTCTTCGTCTTCTTTTCTTCTTCTCCTCTTCATATAACAAGTAAAGCGAGCAAGCCACAACTACGTCCTCCTCTGAAGAATCCATAGCGACCTCTGAAATCAGGAGGGAGAACGGTAGGGGCACGGTCGGTGCGCAGTCTGTTATGTGTAAATGTAAGTGACACAACACGGTCGGTGCGTGGTCGGCGCCCGGTCGGTGCACAGTCTGCTATGTGTAAATCGGCCTTTAGGGTACTTTCTGGAGACCATCGATTACTCCCCCTCTTTCTTCAGATTGCCTTGCCAATCAGTATACCTTCAGTCAAAGGAAAAATAACTGACATTCCCCTTCCATCCCCATTCACCTCTGAATTCCTTTGTTGCTGACACTGCAGCAGAATTTCCCCCTCAAAAATGTGGCACCATAAAATTTTATGATAGGTTATGAACGCACTGGGAAGCAGAGTTGGGAAAACCAAAGCAGTGACAGAAAAGAAAGTGGGTAAAAGACTCATCACTGCCTGTTACTCTCTGCCGAAATTTTCTTGCTGCCATCCCACGTGGATTGCTGCAAGGGTGCAATGCATCTCGGGTTGGCGCACCCTCGTGCACAGACTACATACTTATAGATGACCACTCCAATATAAGGTGATTTAGTGAGTTTGCTACCTGTGGAGATTATAACTAACCATCAGTAAATATTGTATGGTAAAAATGCCATATCTTCTCTTCAAAACTGAAAAAATAGTTCATATATGAGAAATGTTACAAATAAATCATGACATATGACTGTAACAAATCATCAGTAGCATTACAAAATATAAAAGAATATGAAAACATTTTCTTACATTTTTCTATCGAGTAAAGCGCAAAATAAATCATGGGCACAACATTTTACGTGTAAGTTTCCATTGTGCCTAGCATCACCTATTAGAGTTATTTGCTCTTATTCATCATTAAATGCCGAGCCTGTGGACACATGTGACATGTTTAAAACATTGTAAAATTCAGCTACTAGGTGAATGAAATTAGTTGCATTTAAAAGAAAAAGATATGGACACTTAAAGTTGATCTGGGTCGATTTGACCTAGACGCGAGTACTTGAGGGTTAATGATGCCATTATATTTTTTCAATTTTGAAACTGTTAATGTCAACAAATGACTTTAAATGCTCTAATATTAATGCAACAACAAATAAACATTGAAAATTTAGATATTGGGTTATCTGGTTCATTTTTAGGGTAAAATTGGACCATTTAAGCTGACAAAGCAAATACTAATGCAAGAGGGTGTTCCTGGCCTATTTAGAGGTTTGACATCTACAATTGCACGAGAAATGCCTGGCTATTTCTTCTTTTTTGGTGGCTATGAAGCATCTAGAAAGTTACTTGCTAAAGAAGGCCAGAGTAAGGATGAAATTGGTAAGATATAAACTTAATTATTGATAATATTATATCCAAGAATAGAAATGTATGTATGTATAGGAATATGTTTTGATCATTGTTCCGTATTACTATAAGAAAAAATATCCTTATATGATTTTGTTTATTTTACTTTTTATGCCATCAATTTTGTTTAAATAGAATTTATAATTGATACCAGAGAAACAGAGTAAAATTATTCAGGCCTTTGATATCTTGGGACTTACATTCCTTGAAAATACTGCTAATGCTAAAACTGCAGATAGCAAAGTGAAGGAAAAAGGGTGGTTTGGTTGCTTGATTGCAAGAGTAAACATATTGTCAAAAGAGCAGATACATTCATTCATTACAGTAGAACATAGTAATAGTCCAAGAGGTGTGGCTTTCTTAGTTCCTGCTTTCTGCTTATTTGCCTTTTTTTAAGAACTTTGAAACTAACATCATCTTATCTACCTACTATTTATGGAAGTATACAATATCTTATCCTACATACCACATTTACTTGAATACCACATGCACCTTTAATTCAAATTTTTATTTTGGAAATCAATGTGTGTCCTATATAAGGATTTCCAACCAAAAATTGTTTCTATTTTAGAAGAAAATCACCATTGCATAGCACGTGCAGAAGCAACTATGAAATGACTAGTAATATCTATGAAAATATCTAATGAATAAATATAATTTGTATAATGAAATCAACTGTAATTGATTTTATCCAATGGAAAATTTTAAAGATTTTTCCATCCGGCATTCTAAAACACATGGGATTTAAGTTGTATTTGAGAGAATGTGTTATTTTAATACAAATGGTATCCATGGCTATTATTTCAAGACCCAATTCCACAATTATCTGAAAAATGAAGATTTAAAAAGTATTCCATTAAAAAATTCCATCAGTTATGGCAAACAAATTCAGTTGAATTTGATGCCAGATTTATTCTTTAGCTAACTGTTCTGTTTATATGATTGACCACTGTTTTCAACCCTTGCTGCTTGGTTTTCTTTGTGATTTGCCTGTTTTTAAGTGTGTGTAGCATTCAGCATTTAGAGGCATTTAACTTACCAGAAAGGCTAATTTATGATTAGGCTGTATGTATATTTTCAAAAACTAGCAGCATCTAAGCCCTAAAATTGACAGATTTTTTACTCAAGGCCAGGGGTTCCCAACCTGGGGTGCATGTACCCCCAAGGGGTACGTGAAGCCAAATCAAGGGGTATGTGAGATATTTGATAAATAAAAAATTTTACACGTTCAAAAACTCAAAAGAGCTTTGAAAATCACTATGCCTCTGTTGCCTACCTCTATTCCTTACTAAAACTTATTAAATTCATTATTATTTTCCTTTCAGGCATTTGGATTTGTTTTTGGCTTTTTAAAATACGTTTATAGTTCTAAACCGTCTGAGCTGATTTTTATTGAAATAACGGGCCAGAGATAAGCAGTCGTCACTTTTTCCACATTCAAATTTGGGTTTTGAGTAACATCAGCCCATTGTTGATACCTATAAAGATAATCGAAACATGAAATATCACTTGTCAGATTTAAAGTTATGTAACTAATATGTCAATACAATACGAGAAAAAAACTTAGTGCTGATGACATATTTTAATTTTAAATTAATCAACAAATTTTCAATCCAAAAATACAGTGCAGTTCGAAGTCACTTACCCTGAAGATACACTTAATATTCACTGTAATACGGTTGTTGAAATATAGGAGTTTAAATTCACAAACTTCATTTATTGGTAAAATATCTCAACCATTACTTGCCTTATTTTAGCATGAGGAATTCGAAAATTTTCCATATGAAGTCTTTTATCTGTGTATGTTCCTTTATACACATACATGGTAAACAGTGAAATTCACCTCTAAAAAACTTGATAAGGGGTACGTACGGCCTTACTCTAAAGCCAGGGGGTACATTGACCGAAAAAGGTTGGGAACCACTGCTCTAGGCTGTATACAGTTTCTTGTATATAAGTTCACTTTTAAAACTTAAAGAAATCTTTCTAAAATTAGGGTAAAATTTGATGCCAAATGTAAAAATAGGAATCTTGAATTGCAAGTTAATGACAGTGAAGATGACTGATTAACTTGAAACTAGCCTCATATTTTATCCTTTTGGTTGATGAGTCCATGGTGGGGATTGTCAGTTTGAATAAATTGAGAGAAATTTCTTGCATATTTACTCATAGGAAATTATGTTTTCCTACCCAATCATCAAATTAGCTGCTCATTATTGAGATTCTCATTTCCCTGCTTTATTAAAATCTTTGATCGTACAAGTCCTTTATTTAGTCTAAAGAAAGATTTCATGAAATGTATATGCTATGTGATATAGGCAAGCATATGCCTAAACATAAAGTTTTCATGAAGAAAATTTGGGATCATTTCACATGCCGCAGTATATAGCTATTGATTAAGCTTGGGCCAGAAAAGCATTTGGATATACTGCAGGTTCAGTAAACATTCGTATTTTACTCATTACATCTTAATTTCTTTGTACTTTGCTAAATTATTAACCTGTATTCACAAATCTTATTCCATACCTGTTAAATGTTTTGTGAATAATTCAAATTCTTTTTCGGTCTTCTGTCATTTCTGACAGGTTCAAGGTCAAAGCCCAAAATGACTCCAACCTGTTATGTCATCTGATGCCTCCTCATTTGATAATAATGCAAATTATTATCTTCCATTTTAGGTCCTTTAAAGACAATGTTATCTGGAGGAATTGGGGGATTTATATTTTGGATAGTTATATTTCCTGCTGATGTCATAAAATCTCGTATTCAAGTTACTGGGTCAAAGGAACCATTAGTAAAAGTATTTCTTCAGATCTTCAGACAAGAAGGTGAGTCCTCTGCTATTAAAGTTATTTTTAAGTGCTAATTATTTCCTGATTACCAGATCTAATATAATGATAATTCATGATTTGTTTTATGACTAAATCAGTTGAATGGTATTAATTTGCAAGAAACATGCGTTAATCAAATATTATGATTATGAAGACAGCAAAACGGCTTAAAAATTGAAACCAATAATCATAGTCAATATATAATACTGTATTTACTTGTGTAACCTGCACCCTCGTGCACCATGCGTACCCCTATTTTTGGGCCAGTTCAGAGGGTAAAAAATAAATTCATGCTGGAATAAGTTGACATCTGATATTTTTTTAAAAAGTCAACCTCTTCACCATTTCTTCCCTCTGAAACAAGGTCCACCCTACTTAAACATCTCCCTCCTACCTGCATGATGCAATTTATTGGATGATCTCTTTATGCCGATGCTAGCAGAAATCTCATTAGTCTCCACTCTTATGTTAAAGGAGCATCAAGGTCTCACGACAAATTCAGCAAACACAGATACCAGATGCCAGCCTATTCTGGCAAAGTATAGGTAGAAATTGATAGTAAATTGTTAATGCTGGTCATAATATTCATTGTTTTATATCAGGTGTCTCCAGACATTTTTACAAGTGGACCACTTGGTCAATAAATTTAATGCTCGCTGCCCAGATTATCAACATGAAAAACTTCTTGAAAATATAGGCACACAATATACAAATGTATGCTATTTGCATGTTAGAAGGTGGTTTATGAATTGAGTAAATTACAATTTTTCCGGGAAATTTTTCGACATGTCCTATCAAACTTTTATTTTTTTTTCAACAAATATGAATTGAAATCGGATATAAATGGAACATAACTATTTTATAAAGTAGAAAATATTGTCTTATTCCTTGAATTAAAATTACTTAGATGTGAAAACAGGTAATAATAAACAAACATAAATTAAGATAATATGAAATACATAACAAAATAGCGCTTTTTTCATTTTTGTTACAGTTATTTTGAAAATTTTATGTTATGCATAACGTTTTCCAACACTGCTTGATTGTTATATATAGTAAAAAATGACAGACTTATTACAGGATTGAGGGCCACATTAATTGGGGTTGTGGACCACATGTGGCCTGCAGGTCTTAGTTTGGAGAGCCCTATTTTATATAATATCGTATAAGCATATTAAACATTTATAAAAGTTAACAGAATGGATAAACAAGCTTAAGATATAAAATTTTGAGGGATAAATTAATCCTGTTACAAATAGGAAATTTCATTATGAAAATTATTTTTACCTTAACTTAATCTGATTTTATAAAAATATTGATCTAAATTTTTACAGGTATTCCAGCCCTTTACAATGGACTGAAGCCTACGTTAGTTCGAACTGTGCCTGCTACAGCTGCTCTATTTTTAGTTTATGAAAACACCAAAAAACTACTGCACAATATATTTGATCAATGAATCTCACGATAGGAGTCAGAATCTAAAAATGCCATTTTATATACTCTTTAGGCTTTATTTTTATAAAATGTGTTTTTACATTTTTGTACAATTTTAATCACAGTTTACTTAACTTGTGATAGTGCTGTAGTGACAAATTAAAAGTTTAACTTAGTATTTAGAAGAATCAAGGAAAATACATGAAATGTTCATTTGAAAAGAAACTTATCTTCCTGATGATTTTGCTTGTTGTTTACTGTTTAAGAAAAGCAATTCATAGGAAGAAAACTGGAGAAAGTAAAATTTTCTTCTTAAATGCACGTGTATTGGTGGGGAACCTATATTTTATTTATATGTTGTGATGCATTGTGTAGCACTGCCTCATTCAAAATATAATTATTTTTATATGCATTTAGGATTGCCATATTGTTTTTGTTTGGTGCTTAATTGCATGTGCCTAATTTCTCAGAACAGTGTTTCTTAACTGAGTTGCTGTAAGTGATTCCTGGGAATGCTGTGAAAAATGTTGTAAAATGAATAAACAGTTGGTTTTTGAAATGTTGATAGGTTTGGGTAATTAATTGTCTCTGATGAATTGGTAATGCTGCAGCAGATGAATCCATCCATATGTTAATTTTGATATGCATAGTCAGATACAGGCGACTCCCGAGATTCGACAGGGATGCGTTCCTGAAAACGTGGTTGAATCTCGAATTGTCAAATGTTGAACGCTGTTTTTCCATGTACTTGCATGTTATAATGAGGGGATACGTTCCTGCATCTCGGGAAAAAGTCTCCCCTCACGTTCTCTAAAGATAAAATAACATTACTAATATTTTAATACAACAATATTAAATTATGAATAAATTAAATAATAAATATTTTAAATGTATAACTTATTTTTTGCGCTAAATAGGAAAAAATAAATTTTTGTTTGTATGATTACTTTACATAATTTAAAAATCTAAATTAAATCAAATCTGCCTCATTCATTCTCACGTTATTTAAATGGAGGAATGAGTAGTATTAGAAATTTTAAAGCATGTTGAGAAAGGTGAAAGCCATACTGAAATCGCACGATCGTTGGGAATGTGTCATTCCACAGTCCTAGGTGCGGTGTTGTGATTCCTAAAATGGAAAGTTTTTAAAACTTTGGGTAGATGATCAGTGTCAGAAACACATTGCTATTAGTGAGACCATGATTAGAGCAAAGGCTAAGGATCTCTATGATGATTTGAAGGAAAGGATGGATGAAATTTCTGTTGATGAGCCTCCATTTAGTGCAAGTCATGGCTGGTTTGACAGATTTAAGAGAAGGGCAGGTTTGCATAACCTTGAATTAACTGGCGAGGCTGCAAGTTATTTTGTGCTTTTTAATAACTTTTATATTAATTTCGCTGCGATATATAGTTGTATGTATAGATAGATGTATGCAGGGATGTGCTGCAGACAGCCCGGTCTGGCTCGTGCGAGTCATTTGTTACAAATGACTTGTGCGAGCCGGACTGGGCCATCTGCAGTCTTTGCTCTAATCATGGTCTCACTAATAGGAATGTGTTTTTGACACTGATCATCTACCCAAAGTTTTAAAAGTTTTTCCATTTTAGGAATCACAACACCGCGCCTAGGACTGTTTATTATTGTTATCAAATTACGTGAATTTATCACGTTCTAAAATTTTCTCCATCTGTTTCACATAAGTGCTAATAGTTGAATGACACATTCCCAACGATCGTGCGATTTCAGTATGGCTTTCACCTTTCTCAACACGCTTTAAAATTTCCAATTTCAATTCATAGCTATGAGTCTTATGCACTCTTTTATTTGATTCGCTTACATTATCACTATTACATTTCCTTTTAGATGCCATGTCAAGTGGTAAATTTATAAATAAATCAAAATAAATTTAAATAAAAGATTAACAGAAAAAAGGGTGAAATCAGCACAAATTCAAACAATTAGAGCAGATATAACTATGTCTACACTAAAACTAAACCTCGCATGGTTGGTCGGGACCAATTACTCCGTGAAAATTACTCTGCATAAAGTAGTTCCCAATATGATCGGCTGTGTCGAAATCTCGAATTTGTCGAATCTCGGGAGTCGCCTGTATAAGCAAAGCTAAACCAATGCAGTTATCTATTTATCTTTTGATGATAAAGCAAGTGTAACAATAATTGATTCTCCTCACTCAATTTTGATGTTCATTCTGTCAATAACTGCTTTGATGGCAGAAGCAGGTAAGTATTTTAACTTTTGTTGCCTTTTGTTTGACTGGTGAACTAAATCAGCATTTTTTGTCCTCTGTATATAACCTACATTCAAGGTGAGATGTTGTGATATTGTTTATCTTTGAAATGGTGCTGCATGTATTAAAGTTGAATGGTTAATCCCAGTTGACGAATGATCAACTAAATTCGCTCAAGATTCTCAATACAGTAGGACCTCGCTGTTTTCAGGGGTGACATTCCAGATAATCTCCATGAAGAGTGAGGTTAAAGGTTTATGGTAAAAATAGGTTAAGTTTTCCAGTTTGAAAGATGTTTTGGAATAAAATATTTTAGTAGTGAAACATTTATAATTGTAATTTAAAATTAAACAATTTTATTTGATCTATACATAATTTGTCGAACCTCCATCACGCTTTTTAGGCGCATTACACTTCCAGCGTGAGCGCCTATTAGCGACGGTCTGTCCACATGTTCTTTCTCAACTTGTACCAAGCAGATTTTCATAAAATTTGATATTAAGGACTTACTATCAAAGATAATAAGAAAATCACATAAATGAATCATGTAAGTCAATCAGGGGTATCACTTTACTGGTGATAAAAAATGAACTTTCCATCATATCTCGTAAAGTATAGTCATATCAAAATAGTTTTCAAATAAAACTTGTAGAACTAGTAAGGTAGAGTACTTCTTTTCCTATACTTTTTATCGTAGGAGTATCCGTTATCAAGAAAATCAAACAAGAATGTTTTAATATGATTTAAAGATTACTTCTTCATTGTTGCTAACATAAAAAGTCTCACAAAAATACGTTTAATTTCCTTACGTGTGGATGCAATGTTTTTATATAGAAAGAAAATGGAGTATTTATGACAAAGAAAAAGACTTTAAAATGCTATTTCCCTTACGTACGCATATATCATTTATTTCAAATAATCCATTGCATTTCGATGTGCAGGCTTTTATTCTCTTTGAGTTTAACATTAGAAAGAATTAACCTACAATCCTTGGATCTGAACCATTTTATAGAAAAAATTATAAATTTTCTTACTCTGTTCATCTTTTTCTGCTTACAGTTCGAAATCCCTCATGTTAAACAACATATTTTGGGTAAATTTTAATGATGTTTCCTTGCCAACCAAATACATTGCTAAACCTCAAAATCCTACTGTTATTTCAATCCTTATGGGTGTAAGCGTACTTCGAATGCGTTTAATATGAGTGAGGGAGAGATACAGAGGAGGAGGAAGAAAGACAGATGGTGGCAAAGGGAGTGGGAGGGGGTAAAAGAAGGAGGAAGACAGAAAGGGAGAAAATTGAGATATTTTTAAAAATTTATCTGTATGATTCTCTTTTTTGGCCAATTCTATACCAGCACTTAATAAATATAAATACAGCAGGATCTCGATAACCCTCGTTAATTGGTTAGATGATAGTCGAAACTGATTTTCCCATAGAAACAGTGTCATAGATCAATAATTCGTTCAAAAAGACCTTACCCTCATCATATAAAACTGAAGTTTTAGGCCTCAGTTTAGTGGAAATTTTAGACTGCATCATTTTCATTCATTCACTTCTAGTTTTATTTGTAGGGATGTCACATTTCTTGACCTTTTATCAGTATTGTCACTAGCATTGTGTTTTGGGGCAATTTTTATCACTTAGGGCAGCAGTTTCCAAACTTTACAATGCCATGCCTCCCTAAACTAAGAAAAATGTCCTTGCATCCCTTATATGTCATATATATGGCAAATTATATGCCCTAGTCACTTGCGAGCTAGAATTTGGCAACTGAATATTGTAGGTCTCGCAATTGTGGCAGTTAAAACGACAGTAAATATAATGTGGTCTTTTTGTGCCCCCCCTGATGTGTCCACCCCCCCTCCCCAAGGGGGTGCCCCACAGTTTGGAAACCACTGACTTAGGGTGTAATAAGCTGAAAATATTTTTAAATATGTGAGGGGAGGTTATGTTAACTGTTGACAGTTGTACTGCAGCAATCCATGAAGGAATGTTTTGCTGTTTGATTCTTAGATTTGAAGGCAAAATTCTATATAGTATTAGTATTTGTTTAACACTTTCAATTTACACAAATTTTTTTTCACTCTAACATGATAGATTAAATGTTCCACGAGAACAGCTGCAGCACAATGTTTCGATAGGTGGGGCAAACTAATGTCTATGTTAAAATTAAACTTGCGTTACATAGTATGTTGCCTCAGGTGATAGTTGTATGTCTGGATACGGTACTGGCGGGCAGCAATCTTTCTTTTTCAGTTACAGTGCAATCGTCATTTTATTCGTTTGTCTGCTTCATTCAAATGGCGATGGAATTTTTTCTTTTTTTATCACTTTGCGCCAAACGACGGTTGATCGAAACAGCAATTAACGATGGCGATGGTTATCATAGTCTTACTATATAGTTATGAGACATTTCTAAGTTTCCCTCATTCTCTCAGACAATCTTTCAATACCATTCACACGATGCCAGTTTCCAGTCAAGCTAGCTTTGGTGATAACTATTAATAAATCCCAAGAACAAACGCTAAACTTGGTTTTTATCTACGAGTGCCTGTGTTTGCTCATGGACAGTTGTATGTCGGCATGTCTGGATGTGGCAATCCAAAAAATATAAAAATTATAACTGGTGGACAAGACCGAACCACTACCAACATTTTATCCCAGAATTTTTAATTAGAAAAAATTAAAGATTTGAGATAAATTAATTAAAATGTGTGATGACTGAACTATGTAATGAAAATAAGGGTGGGAATTAATTGAAGGAAAACTGAAAAAAGTAATCATAAATAAATATATTAAACGTCCAGATTAACATATTCAGTTTTTTATTTTACATTTATGTATTTGGATCTATTCATTGAACAGGCTTTACGTAGTGCAGGGGTGCTCAAACTTTACAAGCTTGGGAGCTACTTAACATTTCCCACTTACGAGGCGATCGACCATCCAACTTCACTGTTAAAAATTATTTCGAGTGGGGAGGGGTTTTAAATGCGGTATTTAATTAAATGTCATTTGGGCTTCAGGATTTAAGCTTTGGAGCTACTTATCAATATCCAATTGTTTTCACTCCTAAAAATTCTTTCAAGCGGGCAGAAAAGTTTCAGAGATCTACCAAAAACGAGTTGGTGATCGACATATTGAGCACCCCTGCTCTAGTATATATGGATAAAAATCTGATGTGGACAGCATTACTTTCTTCATATGGTGTAATGAATATGATTGCAATAATACAAGTTGCTCTCGAATACAGCTTCCTCAAGGATAACAAACAGCAACAACACTCATGAATAATTTTTAAACACTGAATAATTTTCACAATGGAAAATACTATGAATAAATTTTTCACATTGAAAAAATAATAAGTAAATAAAATTGTTATTTTTTTGCTTTGTATTGCTAAGTATATAATGATTCACATCCTAAAGGCCCCCCTAGACACACAATAATATAATACTAATGCCAAATTATTGTGCTAAATATTCCTGATTAAAATCACCATTGGTCATGCTGTCATTGCTATCAACTATTTGGTAATTTTATCATAACATTGAAAACAATGTTATCTGCTAGCTGCATTATATGTACTGAACAAAACTTCAGATGGTTAATCGATATATTATAGCTCTGAAACAATGCATTTTATGAAAAAATATTTCAGACCTAGTTGCCAAAAATTATTGCATAGAACTTTGATAATGACAAATATTTACATTAATGAAGCTCTGTAGGAGATAGTTGGTAAAAACGGAAAAGATTACAAGAGTAATCCTATACTTCTGGTAGACCAATATTTGGGAAAACTTAATCATATCGCCGATTCTATTCAATATATATGGAGAGAGGATAATGCAGGAAGCGTTAGAAGGCACGGGAGATTTCAAAATCGGAGGAAGGATTATAAGAACAGTGAAATACATGGATGATCAAGTACTTCTAGCAAGAAAGGAAAAGGAACTCCAAAAATGATAAATAGACTAGTGATAACAGGTAGAAAATACGGTATGGAAATTAATACAGAAAAATCCAAGGTTATGCGAATATCAAGTAAAAAAGAAGAAGAAAATTTTAACATAAGTATTGGAGGAAAGCCATTAGAACAAGTTTCAGTTTATAAATACCTTGGAAGCATCATAACGAGAGAAGCAAAATGTACAGATGAAATCAGGAATAGAATAACAAAAGCAAAAGCCGCTTTCAGAAGAAAGAAACTCCTGCTAACGGGAAATATAAAGCAGGAAATCCGCAAGAGGTTGATAAAATGCTATGTATGGAGTATAGCTTTGTATGGAGCAGAAACATGGACGCTAAGGAAAAATGATATTAAATACTTGGAAAGCTTCAAAATGTGGGGATACAAAAGAATTCTGAATATAAAATGGACATATAGGGTGAAAAACGAGGAAGTACTACGAAGAATAGCAGAGGAGCGAACGATTATACAGACTATCAGAGAGAGGAAGGCGAACTGGATTGGGCATTACCTGAAGAGAGAGTGCATGATTAAAGAAGTGCTAGAAGGAAAACTGGATGGAAAAAGAGAAAGAGGTAGGAAAAGGTTTCAGCTGTTAGATGACTTGAAAGGGAAAGAGAGCTATCAAGACAAGAAGAAAACCGGAAAATAGGAGTATATGGAGAACCAAGTTTAACCATGAATAATCACAAACCTGTCAACGGACAGACTACCTATGATGATGATATATATAATTCTTGTGTATGGGGAAGAATAAGCCTTGGTTTTCTGTATAAAGAACCTCATTTGTACTAATATATGAGCAGTTTGTGATCTGGATTTGAATTATCTTGAAATCTGCACATATTACAATGGCCAACTGTGAAGAGATACCAAAACTCATGCAAATGTTGGGAGGGCATTTTTTAAAGGTTAACTGAATGTTTAAAATTGTTTTAATCATGATTAACTTTTTAACCTCTATAATTTAACAAATGTATTTTGCTACAATATTAACTTTGCTTTACAGCATCTTCTGCTATGCAGACATTACTTTCTCCCATGCCAACCCACAAATAGTTGTGCTCAGGCAAAAATGGCGAAGCTGTGCCTAAAAAATTTAACCACGAATCCATAAATGGGAAATCCTTGAATGGTAAGGTTCTACTGTAGATATTTAGGCAATCCAGTTTAAAGGGAAGCATGCATGCCTCTTCTGTATGGTTGTGTACCAATTGCCCATGCTAAGGAGTAACATCCCATAAACTACTGTTTATAAGCATTTCCTTCACTTCTAGTTTTAATGAGACTTTTTTCCATGCCTTATTTTGATTACTAATGAAATTTGTTTATGTGGTTTATTAATTTGAATGGCTTAGTCACATTCCCTGGGTGTGACTGCCTGGATCTGCATCACTGCATAAATGCTTCAACTTTTATTTTTATAACATTTTAAATTGATTAATTTTTTTACCGTCTTCTCATTTTATTGTTTAAAAATATATAATGGAATGCTCTCATTATATAAATGCTTTAGCATACACTTCATTTTATTGCTAGTTATTGAAAAATCAAGTCAGAATATTGTTTCCAGATATTCCCTTGTGTCACAAGACAAAAAGTATGAAAAACTTTGGTGTATTCTAAATTGGTACCTAAGATAAGGAGAAATTCCAGGGGAGTTTGTGCTTTATGCCCCTTTGAGAATTTTGACAGATTTTTGGGAAGTGAAAGTTTTAATGAAATGCGATTCTTTCAAGCTGAAGGGCAACATGGTATTCCTTTTTCTCCAGAGGAGTGTTTCTCAACCTTTAGTAGACCGGGGAGCACTTAGAGAGGTATTCATTAACTTAGGAGGAGCACTAGAACTAACTTTTCAGGAAAGCATTTGTTACCTATCAGTTGGAATGTCAAAAATCAATCTAGGAAAAAATAATGAATAAACTGAAAAAATCGAAATGAAATTAAAGACGATCTCACTCACATTATATATTGCTTATTTACATTTACATACAAAATGATGAAGGATGAAAAGCTCGCAGAGCACTTACCTAATGACTACGGAGCATCGGTTGAGAAACGCTGCTCTAGACACGTTACACGTTATGTATGTGATTTAGAGGCCATCGTCATAGAAGCTTCTAACAAATTTGGCTCATCTACGAAAAAATTGTTGCATTAAAATTTTTCAAGGGGTCAGAAAATGGTCTGAAATGCTTTAACCAGCCTAGACATACTCCAATGCATAGATGTCTTACCTGCAATTATCATTTCCTTTGTTGGTAACTTGGTGCGCAGAATTATTTCTGTAGGGCAGCGTTTCCCAATTTAATTTTGCTACGGAACCCTTGCAACTCGAAAGAGAAGTTGCGGAACCCCAAACAGTTATTTTGTTTATAAGGTGAAAATCGAAGCACAAGTAAGTACAGATAATAATAAAGATAGGTCATGTGATCAACATTTCGTCTATTTTCATATATTTAAAGATAAAAATCGTTTATATGAACGGCATCTAGTCGATTTCTGTATTTTGTTTTTGTTGTGTATTTCGAGAACCCAGTTTTGCATAAGTACGTGCTCGCGAATGGTAATAACTCTATAATTGCCCGTCTTGATAAGTCTGAATATTCATGATATAAGCTGCCCCAAAATGTAATCGGAGAAACTTCTTTAAATGTTTGTATTAAATGGACATCTGAAGTGATTTCGATTAAATTTTCATAATCTAGTGCAGATAATCCTTCTGGTTTCTCGGTTATACTGAATGGATTCCGAATCCAGTTATTGTTCTCATTGATGTTTGGAAAATACTTCCTGATGTTGGTGTATAAATTGCGAAGATGATCTACAATGTTGCTCTGAATTTCTTCTTCAAGTTTGCATTTGTTTTCTTCAAGGAAATCATTGAATGTTGGAAACCAATCCAAATTATTTTGTTATACAGACGAAATCCAAAACTAGCTTCCTGGAGAATGACAAAATTTTATCTTTCGCATTGAAAATAGTTACATTCTTTGTGTGGATGTATTTAAATCTGACCGTTCCAAATACTAATTCCAATACTTACTACCTAAAACAAGATCCCATCGAGCATAAATGCTTTGACAACGCCAATGTACCAAGTCACAAATGAAGCAATCAATTTCTTTGGCACAATTCAAGATGTGTATAACTTTTTCTTTTCTGGCAGGTTGTGAAAAATCATGTAGACTTGACATTAAAACCTCTGTCTGACACTAGATGAGAAAGCAAGATTGAAGCAATTAAAACATCAAGATTTACCTTGCCAGAAAGTTACGATGCTTTATTTGATGAGTAAGGTAAGCAAAATTTATATTTTTCTTGTGTAACTTTACATTTCTAATGTGTTATGATTGGAATACAGTGAAGTAGTTGTCAAGCATCTTCCTATCAAGGTGGCAGTTGGAGAAGATGTCGCCTATGCTGCTCCAGGAAAGCAGAAAAAAGAACAAAATATACTTGTTCTTTAAGTGTATTACCACTTTGTCCCCACCCATGATTTCTTAAATTTCATGGAAAGTAATCTGCATTTTGTAAATGTAAAATTTTGTATGTTTTGTATTGTGCACTGCAAGCACAAAATGTGCTGCTGTATCTTCGTGCATAAATTAAGAGGACTCTTCCTAGTACCATGTTTGTTAAAATATTTTGCTATGTAAATGTGTAATTTAGATGTGTGTTCCAAGTTTAGGTAACTTTTAGGTAAAATAATTACTTTTTCAATTTCATTACTTTAGTAAAATATGTGCGGGATAGAGTTTTAGTATCATTGTGTGAAAAAATAAGAGGAACTCTTCCTGGTACCATGTTTGTACCCATATTTAGCTATGTAAATAAGGTGTGTTTCCAAGCTTAGGGAAGCTTTAGATGAAATAAGTTTTTTCAATTATATTACTTTTGTAAAAAGGCGTGTGTGTGTTTATTGGGATATATAGTTCCTGCATATTTTTCTTTTAAGTTAGGCAAATAAAAAATATTTTTGATGTAAATATCCCTTCCTTCGTCAGTGTTACAGACAAAAATCATCACTTTATTAAAAAAATTCTAAGTTTCTATAATTTAAACTGGAAAGTGTTCCAGCTCGCAAAGTAAATTTTTATTAAAGTTTCTGAAAACTAATGAATGTAATCTAATAATGCGTTGTATATTAAAAGTTATAAAATTTTTGTTTGGTATTAATAAAAATTCTAGATTTTGTAAATGTTATGAGTTTTACCTTCTGTGAACCTAAAAGCGTGTGCAAGATATTTGTATATGTGATTTGATCGAACGTTTAAATAAATATATTCATATTTCCATTGAATGCATTGTATATTAAAAGTTATAAAATTTTTGCTTGGTATTGATAAAATTTCTGCATTATGTGAATGTTATGATTTTTACCTCCTGTGAACCTAAAAGCGTGTGCAAGATATTTGTATATGTGATTTCACCAATTTTTTAAATAAATAAATTTATTCATATTTCCATTGTATTATACTCATTGTTTATAATGAATTCCCTCGGATTTATTTTTGTGTATATTTCATTGACTCCAATGATCGTCTCTGGAGAATTATTACAAAACTAAAAAATAAAATTTCCCATTATAAATTTCAAAACTTCTCGTTCTTATGCAGTTAAAATATTTAAGCAAATTCTGCATGAATTCGTATTGTTTTATAAAATAATTATTTTCACTCATTTTTCCGTTTAATACTTCAAGTCCGGACTTCGTATAATAATTTTAAAAAGAAATAAAAAATGCCTTGCACCGATTCTATTGCTTATGGGGTAATAAATGGTTACTTGGTAACGGTAATCAACAAAGCATACA
The DNA here is from genome assembly GCA_036926305.1 of Uropetala carovei. Taxonomy (NCBI): domain Eukaryota; kingdom Metazoa; phylum Arthropoda; class Insecta; order Odonata; family Petaluridae; genus Uropetala; species Uropetala carovei. Next base: position 2,259,109 of record JAXCHB010000250.1, read on the forward strand.
TACCTAAGCGTTATATATATATACTAGTTGTTATGTGCTTGCATTCTGCAAGCATTTTCAAATTTTAGCATTTTACAAATTCAAATTATTCCCAAGCTATGTTGTACATAATGATATAACCATGTCAAATTTGGAGTTTGTTGCCCATTTAGAAGTGCCTTATAATTTTAATCCTCGTATGGAGCAATAATGGAGCAAAACAGCCCCTAACATTAAGAATTATTACACTCTCAGATTTTTTCCATCTGTTTTAACTAAAAACCCATAATTCTGCCAAATTTCAAGTTTTTATCTCATTACGAATTATCGCATTCGTATGGGGCCGAAAAAGGGCAAACCAAACATTAAAAATACGAATTTTTGCAATTTTATCTTAGTTTGCCATGAAAATTCTATAATCGTGCCAAATTTCAAGTCTCTAGGTCCTATGCAGCTGCCTCGCATTTTTTGTTCTCGCATGGGGCCGAAAAGGGGCAAAACCGCCCTTTAAAAATGAAAATTTTTGTAATTTTATCTTAGTTTGCAATGAAGTTTCTATAACCGTGCCAAATTTCAAGTCTCTGGGTCCTATGCAGTTGCATCGCCTTTTTTGTTCTCGAATGGGGCAAAACAGCCCCAAAAATGAGGATTATATCAATATCGGATTTCCTTCATTAGGTGTAGTTTAACATTAACAGCATTAAAATATAAGCCTCTGATTCCCATTAAAAGCTTACCCATATGAAAGGATAGAGCTTGTTACCAAGGAAACCTATTGTTAGACCCAGAAAAATTAGCAATTTTTTGCGATAAAAACTATAAAATTACGCTAATTCTACTCGGATTTGCATTCCGTCTTCAAAAATAAGAAACTACAATTTATATCCTATCCGACAGTTTAAGTCTCGAGTTTGTATCTTGACGGGAAGTAATTTTAAAATGCAAATATAAAAACCTCTACACCAATTTACATGTTTTCTTATGGGCAAAAAATGGGGCAAAAAGGGGCCAAAATAGCCCTTCAAAATAGTAATTTCGACAGTTTCGGATTTTTTCCTTCGGTTGTGACCAAAAACCTATAATCCTACCAAATTTCAAGTTTCTGGCACATCTGGAAGTGCCTCATAATTTTGTATCCTCCTATATATATGATATATATATATCATGTGTAAGAAGCATCTATATATTATAGATATATAGATTGTTTCAATGCTTCATCCCATATATCGTATAAGTTTAAATTCATGAAATTCCTGTAATAGTGATTTTGATACAAAATGAACCTTCGATGTTCAAATCTGATGCTTAAACAGATTTGAGAAAGCCGCTGCATGACGTCACGCTAAGAGCGACGCTATTGCCATCTGGTTATCCCCTTCCGCTAAACTTCGTAACAGCAGTTCCTAATGGAGTTTTAGAGGCCTGGCTCTGACGAAGGAACCACGAAGCTGCGGTCGGTGGATTTCGTTCATTATATTTCTACGTCCAGGAAGAGTAGGGTCGTGAACGGGTAAGGAACTTTCTGTTTATAATTCGCAAGAGATTTACGGCGATTTCGTGTTACTGTGATTGATTGTCGGTTTTAAATGCTTTAGTTAGAATTAAGCGAAAATTTAATTGTCGTTGTCGGAACGCTGCATCGGGGTGGAATTATCGCATTAATATTACCGTTCAATTTTGTCTCGAGGTCATTATTTCTTCTGATCCGTAGTTCATAGCTTTTGTGAAATTATTTCTTAATTAAACGAAATGGTTGATCTCTTCACTGAATTTAATGTCGGCATAATCTTTACATTAATTAGGAGAGACCTTTACATAAGATATATGTGGATCTATGCAATTATTTTTCCTTGGTGATAGTTAACAACGTGTATTTTGGGTGGACTGAGTCAAGTTGAGACATGAATATGGTTATTAATTTGTCGAGTGGTTGTGTAAGCGTATAGTTTGAAGGTAAAGGTTCGTTTTCTATCACATAGGACAGTTGGTGAAATTTCTATTGTGTCGGAGAATTTAGATTTTTAGAAATATATGTATACGGTGTTAGCCTATGATCAGCGTGGCCAACGGTGGGAGTTTGATATGAGTTTCCGAGGTAATCCATCTAATTTTCGTGTATTTTAATCTCGTTAAAGCGTATGTTTGATTAAATAATAATATTTTAATGAGTAACTGAAAATATATTGATAAGGTTTTCTCCTAAGTATTCAGTTTTCAGACAGTAATCTCCGTGTGTAGCTGTATTTAATTTTGGCAACCATTATCGAGAAATTCATTCAAAGCAATGCTGCATTTCGTTTATTGAAATGATATTAATTACGTAATCAATACATACTAGTGTCATGGTTTTGAAATAAGTATTAAGCTTAACTTAGCAACTTAAGGGATATAAGTTTTATATTTTACAAATCTTGGAATTTGAGTTACAATACAATATTTTCAAATATTATCGGAGTGATTTAGCACGAGAGACATTACATAATGTAATCAGGTTATCAGAAATAATATTCAGAATTAAAATACAGTACATATTTTAAGATTTCATTCTCTTGTTTCAGAGGAATGTTTGCAGAAGACGTCAGAGAACTGAGCTGTCATGTTCCCTTGTGTGATATCAAGAAATACATATTAACGGTGAGTAAAATCTTTTAAGTAGTTTGCCAATTGCATTTATATTGGCTGTTACTTGAAGAAGTTTCCAGTGAGAATTATCGACGTATTTTACTGAATAGATAGGATAAATTTAGTCGTGTAACCACGCATTTGTTTTAATTGCGTCTATATATGTGCAGTACTTATTGTACTAATTTTTCCATCTATTAATGGTGAAAGTGTAACTTAAGCTTATATTGGAAAGTGATAAATCTCTATTTTAAGTGAATATTTCATTGAGAGAATAAAATTGATTTTATAATTTCGACTTTCAAAGGTTTGTTAATTATCGTTAACATAAGTGTTATCAATGCTTCAATTTTTGACATATTTTATGAAATACTTTGTACCTGGGAAATTTTACTTTTCAGTCTACTGACATCCATTTCAGCATAAATCAATTAAGTATGCTCTATAAACGAGATGATTTCATAGAAACAAAATTATTACTTTGTAGTGACAGTGTAACGTGAAATGTTCATTGACTTTTAACTCTTTGGTGAGGTGTAAACTAATGTTGAAATTATGGAGACATTTTGAGGAAAATAATTAAAATATTTTGCTTGGAAAAGGCTATCTATATGGAAATTGCTAAAGCAATCAATGAAATATTTTGAGGAAAGGGATTTATTAGTCAAGGTTAGTCGAATTCTTGGAATACATGCAAATTTTTGAAAAGTTTGCCATGCTAATAAAAGTTTATCGTGACAATTTGTTTTTATTCTGTTTATTTCCACCGGTGGTTGGCTAATCATCAGTTGATCATGCAAAAATTGTACAGGATTTATTCAGATACTATTTTAGTGCATTTTATTTTATAAATGTTCAATCAATCAAATCAAAATAGCAATTAAACTGTAAGAGATAGAAGGCTGAAATGTGGTTATGCCATTTATTACTATGACGAAGGATTTTATTTAAATGAATAATTGAAAGTATATTGACAGGGTTTCTTCCCAAGTATGTATTCAATTTTCGGGTAAACTCCTGTCTAGACTTATTAAATGTTGGAAACCCTTTACCGAAAAATTCATTCAAATCAATGATTTATTTAGTTGATATTCATTTCCGTAATCAATATATGGTAGTCAGGTGGTTTTGAAATAAGTATTGAGCTTAAACAAGCAACTTAAGTGATATAAGTCTTTAATTTTATTACAAATCTTTGAATTTGAGTTACAATAGAAAAGATTCCAATGTTACCTCAGTGATTTAGCACGAGAGACATTACATAATGTAATCAGGAATATTATTCAGCATGAAGTTACAGTATATATTTTAAGATTTGATTCTCTTGTTTCATAGGAATGTTTGCAGAAGACATCAACAGGACTGAGCTGTTATATTCTCCTGTGTGTGATAACAAGAAATAATAACAGTGAGTATATTCCGTGTGTTTCTTTTAAGTAGTTTGCCTATTGCATTTGACATATTGGTTGTTTTGTGATACTGTTGTTGGCGGTTACCTCAAGAAGTTCCCAGTGAGCATTATCGACCTATTTTAATGAATAGCTAGGAGAAATTTAGTCGTGTGACCATGCATTTGTTTTTTACTCTTGTTCAATACTTATTGTGCTAGTTCTTCCATCTATTAACGGTGAAAGTGTAGTAACTTAGGCTTACATTGGAAAGTGATAAATCTCCACTTTTTGGCGTATATTTCGTCAGAAAGTAAAATTTTATAATTTAGGCTTTTGAAATTGTAAAGGTTTGCTAATTATCGTTCACATAAGTGTTATCGACGCTTCAATTTTTGGCATATTTTATGAAATACTTCGTGCATGGCCGCTTTTACTTTTCTGCCTACTGACTTCCAATTCAACATAAATCAATTAAAAATATGAGATAATTTCATATAAACAAAAATATTAGTTTTGTAGCGACAGTGTAATGTGAAATGTTTATTGGGTTTGCTCTTTGGTGATGTGTAAACTATTTAATGTTGAAATTATGGAGACATTTTCAGACAGTTGAAAGTGATTAACATACTTTGGAAAAGGCTGTCTATATGGAAATTGTTGACACAACCAAGGAGATATTTTGAGGAAAGGGATTTATTAGTCAAAGTTAGTCTAATTCTTGGAATACATGCAAATTTTTGGAAAGTTTGCTATGCAAATGAAAGTTTATCGTGACAGTTGGTTTTTATTCTGCTTATTTCCGTCGGTGGTTGGCTAATCATCAGTTGAGCATCCAAAAATTGTAGAAAATTTATTCAAATACTATTTTAGTGCATTTTATTTTATAAATGTTCAATCAATCAAATTAGAATAGCAATTAAACTGTAAGAGATAGAAGGCTGAAATGAGGTTATGCCATTTATTACTATGACAGAGGATTTTATTTTTGGTGGAACTGGTGTGTGACAGGAGGTCCAATGCTTTTTAAAATGTGAAACATATTTCATAGCATTAATATAACGATTTTTATCTTATTAGCCTGTTATTTATAAAGTATTAAAGACAGTGAGATGAAGTCAGAAGCGATAATGTCAGTTTTTACCTCTTTAAGTGCAGTCTTGTCACAATGCAAGCTTTAGGAAGATTAGAAATATTTGCTTACTATTCTTTGGCTTAAAGTTCCATTCTGAATTCATGTTCTTTGATCGTTTTTAAAGGTAAAAACAAACTAATTTTATCCAATATGACAATGGTTTTAGATTGTATTATAGATATAGACATTATAATAAATGCTGTGATTTGTTGATAATTTCCAACTAAGAATACATGGAATGATTTTTATTAAGTTAATTGATCAGTTTAGTTGATTTTACATCATAAATTAAAATGAATATTGCTGTTACACTTGAAATTATTAACAGATAATATTTAATACTTGTCAGTAGTTAAACCTCTGTATTAATTTCCATATTTCTTACCTGTTATCACTAGTCTATTTATCATTTTCTGGAGTACTTGATCGTCCGCGTATTTCACTGTTCTTATAATCCTTCCTCTGATTTAGAAATCTCCCATGCCTTCTAACGCTTCCTGCATTAGCCTCTCTCCATATATATTGAATAGAATGGGCGATACACAGCTGCCCTGTCTTACTCCTCTACCTATATGTACTCCGCTGGTGTCCGTATTCTCCAACCTGACCTTTACAACTTGTTTCACATATACATTCCCAATCAGTCTCCTGTCTTTCCAGTCTACACCTATATCCTTTAATATCCTCATCAGCAGTACCCAATTTACTCTATCAAAGGCCTTCTGCCAGTCGACAAAACATACGCAGCAATCTTGGCTGTACTCTATTGCCCTTTCTGAAATGATTCTCACTACACCGATAGCATCTCTGGTTCCTCGTCCTTTTCTGAAGCCGAATTGATCTTCCCCTAGCATTTCTTCTGCCTTTTTCTCTAGTCTTTTATTAAGAATCCTCGTGATTATCTTCGAAGTGTGTGACAGTAGGGATATCGTTCTGTAGTCCTTACACTGCATTGCCTTTGGCTTCTTCTTTAGAGGGATCACTGTCACATCTAAGAAATCCTGAGGCCACTCTCCCGAGTCGTAAATCTTGTTAATTAGTTTCGTAATCACTTTTAGTCCTTCCGATCCCGTGACTTTAAGTACCTCTGCCGGTATTCCGTCGCTGCCTTTAGCTTTCCCTTTATCCAGTTCCAGAATTGCCTTTTCTACTTAGCTTTCCATATTACTTGTTCCCAAGTTTGTCTTCTTCAATGTTATCCTCTTCTTCCGTTCTATTTGTGCTGATCCTGCCTGCTTGCTGTATAGTTCCTTAATGTATACTTCTCATACATGTGCTACATCCTTTGGTTCTGCGACTGTTTTTCCATCTGCATTCATAATTGCTTTACCACAAATCTCATTAGACTTCTTATCTTCTAACTCCAGTGCCCTAGCATACATCATATCGTATCATCCTAACTTCTCCATCTGTTGTATTTCCTCACATTTTCCTTTTATCCAAATTTTCCTAGCTTTATCTGTTACCCTTCTCAACTCATTGTTTGTGCGTCTATAGTTGGCGTTACCTTCTTCACTGTTAACGTTTTTTTCCATTTTTTTTCTCTCATCCATTATCTCCAGCATTTCCTTAGTGATCCATGGGTTTCTGATTTTCTTCTCTCGTTTCCCAATCTCTTTATTCAAGGTGTCTTTGATGCTGGCTTTAATTTCTTCCCATTCTGTATTCACAGTCTTTGGTTTGTTTTCCAAATTTCTAAGGCGACCTTCCGACTTCATGCTGAAAGCGTTCTGCCTTTCTTTCAGTTTTTCTAGGTCCCAAGTCTGTCTTTCTCTTCTCGTTTTCCTTATTTGTTTAACTTTATAGTTACATTGATTATTAGAAGGATGTGATCTGAATCAATGTCTGCTCCTGGCAATGTCTTAGCATTTTTTATGCCGTTCCTGAATCTTTGTTTTACTAGGATGTAATCTATTTGGCATCTCATTTTATCTCCTGGGCTTTTCCAACTATGTTGTTCCAATCTCCCATTATTATGCAGTTCTACTTCATAAATGTCATTCATTTGCTCATACATCTCCCTGATTTATTCTTCTTCATGAGCGGGCGTTGGCATATATACCTGGATTATCAACATGTCAACTGGGACAACTTTTAGCTTTATTGCCATCAACCTATCGTTCGTTGCTGTTATTTTTGTCACGCTATTCATCATATCTTTAAGTACCATAGCTACTCCCCTTGCCTCACTATTTCCTCCAGTGTAAACTACCGTGAATTCTTCCGAGCGGAACTGCCCTTCTCCTTCCCATCTGACTTCGCTCAGCCCTATGACGTCAATCCTATTTCATTTTTCAGGTTCTCTAGCTTTTCTGCCTTCCTCGTGGTTTTAAATTCCAAGTATCTTTGCATAAGTTACCTTTGACACTTACTTTCCTCAAGGCAGTCCACGCCCGGAGATCTGATTGGGGGACTATTTTACCTCCGGAATATTATATAAGATAATCATTATTAGGGAAATGTAATGTGGTAGTTTCCCTCTTGCTTTTCACATCGCAGTACTGTAGCCGTTCAAATCATGCCTACAGTTCTATTGAATATAAACCCAACCAACATCATTTGTTTTCATCTCTATACCATACCGACAGTACTGCTGCCTACTGCCAGGCACCAATGATAGTTCTTTATTATTAATTAATTTTTTTGTGAAAAAAAACTCCATTTGCGGGGATTGCACCCCGCACCTTTGTAACGGGAAGCCGACACGCTAAGCACTTCACCATATGGAAGGTTAAAATTTTAACACTAATTGTCAAACAAATCTTTCGCATAATAATTTGAATAAACTCGTAGAGAATTAAAAATTTTAAGATTCTAAATAGACCTTGATAAGTGAGATGTGCTCTTTCATGTTGTTTAAGCAAATTAATCTTTTATATTTAGATTTTTTAGTTAATATTTCTTATTGAATTCACCACAACCGTTTTTCCTCTTCATTGTAGGCTGTCACAGTTGATGCTGAGTGAAAATGCGATGGTTTGAGGCATCGAGGAACCATGAATCGAAGAGTACTGCTTTGCTGAAACGAGAATTGATACACCTGGGTGCGAGAGTATAGAGGAATCTGAGCTGGAGGCTATACATATGGGGTGAGAGAAGGTTTTTATACCTATATGTTGCTATATTCTGGTTTGGTCAATATATCAGGCGATAAATATGTTGTATAATACATAGCTGCATCTTACGGAGGATTTAGGAGAGATTGTAAATTATAAGACCCTTTCAGGCGAACTACATGCTTCAAATTTGGCATTATTATAGCGTTCTGCTCACAACCGATGGAAATAAATACAATACAATAAGAATTCCAATTTTTAAGCGGTTTTTTTCTTATTATTCAGAATGAGCAGAAATTTACGATAGGATTAAACGATTCCCCAAGAATTTGATTTCTTTTAAAAATATCGTTTAAATTTACACTAAAAGTAAGTAAATGGAAAATATAGTGCTACACCTGAAAAAAAAAGTTTTGTCTGGTATCATCCGTAAGAGTATTTTATTTCTGAGAGTGTAAGGCATCAATTTTCTGTTTGAACTTAAAAACTTTCTGATAACTCAACTTTTTTATAAAATGCATTTAATTTTTTATTATAAATTTACAAGAATATAAGGTGTTGGTTTTCAGTTTGAACTCGGAAAACTTTCTTTAATTTGATTTTATAAAGAATATTCCATTTTGTAAAAGTTTATTAGCGTACTTCTATAAATTTTAAATTTTTGTTAAATTCACTTCTGTTAACAAGAATCAAATGTATTAACAATTTATTTACGAATTTCCGAAGATGTTGAATTTAAAAACTTTAGAAAACTTATAAAATGCCAAGTTTTCATATTGACTTCTGAGACAGCACTGTATTTGCTCATGTTTGCAGACTTGTCATGTGAATATCGTTCAGCAAATTGGATGTTGGAAAGTAATTAATTAAATTGAATCTTAAAATAGGAGCAGCCATTAAAAAAGATTATTTGTATCTGGATTTTTGGTGTTCTACATTTAATATTTTACCGAGAGGGTTTGTCGTGGTTAAATAATTCCAGATTTAATTTAATGATTTAAAGAAATTTGGAGATAAATGTACGATATGCTTGAATTAATTCAGAAAATATTCTTTGGGTTTTTTTGTGGTCTATTCAAGGCAGAAAAATTTCTGAGGCAATACAAATTCTGTTCATTATTCAAGTTATCAAAATCAGATAAAGAGTTTAAAATGCAAATGAAATTTCGGTTAGTTTTTAGAGCTTTGATTGAAAATCCGAACTGAATGCCTATATGTAAAGGAAAATATTTTCATTGTGAAAAATAGAGGAGTGGTTAGTGTGTCTAGCTCCCAATGCCGAGGGCATGGTCGTTTGTGCTTGTTAAAAATATATTACAACACATGTAATTGGAGGAAACTGTTTGTGTTAAATAAATTATTATTATTATTAACATTGATATCTCGTAATTGGCTATTGAGTATATTTACTTTGCCATGCAATTTATTATTAAACTTATAAAGAGTTTGTTTGAATTATAAATATTTGATTCGGTTCATTTTAACTTTCAATTGTTATATAACGCGATTGCTTTATTTCCCCTGATAATTTACGCTTTATTTTCTATTAAAAAAATCAATTCTTTATTTGGTTTATCAGTTGAGGCCATCATCATCATAGGTAGTCTGTCCGTAGACAGGTTCGTGATTATTCATGGTTAAACTTGGTTCTCCATATACTCCTATTTTCTGCAGTTTTCTTTACAACTTGATTCACATATAGATTCCTGATCAGTCTCCTGTCTTTCCAGTGTACACCTATATCCTTTAATATCCTCATCAGCAGTACCCAGTTTACTCTATCGAAGGCCTTCTGCCAGTCGACGAAACATAGGAGCAATCTCGGCTGTACTCTGTTGCCCTTTCTGATATGATTCTCACTACACCGATAGCATCTCTGGTTCCTCGTCCTATTCTGAAGCCGAATTGATCTTCCCCTAGCATTTCTTCGGCCTTTTTCTCTAGTCTTTTATTAAGAATCCTCGTGATTATCTTCGAAGTGTGTGACAGTAGGGATATCGTTCTGTAGTCCTTAGACTGCATTGCCGTTGGCTTCTTCTTTAGAGGGATCATTGTTACATCTAGGAAATCCTGAGGCCTCTCTCCCGAGTTGTAAATCTTGTTAATTAGTTTCGTAATCACTTTGTCCTTCCAATCCCATGACTTTTAAGTACCTCTGCCGGTATTCCATCGCTGCCTGTAGCTTTTCCTTTCTTTAATTCCAGTATTGCCTTTTATGCTTCGCTTTTCATAATACTTAGTCCCAATCTTCTTCAATGCAATTCTCTTCTTCCAGTTCCATTTGTGCCGATCCTGCCTGCTTGTTGTATAGTTCCCTAATGTATTCTTCCGAGTCGAACTGTCCTTCTTCTCATCTAGCTTCGCTCAGCCCTATGATGTCAATCCTATTTCTTTTCATTTCTTCTTCCAGGTTCTTTATCTTTTCTGCCATCCTCATGGTTTTTACATTCCAAGTACCTATGCATAAGTTATCTTCGACACATGCTTTCCTCAAGGCAGTCCCTGCCCGGAGATCCTATTGGGGGATTATTTTACCTCGAAAGAACTCGTTTTGTCCAACCATATAATCGTTACTAAGGAATTGTAATGTGGCAGTTTCCCTGTTGCTTTCCACATCGCAGATCGCAGTACTGTAGCCATTCAAATCGTCCCGATCACTCCTACAGCTCTATTGGATATAAACCCAGCCAACATAATTTGTTTTTAGCTCGATACCAAACTGACAGTACTGCTGCCTACTGCCAGGCACCGATGATAGTTTTTGTTATTAATTAATTAATTTTTTGTGAAAAACCTCCATTCGTGGATATCGAACCCAGGAACTTTGTAACGGGAAGCCGACACGCTAAGCGACACCATATGGAAGGTTAAAATTTTAAAACCAATTGCCAAATAAATCTTTCACATAATAATTTGAATAAACTCGTCAGGAATTTAAAATTTTAAGATTCTAAATAGACCTTGGTAAATGAGATGCGCTCTTTCGTGTTGTTTGGGAAAATTAATCTTTAATATTTAGATTTTTTAGTTTATATTTCTTAATTGAATTCACCACAACCATTTTTCTTCTTTATTTTAGGCATTCACAGTTGATGCTGAGTGAAAATGCGATGGTGTGAGGCATCAAGGAACCATAAATCGAAGAGTATTACTTTGCTGAAACAAGAACTGATGCATCTGGGTGCGAGAGTAAAGCGGATTATGTGCTGGAGGCTACACACATGGGATGAGAGAAGGTTTTTATACCTATATGTTGCTATATTCTGGTTTGTTCAATATATCAGGCGATAAATATCTTGTATAATAATATGGCTGCATATTACGGAAGATTTAGGAGAAGAGATTGTAAATTATAAGGCACTTTTAGATGGGCTAAATGCTTCAAATTTGGCATTATTATAGATTTCTGCTCAGCCAATTGAAATAAATACGATACAATAAGAATTCCAATTTTTAGGAGCTGTTTTTTTCCCGTAATTCAGAATAAGCCAAAATTTACGATCGGATTATACGATGCCCCAAGAATTCAATTTCTCTTTAAAATATTTTTAAATCAATTTACACTTAAAGTAAATAAATGAAAAGTATAGCACTACCTCTGAAAAAAAAAGTTTTAACTGGTACCTTCTGTAAGAATATTTTATTTCTGAGAATATAAGGCATTAATTTTCTCTTTGAACTTGAAAAGCTTTGTGATAACTCAACTTTTATAAAATGCATTTAATATTGATTATAAATTTATGAGAATATAAGGTGTTGGTTTTCAGTTTCAACTCTAAAAACTTTCTCTAATTTGATTTTATAAGGCATATTCCATTTTGTTTGTAAAGTTTATTAGCGTACTTCTATAAATTTTAACTTTTCATCAAATTCCACTTCTGTTAATAAGAATCTAATATTGTAAATATTTATTTATGAATTACAGAAGATATTTAAAAACCTTAGAAAATTTATTAAATGCGAAGGTTTCATATTGACTTCTGAGGCAGCACTGTATTAGCTCATGTTTGCAGACTTGTCATGCATTTCTATGGTGAATATCGTTCAGCAAATTGGATGTTGGAAAGTAATTAATTAAATTTAATCTTAAAATAGGAGCAGCCCTTAAAAAAGATTATTTGGATCAGGATGTTTTGTGTTCTACATATAAAATTTTACCAAGAGGTTTTGTCGTGGTTAAATAATTCCAGATTTAATTTAATAATTTAAAGAAATTTGGAGATAAATGTACGATATGCTTGAATTAATTCAGAAAATATTCTTTGGGTTTTTTGTGGTTTATTCGAGGCAGAAAAATTTCTGAGGCAATACAAATTCTATTCATTATTCAAGTTATCAAAATCAGATAAAGAGTTTAAAATGTAAATGAAATTTCGGTTAGTTTTGAGAGTTTTGATTGAAAATCCGACTGAATGCCTTTGTAAGGGAAAATATTTTCATTGTGAAAAATTTATAATCTCCAATTATTAAGCCATTCATTGGAAATGGTAATTTAATTGTTCTTAATTCTAGGCAATATTTAGAAAAAGATTTAACTTTGTGGAGAGTTACATTTCTTAATTAAGAAAAATTGTGAAGGTTTTTTTATTCTTAATTAAAGTCAATATCCAGAAAAAAGAATTCCAAGTCTGTATACTAAAGTTCTTTTAATAATTCTATCAATATCCAATTTGCTAGACATTATTTACTTGTAAATAGGTTTCCGAAGGGTTGTGTTATTTATATTATTCAGAAAAATCGTAAATTCTTTTAAGTCTAAATGTATATAAGCTATTGCTTTTTCATTCTGTATAATTACTGCCATTTTTTTAAATCTGAACAAACCAGAATTAGCATTTTTGGGTATATATATATATATATATTTTGTCTCATATTTTTTTCTAAGCTGCTGTGCTATTTTTCCTCTTTGTCACCAATAGAAATTGTTAAAATGATATTATCCTTGTCAAAGTGCTTTGTAAAAATGTCCAACTTTTATTGTAGTGTTTGCTAAATTGTAAATTTTTTTCTGCACTTCATGAAAATTTTTAAATGGCAATTTTGATTTGTGCTAATATTCAGAGCATTTTAAGTCCAGAAATTTTTTAAAGTCAGAGTCAGAAATTATTCTGTCCAAAATGTAAACAAATTAATTTTTTTGTCCTAATTTCAGAAAGCTTTTAAGTCGAAGAGTTAAAAATTATTCTAAGTCCAAATTGTAAACAAGTTAAAAAAATTAATGTGTTTACAATTTGGACGGAATAATTTTTAACTCCAAGACTTTAAAGATTTCTGAAATTAGGACTTGTCCAAAATGTAAACAAACATTTCTTTTGTCTAGAGTCTTCTATTCAGTCCAGGTTTTTCATTTTGAAGAGCATGATAAAATAAGTAGAGAAAATGTATTATTTCAGATTGTAAAATTTTTATTGAACTTGTATGTATACATTGTACATTATTTTCATTGCAATAAAGACTTTATTATGATCAAAGCCTGTTGACTCCTTTTAGATAGAAATAACTTCTTTTTCTCGGAGCCTCTTTTAGGTATCGTTGGACTTAAGGGGTTTTTTTAGGTATATTTTTGCTAGAATTAGCACACTTTTAGCCTAAAAATGACATTTTTGACCACAAATTCAGCCAAATTTTGCTGATTATTGAACAAATTATTCAACATTATGACAATTTATCTACATTTCAACTATTGAACAACTGACAAATTACATATAACACAATATTTTCAACTGTTATTCAACAGTTGACATAACTACATATATCACATGAAAAAATAAACCATCAAACACATTTTACAGCTGAATTAAATTATTGAACAAGCACTTGAAGAAATTACTTGCCTCAGATAAAAATAACTGCGACTGAGCTGTGGAAAAATTAATACAAGCATTTAGACTACAGAACAGCCGTCATCAGTGGCGAAATGCCACTGACAACAACTGCTCTGAAGTCGAAATGCATGTATTAACTTTCTCACAGCCCAGTCGCAGCTATTTTTATCAGAGGCAAGCGATTTTTCCAAGTGCTTGTTCTGGAAACACTTAAACATATCACATTATCAATGACCTTAATTACAATTAACAATGTCTCTTATTGGTCAAAATTGAATACACGCAACTGATTCCAAATGGGAGCAATGTTTGCATAAATGACGAAAAAATAATGAATCTCGCAAAGCAATGCTTAATTGGAATTACTTAAATGTCAGAATAACATTTTTATAAACCATTCCAAGTCAGAAATAAACTCAAAAAAATGCAGTTAAAATTTTATGGCATACCTATTTCAAATGTTTATAAAATTAAACCTCTTTATATTTGCCAAATTAATTTGCTTAAAATGCATTGAAATTACACCATGTACCTCAATTAGACGCTTGACTGTTTTTTAAAAACGTTAATTGCATAATAGAAACTCAAAGACTAAACATTTACTTCTGATAATTTAATTTTTATAGCAACAAAGATTGAACTAAATACATTTTGTCTTTAAGAATTATCTTGCTTGGATTTAAAAATATAACATTAATGGAGGTAAGTTTATATTTACAACATCAAAAACATATTTGCTCATTTAAAGTTCAGATTCAAAGCTATTATGCAAAATATAATATTTAATCAAAGCAAACACTCTATTTATGAATAAATATAGCATATTCTCAAAGTTTGTCTTATATTTCCAGGTAATGTACAGTAAATGCATAAAATTAAATGATCTGAGGTTAATTTACATAAAATTTAAGTAGTAATTGCATTGCGTGACTCAACTCACTATCGTTAACAAATCACATTGCTCCTTATCAATAGCTTAACACTTTCATGGCCAATTTGTCAAATTTAAAAGAAAAATCAGCAAATCAAATCATTAAAAATTTATCAATAATTATATTTTTTAACATTATAAATGTGCAAAATGTAAGTAGCAATACATTATCGTTACAAAATATTTATTTAAAGACTTATATTTGAAGAATTTTCAATTGTAATTTATGAAAGTATTGAGTGCACGAAAAACTAAAGTATTTCATTAAATATTTGTATACAATTGAGTTATTTATGTTAATAAATTTAAAGAATTCCTTTTCAGTAACGCTTGTGTTAGAATAAGTCAAAATCTCATATGGAGTTTACCAAAATTATCGTTACGATAATTTAATGAAGATATTTTAAACAGCCATGAAATTGTTAAGTAATCTAAAATATAACTCATCCAACAAGAGACAACGTTAATATTTACATAGAGACCAACCTGAGAATCAAAACAATAACTACAAAATTGAGAAACAAAATAAATATCCTATAATTATTATACCAAATAGAATTGAATGAGCTTCCCACAATCTATATATATTTGCAAAAGTTTGTTTGCATGTCTCATTATGCATGCCATAAACTATAAGACATGAATAACTAAAATTTGGTACGATTATTATTAACATCTTAACTTGATGAATGTATAAAAGGTTTGGTCAATTGGTTAATTATAGTCAGTGCTATAATAACAATAATATAGGAGAATATAACATTTTATAATTCCACTAGAGATGCCTGCATTTTAAATTTGAAATGTCGGAATTTTTTATAAAAAACAAAGAAGAAGTTTATTGTATATAAGGATTAGCTATGATGCTGGTCAACGCAGACATCCATGACATTTGACGGTGCAATGAGACACTATTACGTATGTTAACCTTCATAACAGCCTACTTAGACAACAAACCCATTCAGCGGCCGGGTTATGCAATCTTACTTTCGATACTACACAATTTATACAAGTGCAAACATTTACCACTTACTTTATTTGCTCACATTACACTGTGTTGGATGTGGTTTGGTTAATACAAAACGACAAACAACAGATGAACAAACAAAAAGAATTAATGCAACGAAAAACAAAAACAGTAGAAAAGAGAATTAAAATCACACAGAAATTCAATGCTCCGACTCTTAGAATGATTCTCTAAGCAAAGAGTTTTGTTAAAATAAATTTATGTCAAGTGAATAATACTTTGTTACAATAAGTGGACAATACTTTTGTTAAAACGTTACAAATTGCACTTGACAATGCCTTATCCCCCTTCCTCCCTCTGCTGTTCCCCCCTTATCTCTCGCGAGGCAATAATATGAATCTCGAGCCTCAAAAATGACATTCGTTGTCCAGGAAACTTATCGATAAAAGTCAAAATCTGTCACATATTTGTTAAATATGCGTAATTTCAAAACATGTGGTGCATTACTTTCTGGGAAACCCTCGTACAATGTTGTGTGAGACAGACGCTCCTTTCTAGGAACCTGGTATTATCTGAATTTTTAAAGAATGTTTATTTTGAACTCTTGAACATCCCGCATATAACTGTCCATGCGTAAAGCAAAGCTACCGTATGGTAACTGACTTAAGAAGTCACCTCTCTACTCTGCGTGCACGGGGATTTCCCTTCTAGGAAGCGCGCTCACCTTCAATGCCCCTCTATTCTAATGGAATTCGTTCCCCTCCACTCTACATATTACCTCCGATCACTGAGGCGTAAGGTAACTTCTAGTAATTTTCAATTGCTACATTGGGCGGAACTACCTGTACTCTACATGCACGTTCTCTACCGGAAGCTTAGAGAACGAACTCCACCTGGCAAAAAGCGTCACCTCACAAAATGAATCGACTGCATTGATTGCCAATTTTAATTACGAATACTCGAAATATTTTCCAACACTTTCATTTATATCAATTAAAATATGAAAAAATTTCCCAAATAAAACTTAATTCAAGCATAGATATAATTTTTTGTTCATAATTATTGCCATAATTTGAAGTCACGATGATTTAAAACATAACCTGAGCAACGCTGGGTAAATTTGCTAGTTATTTATAAGAAAGAACTTTGCAATACCATTTTAATTTATTCACCAGAGAACTATATAAAGACGTCTGTGTTGCATTGTAAAATAAATTCCAATAATTACTCCAAGATTTGATGCACAAAAACGATTACAGTGTAATTTTCCTAATAAACGTTTAATGTGACTAAATCTTAAAAGGATATTTTGTAGTTTAATTTACATTCTTCGTTAGAAATAATTTTATGAACTCTGTATTTATCTCAGATTCACTACAAATATGTTGTCAACAATTTGTTGCTAACATACATTAAAGTTATGGTAATTTAATGTTGTGCTTATGCAAACTGTATAATTATAAAATATCAGTTGATTACTTCGTTTAAAAATTAGTACAAGAGTTTAAAATAACACTAATATTTATAATGAGATTTTAAGATATAAACAAGTTAGGAAAGTGTACACCGTAACACAAATGGGTGCATTTTGTGCACTGGAGTATTTGAAAGAAATTATTTACGTGTTTGGAAGGGAAATAGCATTATAAATTCCTTTCTTCGTCATAAATAATCCATTTTCTTCCCATTTAAAAATATTAAATGCATATGTAAGGAAATTAAACATATTTCCGTGAGATTGTTTACGTTAGCAACAATGAAGAAGTAACCATGCTAGAAAATTTCAAAGTTCAACTCAAATTAAGACTCTTGTTCGATTTTCTCGGAAACGGCAACTCCTACGATGAAAATGTAAAGGAAAAGAAATACCCTACTTTACTAGTTCTACAAGTTTTACTTGATAAATATTTTCATATGACCGATACTTTACGAGATATGAGGGAAAGTTCATATTTTATCACCAGTAAAGTGGTACCCCTGATTGGCTTACGTGACTCATTTATGTGATTTTCTTATTATCTTTGACTGTAAGTCCTTAATATCAAATTTCATGAAAATCTGCTTGGTAGAAGCAGATAACGAACATGCGGACAGACCAGATGGAGACTAATACTAATAGGCGCTTATGCTGGAAGCAAAACGCACCTGACAAATAACCTTGCATGTAATTACATTTACAGATACACATACATTATTAAAAATTTTCTTTAATGACAAGAATGATATGTTACTTATTTGTTCGATATACAAATAGAAGGTGCTTGCATTCTGTAAGCCTTTCAAGTCATTATTTATGGCTTTTGCAAAGTAAAAATTCAAAACTAGTTAAATAAATAAAACAACTTCAAGTACACATTAGAATAAACTTCATTAGCCCACTGATTCCCAATGAAAAGACAAAACTGATAACGTTTTGATTCCGATGCAAATGAATTGGAATATTTCGAGGCGGTGCTTACTGTAAAAGAGAGACTGACTGATATTATTCACTTCTTTCGGTAAATTGTGATGAGATTAGCCACGAGGAAGTGTACCATCTGAAACAAAAGTACCACGAAGCCAATGAAAAGGAAGAAATCCACAGTACATTGAAACCTCTGCATACTGGACCTTGATGGAACGTACTTAGGATGTAACGGACAGAATGTCCGGCGATGCAAAACAGTTAAATGACGCCACTAATACATTGTGTCTCATGCGGACCTATCACATGTGCGTTATTTGGAAGGCCTAATGAATACATCGCAACATTATAACTAACGTATATCACGGCATATAAGTCGACCTTTGAAGCTTAAAAAATTTTCCTAAAACTTAAAGTCGACTTATACGACGAATACAAAATTGTAAACTTTAAATTACATATAAATAACATCGATATTTACTAACAAGGGGAGGCCATAACATTAATATTGAAATTCGTAAAACCCTTTTAGGAGGTGAAACTAGAACTAAAACATCACCTATATCTCTCTGCGTTTTTGCCAATGGGCCCTTGTTTAAAAGATATTAACAATTTAAATTCAGGTGTAAGCATGGATGCAACATATATCATTAACCTTACGGTTACAAAACAGAAGCAGCAATAGCTTAATTGGTAGTATGAATGTCTAGTAGTCGGATGGGCTGGGGTTCGATCCCAGCAGCCAGCATTTTTTTTCAGAAATGGTCTGTATATATATTTTAACTAGTAAAATTGTATTATTATTATGTCTTCATTACATTTTTGTTTTTTTTTTCGCAATTTTTTGATCATTTTTTTTGTCTTTTTCACATACGTACTTGATTTATTTGCACTTTCCACATGTAATTATAACATTATAATTATAAATAAATAATACAACTTAGAATGTTATAATCATTACTTGATTGTTTATTAAAATATCAATTCCTTAATATGACATTTATGAAATGTTTATTATGGACAATTACCTTGTTTTTTTAAATGTAACATCAAAAGTATTGTAATGCTGTAGAAGTAAGTGAGATAGAAGAGGTACACTTCGATAGGAATTAACCATACTAATTGCAAGTTATGATTATATGTGGAATATGCAAATAAATCAAGTACAAAAAAGTACGTGAAAAAAGACAAAAAAATAATCAAAAAATATGCGAAAAAAACATTTCCTTTTTTGAAAAGGGGAATAATGTAATCATCAAAACCATCCTTATGCCTGCCAACGTGATATTATATTGAATTCCACCACCGTAGATATTGATTGCGATAACTAGGTGCAGTTAAATTTGATAGCATCATTAACAGCCGACATCAATCAAATCACAGGAACCATTATTTAGTTGGTCAAGCTCTCTGAGAATAGCAGTTTCTTATTGGTTGAAATGAAAACACCTGTCAAATGGAAGGCTCAAGAAGAATAGCACGGACTCAAAACTATATTCATATATTTTTTTATTACTATGTTTATTTCTGTATCTTGTTAAAACTTGGATCGTACAGGACCTTGATTTTGCCTGGCGATGATTTCATGAGAAGTATTTTTAAGTGAAACAAAGGGGGTCGACTTATACTGCGAACATATACTTAATCTAGTATTTTCAAGTTGAAAATTCAAGGTCGACTTATACGTCGCAATATATGGATTTATATACATATTATAATGTATATAATTACTGTATATACTCGTGTATGATGCGTCCCAGTGTATAACTGCCGTGTATAATGCGCACTCGTACTTTATTCCAAAAAATCCCGACTTTTTCTTATACCACGTGTATGACACACATCCTTCATTTTTGGGAGGTATGTAAATATTAAAACGTTTGGACTTGTCCATAAGTGTATTACGTTCAATAAGCTCCATATTATGTCTAAGAGAGACATCGTCAATAATTAAAGCGACTGAGTTGAGATGGGAGCAACTTCATACAGTAAGTTGGGCAAAGTGATGCCGTGTAGAAAACCGCAGCGCCACTGTTGCCAATGCTTTTACATCAGACAAAAAGGGATCTATAAAATAGTTTTGATTTAAAGTGGATGTTGGTTCTCTCTTTCCTATCTCATTCTAAAACTGTTTAAGAGAAGGAACATAAAAATTTAACAAACAAATCTGGAAACAGGAAACGCGACAGGTAGGATTAAGTTCACACACGAGATTCTATGGGTTTTAAATTACTTACATTGTCAATCGTACATACTAGAATCATTAACTAAATAAAATTATTTCAATTTGCTTATTCTATGTTTTTTTTGTTTTTGATATGTGTTTTGCAGGAAGACTTATCTTGTGATTTTGCAAAAATTACAGCAATCAGCTGATGAGCTAGTGAAAAGCGGAATAATTGGAGAGGATGGGATTATAAATTTATAGAAGTAATTAGGTGTTCTATACATATAATTATGTATGTATAACCTGGAGTATCAATAATTATTGTGCTTTTCTCATTAATTAACCCAAAAAGCGTGAATCTGGTGCGAGGTAGGTTCCTATTTTAAGTGCAGAGAAGTGTTACCTGCGTATAACGCGCACCCCTACATTATGACCTGAAAATGTGGTCTTCAAACAGCGCGTTATACACGAGTATATATGGTAGATACAATGTATAATTTATTGGTGCAGCAAATCCGCAAAAATTAATTGTTCCTGCGTTTGATCATTGTGACTGGTTGAAATTGACTGACTTGCGTTACTCATGGGGTTTGTTTGTCTTAAAACATTCTTTGTATTCATTGTTACTTTCTGCCCCATTTCCACCAGGGTCCGGAAAAATCTAAAATCTCGAAAAAGTATCCCAAGTTCCATTCCTAAGAATCAGAGGCGTAGCCAAGGGGGGGGTTTATGGGGTTCAAACCCCCCCCATGGGAACAGAGCCCGACAATACAAATGAACCAAGCGAGGCGACGGCGACGTATAGATAGTTTAGAAATGTCGGTGAAGAAGAAAGTGGAAAAACCTACAATAAAACTTGGGAATCCCTGCAAAAGTTTCCCTCTGGTCAATTTTAGAGAATGCAGCTGTGTAGCGCCCTTTCTTAATTGCCTTTTTCGAACCCTTTACGATAATGCACGTGCAACCCAGGGGGCAACTGGAAGTGTGAACTCTGCCTAGTAAAAGAGGGTCTCGGAAAATCCAAGCGCAAAACTAACGGTAAGAAACGTTGGGGTCGGTATATTTTCATCCAGACGACAAAAGCCCACATGGCTCCATGTCGCTCCGTGTCTTATCATTCGATCTCATGCCTTTTTCTTGAAATAATCAAAATCCTGGGAAATACCAATCTACTACGAATCACGCCCTCTGCTGCATTTCGCCATTCTCACTTAGTGTGGAGAGAGAGAGCGTCGGCAATACTTTTCGTTGGCCTGTGTCTCAGTTGTGTTATAAGTGCGCGTAGAAGTATTTGGTGTGGCTTAGAAGATTGACTGTCGGACACGGCCTACGCCTTAGATCAACCGAGCAGAGGAAGATAATACTCCAAGGAGGAAGGGATCAACGAGCAGGTCAACCTTCGACTGAAAGGAACATTTTTAATAGAGGTTAGTCTTTTCAACAATTTTGAATATTTATTCAAAGACAGAAAAATGCTTTCATTTATTTTTGCGAAAAAAATTATTGAATTGGTTTAACGGGAACATTTTTTGATGTTGATTATAACGATTCGTTTATTTCGTGTTTAATAATATTTTATCCAGTGTTAAATAATTAACAGATCATTAATTTACTTTTTGGTTGTAAAATTTATTATTTAGTAGATTTTCTGTTTTGCGCCCATTGCAATTTATTATATAATTTTTTAATACAATTTATTTGCTTTATAATTGTAAATTATGAATCGTAATTGAGTAATTCGCTAACAAATAAACTTAGAAGGATGAAATGACTGAAGGTAGATAGAGAACTGAAATAAGAAAGAGAATCACAAGTAGGATTTTAGTTTTATATATATAAAAAATGATTAACATCCGAATTATTTGCATTTATTCCATATCTTCGTTAATTTTGGTGAAAGTTTTCTTATTCTTATTTTTCACGCTTAAATTTTAATGTCTGCGCACAGAGTTTTTCGAAAACAATTATACCCAAAAACATAGAAATTATGTAATAGTTAAAAAACTCGGGCATAAATTAAATAATTGATTTTATTACGTTTTTATTGTACAGAAAGAAATTTCCCATAAATACAATCTGGATTTGTGCAAAATAAAATAATTTTGCATGATAAGATGCTACGTGTTGCAAAGAATACTTTTTAGTACGGGGTTTAGAAACCTTCCTATGACGATGTCTCACAGTTCGCAGTTATTTCAAAGTACATTACTTTGTGAAATAAATTACTATTCATTTAAATTTAATAGTCTTTTAAAGTTTAGGGTTTGGTGAATATGGAATACTTGGAAATTTTTAATTAAGTAAATCTTGTCTAATTTGAAAATCCTTGACCCGATTTTACATTTGTGAAAGCATATAAACAATATCTTTTAAAAATATATGTAAATTTTTCATTACATTCTCTTTAATTATATTCCATTTTCATAAAACTCTATTATTCTGTAAATTGAATAAGTGTGTCTCATCACTCGTTTGACAGAATTGTATCTCGAAAAATATCAGTAAGAAAATTTTATTAGCGAGGGAGCTCAGATGCCTCCGCGCTTGGTGCGTCATAGTATCTTGGGCCTGCGCTGATTTCGCGGAATGCAAAGCTCCCCATTCTAATCCGGGTTGTTGTTAATACAATTTTTCCATGGAATTTAAAATTTCTAATAATTTAACAAAATTATGTTAAAAATAATTTATGAAGGTTTTAGTAAATTTGTTTGTTTTATTACTAGTTATTGTCAATAATATTTGTTTCATAAACGTTATTGTTTCATAAATGTAACAAATATTGGTAATTTAAAGAACTAAATTTTTAAATTTTCCTGTTTATAGGGTAATTTTCGAGAGATCCCAAAAATGTCTAAAGAAGATTTCCCAAGAAATTTACAACAAAAAAAACGTGTTGCTCCCACTTTGCTAAATTTTTTTAATAAGAAACAGAAGCCAAATGAAAGAGTTGAGTCTCCAAATCAACCTTCATTCATGAATTCAGGAGATTTATTTGAACTATCAATTGAAAATGTTACTGAACCACAGTCTCCGCAGCAAACAGCGACTTCACTACCTGTAGAAGCCACTATGTCGTCAGAGTCATCAAATCAGCCCCTTTCAGTGTCAACCACTTTAATCCAAGACGATAATTTTGTGGTACCTCTTTATGATGTTGCTAACTATATTAATAATAAACTTGATATTGAAGAAAAAGTAAACATATACAATGATGTATGGCAACCCAATAAGAAATATATTTTTCCTGTAACAGAAACAAACCGTAAACTTAGATTTCAGCATACATGGATGGACACTTGGCCATGGCTATCATATTCTATTAAGGAATGCGGTGCATTTTGTAAATTGTGTGTACTATTTGCTCCAGATGGTGCTGGAGTTGGAAAACAAGCCTTGGGTCAGTTATGTAAAGAGAGATATTGTAACTGGAAAAATGCTATTGAAAAATTTAAGGCTCACGAAAAAACAATTTATCATCAAAATTGCAAAGCCACGTTAGATTATGCTGTTCTATCTATAAAAAAGCACGTTTTACCAGTTACTAAGCAATTAGATGAAAATAAGAGGAAGGAGTGTGAGAAAAACCGTGAGAGGCTTAGACCTGTTATTAAGGCAATTTTGACTTGCGGTCGGCAAAATCTTGCACTTCGTGGGCATCGCGATTCAGGGCCTCTTACTTCAAGTGAACCGGAAGAAAATGATGGTAATGTAAGAGCTCTAATTCGTTTGCAAGCTGAGGTGCAAGAGAAGATTAAAGAAATGTTGGATTCAGCCCCAAAAAACGCACAATATTCAAGTCCATCCATTCAAAATGAGATCATTGAAGCTGTCAATGAACTAATGTTGAAAAAATTAATTCATCAGATTAACAGTGCTTATTGTTTCACGGTATTGGTCGATGAAACACGAGCTGTAGATGGAACAGAGACTATGGCATTGTGTGTGCGTTTTGTCAAACATAAAGAAAAAACAATAAATGAACTTTTTCTACAATTTGAGCCTGTATCTAACGTCACCGGAAAGGGTTTAGCAGACAAAATTATTGAGCGCCTGAATTTTTACGGTGTTAACACGGAAAAAATGCGAGGCCAAGGATATGATGGTGCTGCTACAATGAGCGGGGAGTGCAATGGAGTACAAGCGAATATAAAGCTTGTAAGTCCTACTGCGATTTATGTCCACTGTGTGGCTCATAGCTTAAACTTAGCCATTTCAAATGCATGTGAAATTTCGTGTATAAGAAATTGTATGGGTATCATACAGGAAGCTTATGTATTCTTTAGCACACCTTTAAGAAGAGCCGCACTCAATGAGGCAATTGAAAAACTCCGTCCGGAAAGCAAGATTGAAAAACTAAAACAACTTTGCGCAACAAGATGGGTAGAAAGACACGACTCTGTAGATGCATTCTACCAACTTCAAGATGCTGTGCACCTAGCTTTGGAGATAATTGAACAGTGGCGTGATAATAAATCAGCAACAGGAGCAACTTTATTGCTTGCAGCCATACGTCAACCGCAATTTATAATTTCTTTGCTGACTTTGAAACAAATTTTTAATTACAGCTTACAGTTGTGTAAGTTTCTACAAAAAGAAACTTTAGATTTGGTCGGAGCTCTAAACTATGCTGAGGATGTGATTGCTGAAGTAGCTAAACTCAGAGCAAATGCTGATGATGAATTTGGGAAGATTTTCGAGCAAGCCAAAGTAATTGCGGAAAAGTATGGTATTTCCCTATCACGTCCACGAGTTGCAATGCATCGAACCAAACGATGTTATGTAGATGTTTCCACCGATGTAGATTACCACAGAATTTCCTTGTACATTCCTTTTCTAACTGATTTTCAAAGTAGTCTGGAAAGACGTTTTCTTAAGCATAAAGGTATTTTAAAAGATTTTATGTGCTTACTGCCTAAAAACCCTGAAGCCGGTCCTAATGAAGTACAATTAAAAAGTATAGAAAAATTGGTGCAATTTTACCACGATGACGTAGACTGTGATGCTGAGGCAGCAGTTGTTGAGTTAAAAATGTGGTATCGTTATTTAGCTCGACAAATGAAGGATCTCCCTAAAACTGCTATGGAAGCCTTAGAAATTTGTGAAGCTAATTTACATCCGAATATCTATATATTAGTTGTAATACTATGTACGTTACCTGTCTCTACCGCTAAACCTGAGCGATCATTTTCAACTTTAAAAAATCTAAAAAACTACCTACGAAACTCAACAGGTGATGTGCGTTTGAATGGCCTTACTTTACTCTACTTGTATAAGAATTTAATTCCCACGGAGGATGAAATAATCAATCAGCTAGCAAAGAAAAAAAGAAAGTTCAATTTTGTACTGTGAATAAAAATGTTTGTAAAATATTTTCATATGTTAATTTAATATTTTTTTCTTATACCATGTAAAATAATAAAATAAATCACAGAAATCTTTATCACTATAAATTATCTAACTATCCAATGTAAAACAATGTGTTTTTAATGGCAATTTAAAAATAATAAATTGAAGCTTTCTTTATATATAGAAAAGCTTATTTATATATAATATGTCTTTGTAACATTAATTTGTGTGTCATATAGAGTAAAGTGTATGTAAGTTTTCAACCTTTAACACTACTGAAAATTAATAGAGATATAATTTATTTCACAATAAATTATTTAAAACTATATATTTATATTTCATTACCTAATACCAGTATCTTCAATATATCCTTAACTTAAAAGTGCTCAAATAGTTTTAAACTTAAAAATAGTCATTATGAAAGAAGTGAATTATTTTTCTCGTAGGAAAAATTAATAAAATTGGACTTTTCCCACAATTTTATTTTCAACGACCAGGTTCTTTTATCTGAAGATGACGATTACTCGTCGAAACCTGGTCGTTTGAAAATAAAATTGTGGGAAAAGTACCAAATTTATTAATTTTTCCTACATTATGGATTTCCACAAAACTTCGGCCTCATCAGTGAATTTTATTTTTCTCGTTTTGCAACGCCTCTCATGATGTAAAATTTTAAAAATTGCTTCTGAAACTTAAATTTATTAATTACAAATTACATGAATTGCACTATTTTTAATACATTTTTTATTTCGGTGAGCTAATAAAATGTATTTATTTTCTCAAATAATATCTGCAGTTTTCGGAGCCTGAATGTGCACATTACTAAATTATGTAAAAATGTCTTTCTTCCAGCTAGAGCAAAACAAGCGTTTGCTTCGGACGGCAAAATTTTGGAAATTGTTTCGCAAAATTTGGAAAATATTTAAATTCTGTATTGCTAACAGTTGAAAATAAGTAAAGAGCTGGCAACGGGATGAAGCTATCGTTTGGAAATATCGTTCTACACATCCGAAGGATGAATGGGAAGTACTAAAACCAGGTTCCCGACCCCCTGATCTTGGAGATTCTTTAAAATTTTTCCCATTTTTCAATATCTTAGATTGCAGCAATGTAATAGAGCGATCTCCTTTTCCTTTGGTCAATCTTAATTGCCCTTCTTCAAACTTCCAAGGGAATCTTTGCTAGGAACTGTTGGCTCCTCGAAGGCAGCACGAGCAGAGTTCTTATTATCATATCATCGGTCAAAGAAAGCATCTCTGCTGTGTCAATTTGCTGACAAAACAACTGTTCTTCTCTCGAAATATGAAAAAACGAAAACATCATACTAAAGATTATTTAAAAATATGAAAATTGGCCATTCCAAATAATTTAATAAGATATCTAGCCAAATTGATGACTATTTATTTTATATCTTACATTTTTAGGTTTAGGTGTAGTATTGCACTCCTTTGAAGTTTTCAATAACTCGATGTCAACTAAGTCAACAACTCCTGCAGGCGACAACAACAATTTTCCTGTATTACATAGGGGATTGCGTGAGCGACCTCCAAGAAAATGTGCATCTACTCTCCATTTGGAACAGTTAGATTGAATATAATTTCTTCCATCCTTTTAGAGTTCGCATAAATACTGTGGTATTCAGTGAATCCATAAGTTTAAAACTAAAAATGTCAAACACTCGAAAGCAACCGAACATAGTTATTGTTACGACAATAAAGAATAAGTTTGAAGAGTAAAATAGTACGTCTGTTCCCATTTTTATTATATTTTGGGCGTATTTGTGCCCGCCCCTGGATGGCAGGCATTTTTGTGTTTTCTCCATGGCCCTGAACCTGAACCCCCCCCATAGACAAATCCTGGCTACGCCCCTGCTAAGAATAATTCCTTTCAAATAAGAACGCAAGGGAAAATCAATTTTTCTTACGGTCGCTATAATTTATTTCATTCTTAATTATGTTCTTATAACAATATGCTCCTGCTAGCACACTGCAAGCACCTTTTACTAGTAAAATATAAAAATTAATACGATTCCTATTTTCCTAAATTAATTAGAAAACTCTGTGCTATTACTTCATGCGCTCTAACAATTTGTATGAATATATAGTGGAGTAAAACACTGTCCTTCATAACATGTGCACTTTAACAATTTAAGGCAACACATACGTTTCCTTCGGATGTTTCGGATATAACAGACAGGCCTTCCCCTCCTTTTAGTCCAATATATCGAGGCTTCACTGTATGTATGTAAAGAATGCGATGTCGGACTGTGTACAATACCACGTTTTGCAATATACCATACACGAAAACGTATCAAGTATATAATCGCAAGCTCTGGAATAATATAAATTAAAATAGTTATAACGAATCCAACGTATATTTTCAATCCTTTCAAACTTTTACAAACCTATGCCAACAGGTGCTTCTGATGGAATCTTAACTTAGTACTTAAAAAGAGTTAAAAATGAAACAATCTTTTGTTATTCTAAAAGCTCCCAATTGCAAGCGCGATCTGAGTTTATATAAACATTTGAAATACAGTTGGACCTCTATAACCGTCACCATTGATAATCGTTGTTTCGATCAACCCTCATTTGTCGCCAAATGGTACAAAAAAATTAAAAAGTTCCGATGCCAGATTGCACTGTGACAGAGAGAGGAAGATTCCTGGCATTGCCTCCGATTCAATTAGTGCCAATTAAACCTTCAAATAAGTGAAAGAATAGCATTATTCGCTTCACGCTTTAATTTAAGCATCGAAATTAATGCTGTAGCAATGTCAAACTGTATAGATAGCAACAAAAATATTTACGGATAATTATCCAGTTAATAACAATTTAATCAAAGCAATTGATCTTATTTTAAATCATTCGAATGCTGGAATCTTACTTTTTCAGTAAGTAAAACTATTAAACATCTATAATGCTTATTAAGGCAAATTGTCTCATGCATAAATTTAAAATTAGATGAGAATAAGGACGTACATTATTTTTTAACAAATTATAAGTTATATGGTTATGTCACCTTCGTAGATAATCTAAATGACAAAGAATGTTAGGCGACGGGCTACGTTTATTCAGGAGCAGCATGAAAACATTTCTTTTAGATTGATAACCTAGAACTCGCCGAAACTTATCTTCTCTTCTTTGTTAATCTAAATAAACGGTTGCGTTGATTGATATATGAAAAAAGGACATATACTTCAATTAAAAGAAACAAAGAAAATTAAAAACATAAAAGTTTGCAATCAATTACCGTGTAGCATTAATTTCCTCTCTAATTTGACTTTTAAAATACAGATTTCTTACTGACTTTGCACAATTAATTGTCAATATGCACACACAGCCTCGCCCTCAGCGAGATTTGTACCCGCTAACCTTACCTATACTGGGGAAATGCATTATCAGAGTTAAATACGAATTATTGAGTTATATGTGAAATATCGAGACCAACTTATTCTACACAATTCTTAATTTTTTATAAATTAATTGAAAAAACAGTGAAAACACTGTGCGGGTACAGCTAGTACTCCGTTAATTCATCAAATAGAACTTATAATTTTGTTTGTTTAGTTTACATAACAACGCTTTTACTCATTATTACCTCTGACGGTAAAGCAATATCAATTGCAATTTCCCAGGTTGTTGTTACTATCAGCATTTTAATTACTACAAATATAACTTTTAATTAAAGTTTAAGGCAATAATAGCCCATTAATTCATCAAATGGAAGAAAGAAGAATATAACGAGGTCTTTGAAACTGTGTAATTTTTACTTATGTACCAATGACGTGAATCTAAATTGATTCTTTTGAAAATTTTAATGTCAATCTGATTCAAACGTACTTCATTGCGTCATTTTATGTTACTTGTCGCCACCTGGCAGATCCAGCCACCTTGTGACTAAATGAATAAATAAATAAATATTATAGAGACAGAAGAAGATAAAGAAGAACGACATAGAAGAGAAAGAGTGAGAAGATCAATACTGACAGATGAGCAAAGGCAAACAGCGAGAGAGACCATAACCGAAATCAGGTAACAAAGAAGAAATGAACAAACTGAAGAAGGGAGTAATATAAGAAGAAGCCAAAACAGAATCGATGCAGCCAACGGCGGAAGGCGAAGAAACGACACAAATTTAAACTCAGCAATAGGAAACGGATTAGCTACTCGACGAGATGATTCACATTTAGGAAAAATGGATAAAGAATGTCAAAATCGTAGAGCTTTGTTTTTTAATAACCGAGAAAAGCATAACAGATGCTGGTACGAGAAGAGCACTTCCGCAGCTTCCAGATATATTAAAACTGCCGTAGAGAGAAAATACCCCTATGTGTAAAAATACGTAAGACTAATGTAGTTTCTGCACATGCCAGGACATGAAATATATATATTTAAAGCGGGAAGCTCATTAGTTCTAATTTGAAATGCAAAATCAATCACACTCACCCATCTTCTTTCTTGATATCGCAAAGCAGAGCTGGCCTGAGG
This sequence comes from Uropetala carovei, assembly GCA_036926305.1. Classification (NCBI taxonomy): domain Eukaryota; kingdom Metazoa; phylum Arthropoda; class Insecta; order Odonata; family Petaluridae; genus Uropetala; species Uropetala carovei. The sequence continues at coordinate 2,289,419 of JAXCHB010000250.1, forward strand.
AAGACGTACGATGCTGGCTGCGTTTCCAGACTTCATTCTTCGGAGGCACGCATCTGAAACAACGACAGAAGCAACTCAGAAATCTCGCACCCAAAGGATAAAAATTCTACAAAACCTTAACAATAACTTTTGATTTGAAGTTTATAAAGTAATGGAAACTGGCTAAAAATGTATTATTCATACGTTTTTAAAAACACAGATTCTCATTTTATGAGGTAAACTATAATTTTTACGTTCAAAACACAATATATATTGATAACAAACCCTTAATTAATCCTACGTTAAGAATGTAACGCCATATCTTGGCTATATTTGCCCATAAACAAATCCGTCCTTGCAAAAAACTTTACCAACTCTTCACAGAAAATGATACTTTACAACGATAAAATCACTCATTAAACATGTATGCGGTAACAAAATGTTATACATAAGGACTAATTTATAAGAATAATTACTCCATTATACATAAATATGATAAATATAACATTTACTATATACATATATATACGGTAAAGATATTTCAACTATAAATCAAAGATGAATAGAGAAGTTATTTAAGATTTCCTTACCTTTGAAGATATAAATCCTCGAGGAGATTGACCAGGACAGCTGTATCACACAATAATAACAGTACATTTATTTTCCAGAAGATCATAGTTACATGGCAAATCAATAAGACAAACTCAATCACAAAAGAAAATACAAAGTAAAACAATATAACAGCACGAGTGGACTAAAGAAAAACAATAATACATCAAAACATCACCATAAATTACAATTAAGTGGCAAAACAGGGCATACTGAATAATTACATATACAAATTCACATATCATTGATTTACAAAATAAGAAATAGTACTATTAAGAGACGTTAACTAATGTCCAGTAAGCAATGTGAAGATTACACACATTGAAACTATAAAAAACTTTAGATAAAACTTCACTTCACTTAAAGTGTCTTAAAACGTACACAAATCAAACTAAAAGTACATATTTAAAAACTGCTGTCAAAATGCGTCACATGGACCACTGTTTTCGAAGAATAAACGGCCAAACTTTTGTCAAGATCAAAACTATCAACATTAAATTTCGAATACAATAAAAAGGTCTTGTTTTTTCCTTCTAAAATAAATAAAATAAAATAACCAAAAGTATTAAAACACTGCTGTGAAAATGATTATCACGTGGACCAGTTTTCGAAGAACACAAGGCCAAACTTATATCACGATCATAACTATCAACATTAAATTTCGAATACAATAAAAAGGTCTAGTTTTTTCCTTCTAAAAAGGTCTGATGGAAACATAAAATAAATTTCGAACGGTATTACGCACATAACAGATAATCTCGTCAGCCATTTTAAGATTTCTATGAAACAACATGAAGTAACGCGCAGGCGCGCAGGCTAACCAACATTTCGTCTTATAAAGCAGGATATTTACCATTTCGACAAAAAAACCACAAAAAATAAGCAATTCCTTTTTATATCTTGATTTCACATTTTAGTAGGAACACAATTATAACTTATTATAGGATCGATAAAATTTGCTTAAATGTTATAAATTACTTGCAGTAAATCAAATTTATTGGCATTAAACTTTTGCTTTGCAAACCTAAATTTGGATTCGTCATGGAGAGGGGTAAAAATAAGGCATTAAAATATATTTTCACATTGCTTAAAAACCGACAATGTAATTAATTAAGTAATAACGAATTTTTGGTCCAAATACGATTGCGTTTTTTGGTAACATTTATTTTTCTGTAGGACATGTCTTCATAAACAATTACATGGGTAGTTTCTGCGACATTTACAAATTATGCGGAAACAATTATTAGTTATTAAAAACTATTCACGAGTGTAATTATAAGAATAGCAATTATACTCCGGAAAATACTTTCAGGTTTTTATCTTATCCATGTACTTTGGAAACCTGTGGTATATTCAATTGATACCGATAAAATATTCGTATAAATTTGAAATGTAGGTACCTACCGTAGGAACCTACTGATTTACAAACACAGATGTCCGGAACAGGTAGAAAAATACACTTGTAATTGTCCTAACTAAGATACTCTATTTAGTAAGTGAATTAGCCTTCATAATGCACTTAAGAACCATAAAAAACTAGGGTGAGTCCTTCTTCACGGTAACCTTCCACCTCATTTCCTATTTGAAATCCAAAAACTCACGTAATATATTTTCAAAAAAAACATTCGTGCGTCAATTTCCAACAAATCCTTTATCTAATTTTACAATTGTCCGTCCGTCTTTCTCCATTTGTATCTCCCATTATTACAGCTAATGCCTGTCGCATAAGTATATACGGATCATCCTTTGCATCAATTTATAGAAATTTATAAAATTTTATTATTGTAATATTATCGTATATTTCATAAAGGTAAGCTCCTCTCCATTATGAATTTTACACTAATAATAATAATACTTTATTTACGGGACAAGCCCTTTTCCTAAAAATACAATCAGAAATGTATTAAAAATAAGCTAAAATATTTAAACGTGGGTTGAAATACAATATAAACCATTAAAGCATAATAATAAGAAAAACTATCTCACATAAAAATCACATCCTATAAAAATTATACTCAAAATCCATCTGACAATATAACAGTATCGTACAATTTAAGTTAAATATGCAGGTAGAAACTTTTGTATGAACTCAACATTAACGAGGATATGTGCTAGTTATAATAAGTACTTCTCTAATCTAGACATTTTTATCAGAAAGTCTGAGTATATAACATATTGGGGTAGTCAATATAAGATGTATGAATTTATAATTTCACTATTGTTTGAAATTATGTACATATCTTGAAAATGAAGGAATATATGATTGTTATCTGCCTCTCTTCTTTTATAAATATATTTCATTCGTTGTTATTGGTAATACATAACTACAATTGTATAACTACCATTGTTACTTGCCTTATTTATAAATAGTTCATAGGTTGTGTTTGATAATATATATATATATATACACACACATGTATATAATATATACCATTTTCAATCCAATAACAACACTTTTCAAGTCAATAACAACACTTTCCAAGTCAATAACAACACTTTTCAAATCAATAGCAACACTTTTCAAATCAATAACAACACTTTTCAAATCAATAACAACACTAATTAAAATAACCTTCAAGGCTCTTCAAACCATAACGGCATTTCTTACTTGCAATTGCGATTCTTATTTATATTATAAAATTAAAGTTGAAGGTAATAATGCTTTAATTAAAGTCATTGTATTGTTTTAAAGGTTCTAACTTTAAATTATGGTTACAATTAAGATAAATGTCATCTCATGACTTTTTAAGACCTAATCTGTATTTATTGTTATTTTATATAATATATTTATCTTTAGCGTTTTCAACATGTATGTTTTTCTATTTTTAATTTTAGAAGTGCAATACCGGCTCACAATGAAAACACTGTTTTAGTCTAATGTTTAGTGGACAGATGGCAAATCGTTTGGCAGTTCAATCTATTAAAGGACTCCTAATCACATTATTATCTATATAATATATTTTGAAGCGTGTGTTTGTTATTGGAAATCCTCCTAAACGATCAAAAGCTAGAATAACCAAATTTGGTAAGATTCTTCCTAACATAGTGAATGGTCAAGGTTTCTGTCCGTCACTTTGATTCGAAATGGCGAACTCTCAATATGGTTATGATGGCCGAAACGACTATAATAACCATATTGATACCATTTTAACACAATATCAGTATGAACGACTTGACAACATCAAGGTAAATGCTAATGAACAAATTGTTATTTTGACGGGTGGAGTGCTTTAATTCTAAACAGTAATTATATTCCCATTGTTATGATTATGGTGGTTTGACTCTTTGATCAGAGGTCTGATTGTATATAAAATGGCCAATAAGCATGTCAGGAAATGTGAGTTATTAGTGCAGTATTAATCAGTGTGGGTTTGCATGAAAGGTTGTATTGGAAGAATTATTATTTTATCTTCTTATGTTCAAGTGAAAACTTGCAAGATACCACCGAGTTGGGGTTGCAATATGTGTGCATGCTGGAGTTAAATTAATATCACCATGAGTGATGGGATAAGGTTATCTAGATTGAAAGCGCACATTATGCTTGGGAAATATTGGAAGCAGTGGCAACAGCAGTGTAAGGAAAGTACATTCTGGATTAGATAAGTTAAAGGGAGTCAATATGTAAATGTATAGAGGTAGTTTTTGTTGGGATGTTTGGCTTTATTCTATGCCTACCACAAAAGAAACCATGTGATGGGTCTGCATGTCTGCATATGATATTTAAGGACGGTCTAATTTGTTCACGTTTGCCTAACTCAAGCTATTTTGTTTTGGGCTTCCTGTGCATTATGATTGCAAATTCATAATATTTTAATTCACAATCCATTTCAGTTCCATTATTCGCCTCCACAATTCATTAAATAGCTTTGTATTAAATTTGCTTTGAGTTTGTGAGGACAAATTATTTGTCAAGAATTTGCTACGTTAGAGGAAGAAATCGGGTACTATCATATATTCCCGTATGAAATTGTTATAGTTAGGCACAAGTTTTGTATGACTTCTTTTTATTGCGCATTGCTTTCATTAATTTAAACAAGTTTGAGGGCATGGCATAGGAATTCCATAGTGAATGTTTTTCAAGTTATACAATTTAAATATGATGATATTTTGAGTTTCTGTATGACTAAATAATATTTGTCATGGGCATTGAAATAGATGCTGGGAAAAACTGAAGACAAATCTGAAGAAGCAGAAGACAGAGGAGATGCGTTACCGGATGGGAGGACTACCCCGGATGTTTGCAAAGGACCGAATCAAATGATTGCAAATGATTTTCTTATCTATTTAAAGCCTAAATATTAAGCCTCCACTCCTTTGTAAATATTAAATCTGTGAATTCTGTAAATATTATCCTACATTTATTTATTTGTATAAACAATATATATTTTACATATGTAAATACAGTAATGTAAATATACTAATAAGTTAATAAAATGAATGAAATTAATCTGTTTCTAATTAATTAATTCCATCCAAAAATTTCACATTGTCAAATGAGAAAGTGGTTAAAGCAACTGTTTCTTCTTTCTGAATGAGGCTTTTGCTTTCGTTATTCTACTAAGGATTCCATCTGTGCATTTGGCATCTCTAGTTATTAAGCTACCAAGATATCTGTATTCTCTAACTTGCTCCAACGGATTTCCATCAATCCTTATGTAGAGTAATTCTATTTTTAACAAACTTTCCGAGTAGCTAGAAGATTGACATTTGGTAGGAATGTTCGGTTCTTAAAGTAGAAGCCATTTACGAAAAAAAAATTCCAAATTCCCGAGAATGATTTCCATTCCTCATAAGACAACATGGAATAATCGATATTTCCACCGGCAACCTTATTTTATTTTGCTTATTAAAATTCGCGTATTTTTTTAGTATTGTATTAGTTTATACTTCCTCCAATATACATAGTATAGAGAAAGTACTGTTTTCATGAAAAAATTCGAAATCGAGATTTCAACGGAAATACACGTTTACAAGCAAGCTTTGAAATAAATATAAAAACATATTTTCCTAATTTATAATGCCTTCATCCTTTGGTAAAAAAAATGCGCACAAGGTGAAATGATTGTATTACCATATAAAACATTTTATTCGCCAAAGACGTCTGGCATAACCCGTGCATCGCAGGATACTTTCAGCTAGTTTGTTTATAAAATATAATCCAGTGTAAATTTCGGAAAATGTGATATGATTCAGTTTTTAAAGAAAATTAAGTATTAAAATGGAGATATTATTGAAAAATGTTGTGAAAAGATGAAGGTAACTTTTAGGTAAAATAATTACTTTTTCAATTTCATTACTTTTGTAAAATATGTGCGAGATAGAGTTTTAGTATCATTGTGTGAAAAAATAAGAGGAACTCTTCCTGGTACCATGTTTGTACCCATATTTAGCTATGTAAATAAGGTGTGTTTCCAAGTTTAGGGAAACTTTAGATGAAATAAGTTTTTTCAATTATATTACTTTTGTAAAAAGGCGTGTGTGTGTTTATTGGGATATATAGTTCCTGCATATTTTTCTTTTAAGTTAGGCAAATAAAAAATATTTTTGATGTAAATATCCCTTCCTTCATCAGTGTTACAGACAAAAATCACCACTTTATTAAAAAAATTCTGTTTCTATAATTTAAACTGGAAAGTGTTCCAGCTCGCAAAGTAAATTTTTATTAAAGTTTCTGAAAACTAATGAATGTAATCTAATAATGCGTTGTATATTAAAAGTTATAAAATTTTTGCTTGGTATTAATAAAAATTCTAGATTATGTAAATGTTATGAGTTTTACCTTCTGTGAACCTAAAAGCGTGTGCAAGATATTTGTATATGTGATTTGATCGAACGTTTAAATAAATATATTCATATTTCCATTGAATGCATTGTATATTAAAAGTTATAAAATTTTTGCTTGGTATTGATAAAATTTCTACATTATGTGAATGTTATGATTTTTACCTCCTGTGAACCTAAAAGCGTGTGTAAGATATTTGTATATGTGATTTCACCAATTTTTTAAATAAATAAATTTATTCATATTTCCATTGTATTATACTCATTGTTTATAATGAATTCCCTCGGATTTATTTTTGTGTATATTTCATTGACTCTAATGATCGTCTCTGGAGAATTATTACAAAACTAAAAAATAAAATTTCCCATTATAAATTTCAAAACTTCTCGTTCTTATGCAGTTAAAATATTTAAGCAAATTCAGCATGAATTCGTATTGTTTTATAAAATAATTATTTTCACTCATTTTTCCGTTTAATACTTCAAGTTCGGACTTCGTATAATAATTTTAAGTAATTTTAAAAAGAAATAAAAAATGCCTTGCACCGATTCCAATGCTTATGGGGTAATAAATGGTTACTTGGTAACGGTAATCAACAAAGCATACATACCTAAGCGTTATATATATATATATAGATTCTGTTTCAATGATTCACCCCATATATCGTATAAGTTTAAATTCATGAAATTCCTGTAATAGTGATTTTGATACAAAATGAACCTTCGATGTTCAAATCTGATGCTTAAACAGATTTGAGAAAGCCGCTGTATGACGTCACGCTAAGAGCGACGCTATTGCCATCTGGTTATCCCCTTCCGCTAAACTTCGGAACAGCCGTTTCTAAGGGAGTTTCAGAGGCCTGGATGTGACGCTTAATTTTTGCTCATATTTTTGCTTAACGAATGTGGCTGCTCTGCGTTGGATTCTTTCTAACTCAAGTATCTGTCCCTTTTCGTACGGATCCCATATGCTGGAAGCGTATTCGACCTGAGATCTGACCAATGATAAATAACACGTTTCTCGTACCTGTTCTGTGATACTTCTTAATATTCTGCCTACGAAGCCCAATTTCTTATTAGCTGCGCCTACGATCCTTCGAATATGCATATTCCACGATAGATCACGACAAATGGTTACTCCTAAATATTTAACGTACTCCGCAGATTGGATATTCAATCTATCAATTCTGTACTCGGAGTCTAATTCATTGTTCTTCCTCTTCCAGAAACTCAATAGGGAACATTTGCTGTGATTAACTTCGATTTTCCAATCTTGACAACATGCAGAAAGGGCGTTTAAATCTTCCTGGAGCGATTTTTGGTCATCCTGACTCGTTATCTCATTATATAAAACGGTGTCATCTGCGAAAAGTCTTATTTTGCAGCGAACTACAGAGCAGATATCGTTTCTATATATCAGGAATAGTAGTGGGCCTATGACACTTCCCTGTGGAACACCTGATGCGACTTTTACCGGGTATGAAGATTTCCCATCAATAACACTATCTGTTTTCTGTTGGAGAGGAAGTGTTTTAACCAACTCACGATATTAGGGTTTATGCCGTACATTCCTAATTTTCCTATTAATTTATTATGGGGTACTTTGTCAAACGATTTTTTAAAATCAATGAAAATGGCATCAACCTGAGTGTTTTTCTCTCCGCATTGTAACAAATCGTTTACGAACAGGGCGAGCTGCGTTTCGCATGACCTACCTTCCGAAACCCGTGTTGGTTTTTCCTTAGCGAAGAACGACCATCTAAATAACGCAGAACAGAGCTAACGATTATATGTTCCAGAATCTTACACGATAATGACGTCAAGGAAATCGGTCTATAATTTTCGGGATTCTCTTTATCACCGCCTTTGTGGATGGGCGTTAGGTATGCTGGCTTCCAGTCTTTTGGAACGGTACCATGTGCAACGGATTTTTCGAATATTATTTTCAAGTAGGGTGCGATTACCGAGGCTAGCTCTTTCAACACACGCGCGGGTATGCCCTCCGGCCCGGACACTTATTTTGCTTAATCGACTCTAGCTGGTGCGCGATACCTGTTTCAGAGAATATCAAATCTTCCATCGAATTTCCCTCATCATTCAAAGCTGGTTCCTCAAATTCGTTGCTCACTGAAGTAAACGCTTTCTGAAAGTGTTCATTTAACAAGTTCGCTTTCTCCGCGCTATCGTGTAGGTACTACATCACCTGCCTCCGTTCGCAATGACGCTATGGTGGGGCCTCTACCATGAACCTCTCTAACGTACGACCAAAATGCTTTCGGATTTTCTTTCAAATTACTATGCAGAACTTTCTTTTTGTAATCATTAAATGCTTCTCGCATTGTTACTCTAGCTCTTGACTGCGCCTCTCTGTATTGATGCCGTATCATTGTCCTCTGTTCCTCTGTGAATTTTGAAGAATTACTATTTAAGCGAGCGTGAAGTTTTCTTTGCCGTCTAAGAGCGCATCTAACTTTCTGGTTGTACTATCTTGGTTCCGCACCATCACGTTTAAGTTTATGTGGAATGAAATTATCCGTACTCTCTCGCATCATCTCGTATACCTGAACACGCACCATATTTCCTCTGTACTAGCGTCGATAGATGCCTCGCAGAAATTAGGGAGTTGTGTCTGTAAAAAAGACCTATATTTGGAGAAATCGGCTTTGGCGTACATATATACGCGTCTTCTAGCCTTAACCTGTTTCTCCACTTTTAGCTTAAATTCCACGTACACAGCATTATGATCGCTTATTCCTTCCTCTATGGAAAGCTTGTTCATACGCTCGGGGTAGTACGTTACGAGTAAATCTAATATATCGTTGGATCTCGTGGGACATGTTACTATCTGACACAACGAGTGTTTAACGAAGGTTTCTATAAGTGCTTCGCATGATTCACGCTCTCTACCACCAGGATCGAAGCAATTATGATTCCAGTCTATTGAAGGAAAATCCATCTTCGCAGCTGAATATTTCGACAAAAGGCATACCGTGGGGGTGAAAGCGAACTTTCGTGGCATACTTTCATTATCTCGAATGAAAGTCTGTTACGTGTGATTCTTTCGCATTGAAAGAGAATTCATTTAAGATATTATATATTAGATATAAAATTAGTTATTATGTACGGTGGTCGATACTAGTATGACAAATTATTTCGAGCTTTAATAGATTGAAATGTAAGCCTTTTACTCGAAGGTTTAAAATAATGTGTGCGGATTATTAGAAGAGTGTCACTATATATATGAAGTAAGTAAGTCCGATAAAGTTTTTACAATGAGCTGGGTGGACGAGATCTAATTTATTGTGTCCGAATCGGGGAAAATCGAAGAAATGAAATATGTATTTCTTTAATCTTATCGGTACTACTTTAGAGAAGAAACAAATTGAACACAGAGCACTGTGTAGTGAAACCATGGTCGTATCTGTATACGAAAATTAAGAAAGTGGAAAAAGTTCAAGTGTTCAATTTGTTTATTCTGCAAAAAACGCGTATCGCTTTGTCCGATGAGTCTTGCTATCGCTCGTGTCATATGTCCACCGAATGACCCTCTCGTGATCGACGTCAAATTTCCCTAATTTTTATCGTATTCCAATTCGACCGGGAGGTGGATCTCCGGAAGGCGTGTAAGGCACGTGTAACCTGGCCTTAACCTTGCTTAACCGTATCCGAAGCCCAATTAAGTAATATCTTGCAGCCCTTATCTTTTTCCTCCGAAATTCCTTCTTATTGTCCCGCAAACCCACTCCCTTAACAAATTCTTGTTTCTTCTATCCGTCGCTCGTGGGAAAATGCTCACGCTAAGGAATGGAATGTAGATTCCTTACTCCTTGTTAGTGGTGCGAGTGATAAAGCTGGGTAGAAATTGTTTGAAGAAATCGAACTAAGTCCACGTTTTCTGGCGGGTATTGACTAAACATCCTTTGCCTGCGTTTTATGGCTGCGGATTATCCTCCGTATTTTTTCATTTCACCGGTCTTCGTGGTATTTTAAAACTTTAGTTTTAATTGAAACGCTTGCGATTTCGTTAACAATCTTAATTGTTTAGTTGAACGGAACATTCTATTTCGCCACTCACCAAAGTTTAATAGTATCGCTAGGTAACGAATCGGGAAATTATCTAGCGTAGTTCTCTTATTTTTTATACGCCCCGCAAACTGATTACGCAAAAGCGACCCTTTAATTCTAATCAATGAATTTACATGACATTTAATTAAAATTGTTACATTGAGAAGTTTTAAAGTCAAATACATTTTCAAATAGCTTTTCCCCTCGACTAAAATACATAATGTCTTAAAAAAACTTCTGATTTAGATAGCTATTTCGGCCCGTCATAGCAACCGCACCTACGAATGCTTTCCACTATTAAAAATAAGTTGGAAATATATGTCGCGTGGGCCATTGTAAATTTGCAAATTACATGAGCTGATAATATCATGCGACCGCAAGCAACATCTCCACGATTTCTCTCATTTTCTATTTGAAGTGCATTCGTCGAAGTACCTAATGAATGCCCATTATATTTCTCACGTTCAAAAAAATAATTTTCTTCTCTTCCACCGAGATTTAAACCACGACGGGCAAGAATTGATCTTTGAATTTTGTATTCGATCCACTTTGCGGTAATCGTTAATGGTTTTATCAGCGTAAGTGGCCTTCGTTAATAACATGACTTGCAGTATTTTATATAATAATAGCCGTCGTCCGTTGGTTGGTTGGTCACGCTATGCAAACGCTAATAACTGGAGAAATAATCATGATAGAAACTGTAAATTTGGTAGGGATGCTTGATTAACACTTTTCAGGTGTTGACGAATTTAAATCGCGAAAAAATTCCTTGGTTCGTCTCCAAGAGAGGCACTTGTATTTCCCATTACTTAACATGTTAAACGCGATTTTTCGACTTGCAGGCTTTTATTCATTTGGAAATTAAAATTAGAAGAAATTAACAGATGACCTTCGGATTTGAACCATTTTGAAGAAAAAGTTATAAAGTTTCTTATTCCGTTCGTCGTTTTTCGCCCACAGTTCGAAATATTCCATTTTAAACGTTAAATATGCATATTTTGTGGAAATCTCGCCATTTTAACGTGTTGTCGACCATTATCATTGTTACACCTCAAATTACTATTATTGTATACATTCTTCTGGGAATAAGGGTACCTTGAGTGCTTCAATACGAGCAAATACGAGTGAATACGAGAGAGAGAGAGAGAGGAAGGAACGGGAGAGATTGGCGTGTTTTGTGGAAAATAAGTATATTAACGTAAATATGAAAAATTTTAAGTATCAACAGTGTTATTTTAGAAAAATTGGAGATAAAAAGCATTCTTAAATTAAATTCTTTGTAAACCATACGTGCTTACGAATTTATATTGTTATTCCTCGAATTAATTTCGTAACAATGGCCGAAGTTTGGAAACGAATATAAATTAAAATTCAATTAAAATTAAAAGGACATTTAAACCTGTTAACAGGCAATTTTCGATGAAACAACAGTGGATCTTTTAATGAATTGATTTGTCTTTATAAAAGGAATTTCGGTGCTTATTTAATACAGAGTAAGTTCTAAGGCTTATAATCCATTTAAATCTAATAACAGTAGCTATTGTAGTTTAAAGAAAGAACTTTATTTATTCACTTTAGGTACAGAATGAATTAATTTTAGGCTAGCATTGCCTATTATAAAAGGAGTTACTTTGGAATTTACAGTATGTAAAGTGGAAATTGTACCGAATTGACTCAAACATATTTCAAAGCAAAAATCAATTTAAAACTATTGAAAGTTGTTGTTTCGGAAACTGAGAAGTCAGGAGTGCTGAGCGAACGATAAACGATATTGAGGTACATTATATTCCAAAATCTATTTAAAGTATTATCAGAGGCAATTGAAGATTGAACCAATTTTTTGGAACCGGAATTCTGCTTATTTAATGAAATTGACATCCTAATGCTATAATCAGTTTAAAACGGTACTTTCCTGTTAACGGGAATACCTCAAAAAATAAACATGTATTGTTGTGATATGTTACGACGTATCTGTTTGTTAACAATGCGTAAGAACGGGGGAATTGCTTAAAAATCACACTTTTTGAAACTTATTTTTTTAATAAAAGGAACGTAATTACTAATACAATCTAAATTTATGTTACTAGGGGGTCAATATGTCTTTATGGCATTTAAAATAGCTGGAAATATATCGATTTCTTTGTTATGTTGTCGCCACATGAATTCTTCCGCTGAAAGGCTTTCACATTGCATTTCTAAAGTATTCTGTCGCAGAAGTAAAGTTTCATAATATGATCCTTCTTGCACATTCGCCCTTTAGATAATATACCATGGTCTTCAAGTAAAGATACAGCTTTTTCTTCGCTCTTCGGCAAGCTCCACAAATGCATCATTAAGGGATCAACGTAAATATCTTAACGAGATTTGTTACGCATTGTTAACAAACAAAATCTCACAACATATCAGAACAATACCTGTTTATTTTTTGAGGTATTCCCGTTAACAGGAAAGTACCTTTAAAACTAATAACAATGGCTATTTTAGTAGAAAGAAAGGTACTATTTTAGTCACAAGGAATTTCTGTGAGATTTTAGTTAATTAATTAAAACAGACATAATATAGAAATATTCGATGGTTAAAACAGTGCACAGTTTTATTCTTGCGATTTTTACATGTTGCATTGACGAAAATTTAGATTCATTAAACCCGTTGAAATTCAACGGGCACTTATGCTAGTGTATCAGTAATTGCGATCAAATAAATACAACAATGAAGACGAGAGCCAAATATGACTTCGAAGCCGGCGAAGTTTTTTTCAAAGTGCGCTGCATATACGTAGATGAGTGGAATAGGGGCACAGATATCATTTCAGGATAACCTGGTAAAATGAAATAATTTCGGAGAACCGTATTACAATGAAATCTCGTTACAACGTACTTCAAATTACGTATATTTCAAATTAACCTACTTTTTTAAATCCCCGTCAATTTTCCCGTATAAATACTGTATAAATATTTCAAAATATCGTACTTCAACTTGAAATAATTTTCAATACTACGTATGAAATTCAGAGGTCCCGAAAAAGATATTTGTGGTTTTAACGTAGTATTTCATTCTTGCTCATTCAAGTCGTTTACACCAATTTTGAAGGCATCTGTTGTCTTTAGTGCTGAAAGTTCTGTGGATTGCCGCCAAAATTCCAAAGAAGGAATTTTCCGAGCTGACAAATTTAGAACCGATGATCAGTTATCCCTATCTTTGTTTTCGCAATAGCATTGAGATATAATCTTAAGGTGTAGGATATATATCTCTTGTTAGACTCATTATGGCCAGTTTCGGTTTGCGCGGGACCTGGGAGAATGCCGATCCCCCACTGAGATGATTCCAGAAAAAAAACTATACCTACTCCTTATGGGTATATTCAGCATGAAATATAAAAATTCATACTCCGTAGAGATACGTTGTATCGAGATTTTACTGTAATCTGCCTCATAAGTTTCCCTTCACTTAAGAGTTGTTCGCGTTTTGTTTGCTTCAGGAGCGGATCCAGAAACTTCTCAAGGGGGGAGGGGGGGGGGGGGGGCGATCGCCCCTACACCTATCGAATCCGCCCCTGCCAACTGCCCAAGATTTTGAAAAACCCTACCCAGTGGAGTGCAATGAGGTTATCCAAGGAGGGGGCGACCGCCCCCTTCGCCCCCACCCCCCGTGGATCCGCCCCTGGTTTGCTTGTTTGGTTGGTTTGACGTGATGAGGCAATATCTTGGGTTGTTTTTAGCAAGCTGGAGTAGCACTGATACGTATTTTATATTGGCAGATTAAACCATAAAGCCATATATTATACATATGTGTAATAGTGCATGGTAAACGATTGTCGACATGAATGAATCACTTCTCTTTATCTAATTTCAGCTTATTATATAACCGCATAGGTTGCAATAACCAAAATTTTATTCTTTTACAATAATATATTTTCATTATGTCTTAAACGCATTCTCATCTATTAACAAACTGTGTTTGTTTTGCCCTACTTTATTTTTGTAATACAGACCAAAAACCTGCGTCATTGATCATATCAAAAACTTATTAAAGTTTAACATTTAAAATCTATTGTGAGGAAAGGAAGTTTCCGTGGGTGGTTTTTTTCTGCCATTGTTTTTTTTATGTAAACAAATCCCGTCATCCCGCCACAAAGACTGAACATTGGAACAATTTCTTAGACCAAAAGTAAATATATATCTCGCAGGTGAACACCCCCAGAGTCCCCTTCCTATGTTTGCAAATTATCAGGAATTTAATTTTCTTGGAGCTATGCTTCTGACACCGTGCACACACTCTGGATCTTGTATTTATATATATATATATATATATATATATATATGTGTATATATTAAGAGCTTGGAATTTTATGAAAGTCACTTTCCATCATCAGCGTATTCGGTCGGCGGTACGTCCAAAGTTATATAGGTGCGCACGATTGTTAAATGTTATAATTTTTCTCCTACCTTCAGCTCACAAGGATGATTTCAGAATCGAATGTGTTGAAGTTGTGACTACGAATAGCCAAATAAATGGAAGGCACGATTCTCCTGAAGAGAAGGAATACTGATATAAAATAACTAGCGTAATTGCCCGTCAATATGACGGGATATCTTTAGTTAACCTTAAAATAGCTGCCTCCCTCCCCCCCCCCTCTCTCTCCTCCTCCTCCCTTCCCTTCCACCCTATCCTTCCCTTCTCACTCACTTCCTCTCTCTCCATCCCTCTCTCTCTCTCTTAAATGTAAGAGGAGACTGTTAGTCTCAATTTCGCCCTCAATAAAGTCGTTTGTCTGTCTGTCTCCCTCCCTCCATCTCTCTCCCTCTCTTTCCCTCCCTCCATCTCCTCCTCCCTCCATCTCCTCCTCCCTCCATCTCCTCCTCCCTCCCTCCTTCCCCTCACTCCCTACCTCTCCTCCCTCCCTCCGTCTCCCTCCCTTCCCCTCACTCCCTCCCCCTCACACTCTCCCCCTCTCTCTCTCCCTCTCTCTCCCTCCCTCTCCCTCCCTATCTCGTATCAAAATAATTCAATGCACGCTTACACCCATAAGGATTGATATAACTATAGGATTTTGAGGTCTAACAGTGTAATTGGTAGCCAAGGCAACATCCCGTTAAAAAGGCAATATTTCCACAAAATATGTTAATTAAACGTATAACATGAGCGATATCGAATTGTATGCGAAAAAAGATGAACAGAATAAGATACTTTGTCATCTTTTCTTCAAACGGTTCACATCCGAAGATCGTAGGTTAAATCCTAGTTTTAATTTCCAAAACAATAAAAGCCTGCACGCCAAAAAATGGGTTTTTACGTGTTACCATACGGAAAATGGGAAATGTCTTCCTAGGAGTCGAATCCAGGACTTTTTTGGATATTAATTTTCGTCATTACCTTAAAATATGTTAATCAAGCATCCTTGCCTAATTTGAATCTTCAACCTATTCCGGAAGTTTGTTAAAACGCTCTATATCGACCATCATGGAAGCGTGACCAACCAACCAACAATCCTGGGCTATTATAGTATAAAATTACAGCATTTTCTCCTGTGTGTTGGAAGCAGCCTAATTAACGATAATTGGCTAAATTATGGAAAGGCATTTTGGCAAATATAATAAAAATAAATGTAATAAGAATAAATGTAATAAGAATAAATGTATGACAATCCTATGTCTAGTTTACATCTATGTACAATACTTATCAATTTAAATAGAAAATCTCTTAATTTCTTCGTCACTTTATAACATACCGAACCATTTTAAAACTGCTCAAAAGGGAAATTGGTAAAATAATATATATAATATAATAAATACTCTTTTGAGCTTAAAAATGTTCGCCTTATAACATTTTCATAGTCGTGATAGACCAAGCAATGAATACCAAAAGTATATCGACAGTTTCAACCACACAACGATAGATGTCGCCATATTGCTTGTCGGGAGGTGCCTGTTGCCTGGGACTTGCAGTGTTGAGCGGTCGGTCGGCCAGTTCATGTCGTACTCCGTCGTAAAGGACAGAGTGCGAATGTGGATTACGGATTGGTAACGAGTAATTACGGTTTGCATTTTTAATTTTATATTGTGTCTACACTTCGTTTCTATATTATACATATTACATTATATATTATATTAATAGTATTTTAAGGTTGTATACATATACATAATTGTAATCTACGTCTGTCTTTCCACCCCATCTAACGCACGACATGGCAGGTGGGTCGACCCTTGCCACCCTCCCTCCCTCCCTCCCGGGGCCCCGACCTTGGCCAAGGTTCCCACCCTGTGTACACACAAAATCCCAAACCACGATACGATTTCCACACGATCGATGTTTTACGCAATTGACACATGTACTATTATCCTATGTCATATTATTGTTTATTTTCCACGATAAATGCTAAATCGAATTTCGATACGTATGTACCGGTAATATCTTTTCCCCTGAACGAAAACAGGTGATGCTGGAGACGTGCATTTCTTTTCCGAATGCACGAAGAGTGAAGAACGAAGACGCCCAGACACCATTCATCATGCAGGAGTAAGTATGTTTAGATGTAATTGTACTGTTTTTATTAATTTCTCCTTTTTAATAGTGATTTGTTTTTACAGAGCTCCTCTCCAACACAGGGTGTATCATCGCAGTGTGGCGCGGTTATCTCCCAGTGGAGGTAATTAATGGTTTCACTGGAGGGATGACACAGTGGTATGGTAGTCTTATTTTGATCTCAGGCATATAAAATGCCTCACAAGAATAATCATAATTAATTAGCAATTTTTCTAAATTCTATAATTTCTCTGACGTCGTTAACGGCGACTGTAGTTTTGCTGTCGTATATTGGATTTAGCCAATATGAGTTTATATGTCTATGGTTTATTCGTCTGCCTTATCATCAGTTGAAGCGGAAGAAATTGTTGTGTTATTGCCATAATTAAAGTGAAAATTAAGTATATCAATTCTTTAAACAGTATATCCTGATCTATTACATTTATTTGCTTTTTGAATATAGTGATTAAGTTTTAATGTCCATGAATAAGAAACAAATAAGTAGTAGACATATTGAACCAAATTTTGTGTTGCATTGAGTTGCAAAATGCAACGGTAATGTTTTTTATAATCAATTCTTAATTTAATATTTTTTTAGGTATATCAGTCATTTTACTTGAGCAATTCAGTGTTTTATTACTTAACGTTGAATTGGTTATTAAAAATTATTTGCAATAGTTCTCCTCATAAAGACAAACGCTTACGGATAAAATACCTATAATCGTGCGTTAGAATAATAGACCGTTTTAGGAAATGTCTAAAATATTTTTGCTAATATAGTGATTGCTCTTAATTGCAGATAACCATCAACGCCACACTGGACAGACACGGACGCTCGCGGTAAGCTCAATTTCCCTTATTTATAATGCACACGTCATTTCGTGTAAGATATCACGAACATCATTCGAGAAATACGTTCGAACCGAATTGAATTAAGTCAGTATCATTTTCAGATGTAGTGTTTATTGTTGTTGGTAGGCTTGCCACCTTTAGGACTTTGAACGGGAATATTTGTGTTTTTCCATACATTTTCAGGCTCTTGATTAATTTTACTGAATTTTCTCAAATTAACCGGTTATAAATACGAGGATGTTTTTTGGCGAAACGAACTTCCCGACGTTTTCACGTACTAAAATATCGAATGATCAATAGCTCTTTAATATATATGAATTTCAAGTTGGAAGTATTTTTTTCATTAATCTTGAATGAAATTCAATTTCGGTTCTGCTAATGTCTGGACGTATGCAGGTACTCAAATATCTCTTAAATATAACGACATATAATATATTTCTTCCGAATGTGGCAACTTCATCAGTTTACATGTTGAAAAAATTTTCGTAACTGTTGGATATTATTTATTATTAATATATATTTAGAATTCTTTGCCTGTTATATCAACCCGTTCATTTTCAAATAAATGCATCACCTGTACGTATTCTTCAGTCAGTAAGTTGAATAGAATATATCGCACTCTGTTTGTGATAATTTACTGTTGTTTAATTTTAGCATGATCACAACATTGGGATATTTCAGATTAAGTATATATTTGCACTAAGGAATAGTACTGCAGTCAGGTTCTTCTGTAGCGTGTGAGGAAAATTCGGCTTGCTTTAACGTCACGAACAGAGACTTGGTGATGCGTTTATTCGGAAATGAAATATAAAAATATTTCTTCAGAAGATGATTTTTTAATTGTATTTTATTTTAAAGACTTCAAAGATGAAAATTGTTGGTAATGTTTCTGTTTTCAATTTTGCTTCGGGATTTAAAACCTCAAAAGATGTAAATCAACTAGGCTTCACAATTTTCTCATACATATAAAGCCTGTAGCAATGTTAATTTTAAATTTGGTATAGGTAAAACTGGCACTATATGCAATACCTGAAGTGTATGTGGCCATGTGGTAATTTCTTTTTGTAAGCATTTACTCGGTTCTGTTATTTTAGAATTACGTATCATAAAGCTCACGGATACATAATTTTAGAATATAGTATAAATGAGCATGTGCTAAATATTCTTGAAACTACCATGCTGATTTTTTTGCAGGGAAGCGAGGACTACGCGAGAGGGTGGGAGCTGTGTACTTAGGAGCGTAGATGCTGTTTACTTAGGAGGGAAGGTGCTGCTTAGTTAGGAGAGTGGGGCTGCAAACTCGGCTTAGTAGGTTCGTCAACCATAGTTTAGTAGGTGCGACAAACTTAGATTAGCAGGTGCGACAAATTTCGATTTGTAGGTGCGACAAACTTAGATTTGTAGGTAGAAGTAGTATTTAGGTGTGTGAGTATGTGTGTGCATGGTAGTGCATGGATGTGCGCGCGCACATCTTTGGGTAGTGGTGGTGGTGTGTGTGTGTGATGGGTGATGGTTGTATGTATGAATCATTTTGTCATCGATTACATTGTTTAGCTAGACAGATGAGAGTACTTAAGTTTAGCAAGCGTTAGCATGGTGTAGGGCTGGCCAACCCAGCGAGCTCGCCATGTTAAATAATGAGCAACGATGGCCTAAGCATTACCTCCTGGGTGCCAATGGAAATATGCTTAACTTGAAGGGTATAGAAATCATTCCATTCATATTTTTAAAAAACCTCCAGTTATCAGATGCAAAACAAGTTCTAAAGGTTTCCCAGTTTAGGATTTATTACCTTATGACTGAGTCTTCATTAATTATGTTGAATTCTACTGTTGAAATGTTATTTACAGTTGTTTATCTTAAACTGTGATTTCTATTTCATAAAGAAATCTTGTATTGTTAGTTTCTACATCACTGTTTAATATCTGAAGATAATACTTTAGGCTAATAAATGTATGATGCAACTCTCTCTAAATAAAATGTTTTAATTTTACCATGAGTATTTATTTAAATTATAAATTAAGTAAACGTTCGATGACTTTAAATGATTCTTTGATTTTCTATATCAATTAATTTAATTTATACATCAAACTGTAGTGAGCTTAAATCTGACATAAGTTTTACAATTCGTTTATAAGATATTTCTATTGCCAGGAGTGTAATTATCGAATAGCATAATTGGCCATCAAAAAACAAATGAAGTTGCAATAGTGTCCCAGATAAGGAAATGTAAACTTCTTCCATCAAGTCTTTGAGGTAAAATGTCCTCTGTCCTACTCTAATGATAATTAGGATGCAAAATGTCCTACTTTGTGATACATTTCTGTTTGGGAGAAGATCTACCGGCAGCAATGCCCCTAATCAATCGCATGGCTACTGGGACCTAATGGGTGAGTTTTGCATTGCTGTCTCCTCCACTCATACTTCGCATTTAAGAGATCGCAATAATATAGGATAGCAAGAATAACAGATTGTCACTGTTAGTTCTGCTTCATCTATCATCAAAGATTGGTCATGTTCAGTGAAGTGAGACTGCATCACATTTTAGTTCCGTTATATGTATTAATTAAATATAAAAAATTTTCTGTCTTTTCTCAACAAGTTATATCAACATTTCTTGTAAATTTTGTTTTTCTAATAAGGAAAGCAGGCTTTACTTCCTGAAACTTGGGGAGATATCAAATCTGCATTTCCAATCAAAAGAGCATAGTTTGAATTGTTCTTCGGTATTTTCATTTATATTCATAGAATTATGTAACATATTAAATTTTGAAGTTTTATTCAAATCATATTGCTGCCATGAGAGTGATTTTTGAAGGTTATTTTCAAATCTTGGCTTTATGGGTCCTTTTACAGCCTAACTATATTTTCCGTTTAAATTGGCTTCGATCAGGAGGAGATCCTGTGGAGAATTAGAGTGTCTTTGATGCCAAATTAGCCTTGAATTCTGAGTTATTATGACTTGAAAACTGACACGCTGCTGAGTCTACATTGTAAGTACTTTTATGACCAGCCATCATGGATAATGGATTTATCACCTCTAAGAGCAATCAATATTATTTTGTGGAATTACATTATAACTAAATATCAGCTGTGGGTTCATCCTACAAATGTAAAACTAGCTAATATCAGAACATTTGGTGTAACAATAGCCCAAGAGGTCGAGTCACCAGAAAACACACATGTAATCAGAACATTTACTCATTAGTATGTACCATGAAATAGCAGATTATGAAAATTTCCAATTTTTTTCCTTGTATGAGTACATAGTCATTTAAAAAGTTAGTATCACCAATTTAAAGAGGTATTATTGAACTCATCATTGGCCTAGAAGAATATTAGCTATCCACACAGGGTAGAACAAATAATTAATATTTTAAATTAATATCCTTTTCCACACAATAATCACAATTTTTAGCTCATTTTCTTAAAAGCCAGAACTTTGTCCATCTGTCATTGGACAATCAACATTTTTTAAAGAGGTATTTAAAAAATTCTTTTTGAATTAGATAGCGCTTATCCATCCTTGAAGTTCACTGCAATTGTACTTTTCATGTAATTCATAGTTTTCCCTCTAGGTGACTTTTGAAATGGTATTTACCCAAACTACTGAAGCTAGAGGAGCGAAGTTTTCATGAATGGGAAGGTCTACGTTCCAACATTGCGGGTTTCCCCCTCTGCAACTAGGGAGGCAAAAGAGAATTTTGAAAATTTTTAATAAAATGTGTTTCCACCTGTTGCTTTAGTAAGTGTATATTACTTGTTTGAATTTAAAAATTTGTGAATTGCTTTTGGAGTAGACAAGCGTCTAAACTTAGGACACCGAACTTGTCATGGTTTGTGGCAATGTGATATACTGTTCGACAAAAATAAGGAAATTAAATATTATTATATCATGATAGCTGGTAAAGTTTACTAATAAGTTTTAATTCTTTGTTTATGTTAGCCATATAACCAAGATTAGTTAATGTATTATAGTATGAAAGTAGAGGATAGCTAGACAATTTGGCTCAACCAAGGCAAACTTAAGGAAATTTCAAAATTGTAAAAGATGTTATGTTGTCATCAGCATTCACAGAAACATATTGTGGGAGCAAGGGGAATAAAAACCAGGGTCAGCTTGAAGCTATTCCAATGATAAGACTGCATTCAGCCCCAGAGTTCCTATGTAAACTGTTCAACTTCAATAATATTTATTTTATTTTATAAAATATATTCTGAAAGATATGTCTCTTATTTTTCAACCAGTAATTCTAGAGGGAGGGGCAAATGTGCACGGTCATGTATATAGTATTAACCCCTTAAGCCGATAGCCCAATTACATACTCGCCAAATGCAGATATTGCTTAAATTGCGATTCTATCAGCATAAAGTAGCCTTTCATGGGACTATATGTGTCACAGCAGACCATCGATATGTGATCTTTCAATGGATCACCAATTTCCTGTCAGTTTGTTAGTTTTTATACTTCGGTAGAGGAAATACGTAGCGTAAGCTACGCTATTTAGTAATTTAAATACATGCTTGAGGGGTTAAGGCAATATTGAAGATGTGATAACAAAAATTTATTGATAGACTCGTAGATATAGAATTTATTTCATTTTTAATTTATATATTTTGCTGTAAAGAGGATTTTTATTTACATAGAAGAAATAAATATTATAGCGCTAATACCATTATTAGTCCACACCTTACTAGTAAAATCCAAGTGTCTGTTTGTTAAAATATATATATATATATATATGTGTGTGTGTGTGTATATATGAACAAATTTTGAACTCTTTATTTCAATTTCAATAAAACCTTTAGCTTTTAATTGGCTTTCCCTAAAATTTTAAATAACACAGAGAATGATAACAACTGTGTTCTTAAAGTACTATTGAGTGTGGTGAAGTAAGAAATATGTAACAGAAATTAATACTCTAATTCTCATATCAGAACATAAAAATAATTAACTTCAAGTTGCTGCAATTTTAGAGTTAAAGAACTGAAGTGTGTTTAAGATTATGAAATGAAATATAAATCTAAAAAGATTTAAGGAGTGTTTTTATTTCGCTTAAACAATGATTTAGTTCTGACAGAAAGTTTAAATTATGGATTGCCGGAGGTCCTTCCTCAATTTTTATGAGATGTCGAGGACTGAAATTAGGGTTAGCAGATATCCCGTTTCTTTTATAAATATCTCAGGTTTTTAAAGCTTTTCTTTCAGTATTCGAATGAAATGGAAATTTTGAACTCATTCTTCGTGAAGAGATCTGCCACTTACAATGCGCTGGCTACCGCCGGTCTGGCTGGACAACGGATCGCACCGCGAGTTGTCTACCAGTTCAACTCCGATGGCCTAAGGTCACGCTACAGTGTGATCTTAGCCAAAGAGTCTAATAATGTGCGGGCGAGTCGCTGGGTCAGACACGCTCCGCTAAACCCACATGCGCGATGAAAGTGTAGGCCACCCTCGAGGGAGGGTCGGGTGAGTTCTCCTTGCGGAGACGGCTCCGGCCAACCCTCTGAAACTTCGGTCAAAAATTGTGACGGAAAAGTTCGGTAGTCTAATCCTAAGCCTACTGGCGCTAGTGTCGAGTAAAAAGGCGAAAGGAATGGAACGGAACCAAACGGAACTCTGTATCACTCTGTATACTCCGTGTCATCTTTTTCACCTTTTAAAGCGGACATCTTGTGAGAATTTGTGGACTGGTTCTGTTTTAGCTGTGGTTTAAATTTTTACGGAAAAATGCCGATTATTATAAGGTGTTCAGTCGTTGGTTGCGGGAATACACGGGAAAGTCCTGGCATCAAGTTTTTTACTTTCCCGATTGACAGGAAGTTGTAAGTAATTTCTATTTTTCCATTTTGACGATTACGATAAACCTCGTAGTCAAACTCCCTTCTTTGGTATCTAAAATATTTCAATTTGCTATTTTTATGAAGATAGGTAGTAATTACACGTTATGTATGTGATTTATAGGCCATCGTCATAGAAGCTTCTAACAAATTTGGCTCATCTACGAAAAAATTGTTGCATTAAAATTTTTCAAGGGGTCAGAAAATGGTCTGAAATGCTTTAACCAGCCTAGACATACTCCAATGCATAGATGTCTTACCTGCAATTATCATTTCCTTTGTTGGTAACTTGGTGCGCAGAATTATTTCTATAGGGCAGCGTTTCCCAATTTAATTTTGCTACGGAACCCTTGCAACTCGAAAGAGTAGTTGCGGAACCCCAAACAGTTATTTTGTTTATAAGGTGAAAATCAAAGCACAAGTAAGTACAGATAATAATAAAGATAGGTCATGTGATCAACATTTCGTCTATTTTCATATATTTAAAGATAAAAATCGTTTATATGAACGGCATCTAGTCGATTTCTGTATTTTATTTTTGGTTTGTATTTCGAGAACCCAGTTTCGCATAAGTACGTGCTCGCGAATGGTAATAACTCTACAATTGCCCGTCTTGATAAGTCTGAATATTCATTATATAAGCTGCCCCAAAATGTAATCAGAGAAACTTCTTTAAATGTTTGTATTAAATGGACATCTGAAGTGATTTCGATTAAATTTTCATAATCTAGTGCAGGTAATCCTTCTGGTTTCTCGGTTATACAGAATGGATTTCGAATCCAGTTATTGTTGTCATTGATGTTTGGAAAATACTTCCTGATGTTGGTGTATAAATTGCGAATATGATCTACAACGTTGCTCTGAATTTCTTCTTCAAGTTTGCATTTGTTTTCTTCAAGGAAATCATTGAATGTTACGATGCTTTATTTGATGAGTAAGGTAAGCAAAATTTATATTTTTCTGTGTAACTTTACATTTCTAATGTGTTATGATCGGAATACAGTGAAGTAGTTGTCAAGCATCTTCCTATCGAGGTGGCAGTTGGAGAAGATGTCTCCTATGCTGCTCCATGAAAGCAAAAAAAAGAACAAAATATACTTGTTCTTCAAGTGTAGTACCACTTTGTCCCCACCCATGATTTCTTAAATTTCATGGAAAGTAAACTGCATTTTGTAAATGTAAAATTTTTTCTGTTTTTGCATGTTTTGTATTGTGCACTGCATGCACAAAATCTGCTGTATCTTCGTGCATAAATTAAGAGGACTCTTCCTGGTACCATGTTTGTTAAAATATTTTGCTATGTAAATGTGTAATTTAGATGTGTGTTCCAAGTTTAGGTAACTTTTAGATAAAATAATTACTTTTTCAATTTCATTACTTTTGTAAAATATGTGCGGGATAGAGTTTTAGTATCATTGTGTGAAAAAATAAGAGGAACTCTTCCTGGTACCATGTTTGTACCCATATTTAGCTATGTAAATAAGGTGTGTTTCCAAGTTTAGGGAAACTTTAGATGAAATAAGTTTTTTCAATTATATTACTTTTGTAAAAAGGCGTGTGTGTGTTTATTGGGATATATAGTTCCTGCATATTTTTCTTTTAAGTTAGGCAAATAAAAAATATTTTTGATGTAAATATCCCTTCCTTCGTCAGTGTTACAGCCAAAATCACCACTTTATTAAAAAAATTCTAAGTTTCTATAATTTAAACTGGAAAGTGTTCCAGCTCGCAAAGTAAATTTTTATTAAAGTTTCTGAAAACTAATGAATGTAATCTAATAATGCGTTGTATATTAAAAGTTATAAAATTTTTGCTTGGTATTAATAAAAATTCTAGATTATGTAAATGTTATGAGCTTTACCTTCTGTGAACCTAAAAGCGTGTGCAAGATATTTGTATATGTGATTTGATCGAACGTTTAAATAAATATATTCATATTTCCATTGAATGCATTGTATATTAAAAGTTATAAAATTTTTGCTTGGTATTGATAAAATTTCTACATTATGTGAATGTTATGATTTTTACCTCCTGTGAACCTAAAAGCGTGTGTAAGATATTTGTATATGTGATTTCACCAATTTTTTAAATAAATAAATTTATTCATATTTCCATTGTATTATACTCATTGTTTATAATGAATTCCCTCGGATTTATTTTTGTGTATATTTCATTGACTCTAATGATCGTCTCTGGAGAATTATTACAAAACTAAAAAATAAAATTTCCCATTATAAATTTCAAAACTTCTCGTTCTTATGCAGTTAAAATATTTAAGCAAATTCAGCATGAATTCGTATTGTTTTATAAAATAATTATTTTCACTCATTTTTCCGTTTAATACTTCAAGTTCGGACTTCGTATAATAATTTTAAGTAATTTTAAAAAGAAATTAAAAATGCCTTGCACCGATTCCAATGCTTATGGGGTAATAAATGGTTACTTGGTAACGGTAATCAACAAAGCATACATACCTAAGCGTTATATATATATATATAGATTCTGTTTCAATGCTTCATCCCATATATCGTATAAGTTTAAATTCATGAAATTCCTGTAATAGTGATTTTGATACAAAATGAGCCTTCAATGTTCAAATCTGATGCTTAAACAGATTTGAGAAAGCCGCTGTATGACGTCACGTTAAGAGCGACGCTATTGCCATCTGGTTACACACTACCGCTAAACTTCAGAACAGTCTTTTCTAAGGGAGTTTCAGAGGCCTGCGGTAAGTGCGCCAGACTACAGTAGACGCCTAAAAATACAAGGTGTTAAAATCATCCAAGAAACTCTATAGAAGAAACATGTTTTTTGATATTCTTAATACTTATCACTAATTTTTTCTTGGCGGAGTGACGTCATCAAAGAATTTGTCCAGTATTCACAAAACTGGAATTTATCTTCAAAGTATTACTTATGTCTTCACTAACGTAACAGATCATCTCAAAACATTTATAGAGATGCACCATTTTTTTGTTTTGTGCTGTGGCTACTCGTGATTACGCTGATATGTCCGTCATCCATCGTTCTGTAGGCCCTTTGAATCATCATCCTAGGGCAGAATACATTTTGAATGTTTCTTCGTCTGCACTTACTCTGAGATGTTATAATTTTATCTCTTCTACACGAATTTGTACCGAAGGAACACTTGTAACCATCTATAACTGTAGAAAGTATTTTTCTTATCGAGAGTAATTCTATGCCTCTTAAATTGCCTTGGTATACTAAAATCAATGGAGGAAGCCTTCATAAATAAAGTTAAAAACTTTGTAAACCAATTCCACTTTATATCACATATGCTATGCTTCCTCTTATTATTATTGTTGGTAATTATTCATTTTATAAGCTTGATAGCTAAATTTTAATTTTGGAATAGCTGGAACAAGTTCTCTATACTTAATCTAGCTTCCTATATATTCAACTCTGAAAATTTATGGATTGAAAAACATTTCTACAATTTTTTTAGAAATTGTAACTTTTCCAGGTGTTTACTCCTTTACAATCTTTATATTCATCCAAACTCACTTTTTAATAGCTAAAATTGAGGCTATTCTGCACAGTTTGCAGTATTTCAGTAATTTCTTTATCAAATTTCTAATATTAATTAGCTTTTTGTCACACCAAAGAATGACATGATAAGCAACGTAGATATTTGAGATAATCACTTAGTTTTTGAAATTATGTATTTTGAAGAATTTTAACAAAAAAGTTATCCACACCTCTTTACACAACATATTATACCCAGGGCTGTGCCCAGACACATTGCTGCTTGAGGTGAGATAAAATATGCTGCTTTCATTTTTTCTGTACATGCACCTCAGTTGTCACAGATAAAGTAGAATGAACAAAAATGAAACTTTCTTGAATATAAATGCAGAAAGTAGGTATGATGTTTTCAAAGAAAATAAGCTATCATATCCTTATTTGTACAATAAATAAAAGATTTTTTAGCAGAAGTACATAGACTACTCTGCTTTGTGCTTACATGCCAACAAATTCCACTCAGGGCTGCTTTATCCCGTGGACAGTTGCCTAGGGGCCCATGATATTAGGAGTCCCTGGGCCACATCGGTGACAGTGAGTGAGTCACATTGGAAATTGCCAATGCTTTGGATTAAAGTTCAATAAGAAGTTATCTAGAGATCCTTAGGCACCATGAGTGAAAGTCAAGTTAAAATTCTGTTATTAGGGTAAAAATTTCAATACTAATATCATTATGGAATTTAATCTTAGAAATACTTTGAGAAAATATAAAAAATAACATTAAAAAGATCTTATTTGAAGTGAGAAATATTTACCAAGAGATCTCAATTTAATGCTAGCTATTTTAACATTTTGATAGATAAAACAATATTTGGTAGTTAATTAAAAAATTTAAGTTTTTAAAACTATGAAACATTACGTGAGTAATATATATTTGGAATATCATTACTGTATCCAGTGCTGTAGTGGAGGGTATAGGCCAAATACCCTCTGCTTTTTTCGAATGAATAGGGTATACCTAAAGTGACCAGACGTACTGATTTAATCAGTACAGTACTGATTTTAGAGACTGTGTACTGATTTCAAATATGTACTGAATTATAAAGTTGTACTGATTGTAAAAGAAGAAAAAATCTGTAATTATTTAGTTCATTTACTGTGGGATTGACGGTTGAGGTGGCTCGGGTGCGATGTTGCCAGGATGTGTAAAGAGGACTTGAGGCAATGCTGTGTAGTTCCCCCTAGCAAACAATACCTCCCCTCCTCCTATGATTGGCTGTGAGGGAGAGGAGTTTTTCAGTCTTTCCTTCCAAACCCCCACCCCTTCTCTACAACTATAAGTCTCAATTCCAAAGTAATGTCGTCCAGACAATAATAGTTATGGTTGTTTATGTCATGTGAGTAGTATAATATTTTAATGCTGTTTAGTAAAGTAACATTATTCTCAGAATAGATTATTAATATTATTATTTAATTATATTTAAAGACCCTGCCATAAATAGAATAACAAATTTTCTGATCGACTTCAGCAAGAGTATCCAATATATATAACAATAATGCTATATACCTATGTATACTGTATAAAATTTCAATATATATGAAGTATTATATTGAAATTAGTTTTCTGTCATGAATATAAGAAATATTAAAAAATGTACTGATTTTACATCTAGAAAATCTGGTAGTTTTCTTTCATGAATATAAAAAATGTACTGATTTGACATTAGAAAATCTGGTCACTTTAGGTATACCCTCTTCCTTTTCGAATACCTTATACCTACGCCTTGTGAAAAATTATACAAGTCGATTAAAAAAAACAGCTCGTACCTTTTCTCCTGGCATCGTAAAATTACAGTCGTGTAATTTGCTCTAAAAAACTGGATAAAAACCCTCCCTCAAAGTTTTACTTTAGTATACAACATAACCTCCGAACTTTTTACGACTACATACTGCACTGACTGTATCATCTGCGGAAAACCAATATTACCTTGATAGAAGAGCTTCCTTGAAGAAAAAGTTTTTGCCCACCACACTTTTTTATATATTACTTTATATTAAAAGGAGTCGTATAATTATTCCAAATTGCTCCTGAAAAATATGTTCTCACTAAAGCTAACTTGACCCAAGTCTCCCGCCATAAAACTTCATGAGACAATCACTAGGAGCGCTAGCGTCTAGTCCTCCATGCGCCACCTGGCGCCGCCGTCCATTTCTTTAAAGAAGAGAGCACGTAGGTGACGTAGGTTTTCTCGTGGTGGCAGCCATCATACGACGAAGATGAGGTGAGTGGTTATATTCTGTATCTTTAAATTCTAAAGCCATCAGACAGTTCTGCCTATTATTTTTCAAATATTATCACCCTCGTAACATTAGTTTGCTTTTTGATACAGTTATTTTTTAATAATGTTTTGATACTTGAACTTGAGGTGAACCACGTTTTCGGTTTTCTTCTTGTAGTTCGAAAGTGTCCAGGGAAACGCTCTACGAGTGCGTTCATGGTGTTCTTCAGCACTCCAAACTAAAGAAGCGAAGGTTTTTGGAGACGGTAGAGTTACAAATTGGATTGAAGAATTATGATCCCCAGAAGGACAAGCGATTTTCAGGCACCGTCAAGTACGTATCACCTGACAAAGATGCCAAAGCTGAAATATTCTAATGGAGTAATACAGTGGCAACTTGTCAGGTAGCTGGGGTAACCTGGCGGACCTATTCTCGAGGTCTTAAAATAATCGGGATAGTAGTGCAAGCTGCTAATTAATCATATGTTAACATGGTACGTGGCTTGTAGGGCCAACCCTCTTAGTAAATTTAAAGGGTCCATCAAATCGGATGACACTGCATTAAGGGAAATCGTAATTTATCGGGCACAGAAATTATGCATGGGCCTTAAGTAATATGACTTACTATATTAAAAGTCAATACATGAGTTATGTATTGAACTGAATGTTATCACCGTAATTTTGATTTGTAAGGGTAATATTTTCCTTTGTTATTTCGTATCGCCATGGGTTCAAGTTTGGAAGTTATTATTAAAGAATTAATTTTCAGGCTAAAGCACATTCCACGGCCAAAAATGAGCGTGTGTATACTTGGAGACCAGCAGCATTGTGATGAGGCAAAAGCAAATGAAGTTCCTTACATGGATGTCGAAGCGCTGAAAAAGCTCAATAAAAGCAAGAAGTTGGTCAAGAAGCTCGGTATGTAATCGTACAATTGTTGTCGTTACTTGATGCAAATGATGTATTCATGTATTATCGGAAGTTAATGTCGAAATAGAAGGCTCTAGAATTACACTGATGCCAATTTATTAGAAGTTTTTATGCTTTTGTATTATCCTCGAATCTAATTTTTCGCTCGTCTTTTTAGCAAAGAAATATGATGCCTTCCTAGCAAGCGAGGCTTTGATTAAGCAAATTCCACGTCTCTTGGGACCCGGGTTGAACAAAGCGGGAAAATTCCCTGGTCTCCTGACTCACCAAGAAGCAATGATGCAGAAGATAGACGAAGTCAAAGCCACAATTAAGTTTCAGATGAAGAAGGTAAGACCATGTGCAATACAAATTTGTTGCTGTAGCATTGTTAACCTTTATTACAAAACTGTTTTACTTGCAGGTCTTGTGCCTTTCTGTGGCTGTGGGACACGTGAAAATGACGCCAGATGAATTGGTGCAAAATGTCCATTTGTCAATTAATTTTCTTGTCTCGCTATTGAAGAAACATTGGCAAAATGTTAGGTCCCTAAATATTAAGTCATCAATGGGCCCTCCACAACGATTGTACTAAGTGTTTTATTTTGCATAATAAATATGCATCGAAAGTTGGCATTTTACAATTATTCTTGGTTCCTATTAAGTTTTCCTGTAGTAGTAGTAAATCGGATGCTATTTCTATTAGCTGTTACTGATTCATGTAATCACTCAGAATTACTTGAGTCCAATGTACAATCGAGCAAAGGAATGATTGTTACTAAGGCGTGCAATTCTTTGTTCTACCCTGTTGGACTTGCTAGTTTATCAGAGCAAGATTTGTAGTTATTGCTGCAACTTCATTGAAATCATGGGTATGTTTAGTGGGACCATGCATCTCTAAAACCTATTTGCAAGAGTATATTTAACTATGCATAAATATTCCATTTGAATTCATCTAATTTAGATTTCCTGTGTTAAGGCTGTGCTTCAAAAAGTGAAGTATGATTGTTACTGTAGTGTTGAGGGTAAGGTTTTGAGGTATTTTTTAAGGTGATTTAATCATAATGCAGCTTAATTATAATTGTAAGGTTTCCCAAACCTGACCCATTTCTGAAAGCAGATTTTGAAAGTTAGCAATTCCCTAGAAAGTTGTCCCTAATGGCACCTAAGCACTGCTTAAAGTGGTAGCTTCATTTTTTAAAAATAACCAAATGGGAAAGTATTATAACATGGTATGAAGCAATTAGGACAAAAATGTTAAGAGTTACAAGTGAATAGGTGCTGCTGCAAAATAAGAGGATTAAACCAAGTAAAATAAAATTAGTTTAATTACAGGATCAGGGATAAGGTACATTATGTAACAAGTTGCATCAAGTCTGTGACTATATGCAAGTTTAATGCTGAGTATCGATGAAAATGATGTATTTTGTATAACTGATGAGGTTAATGCAGTTGCTAACAATCAAAATAAATTTACTGTAGAACTCTCAATCAGGGATTAGCAGTTCATGGTTCTGCAAAAGATAAAATCTTGTTGGCATTAACAACAAAAGCATGATATATCAATCTTATATTTATTCTTTGTTAAACTTTCAAAAGCAATGGGAAATATATCAATTTTAAAGTATTATTCCAAAAGCAATAAATATGCACGTAATGAAGTTTACTGTGGAAGTGATTTTAATACTACCTACGTTTAAGAGCTGTAGTGAGGACGGTGAAGCTTCATAAGGGGGTGCCAAATGGAAGTCTTATTATACACCTGAAATGTTATTACTATTTGTTTTTTTTTCATTTTTACAAATTATAATGGTTGAACTTGGGTACAGTTGAAGAGCCTTAGCTAACCCGAGTCATAGGTTAACATGTGCAAATGTAATTGCTGACGTTCACCGTTGCCTCTACTTTCTGCAAGCTTAACCCTTATTTGCCCTCCTTCCCTGTAGTGTTCCCAAAAATGTGTGCCCCCACCCTCGCACTGCAATTTCCATCCTTTAATACTGTTAGACCGTGCATGTATCAGTAAGTACGTCAGCAATATTTTTAATAGGACTGTTTTTAGCATGAAGCAGAATGGACTAATGCGGGGGGACAAATTTTAGAGGGTCCAACAATAAGGGTGTATTAATTATAAAAATTGAAAAAAAAAATTTTTCTTCACGAGAAAAGAAAGTGACCATAATCTTTGTTCATATTTACCTAGTTGAGTTTTTGTTTTTTATCTTACCGCTTATAAAGTCTTCCTTCCACTAGGGGAAGAGATGTGAGAGGAAAATAAAAGAAACTCATTGACTTTGGGATTTTATTACTGTAAAATCTAAGAAGGGAGACAAAATTGCATCAGAAATAATCCAAAAGTTGGAACAGGATGAACTTGATATAAAACTCATAAGAGCTCAAGCATATGATATTGCTGCTGACATGATCTGTAAATTAATCAGTTGCAAGGAAATAATTTTAAAACCATCTTGCATGTTTCTTACCATGTGCAGAGCACTTGCTTAATTTAGCTTGTTACCATTCCACTGAAAAAACTACCTGTCAAATTAAGGAATTTTTTGCAAAGGTAAGGAAAGTGTTTCTTTATTTTGCTTGTTCCACATTGAGATGGGCTGCAATCATGGAGGTCCTTGCGGTGACATTGAAAAAGCCTGGTACAACATGGTCATCAAGAGCAAATGCTGTGAATTCTTGAAGGTTATAATTGAAGCATTTATTGGATTTTAATAGAATTGAAGGATGAATATGAATGCACAGATGCCTTAGCTTTGATAAAGCTGATTGACATGCAATTTATATTTTTCATTTTAATTTGAAACAAATGCCTCAAGAAGGTCAATTGCGTCATAGATCTCTTCAGAGTGCTGATGTGTAGGTACCAGACCCAAAGAGCTTTAAGTCACAATTGAATAAGTATATGGAGGATAAAAAGGAGCTTTGTAAAGAAGGTATACCTGCTGAGCTGCCAAAATTAAGAGGAAGAGAAAGTAAATTTCATGACCATATGGAAATTGAAGTGTCCTCAATACCTGGAACAACAAAATAATCTCTACAATGCAGTACATTAGGCAATAAATACTCTTCAAACACATCTCTATATGAAATTGATAATGATTTACAATTTTAAAATTGTACTTTATATAAGATGAAATTAAAACCCAGTAAAAATGCTACTAGTACAACTGTATAAAAACAAAGTGGGTGAATACAAGTTAAAGAAAGAAGTTCACAGTTTGAAACATCACTTGCCTTCAATTTCTAATTTATATTCAGCTTCTTGTAATTCTTAAGTCTTATCTGTAGATCATAACTTATTGTTTATTCTGCTATAGTAGTTTACTCTAACCTCTTCTCCATTTATATTTTTCCATCTCCTTTCATTCATTTTCTTGACAATTTCCTTTGTGGTCCATTTTCTGTTTTTCCTTACTAGTGTATCTTATTGTATCTTTTACACTATAATTTTCTCTAATTATATTTCCCTGTCATTTGATATTTTCCAACTATGCAACTTCTGACTTCTTGTCCATTGCATCTTACTTCTCTTTCATCTTACTGAGACCCCAATTTCTTTTTCTTTACCTTGCTTTCTTATTTGCTTTGGCTCTGTAGCTATAATAATTATCAGAAAATAATGATCTCAGCATTTGTCAATTTCGAGAAATATACCTATTTGCATTCTAAATACCTCAAAGCAGGCTATCAATTTCATGCCTCATTCTGTACTGGACTTTTCCAAGTAAACAACATGATTTTGACTATTTTATACTATAATAGCCCAGGTCTGTCGGTTGGTTGGTTGGTCACGCTTTCACGATGGCCGATATAAAGCGTTTTAACAAACTTCCTGAATAGGTAGAAGATTGAAACTTGGCAAGGATGCTTGATTAACATATTTTAAGGTAATGATGAAAATAAATCTCTAAGAGTCCTGGGTTCAACTCCAAGGAAGACATTTCCATTTTCCGTAAGGTAACATGTAAAACTCAATTTTTTTATGTGCAGACTTTTATTGTTTTGGAAATTAAAATTAGAAGGCATTAACCTATGATCTTCGGATCTGAACCATTTTGAAGAACAAATTTCAAAGTTTCTTATTCTGTTCATCTTTTTCCACATACCATTCGAAATCGCTCACGTTTAATTAACATATTTTGTGGAAATGTTGCCATTTTAAAGGAATGTTGCCTTGGCTACCAATTATATTGTTAGACCTCAAAATCCTATTGTTATATCAATCCTTATGGGTGTAAACGTGCACTGAATGCTTTTAATATGAGATAGGGAGGGAGAGAGAGGGATGTTAACGCAGGGGGAGGGAGGGGGAGATGGGAAGGAGAGGGTGGAAGGGAGGAGGAGGGAGGGAATGAGGGGGAAGGGGTGGAGAGAGGGAGTAAGGGGAAGAAGGGAGGGAGAGAGAGGGAGACAGACAGACAAATGACTTTATTGAGGGTGAAACTGAGACTATATAGTCCCTTCTTACATTTAACAGAGAGGGAGTGAGGGGAAGAAGGGAAGGAGAGATGGGAAGGGAGGAGGAGGGAGAGAGAAAGAGGGGGAGGGAGGCAACTATTTTAAAGTTAACCAAAGATATCTCGTCATATTGATGGACAATTATGCTAGTTTAACCATATTTTAGATATGACCATATTGTTATTTTCACAGATATTCAAATACATTTTTCCACCTTGGTTTCTTTTGTCTCCAGTGGTTCCAAAAGTGTAGTCCACAGATCACAGGGGATCCCTGAGGGTTACTCAGAGAATCTGCAAACAAATTTCCTTAATGGCAGATACTAGTGTGCAACTCTCAGTCAGTTTCTGGAGGTTACAAAGTGCAAATTAGATTATAATGACATTGCCCAGCATCTGCATGATTTAAGATGTACAATTATGGAGTATTTTCCTCCACTTGTCGAGAATATCAGTATGGTGTGAAACCCTTTTTTTGTGGGGAGTGAACCAGATAGTTTCTCAATGGAAGATTATGAGAATATTATTAAAATTACAACTAATTGTGAACTAAAGCAAAGATACAATGAAATTCTGCTGATAAACTTCTGGGATAGTCTCATCCAGGTATATTCAAATTAATCCATAGCTGCAGAATTCTTAGTCTTGGGCAAAGCTTCACTGAGATCAAAAACTGATATTTTTACAGTTTTGGGTCATGAACTTATCTTACCAAATACCCTCGATTTTAGAAGAAAACAGTTATATATTCCCCATTAGTGACACATTAAAAATTATTTCCTTTTTGATACAGGTTTCTAAATGGTAGGAATCATTATCATAGATACTTTTCGTATTACTCTTGCTTTGGATGTATTTTATAAACTATCAATCAACTTTTTATGTAAACTAGATCTCTTTAGATTTTGTAAATTTTCTGTTATTTTCTCACGAGAAATTCACAAATACATAACATGAGTGATATCTGTTAGTACATCCACAGATGAAAATTATTTCTGCACACAACCTTATTTATGAAAGGCCAAATGTTTTTAGCTTTATTTGCAACTTGGTCGTATGTAACCCTGGATTTTAACTCTGGAATGATACACTGTTAAGATATCACTGAGTGAAATTACACTAAAAATTTTATGATTAAAAAGTCATCAAAAGGATATTATGTATTGCACAAAATAAAAGATAACCATAATTGTATGTAATAAGAAGAATTTTTCCTATAGGTGTAATACTTGTTAACATTTAAACATTATGGGTACAATGTATGTACCAGCAAATAGTACCTGTGGAATGCTGTGCCAAACAAACTATGATATTTTACACTATAGGTGTTCAAAATGGGTTCCCTGGGACCCTAGATTTCCATGATAGACATAGGAAGAGACACAATATGCTATTCCTTCTCTCATTTACAGCAGGAAATGTGCTTCACTTGTAAACTGTATACTGTATATGGTAAGGAAACCTGAGCTTCCACTAGCTAAAATTAATGTAGAAAACTCCGGAGCCAGTATGTATGTACTATAGAGAAATTTTGGGCCGATACATATTCAGCTACAATGTAGCCATCTTCAGGGCCAGGACTTGAGAGTGCATGAACTAGTGAAAAGAAGAATCCGGTGACACTCTCAAGTATAATTTGAGATACATAAACTATGTAAATAATAATTACAGTGATTATAAAGTTAATTTTATTGCGATTTGGCTAACCACCTCTTAGTTAGGGTTCTGTGAGTAAATATATTTGAATATAAGGGTTCTGTGGCTTCAAAAAGTTTGGGAACTTTTGTTTTACACTCTTATGTTTACTGCCTCCAAATTTTGTCCAATGCTATCTAGATTTCTTGCAGTTGAAATATTTGCAAACTGATGATCTAGAGATCCCAAAAAGAAAATAAAACTTAAGATTGTAGGAATGTTACCAGCTGTTCCTGCATTCTCATCTGCTCTCTAAACAATATCTGAAAAAGAAGTGGAAATGAAGAAAAGGTAGTCAATTTGCCCACTTTGAATGGCAGTAGGGTAAAAAATTTGAGGATGGAGAGGAAAAGAAATCTTCCAATGTTATATATTGAGATCTTGGTTTCCTCGTAAATTACCATCAGTTTGCTGTGTGAAACCATACTGAGTGGTTGTTTCTTCTGTGAAAAATATCAAGATATTATTTTGTAGTATTATATTATTAATTATATTAAACAAGCATTGGGTGACAAAAGGTTACGGTATCGTGTGCATGCAGCAAACAGCATACAAAACAACGCAGGATATCAGTGCCAAAATTGCAAGGTTGTTCTATGTTTGGAGTTGTGCTTTAACTTATCATAAGAAGGGAGACTTTTAATTCATACCGTTTGCTTCAAAGGAGTTGAGAAAAACTGTAACCTCTTGTTGCTTCTAAACTTACATCGAAACCATCAAAAACTTTCGTTAAGTTCCTCCTTTTTGAATTCCTTTCAATCGCTTAATTTTGAAATTTCGCGCTATATTATCGCTCTTATTTTTTCAACACTTGTCTTAAGTTTAATAAATTATCAAGAGGCTAACCATTTAAAAATGTATTTTTATATATTCTGTTAATTTTTTAGTTTAGTTAAATGTTTTAATCAGATATTTATTCGTATATAACCCACAGTCATACTGGAATGCGAAACGGTCCGATTCATTGGAGCAGCATTCGATTTTCTTGATCGCATTGCGAGTTATGCGATGAAATAGATTTGTGATATGTGGAACTAGCATCATAACTTGGTACTCATGCGATGATCGGAGGATCGTTGTCAGTGCGAGTTGTCGCACTCATCGTTGTGTATTTGGAACATTATTTGTGTTGTAAGGGCCGTAAACAAAGCGTTTATGGGTGCATATACGCTACTTGGAAATAACGAGGCCCAGATTTACCAGGTATTTACACGATTTGTCTGACATCGCATGCTTTGTGTACAGTGGAACGAGCTCTCATTTTTCTATTATGAAGAATTGAACTATATTCATTATGTTATTGTTTCTTTCATGGATCTTGTTATTGTATCGTGTGTGTTGCGTCGTAGCTGAGCATTAGTCTTATCATTTTCAGCGAAGCATAAAAATATTACATTATTCTCTTTGAGACTTAATGTTTTCTTTTACGCCATGTATGTATATATCTAAAAGAGATGCAAATGAAATACGTTGGGAAATTTATTTTTCTTTAAAAAATATTTTATTCGCCGGTGATAATTTTAATGACATTCCAATTACGCGAACTAATGTAAATGAGCATTTATAGCATTCGCCTTTATCTAGAATAAATTTCATTCGTCTATAGTTTTTATTACGAAAACTTGACTATTAGATGGTTTAACGCAGTCATATATTCGGCCATTACTATGAAAAAGTGTGTTAGTGTTTATATTTACATACTGTATGAACGTCGGAAAGTTTAAAACCGAAACGGCACAAAATATTGGCGCTATTATTTCATCGCCAATGAAGATTCAATGCAGATAATGATATCTGCCACGTTGCCTATTTAAGATTCATCTCCTCTGCATACAAGGGTCAAGGACGGAAATCGTGCACCATCAAATGCTTTCATCCGAGCTTCCCCTCGGCCTCGCCTCCCACGCCCACCCGTTGCGTGGGAAAGTTGGCTCGCTTAATAACCACTTTGTGACCAATTGGAAGAGGGAACTTCCTTCTAGTACACAAGGAAAGCATTGTCTAGAGCTGTGATGCGGCCGTGGCAGTCGTTCCCAGGCACTGTAGACTTCTAACTGGCTGGCTTTAACGCATTTTTTAATAACTACGCTGAAGTTAAAATGCCAGGAAATTAAACGCACTTCAAATTGCATCGGTACATTGTGTGATCTCGTGTAATTGTGCGTTTTTGTCGTCATGCGTATGACTAAGTCACAATTCGTCTCCTAATAGGGGATTCTACCTAGTGTCTGCATAACCTACATCGCGCGACGTATAATTTAATATGTAGTAGCCTACACGCTCCAAATGTCGAAAGTGTCAATATTTCATGTGGCTGAGAGCCTTTAATTCTGTAGGTCTCACTCGTCAACGTGCTCCTCTTTTATATAAATGACGTAGAGCATTCATGTATGCTTTATGGCATTTTCTTCGGTGACGTTGATCCGAAGTACAATCTCGGAACTAATTTTGCGTTTTAAGTAAGTTTTTATGCCTTGGATGCCGTTGTTGATGCGTCACAAAATTTTCGTGAATATTCTTCGTCGTAGCATCGCAATATTAAAAATCCTGTGTGTACAAAAAATAGAAGGCCATGCATTGTAGTTTCTGCCATATATTATTCATAATACTGAGGGTATGTGACGGTTTTAAGGACTACTCGAAAATATAGATGATTTTCTCCACTTATTCAGCATTAACACGGCTTCGCAATCAAAATTTGTTAAGGCATATCAACAATCAGTGTTATAGAACTTGAGCCCATTTTTATCGACAAAGAAGTGTTTAGTGTAAATTTGTTTAAATATTTTCGTGTCTTTTCATATAGGCCTGTTTAACAGTAAGTAAATGTTACCACGGGGATTTCGGTGAATATTTTTATCGCAAGAGTCCTTCCTTATTAAAAAAAATTAAACATGCATCACATTTTTATTTCCATCGATGACTGTAAGTCATGATTTTGATATGGGGTTTATTCAATTAATCATCTGCATGAAATATAACGGAATTCCCGATAACTTTTAAAGTGCTGAAAGGATCAGGTCTGCAAAGAATGATAGAAGACCGCTGGGCTATCAGCTAACGTTTCTTTTGGTTTTGTTCTCTATTTCCGGTTATCCAGAAGATTTTTTTCTTATGTTTATCGAATAGCAGGTGATTGTTGAATTTTTATAGCGTGTTGGGCGTGCTCTGACCCTCGAAATACGCGATTTTGGTCCTGGGGCGTTTATAACGTCGGTGCGTCACACCGACAGGTCCCTCATGTTGAGTGCCCAAAAATTATTCACGAATGGCGAAACTGCATGTCGATTCTTGCTCAGAAGCTTGCCTTTGTGTTCATAACCATCGGAGACGATGTCAGTAAGCGATTCTTCCTCTATTTACACTTCCGTCATTTTATTTTAAATAAAATTAATATTTTGAAAATGAAAATTCGAAATTTTATTGCAGATCGGTACGTACAAACGGCCCTCCTGGAAAAATTGCACCGAGTATTTCCAAGTCTTAAAAGCGCCCGTTTTTGTCGCTGCGTTACGACACAGTTCCCCAAACCCGGAAGTGTTTTATCCGAAAAATCGATTTCTCTCTACAATCCTTAACGAAAGAGAATCGTGATTTTTGCATTTAAATGGACACTGTCTGTCTCTGTGATGGAAAAATATGTCTTTGCGTGTAAATTGTCGCCGTAGGAATAGTAAAGTAATTTCGGTTATATATTTACCAAACAATATTTTAATTTAGAATTTTATTATAGGGAACGTGCCGCTACCCCTTGCTATCCTTCTTGGTTGGCGCAAACCTCTAAAATTCACTGAATTACGGAAAGAAAACATCTGGAACAATGTTTTTCCATCTAGCTTCCGTTTTCATCACCCAGATCGCCGTGAAATTTTCTTGTTTCTAATCTTCCTGTGATCTTGTATAATGTTCCAGTGCCTAGGAAAGAGAATTACTTTTTCCCTTTGAATTTTATGATTGAAAAAATTTTTCTTATCAGTTATATTTTTGATGATTAGTTTGCGAGGGAAGAGAAGGTTTGAGGTAGCGCGGAAAACCGCAGGGTGATTCGCGGAAATAATGATCCATTCTTATCCCTGAATGGGTCAGTATTTATATTTATAGATGCAAATGTAAATTGAGTGCGTGTTAGATCAATTGCACCGTATTTTCGTCCCGACGGAACCGATTATAGAAGTGTCGCGGAAAATTTTAATTCACTTTTTAATTGTATTTGTAGTTTTTAGGCAGGTGACGAAATGGAAAGTTAGCTGTTTAAATATACATGGCACGTATAATTACAAACAGTTCTCATTAATATGCTCGAAGCGTTCTAGATGCGAGAAAGGGGTGTTGGAGAAAATCATGTGCGGAGAAAACGAGGTGTCGAATTCCATAGGACGGGGATGGCACGCGAAATATCTCTCGATAACGCGCTTATTCCAACATCAATCCTTACAAATTTCAGACGTAACTAATGCGATTATAATGATTTTGCGCAACACTATTATTCGTTGTTTCCTTTTCCCAAAAAATTTATGTGGCCGTCTATAAGAAAAGAATCGGCTTTCGCTGACCCAGGAGGAAGGAACGTAATAATTTGTACGAAGTAATATAAGTGTCCAGGACGCTTTCAGACTGATGAAGGATTGCAAAAGCGTACACCGAAAGGACAAATGATCATAGCGAGAAAGGGGAGGAAAGTTGCGATGCCGTATCATCTGATAGAAATGGAAACAACGAAAGAGGTGGTGGAGTACTTATTTGGATCAAACGCCATATCAGGGTACGAATGAAATGAGCATCGAAGTTTAGTTATACTCTTTCGACGGCATTCTTTAAGGCGAAACTTGGCATCGTTGCTGCTCTTAGGAGTTGTATTGCATTCTAAGGTCGACAAGTGATATAAGCAGCGGCAGATCAGATCCGCCTTCCCACTTCTACTTATTAATAGCACCCGCGAGTTTTGGCACGTCTTTTTCGACGGCTTACCGAGGCGAATCCCAATCTTTTTCTTTACCGAAGCAGTCCCAAAATACGTTTTTCTTTGTTTCTTTTCAGGATCTTCTCTGTTGTGTAGCATGAGGAGCTATATTAAATCCAATGTATTTTCCTCCTGAGATATCTGGTTTTCAACATCATAATTTATCCAACGAACCCCAGTGAAGACAATCCTACTACGTGAATTTTATTCTCCCCTTTAATAAGAACGGAGACATCCTCGACTAGTTGTTCTTTGTAATGCCGGATTGTTTCCGACGAATTTAGCATTTTTAAACTGGAAAATAATACGTAGAACATATTTATTCTGGTTTAATTCCCCCTCTAAAATACTATTACACCGCTCCCCGGTTATAACGCGGGGTTTCGGGGGAGGAGCTGCGACCCGCGGTATAACCGAGGAACACGAGCGTATTATCCAGTACAGCACGTACATACTATTTTTTATTTATTTAATTTCTAGAGACAAAATACAATATAAACGTCAGTACAAGAAATTTATTTAAGCAATTCTTGAAAAAGCCAGTTTTGATTTTATTTTACCATACTATACTTTACTATACTATAACCGGGGAGCGGTGTTGTTTGAAAAACTCATCAAAGGTTTACTATTGTATCAATAGGTAATACGTAACTGGAAAAATCGCTCATTTAAACGTATTTTCGTATTGTTTTACGTGATTTATTCTGTGCTTATCTACAAAGTAAGATAATTTTGCAGTTTTTATTTTAACAGTTAGCTCTCACTTTGGAATTTTCTTAATCTGTAATTTCAAGCACCTGCTCCGCAATAATTTACGAAACCTTCAAAACTAGCGTCAGCAGATCGGCGGCGATCGGTCATGTTGTTAAAAATGAAATTTTATTCTATGCTCGAATTAAAGTGGTGTATAACAAAATAAAACAAGTATTGGTGGGCTAGAAATTGAGTTTATTAAAATAATCGTCCTCTCGGTAAAAGGTCTCGCGCGTGGGGAGCGATGGTTCTTAGGATCCGAGCCAATTACCGAGCAGAATTATGTCCTAAAGATAAATATTGTGCGTGTATATATATAAGTACATTCCGTGCCCGTGCTGCGTATGGGAATTTGCGTGGACCTACCAAACGTAAGCGACACGAATAAGCGAGACGAAACTATCCTTAATAATCCACAGGCTCCATAGATTGCTCTTTAACAGCTAAAATCTCATCTTAAATGAAAAATTTCTTCACCGAAACCGATATGGATTTTTTAGGTGAGTTCCGGTTTAACCCGACAGTGGTCGCGCAGTTTTTTTTTCGTGAGTGGTCGCATGGGGTAATCGAATACCCCAACTTAGTTAACGCTGTAAAAAACTTTTTTGGTACGTTTTTTCAATCATACTTTATAGAATGACTTCTACACTCTCCTAGGACATAAAAATGTCATAAGAAAAAAAACTAATTAAGGAAACATAGCAGAAAGGAGCCCACAAACAATAAAATATAACAATTAAGGTGATGGGTCTTTTTGCAACCACTCTCCACGATGTAGAATTGATGCTAAATTTATGGAGAACATTTTGTTATTCATGGTATCTCTGAATAAATTTAATATTCTAAAAGGTTTAAAATAATGTAAATGTCCTAATTACAATTTGTAGTAATGGATAACACTAAGCACTAAACGACCATATTGCATGTTACTATTATTTTTATTATTTCTCCGTCGTCGTATTCTTCATCGGATTCTTCATTCAATGTCTTTAAAATATCTTCTAGCTCTTTAGCAAGATCATGCATTCGCGTTTTATTGGCCATGTTGTATAAAAAAATAAATCACACAGAAAACTGATAATACACAACACAAGTCACTTTTCAAAACTGGAACGTCAGTGGTCGCGTGGGGTACATATTTGGATACCATAGTCTACTACCACTGTCACGGCTGAACTACGGGCTAACAAGTTACCCATGTACCTAGGATGACCTTGAGAGGTACAGAAAGGCACAATAAACTTCTATCTAGCGTGAAATGCCAGAAGTAATTCTAGAGGTGGGGCATTTAAATACCCCGCGCGACCACTCAAGGGTTAAAGAGCTGCATTTTAATTAAATGCGTTTCTTTCACCTTCATCGTTTTCAGAAAAATCAGTCACCTGAATGTTTACAAATCAGTATATCTCCCTCGACATTAACATATTTACTTCACTCCGATTAACTGCTCAAAGCGTCGAGTGGCCAGCATATGTGATTTTTTATATCAAGTTGCAATCGCAAGAGATTCTTGGCTGATTACAGGCGAATATGCATTACGTTCGGAAAAGTATGTACTCGACTATAAAAGAGCGTGAGGTAATGGAGGTCTACAATTACCAGTAATTATCGTTATATTTGACGAATGATTTACGCCAGTCCGTCCCCGCCTTATATTCCCTTGAAAATGATCTGCTCGCGCACAAACTTCGCATTTCTCTGTAGAACGAGGTGGCAGTTTTCTCTTAAAATAAACAGCTGAAGAATGGACTTCATGGGAATTCCTCAGCTTATCACATGGGACAAATCGTCGAGGGCTTCCAGAAATGAGTCCATGCGTTGTTGCAATACACAGTCAACCCGGGATTGCTCGATTCGCGTGTATACGAAATAACTTCGGCGACATTGTCAAGAAGTACGATTTTCAATGAGAAATTTGTTTGATTAGTAATAGTAGACGTATTTTTCAGAATGAATTATTGTCACATTGGCAATGAGGTTAAATTTAAGTGCTTGTTTTGAGATTTGGCATTTTTCAGTTTCATGCTGTTACGAGTGCATAATAGTTTAAATAAAAGAAAAAATGCATTCCAGAAGCATCTGTTAAGTTCCCCGCCGTATCAGCTGCTTGTTACTTCAATTACTTAGAAGAATTGCTCCTGACTCGAGCAAAACG
The DNA here is from genome assembly GCA_036926305.1 of Uropetala carovei. NCBI lineage: Eukaryota > Metazoa > Arthropoda > Insecta > Odonata > Petaluridae > Uropetala > Uropetala carovei. Next base: position 2,333,774 of record JAXCHB010000250.1, read on the forward strand.
TTTTTGTAAGGTGGTGACCGAAAGAAAAGATCTGCCGATGGTGGAATTATTTGATCTCGTCGTAAGCACGTATCACAGTGACTAGTTTGAATCAATCAAGGTCATAGGGGATAGGAAGTCAAATACTGAAGTAATAACATTTTTATTATGGAAATTAAACATGCCATGTTGCGAAATACTGAAGGTAAATTAGACGAGATTGGTATATGCTGACACGGAAACATATCGTAGTTGAACACCGTTGCCATTTTGCGACAGAAACTCAGATATATATGCGACGAAAATTACCATCTGACAAATGAAAACATTCTTAAGTCTATGGTACACCCGCATACTTATACAGTAGGTTGATTGTCCGACCGCCTTTTTTTTTTACTATTTCAGTCGAAGCAGAGTACCAACATATTTCTGTTAAATAGCTTATCATTCTCTACTATTTTATGGTGGGATTTAACAGGTTAAGCTATGGATTTTAACATAAGATAGTTTTCATGGCTTCGGGCACAACTATTCGATCAAAACATAAGCAATTACCAAAGCGTTGGGCTTCCGGCATGACGGTCGCGAGGAATTAAGGTCAAGAGCTGGAATGCGTTCGTGTCTCTGAAAGAATATCGGGTCTCAAATGCGGTCAGCCGTGTTATACCTACCCTAATTGTCTTTACCGCCAAACGAAACGTGTTAAAAATCGCGAAACGGGGTGGGAATCGGATTAAAAACGTTAAGATTAGGGAACCAACCTTTGACTCATCAAATCCGTAAGTTTATTTTTAAAACAGCGGGTTGTGGAGAACTCCCTTCGAGTGTTTTTTTATCCTTGGAGGTTGTTTACATTTGCTGGCGCCCTAAATCTGCTCACTGGTTCCTTCGGTACTGTTCATAATGCCGTTTTAATGATGATGACGGTGCGACCATTGAGTTTAATTTAGTTAAATAATTGTGGCGAAGAACTTTTTGTGTAATGTAGTCTTTGGTCAGTAAAATAGCATTAACATTTAGATTTGGTTGCAATTATATTTTGAAATTACCTTTTGTCGCTGTTTATTGTGCGTGAAATTGAAGACTTTCGCTCTTTTAAGTTCGCAACGCATTGCAAAAACAATGTCTTTCGTAAGTCGGTTTTCGTGCTCACGCGACCAGCGTAAATTCAAGCCGAGCCTAGTGACGTAAAGCCCGGGGGTCGTTTTAAAATTTCCTGGATAAAGGCAAGGTTGTTTGGGAGCGTATGCGACGGGCGTTCTGAGAATTTCAAAGTATCTCCATTCTCCGCGTTTTGGCACGCGCGATTATCTCTTGCGACCCTTTCGTGCCTGTGTTTTATCAGTACGATTAAGAGCTAGTGCTAACTGGTGTTTTTTAAAAAGTTCTGGGAAATTTGTTATTTTACCGAAAAGTATACGACTTTTGGTGAACATTGTATTGTAAATGTGATTATTTTTTTATATTTAAAATTTTCGTTTCTGAAATACGTTCTTATTTTGTATGTATCTTCAGATAAGTGTTCGCATTCTTAAAATGTTGTGATTGTGATTTAAATTAAATACCATTATGAGTAACAACAATTTTATGACTCTTAAAAGAAAAGATAATTTAAGGTTGCAGTCTTTTAAGCCTTAGGTTATCCATTATTTTTATTGACTTAGTGGCCATCATATTCTCAGATCCTATTATTTATTTACTTTATATATTGTTATGTAGATATTTAATCGCTAAATCTTTTTCAAATGGTTTCAGATGTGTTGAAGTGCCTTAAGGATGGGCAATCAACTACCACGAGGGTGAATCAATGCTGGAAGACATTTTCCTGAGATTGAATGTAGCACCTGATTCAAGTAAGACATTATTATTTGCAGCATTAAATATATTTGCTCATTGAATAGATTCCTTACCTTTAGTTCTATCTAATGTGGATTTTTTAACCTACTAAAAAATCTTCATTTGTTTGTAACACTTCCTATAAACTTATTTATATTCATATTTAAATAATATTAAAATTTGGAGCTGTCTCATCCAAAAGTTAAAAATAATGTTCTGTATGAATGCTCTCAATTTATGTGCTATGCACTTGAAGGTCTTATTAACTCATTTATTTAACATCTAAAGTTCATAGCCTGTTTACCTTTGATAATAAGCTGTAGCTAGTAGCAAACTGTTAATAATTTTTTTGTTTATTTTTTTAAATTATGTAATTAACAAAAATGCAGAATTTGAAAGATATTATATGCTGAAAGAACCCATTATGTTGTTCACCTATCCAACATTATTCCCGTTTCCCTTCAAATCAGTATAAAAATGTTGTAAATGATCTGAGATTTTTTAACCCACAAAATTTGTCAATACATTACTTAACTGCATTCTCCCTTTTACAAATCTATAAGAAACATGGCATTATTAATTTTTCCTGTCTCTCTCAAAATATAGCCCTACGTGATGGTGTGAGTAAAGGCTATGAAGGGAGTGGAGCAGGAGGAGGGTGCCACAGTGGCCCCACCTCAGCCGCTGAAACCAGAGGGTGAGCAGCCTCCCTCCACAAAGGATAGTGAGCCACTCAAAGGGGGCGATGTCAATGCCGTCAATGGCTATGCCATTGATCCTCCACTGCCGAATGGTGTGGTTTCTGACCATGAAGTGGACTCGGCTACAACATCAGCCATTGTTTCTGACTCGGCAGCAGCTCCTTCCTCACGCTGGTCATTAGAAACTGGAGGGGAAGGAAAGGAGGTGGTCCTTGTGCGGCTGCAAGAGGAATTGAAAAGGGCAAGGGCGGAAGTGCGTTTGCGAGATGAAGAAGTGACACGCCTCAGTCGAGTCCGTGAGGAAGTGGAGGCAGAGCTTGAGGAACTCACAGCTAGCCTGTTTCAAGTGAGTTATTTTTGAAAATTTTGGAGTTCATATAATCTGATCCATATCCTTTTTACTTTCTCATATACGAAGTATATTGAGAAAGTATTGTAATCGGAAAAAAGTCGACCTCAAGATTTTTACGGAAATATACGTTTTAGGTGTACCTGAGTCGGAAAAAGTGGTTTTTGCAATGCCTTGTCTGTCTTCACGGCACTAGAGCCTAGATGGTAGAGCGAAAATGAATGAAATCTCGTACTTCGGCATTTTATCATACAGAAAGAAGCCATGAAAAAATGGTTGACATTGCACAATAATTAAGGGCTGTTTATTCTATGCAATTTTAACAATTTGATTTGTTCAAAAACGGCTCCAACGATTTTGATCAAATTTCGTACAGTTACTTGAGTTAACGTCTTCAATAATACTACATATTTCATATTTATCAAAAAATGGATATAAGGCTAGTTTATTCTTGGCAACTTTGTCAACAATTGGAGTCTCTAAAAAAACGGCTTATACGATTTTCATCAAATATCTTGTAGTTATTTAAGTTGATGTTTATAATGATTGTACATAGTTTATATTTTTCAAAAGATAACTAAACCATGCATTAGCATATGCGAAAGTTTGTACAATGTATGTTGTACCAATTTTTTCTAGTTAATACCAAGAAATAGTTGTAACTTCTATGAAAAATATGCTTCTATTTTTCTGACGTTTATATATTCCATTACAATGATTTATGCCAGGTGGTCCCAACCATTTCATTGTGAAGAACACTAAGCTTTTTCCTAGAATATGAAGTGAGTTATACCACTATAATTTGCAAAAGTAGGAATTATCACAAATAAAACCATATCAATCTCAAAGTTATTAATAATATTATATAATGTGTTTATAAAGAAAACAAGCTAACAAATTAAATCACTGGTGCTAATAAAGGTAATTTAAAGCATTGTAGGAAAACAAAGAGGGTGGTAGTGTTCACGAGCACCAGGTTAGTTGGTTTAGAGCAGGGATTCTCAAGTGCGGCCACCAGACAATTTCAGTGTGGCGACAAGAAAATTTCAATAATTCAAATTATTTAAAGAAAAACAATTGTTTATGATAAATAAGTAACCATTGTCATTAAATAAGAAGGTATGTATATGGAAGTTTTTACATGATTATCGTTACATTTTCTGTAATCTTTCCTTGATGCGGCCACGAGGGTTTGCTTGTGGCTGTAGATGCAGCCACAAGAAAATATCTCCTGAGAATCACCGGTTTAGAGCATCACAATTTCATACCCAAGTTCCAATTTTGTTTATTTTCTCTCATATGACTATTCAGTTATTTTGAAAGTTATTTTTCCTTATTTAAAATTAATGAAAGTAAGACCAACTTAAATTCAGTAATTTTTAACAAAGATAGACTTGCATTATTTCTTTCAGAATCCTGCAGAGGTGTGAGTTTTAGATAAGTTTTACTAACTTAAATACTTTTATTCTGATATTAGGAATATGTTCCTTTGACAGTGCATTATATTCATCATTTTCATTTTGGCTGTTGTAGCATAATTCACTGTATTTTGTTTGCGAAGGAGGCTCACAATATGGTGAGGGAAGCTAATGAACGGGAGGCAGCATCAGAGCGAGCACTGAAGGAATGTCGCATGCAGGCGGATGTTTTGACTGCTGAGGTAGCTGCATTGAAAGCACTTGTGCTTACTTCAACCCCTTCCAGGCCTAATCCACACCTACATCCCCAGATCAGCGGTGCAGTACCTCGTGAGGATGGTAAGAAAAAATATTGCGGGAATTGTCACTACTTTTTGGAAATTTTTTTTAAGTGTTCACTTTCCAGCTATTATAAGCTGGTAATCGGAGTTGGTAGCTTTTATAAAAAAAATTTGTTTGGTTGATTAATATGATGTTGATGGATATCTTTTGACTGAAACAATGCAGCACCTAAGAGAACTGGAAGGTTGTGTCAGGACAGTTTTAAAAAAATGTTGTAGGGTGAGCTATAAACGTACTGTATTTACTTTAATTTAAGACAACTAATAATATAGATTCCTCCCTTTTTTGGGCTATAGGAAGAATATTATTTTATTTCAAACATTAATAGCGAAAAATTTATTTTTGTTCATTTATAATTTTCATGTTTTCATACAGTTGCTCCTTACATCTAGTCATTGTTTATTCATCATTTTTCCATGTTTATCTCTGGAAGTCTTTGAGAGTTGCTTCATCTCTCTCCATTTAATTAATAATAATATTGACGTAATTGACTTTATCACTGTTTAGGATTCACAAATTTTATACTTTTTCAATCTTAGGGACATCATTTAACCGGAAGCACAGGCGCTCTCCATCCCATTTTAACCTCAAGTATGGCCGAGAAAGTTCACCTCCAGAATCTCCATGTAAGGAACAACAGAATCAACAGCAGCATCAGACAAACTCAGTGGCACTGCTGGAAGCAGTGCAAATTGCTGGTCGAGAGGATTGGGAAGTGAGTACTAAAGAGTCCTAATATTTTGAGACAATTTGAAATAGGAATTTTCGGTTTATATTAGTCTGATAAGTTACTTTTCATAGTCAATCAGCATGAAAAAGATTATTGAGCTGATCTTATTATTTTATGCATGTGATTTTATATACCATCAGTTCTGGAAATTGTAGGTCACACCTCATAAAATTGTTTCTTTTTGCATAATTCCTTTTATTTAGTAATGTATTTTTGAACTATAGCCCTTTTGTGGCACTTTCTTTTCATTGAACTCAGGTGGACCCTGTAGTGCAGCAGGAGTTTGTTGCATGGCGTGCACATCCTTCACTTAACCCTTCAGATCGCTTCCTAGAGAGAGTCTTCCAAGAGGACATCCAGCCATCACTTGCCTTTTCTAATGAAGAGCTTGGTGAAAAAGTCATGGCAGCTGCTAAGGATGGCCAGATCTTCATTGAGGCAATCCCTGACAAATCGAAAATACTCTTTCCCAGGTAGTTGTTAATTGAATTGATTTGTACTTGATATCCTAAGAAAAGACCATTGTTAACACGTTCACATTGAGGTGATCCACTGGTTTTGTAAAAGATATAAACCTCCAAAACTACACCTCATGTTGGTGAAAAACCTCCATGCAAATAATCGCATCTTGAGATATAATTGCACATGTTGTCTTCTTTTTGTGTTTCTTTGACTACCTATAATTGTAAAATCATTTTCCTCTGTCATAACATTATATTATAAATATCTGATGAAAGTAGATATATTTTCTGCATTATTAAAATAGTATTTTTTAATGAACTAGTATTGAAATGGTTGCTGTAATGTCACTTGCATTCAGTTTAGATTATTGATTTTTGAACATTTTAATTACAGCATCATTCTCTCAGTTAAATCCTATCTTTTTAATGCACCTATCCTGAGTTTTTTCATTTTGCCTCTGTCTGTAATTCATATTTCCCATTGTACCTGGATGAAATCTCACATGAAGTGCATTGAGGTAATTTGAGGAATATCCGACTGTAACCTCTGGCTTAATTTTTTCAAGAAAAGTCTCCTTTTCTCTTGCTATTTATTTCAATTATTTTTATATGCCTCATTGTAAATCTGTGAATGGAAACCTCAAAATTTCCTGTCTTCTTTCACATTTGATAAATAAAATATAGCCGATAATTTTGAATGCTTTTAATATATTATATATTTTAGGCATATAAGGAATTAAGTTTTAACCACTTGGGTGGGTACTTTTTTTCAAAGAGTGCATCCTGTTTGGGTATTTAATTCTGGGAAATAGATTTTTTTCAAATACAGTCGATTCTGGTTAATTGGGACACATCGGGACTAGAACACTTTGGCTCAATTAAGCGGCTGCCCCAATTATGCAAAGTTTTACGTAAAGAGTTAAAAAGGTATAAAACAAAAGACAAACTACCGTTTACTGAGCAACAAAAATGTACTTAAATGAATTCTGGAACAAATGGTACAGATCAGAGATAAATATTTACGCTAAAAACAATTTCAATTTAATGTATGTATCAAACACTTATGTAGTTCCTAACTGTTAATGATGTTGGAGGAATTTATCGAGTGTACCCTGCCATGTTCTCTTGATTGACTGTAACTGAACAAAATCAGCGCAGATAAAGGACTGTCTTCATTGCCTTCCTGCATGAAGTAGCGTCGTAATTCAGCAATAGCAGTCCCTCTCCCGATTAAATGGCATGGTGTCCCAAATAAGCGAAGCAAATTCTGGTTATTTTCTCGATTTGTTTTTGTTCTTTAAGATTTATCCCAAATGGCTGCCCCGATTAACCGATGGCCCAATTAACTGAAATCTACTGTAATTCAATTTCCCCCTCAGATTCACTGTCACTTACATCAATGTTTATATAAGCATTCACTTGAATCACTTTTATCCATAATATCTCAAATATCCTTCTCAATTTTCTGAGAATATTTCTTCACATATGTTTTGCATATGAAACATTCACTGAAATGTAGAGGAGGATTTTATTGCTCCAGTTGACTAGAAACATCCTATACAGTTAGAGGAAAGCAGTCCTACTGGTTAAAATTCACAAGGGGATGCGAAAAAGGCATTGGTGGTGACACTCCCGCTTTCACTACAGCAGGGGTAGGTATAGGCATCCCTGCATTACACATGCAGGGTTTTCGTACGATGCATATTTTTTCTTGGCAAAAGGAAGAAAACACCATCTATCGGCTCTAACCTGTACTAGAAGGACACAGCTAGATACCGGAGAAGCTTCATGATGGATTATTTTGGCATACCCATAGCGGATGGCCCGAAAAACGGCGTAACGGATATATACCGCATACAGATTACGACAGGCCATGACAAATATATACAGCATACCCACTCAAGTGGTTTAAGTAGATGTTGATGTCTTTTCCATAGTATATCTTCATTCATTTGATTTTATTTTATTTTACTGAGCAGGAAATGCGCTCTTCTTGGAGTATCTAGAACATGCAATTACCGAATGAAGCTGGGAGATCAAGAGCAGTGGCACTGCATCTCTCAACTTTGCAGGAATCGGGTAAGGATGTGTGAATGATGTACTGTTAAGAATTAAAATACTAGTTTGCATACTTGTTACTTCTACTGTATTAATGGTGTCTTTTTTGTTCTGGCAACTAACAGAATTTCTAGATTCCAAGAGGAGTAGATGAGAAAATGTCAGATTATGCCAGTGAACAAATATAAAAAACACAAAGAAATGTGTAGTATAAAGAACTTTTGTGATTTGTTCCAATTTCCTTGCATTGCAAATTGAAATCTTTTAGCAGTGTGTCTTAACCCTTCTGGAGCCACGGACCCCCTATGTCATCTTATGAGTTGTGTGGTCCCCTTCCTCTTGAAAAGTTAATACACTTTGCATACATTGTCTCATTCTTTCACTTTGAAATATTAATCAGAGCTATGTGCAGGATCAAAGAAGTTGTAGATAAAAATGAACGTCATGTCATACTTAACTCGCAGGCCTCCAGCTGAGAAACACTGCTTTAGGGGATGTGGATTCCAATTTAGTAGATGGATTAACTGCTAGAAATCCTATTGGGATACCTGTGCCAGCTGCATGACTGGTCTTTTGGCAACAAGTGACCAAAATGTCATAAGTTATTTGTTGTTGCTTTTGGTGCATTTCAGTTTGAAAATTTACATTAAAAATTTCATCAAAGAAATTGATAATTATTTGTCTGTAATAACTAGAGGCCGGAAGTTCAGGCACTAAACAAGGGCAAAATAGCCAGGCAAATAGGCAACAAATTTTCTCAAAAAAGGCACTTAAAAAGGAAAAAAAGGCACTAAATAAAAAGGAATACTTGTATTTTAAGATGAATTTATCCAAATCTCAATTAACACACTTAATTTCACATGTTTTCGTCACTCTATAAATAAGGCAGCAATATACTAAGTAAGACGCAGTATAATACCAAAATAATTTGAGCTTATCTACACAAAAAACAACATTTCTTAAAACGAATCATCCAAGCAGAGAATTTACAAGAACACAAAATGCAACTATATTACAAAAAAGAAGAATGGTTGCACATTACAACAACATGCTTTTCAAGTTTTTCGAAAGAAAAGGCTTCTCTTTTGTCAGTAAGAAGATTTTTTAAAACAGAGAAAGATTGTTCCACCTCTACAGAAGTGATTGGGGCATACTTGAAACAAGCTAGTGTTAATGGTTCCATATCGACCGAAACCTTACTATTACCTTCGGTAATCTTACCTACACTTTTTATTTTTTCAAAATCAGCATTAGCACTCAACACTTTCTCAACTTAACACTTACACCACCTTTTTCACCTGGAATGATCGATAACGCCTTTACAATGTCATTCACAACTTTTAGTGAGCTCACAAGGGAATCTTTCCTTTTTTCTAGCGACGTAATAGCATCTGGTAACATTGAATAGTGGGCGGATGTGAAACTTAACTCATTCTGAAGAGGTCTTGGTTAATAATTCTTTCAGTACGCGAATAGATGTGGCTTCATCTGAGTCAAATCGATCCATAATATCAGAGAATGTTCTGAAATTCCTGGCATAGTACATAGCAGCTGATAGCCATGTTCCCCATCTAGTAAGAACTGGTTGCAGAGGCAGTGTGAGGTTCGAGCAATCTCTTTGAATAGATTAACTCGAGTTGGAGCTTTAAGAAAAACTTTTTTTCCATTGGATATTAGAAGGTCAACATCGGGAAATAGTCCGTGAATTTCTTCAGCCATCCTGTGGAGAGTGTGAGCATGTCAGGTGCAGCATCTGAGGAAAAAAACTTGCAGAGCTCTAGCTGCTTTTTTCATGTAAAGAGCTGCATCTGTTACGAATAGAAGGACATCCTCGTGTTTTATTCTGTCGGTCCATAGTTTTGTGAGGGCACTGGTGAAGAGCTGTGCAATTGTTGAACTATTTGCCTTTTCAAGGTCTTCTGTAGTTAGCAAATAAATGTTAGGAGGTGCATCAGGTGTCATTGTTCCTACAACAACGTTGGCAATGTATCTCCCGACAGCATCTGTTGTCTCATCTATGCTGATCCAAATTTTCTTGCCAAAGAGTACACTCCGAATTTTTTAATAACACTAGTGTAACTTATGTTCAAATACGTTTTCTGTAAAGTAGATTCATCAGGAACTGTTTCATTCGTGTATTTCCTCAAAAAAGTCTTCAGCAACTGGTTTTCCAGCTTCCAAAGGGGAATACCGGCGGCTAAGAATGCATCACACAAATCGAGGGAAAACTGCGACTGCTTATGTGAAATTTTGTTTACCTTATCATGGAAAGCAGAAATCAGACTGGGCTTTCTTTCACCTGATTTACGTGCAGCTGCGGCTTTGTGTTTTGAAGTCGCGAGGTGCTGAGAAATTAAGTACTTCTTCTCGAAATTTACAGATTTTTCACAGTATTTGCACAACAACACTTTGCAATCAGTTGAAAAAATGTCTTCACCAAATTCCTTCACAAAATGCTTAACTCTAACGCAACAACTGCAAGCAGTTTTCGGCATTTTAAAATCAATGTCTATGAACTAAACTAACTAGACAATTTTGTAGGAAGCGATGTGCACTACACAAATGCTGAACAAAAAAAGGGGAAAGCTGAAGTGAAGGTTTTAACCAGTCATCTGAGTATGCCATATATATACAGCATGGGTGGACGCTCCGGTGGTGGGTTTGCCGTACATACACGGCACGCCGAATTTAAGTCCATTTGCTATGGGTATGCCATTATATTCCGTCACGCAGCTGTTCTAACTCCTAGCGGCATCCGTTTAGTTTACTGTCGCGCAAGTAGATGGCACTTCCTTCCTTATTTTGAGAAGCTGTACGCCTCGTAGCGAAACCCTGCCTATGTCCTGCGGGTTGCCTGTTATTGCCCCTACATAACAACAAATGTTCATTTGTTGTTTTAAACATATTACCAGATTTTTAGCATTCTGAAATTGTTTAATACATCAACTTTATCATTATTTACAGAAGTGAAACATAATTTAATGTCTATAATATTTCATTCTGAAAATTTCGTAATTTATAAAAAAAATATTTTTTCATAAATGTTATGATTTTGACATGCAATTCATAGGTAATTATTATTTATTTCAATTAATTAATAAATATCTATTAAAATCCTTAATAATTTTCATGATTTTAAAAACGTTCTCATTCGAAGAAAAAGTACCCACCAGCTGTGCGTCATGGCAAAATTAAATACCCAGATGACTGGTTAAGGACATACTGTGTCATTAACGCTAATGAAAGGGAGCCCATTGCCTACTGGGGAGGTATGGAAATGGAACTTCCAGGTATAAAGACGTCTGAGATATGCACTAAAGCAGATTTTTTTAAAATATGAAACATACAATATAACTCAAAATGAAAAACTGGAAAAGGTATAAAACGGAATAGACAAAGAAATAAGAAAAAGGCTTTTTTAACAAAAAATCATGAAAATAGGCAAGTAAGGCAAAAATAGGCAAAATGCCTGAACTTCTGGGCTCTAGTAATAACATATTTTAAATCAGGAATTTTTATTTATATCTCTCAGTTGTTTATATTTCAGTGGAAATTTTGACTGATTTTTCTATTTAAATTCACTTATTATCTTAAATTCCCTAAGCAATGAAAAATTGCAATGCTGCTTTTTGTACTAAATCTTCCTAGCTGTACTTAGACATTAGATTTTACTGATGGGGATCTTGCTTTAAAAAGGCATAATAAATCCCCTAGCAAACATTTACTGTAGTATCAATCATGTTTCATTACAGGAAGTTACATTACACATCTTTTTCTCATAAAATGGCATATTATATTATTGTGCTTGCAAAAAGATTTGTAAAATACTACTCTGCAGATTCTTCTGAATTACTTAAAAATATTAAAGTCAGTTTCTTTCTGCAGATAATTGCAGTGTGCGACTTCCTCAACTATTTAAGATATATAGAGAGAGGCCTTGTAAAGAGCTCAGGTAAGAATATTTTTAAAGTAATGGTACAGTCATGCCTCATTTAGCACGTTTGTTTAGTGCAATTTCGATATGGCGCAATTGGAAACCTGTGGTCTACATTTTTATTTATTTTTTAATAAAATAAATACTGTTATGTATGGCTGGCTTTTGTTTGCTTAAAAAAATAAAGGAAAGCTGTTTTTACGTAATCAGTTCCAATGACATATTTGCGCTGTTTTGTTTAATACCATATTTACTCATGTAACCTGCGAACTGCTATTTTTGGGCTGGTTCGGAGGGAAAAAATTAATTTGAGCCAGAATAATTTTTTTTAAAGTCACCGATTCCCACTCCCTGAAACAAATTCCGTTCAAGTTAAGCATCTTCTCCTTTCTACCTGACAAAATTTATTGGATTATCTCTTTATGACGATACTAGCAGAAATCTTCTCACCGATAGTCCTCTTTTGTTAATCCCTTAACTATTTTTGTTGTATTATTTTGCAACTTCGCCCCCGCTTCTGTTTCTGACATATCTAATATTAGGATCAGATGTTGAGCTTCACGAACTATTTGTTCATCTATGAATGGGAACTTCCTTAGGTGGATGGGGAGTTTTTTCGTGTATCGTCTCATGAGTAAATATTGGAAGGTTACGAACAAACGAGTCCAAACACTTGAGATGTGGATTTCTGTCTTCCTTTCGAACGATGAAATCTTTCATTCGCAACAAAATTTCACCACTCTGAATTCCTTAAAGTGGATGAGGGAAAAGGACCAAACTTGAACCTACCTGTTCTCAAGCCAGCAAACCCTCAGTAGTCATTGAACTATAGTTATCAGTTAGTCGGCATATTCTTTCTGCCTACTTTTGTGAGTTTTTGCCTGCAGCACAGGCGTAACTTACACATTTGCTTGGTCGCATAAATATACATATACTTCGTAGAATTCAACGTCTTTTACGAATATAAATGTAGACGCAAGCATATTGCAGAGAATTTACTATCGATACAATTTATATAATCCTCGTGTAAGATGCGCACCCCCTTTTTTCCTCGGCATTTCGGGAAAAATGTGCGCGGGGTACACGAGTAAATATGGTATCTATGGCAAAATAACATTTTATCAGTAAATAGGGGGAAATAATTTCAGTAAATCATGGCGATCATGGCAGAAAGGAGAAAACTGAGTAAAGGCAATCAAAGTGTAGAAAATAATCCTAAATTATCAAGGAAAACATAAATCTTGAGGAAAAACTTAAAGTGATTCAGTGTTTTGAACAAGGTGAGCGTCAGAGCAATATTGCACGTAAGTTTAATTTCACAACTTCTACAATTCATACAATTTTGTTAAATAAAGACAAAATAAAAAGTTCCATTGAAGCAGCCAGTGCAGTAACTGCGAAGAAACTCACATGATCACTTATTGTTAGTAATATGCTTGAAAAATGGAGAAACTGCTAGTGTTGTGGATTGATTCTAAGCGTTCTAAGGAACACATGCCCCTTAGTCAAGCAATCATTTGCAGTAAAGTACTTTCCCTGTTTGAATGTGTAAAGCAAGAAGAGGGTGGAGATTCTTCAGAAACATTTCATGCCAGTTCCGGTTGGTTTCAAAATTTTAAACGCCGTGCAAATATACATAGCATTCGTTTTACAGATGAATCAGCAAGTGCTGATAAAGATGCAGCTATAAAGTTTCCTGACGAATTTCAAGCAATTATTGAAAATGGTGAATACCCCCACACAGTCATACAATAAGTAATTTATGCGTAGATTTGAGTGCTGCAGTGACGAAAATGATAACTCGCAGAACCTAGCGATCTATGCATAAATGCGAGCACTGCTGTGAAAGATTTAAAATTGTATTAATATTGTTTTTTAATGATAATTAATCTTATAAATATTTTAGAGTGTATGTGTGTGTATGTATGTTCTTTATACGTTTTTACACCGTTGAAGCTATTGAATTCAAAAGTTTCATGGGCTATCCTATGGACCAAAGGATGAACTTGGTCTAGGTTTGCAGACCGTGGGGTCTCTTATACCCCATGGGGTCAACAAAATACTATTTCCATAAGAATTCATGGGAAATGGTGTGGAGAAACCCCAAAATGCCATGCAGCCCTTCACTGATGTGGATATAAATATACCTAAATATTAACTTATGATCATGGGAAATGGATTATTTTACGTACGAAAGACTGAATATTTTAATTCTGTTCATGTTTTGACGTATTACATGCTAAATCGATCAAGATTTTCCTTTAAGCGCAAAATTTATCGGTTTAGATGTCCATTTTCCAGGCGGCAACAAAGCTAAATTTCTTAATTTTGTCCTCTTCAAAGGGAGATATACATGTAAAGATTAATGCAAGGAAAATCCATGCCATGGCACGTCGTAGAGGAAGAATAGCTAATGCCAAGATATGCCTAAATATAGTCTATGAATACTTTTAAATTGAGTCAAATGATTTTTAAGGAATATTAGAACATTGTTATCTTTTACCATTAACATTGAAAGATTTATCGCAACATAAATCAGTACATCTACTTACGTTTGTTCGGTAACCAAGATGTTGTTTATTGTTTATGTTTTGCCTAATAGTATTGACATAATCCACATAATTTTATTGCCGCTTTAAAGGCTTTGGTGCATCTATCCATGTGAATATTAAGTAAGACGTTAATGCGTACAATACAATACATAAAATAGTAAATGTTAATGTAAGCATTGCTTGCGTAATTAAGGAATGGGGAATGTTTTCCCCGAGCAATAAAAATCATTTGCCACTCTTTCCCGAGTGAAGCCGGGCATTTCAGCTAGTATTAAATAAATAAAAAAGTAACATTAGTGAACCTTACAATTTCGCGAACTGATCACTACTAAGTACATGTTCTAATTGGTTTGTTTAGTGCAAATTTTGTTAGCACAAAGACCGGTTGGATCATATCCTTTGCGCTAAATGAGGCATGACCGTATACTGAAAATGATACCTATTGCTTGATTAAAAGTTGTCTTCTTAGCAAAGAATCAGAAAGATAATTTCATAGTTATTATGATATTATGAAATCCTAAGTACTTCCAATTTACTATCTATATATACGGTGTGCATTCATATTTCTATCTTGCAATACTTCTGTAATCTGAGAAGGCTTGGCTAATCAATTTATAAATGGCTTATTCTACTCTTGTATTTTGTTACGCTATTGAAATATGTATAATGTAGATTTTTTAGTACATTTAATGTTACAAAAATGGAATCAGATTATGATGCAGGCACACCTCGGGTTATATAAGCCTCAACATACGTAAACCCACACTTACATAAGCAGCCCTGTAAATCACAAAAAAAATTTGTTATGCGGGAAGTTGACGTTAGCAGTTTGTGTAAGCAAGCAGGAACTACATGTGTGAAGGAAGAATGCAAGGTGTGGGTTGTAATGCGGTGTCCTCAGTGTGTTATACTGTTCATGCACATTTGCTTGATCTTGCAACGTGTTTCACTTTTCGCAAATTAAAATGTTGCCCTTGCAATCATGGCTGATAAGTGCTGCAGTAAGATTAAAAGTGGTAGTGTACATGCCTCTATTTTAACCGATTATTTGTACTGTGCTGATGCAGTAAATTTTACTTAAACATATATTATCCATAGTAATTTTTTACTTATGTAAATTTCAGGTTATGCAACAGGTGCCAGAACACAGTCCTTATATAACCTGTGGAATGCCTGTACTTGAAACATTTATTTTAAGCCTCATTTTTCAACTACGAGGGTGAGTCAATAAATAAGGTGAATTTACATTTTTCACAGACATATGTACCCATTATTTTTCTCTGGAATCAGAAAGCTTGTCAGTCACTGGACTAAATGTGTCGAGAGAGGAGGTGATTACATTGAAAAATAGTGTATGTGCATGTTTTTGGAATAAACTATGTTGATGCTATACTTAAATTCACCTTATTTATTGACTCGCCCTCGTATTTTGCTGTTTTAAGTTATATCTCATTTGCCTTGCATTGCTCAGTCCTTTTCTCAAATTCAGTTAATATGTATAATTATAATAATATATGCTGTCCGTACTGATAATCAAGGTGGTTTTATTGGTCTTGGATCAGAAATTTTAAAGAATATTTTGTCGTAACATTATTTCTTTTATGAACTTCTTTTGTAAAATAGTTAATCATTCTTGAATGTTGTTCCCTATGAAGTTCATGAGACGTTTTGGGAGATCACACGTCTGCGAAAGGAAATGGTGCTAGCCAGGCTGGGCCTCCCTCCAACTCTGCAGTCCACAACATAAATTGAGGACTATGAAGCAATTCTCATCATAAGATCTTTTTTTCTTGTTGATTATGATAAATTAACTGACAAGTTATCTCTTGAGTAACTCTAAGGATATTATTAATATCAGTGAAGATCGTTTTTTAAATGATTGTTAAGTTTGATGTGTTTTAATATTACCAGAAAATGTTATCTAAGTTCTGGGACCATAAAATATTTAACTGTGATTGTGCAGCACTCCTCAAAACAGTCTTTTGAGAGGTGATGTGGAAAAAATGAACAATATTTTTCATTTGATGATTGGCTTTACCAAAGAAAGATCTGGACAGTTTTGAAATTTATTTTATCTTAATTTGTTGAGTGGGTTGTATATAACGTGTGAAATAAGTAGCTCAGAAATACATATAAAATATGAGATGATATTAAAGAAGAAATAGTTTTTAGCTAATATGGAAGATTTCAAAGTTGCCATTGTTGTAAAGCGTCAGTAGAGAAATACCCCATTAAAATACTCATTTCTTTTGTTATTGGATGTTTATTTTGAATTTGTATTTTATTGATGTTATTTTAACATACCAGTGCTTAGTATCTGTTTTGTTAATGTTTGTCAATATGTAAAGATTTATTGTGAAATTTATTTTATTACATATTTGAATTTATTTTTAAATTTTGAGGACAAACTCCTTGTATTGTGGTGTATCATGTCTTCCAGCATGACTACAATAAATATAAAATACTCAGTGAAAAATTATGTGGACCAAAGCATATATTGAGAGTTTTGTCCCAATAAAGGCGTTTTAGTGTAGTATTCTTTATTTTATTTTTCTTGAAAGTAGAGGTATTATTATCAGTACTACTCAAGATCATCAAAGTGTTTCTTGTTCCAAATTCTATTAATATCCTCATAGAAATTTTGTGACTACTGTGATTTTCCGTCAGAAATTTGAAGCAGAATTGTTTTCAAGTTAGAAATATCAAAATATTTTTAACTAAATATTACTAATTAAGTAGTATGGTTATATCCAGTACCAGATACAGGCATGGATGAACCGGGCGGCCACCTGGGTCTCCGACATGAGGGGAAGCCCGGTAGTGAAATACTGGACTGATATTTCTCATGCTCCCAGGCCCCTTACCAACCTTATCCTCCACTATAAAAACTGTCACAGTCTCCAAATGGCATTTAATGGTATGTATATAACATGCCGTAGCCTTATTTAGGAAGTAGTTAACATAAACTTTCAGAGAATAAATCCACTTATAAAAGAAAGCACCTCTGGAATATCAATTTTCCTTTGAACAATGAGAGATTGATAGGTATAACTTCTACTCAGAATGATCCCCTGCACTGTCTGGTAACCTTTTTCTTATTAACTTGAATACTTAACTGCGAATCCTTAATCTAGTGAGGACCAGAGTCGTACCAGAAAATCTGGGGCTCCCAGGACAAATAATATGCCCCCTTTCACTATCTTAGACATTTTTCAGGTTGAATTCCTTACCATTGTTGTCACATTAATAAAGAATGTTCCCTCAACAAACACTACTGATATATTAAAATGTCCCCTTAACTTGTGGATCAGGCCATGATGGGACCTGTTAATTGCGGTGCACCTTCCCCAACCAACATTGTGGGGGTTGCGAGGCCCATCGAGACGCTACTGTGGAGGAACAACAGAACGAAATCCTTATCGAATTACAAATTCTATATCTAAAGTATCTGTCTATTTATCCTCAAGATTTTTAGATGGAAAAATTAAATGTATGAGCCAACGTAATATGCTTTCATAGGAGCATTTATTAACGAGAGAAAAAGAAGGTTCAAATATGTAGAAAATCAAAAATCCCATAAAACTTGTGGGAAAATAAACTCATCTTCTGGAGTCGTGCCTGGGACTTTTTCTGGATTATTTTAATTTTCCATACCATGATTCGTTGGGGTTTAAGTGTATTGAAAGTTTCAGCTGTAAATTCCATTTGGAAGTATCCTAAAATAGCGTGACAGATAGATGGAAACTAATATATCCAGACACATGGATGGACAGTTCTCTTATTATAATAAGAATACATATTGTAATTAATTATATTATTATTAAGTAGATTGTTAATATTTAGATGATTATATTTAACACATTAAATTAGATGGCATCATGTGCACATCCCCTAAATAAAACTTGTATGACTGGGGCCTGCAAAGCCCATCTCACCCGGGGAAAGTTGTGTCTGGCACTGGTTATATCTATATAACATATTGATGCTTCTTAGATAGGATATAGGAGGATACAAATCAAGAGGCACTTCCAAATGTGCTAGAAACTTAAAATTTGGCACGATTATAGTGTTTTGGTCACAACTGAAGGAAAAAATCAGAAATTTTTGAATTCCAACTTTAAGGGGCTATTTTTGTCAGGGCTTCCTTATCCAATGAGCAAAGTGGGCAGCTACTCAGGGCCCTCTGATTTTAGGGGCCCCCGCAGTGCAAACGGCACCATGTGCTTAACCCTTAGACTTCGAAACAAACATTTTATGCTGATCACTCAATAGTAGGGTATTTTTTATGCAAACAAATTACGTTTTAAATACTCCTTTTTAATATTAAAATAGCGTCCCTTTGACCCAACTTTACATGTTTATACTTGTCAAGTTTTCTAGTTTCAATAATCCAGTGGCGTAGCGAGGGGGGAGCAGAGGGGAATTTGTCCCTGGGTGCAGGGCTTAAGGGGTGCAAGCTCAGACCAATTTTTATCGATGAAAGTAGATTTGCTAGGAGGCTGCAGAGTAACGTAACAGATTAAAACTTAAGAGAGGCATGAGTCATCAAAAATGGTTCTGGGAACTGGCCCGAGATGCAATGAATCACCCTCGTATTTATCTTTAGGATATAGTGATACAATACCTTGTTTATATTTAGATCAGGGGTCCCCAAACTTTTTATTGAAAGGGCCACATTAGGCTTTATGTACGACAGCGCAGGCCACTTGAGACTTTTCAAATGACTGATAGGGCCTTGTGAAAACTTCAAAGAGCAAGTTTCGAGGGGTGGGTGGTTATTGAGAAGCTTCACAGTTACAAATTATGTCGAGAGGGAGGGTGGGCCTGATTAAAGCACTGCACGGGCCATAGTTTGGGGACCCCTGGTTTAGATGATCCCTGAGACTTAAGAAATGGCAATAGTACATGGGTCAGAAAAATATTTACAAAACCCACTCTCTGTCTATCCAAATTATGTGTGAAGTCTCGCTTCGGGTTGCCAACTCTTCATGTCCCACCCGAAGTCTGGGTTTATCACTCATTCTTCGGACTACACTTTTGTTTTGCATATATATTTCCTTATACTGGGTACCACTTGAAATCGATGTTGTGCTGATGGGCTAGGAGAGCAGGACCAGTGTAATGTCAGTGCAAATGGTGTGACTGCACTGGGCCCCGCACTTAAAGAGGTCCCGCGCTCTCTAAAAACTATTTGACATACTTATTAAGTACACGCATTTTTTTATCTGAAAATATAGCAAAGAGTCATAGTGAAAGAGACTGCATTAGTTATTAAAATTTACTATTAAAAATTTTTCATGCGTAAGAGGCCTCACACACACACTTTGCACTGGACCCCGTGATCTTTCAAGCCGGCTCTGCAGGGAGGTTTGCACTTGAGGTATCTCTCACCATCTAGCCTTACTCGAACCAATCTCCCATTCAAATATTTTGTTGCATGCTTGAGTTTCCCAGAACCACCCTAATGGGGGTAGCAAAACAGGGAATTGCCTAAAGATGCCAACATGCTAAATTGAGCACAGAACATCCTGTAAACCCTCCCACCCTGGAACTTAGTTGCAAGGAAAAAACGTCATATGGCCCGGGCTGGAGATATTATCCCCCCTTAGGGGTGCCAAGAAGATGCCTTGCCCCCGGGTGCTGAAGACCTGAGCTATTCCACTGCAATAAACAGTTAAAATCATGATATGATGTTGGTAACTTAAACCAACAATTAAATTTGAATTACGCAAAAGACGTTAGATTTATGGCATGCAGCCTACGTGTGAATAGAAATTTCACACCATGTTTAAAATCATTTAATAAATTACACAAAATAGCTCTTTTTAGGCGCATTTCGCTTCCAGCATGAGCGCCTATTATTGTCGGTCTGTCAGTCCGTCCGTCTGCATATTCGTTCTGGGCTTCTACTGAACAGATTTTCATGGAATTTGATATTAAAGATTTACAATCAAATATAATAAGAAAATCGTAAAAGTGAATCTCGTATGCCAATCAGGGGTATCACTTTACTGGTGACAAAAAATGAAATTTTCGTCATATCTCGTAAAGTATTGCTCATATCAAAATATTTTTCAAATAAAAGTTGTATAACTGGTAAAGACGAGTATTTCCTTTCCTATACATTTTTATTGTAGAAGTAGCCGTTATCGAGAAAATCAAACAAAAACGTCTTAATTCGAGTTGAACTTGGAAAATTTCTTGCATGGTTACTTCTTCATTGTTGCTAACATAAACAATCTCACAAACAATCGTTTAATTTCCTTACATGTGCATGCAATATTTTTTTAAATAGGAAGAAAATGGATTATTTATGACAAAGAAAAAACTTTAAAACACTATTTCCCTTACGTACAGGTATATAATTTCTTTCTAATACTCCATTGCACAAAACGTGCCCATTTGTAATATGTTGTACACTTACCTAACTTGTTTTATTAAATAAAGAGAGAGGGGGCCCCAAGGTCATACTTTGCCCAGGGCCCATCATTTCCTTAAGGTGGCCCTGGTTTCAGTACAGTAACTGGATTTAGCTGCCGAACTTCTCTGTTTTATGCAGACTACAGTGAATCGCACTTTCTTCCTGAAAGCAGTTAAATTGCCTATGATTGAGTCTTCTAGTTCAAATAAAATTGTTTTAATAACCACATCCATCACATTATTAATCTTCATAATTTTGCTACTTACTGTTTCCAGATGTAAAATGTAATGGAAATGATAAAATTTGTGGTTTTGGTTGACAACAATGATTCTGAATATAATATAAAGTGACTACGATAGAACTTCCTATTTATAAGAAAGTATTGACGGTTTTTATTTCTTAAAGAAATAATAAGTTCTTGATATGTGTATACAATTTTTCTCAAAATGTTTTGCTTTTTCATCTTGTTTAGAATTTTAATGCACTGATTGTAAACAACAAACACCTTGAAGGCAGCTATGTTCACAAATTCAAAAAAACAGTTCTCGGTTCTTCTGCTAACATTATAAGTAGTGCAAAGTTGATCAAATGTATCAACACTCACTTTTGTAGCATTGTTCCTCGTTACTAGAATCTCATAGTCAAATTTTTTCATGACTATTGCTTTTTCATGAAAAATAATAATATCAAAATGTTCTCCAAAGTAATGAAAAATACTGAGGCATCACCAGTAAGGTTAATGGTGAAGGCAATGTCATAGACAGGATTTCATGAAGGGTGGTGCATGATAGGTGCTAAGAGAGTAAGATGACAAGTTGAATCCTTGACTTAGCCTAGTTTTAATCTTTAGCATCCTATTAACAGTTCATGTTTTATGTGGCTGTCTCTGCAGCTTTTCATGGAATATGAACCATGACCAAAAGTAGATCATTTTCCCAGGATATTTGCCCATTCAAGTCCTGAATAAATGCTTCTTTGGGGGTTCTACATTGAGGTATTTTAAGATTAGTTAAGGTTAGCATTCTATTTCTTGTGCTATCAACTGAAAAACATTATTTGGGTCACATTGACTCCACACTACTAACTATGTTAAATAACAAAATCCCAAGAGAGGTAACAGGTGATGGATCCATGTTTCTGGTTCCACCAATTTCTTTCCACGAACCTGTATAGGTTCCCTGTAAAATAAAAAGAAATATGTAGTTTCATTGGTATAAAATAATCGTTCACTCAAAGATAATATACTTTGTGAAATTTCATGAAAGAATTTCCTAAGTCGCTTCCTTACAATTTTGTTTTATTTGAAAATTGCCAAACAAATTTATAAAAAATTTTCAATAAATTTGTGCAAGTAGAAATACCCATTAAATTAAAGTATTTTATTTTATTATTTAATGATAATGCAATAAAATTCTTACACTAATTTAACTTAATGCATTGAACAAGCTTATGATCTTATTTGCCTAATGACTGATTTACCAGCAACTTAGATTTCCCACGTCTATTCTTGCTGGTAGTACCCAATTCTTTCTTTCTACCCTCTGCAATTCGCTTGTAAGTATTATGTCATCATCTAGTAGTCTTAGAAAGTTTATTAATCCACAGCCACATACATAAGGATTGCCATCAAGTAGAATTGTGGCATGACTGTACATCCCTGTGGTGTGATTTCTCCTCCTAAGTGTCTTCAACTGTCAAGAGGCAACAAAGTTAGTGGTAACAGTATCTTGTTCTATTGATGAAGTGGAATTTTTAAAATTTTCACTTGCCATTGACCGGGGTAGCTCCACAGCTTTTATTTCATTCTCTCTCAAATCTACTTTCAGAGAATGAGAACAAGGATAAGGCACAACACTTTTATTCATTTGCAACTTTACATGGGTAAATAACTGGTCTTGGTGTGTTAGATAAGTGAAGATGTTCTTCCTCAAGTCAAGTAGTCGTAGATGAGGAAACTCATTCCTCCAATCCATAAATATGGTTTTTATGGAATTGTTATAGAGGTGGATCTCCTGTGTTGAAAATACATAATCTTAATTAATCAACATTATTTGTTTCTTTCTTTGTTGTTACTGTCAATAGCATATCATCTAAATAGTTATTCAGTAAAACTACCCCAACGCAACAGTGGCAGATTTAGACATTCTGGGGCCCCTGGTGCAGAACAATTGGGGGCATTGCAATGTAAATATATGCTGAAACCTCACCAGGAGATTACCACTTTATTTTACCGCTCTTAATGATTGCATTAATAAATAAGGTATCACAGAGCAAAAAGCAAATTTTTCTATGTCGTTTTTAAAATGACATTTCTGAGATTATATAGAAAAACATTTTTTTGGAGCGCCTTATTTCAAGGGGCTCCTGGTGTGCACCAATTGTGATGCCCTAAATCCACCACTGCAATGCAGGGGTTTCTTTATACAAAACTATATTGCCGAAGTCGGGGGATTCAGTAAACCTATTGGGAAAATGGGGTTAGGTTCTAACATCGAAAACATTTTATCTAAAAATAATGGTCACCAAATAAAATAATAATTTTTTTCATAATTCCTTGTAAACATAAATTAATGGTGTACAGTGTATATCACTATGAGGTTTACTTAATAAAGTAGTTACATTTAAGAAAAATATGATGCCTCAAAAGGCTCTCCAACTCTTTTGCATAAAAAATATTTTTATGAAATTCTCAGACGACCATACGGATAAGTTTTTACAGAAAACATTAAAGTAAATGTCTCAATAACGTGTAGTTAATTTGATGAGTGGAAAATAAGTAGGAAATTCCCAACGTTCGATGACATATTATTATCATTAATTTGTATTTATTGCGATCTACAATATTAATTATCTACTTCTGTTATTTAATAATAGAAAATAGTACTACATATATTGAAATTCTTAAGTTTTTTATAGTGTGCAAATTTGTTCATTGTATACATAGGTGCTCGGTATAAAAAACATTTGAGATTTTTCTGTGTAATCCTGGATTTATAAATTCATTTATTCGTTTTATATGAGCAACTTACTTTTATATATTTTTGTGTCGCAGCTTACGAGAGCTCCCCGACTTAATTCAGGGCCTATAGCTTGGGCAACTCACCTTAGTCTCAATACGAATATTACATTAACGTTCTTTTGTGGATAAAAATGACTAATTGCTGCTGTAGCTCGACATCTGAACATAAATTGAAATTGTTCACTATGAACAGAAGTTTGTCCTCACAAACAAGGAGGGAACTGACGGGTAGGGAAAACTTTCATGGAAAAAAGTATAATATTTAGATATCGCAGTGATTTGACACCAGTTATAGGTTAAATGAAATATAATACAGAAAACTGCAAAAATCTGGTTGACATTGCAATTTTGATAATTTTTTTTTATTTGGCAATGCCGAGCATTGAATAATTTTAAATGAAGCGCGTAATTCAAAGACGTAAAAATGCTATGCTCTTTAATGAGAAAATTGGACTTGCAAATATGTGCCCTCTCCCCCTTCGAGAAATTATTTTCTCTAGTTTATTTAATTACTATGTATTTGGACTTTTTGCACCCCTTGCTTAGTTGTGCCTGGGGCAGATGCCCCGCCCTAGTTACGACACTGGTCAGGCCGACTTGACATTAGAGGCATCTACTAAGTAAACGGGATCTAACACAGTCCTCAATCACAACATGAGACCTGTTTTAGCTTGAGATATGTTTGCATATATGTACTTTTTTTTAGCCGTGCGGAGCAGTATTTATGAAGGGGCAGTGGCACTATGCCACGAGGCGACCAAAACACGAATGTAATGTTCCATCAAAAAATTTATTATAAAATCGAAAAAAAAAATGTTTAAATAGTAATTCCATTAGTTGATTTTATAAAAAAACTGGTCACTTGCTCCCATAAATTCTCTCAAGGTAAAGAGGAAAATAATTTTTAAATAGGTGTGTTATAGTGTAAAGAATAAATTTGAAGCATTTTGTTTTTTTTTAAGTTCATTCTTAAAACTCTCATGAATGAATCATAAATAAAATTGCATTAAAGTAACAAAAATATTTTAAGTTTAAAATTTTCATGTTTTTAAAGTTTACAAAAAAGAATGAATTTCTTCAAGATTATCGATATACTGATTCTAGAAAGACCTTGTTTTTCTTAAAAATTTCGATCAAAACAGAAAAATTGATAAAAATTCGTCACTTTCGGAAAAAATTGTCTTGCGATAACTGATTTTGATCAGTTGTCTTTCATGCTCATCTGCCTCTGGCTATTTGTATGTTTTACAGTGTTAATTGTTTCAAGTTTGCATGTACCACATAAGAATGTCGTTATGGAGCGAAAGAAGGGGAAGTAGAGTGTTTGTGGAACGTATCTTTTACATGTAAATTTGTGTTCAGTTTATGCATATTCTTTTTATGCGCCACTTTCTTAGAGCCCATTCCCCGCATAAAGAGGGATTACTGTGTTCCAGTAGCTTATTGACTCGGCATTTTGCGTTTAAATAAACTTTGGAAAATAGGTGGATGTAATTTCCCCTAATTGTATTAAAATATAATGGGAGTAAAATTATGCGAGATGAAGAAATATACAGTATCATAATCAACTAGGGAAGCCTTAAGTCAGAACAAATGAGACAAAAACCATGTAACACCTCCACTATATTATCTGTGTTGCATTTATTAAAACTCATTGTAACGAAATATAAATACAATAAGAAAATTTTTGTTTCCTTAAGAAAATGTATAAGGTTATTAATATTTAAATAAATGACAACTCTCGTGAAAGCGTGTGCTTCGCAATTCGTCCGATTGGGACTCGTTGTGGAGCGCAACGTTAAATACGTCAATTTTTAAAATAATAATACAGAATAGTTCATGGTGAAACAAAGAAAGCGAATCTCGCAAATTATACGGATAAAGTCAAATTTCATCACAGCATACATAATAACATAGTAATGCCGGATTAACCGGGGCGCAGCGGTGCGGTTGCGCCAGGACTCCGGGATTAGAGGGCCGCAGACATTTTGTGTGGTGGGAAAGGGGGGGGGGGGGGGGGGCGGCCTTCGCAAAATTGTGCGGCAGGGCACTAGAGTCCCTTAATTCGGCATTGAACATAGTGTTACCGCATGCTGGAACATTACCGGCGTTAAGTTTTGCTGACCCCTGTATTCAAACAGCGCGCCACTTACATCATCATCTCTTGGGATACTTAAATAACACATTACATATATGGATATGATCGGTAGAATTGTATACAACGAAAAATAGCTTTTATTAATCTATTTGCGAGATAAATTCTTCAATACATACCTATGAAAGTAAAATGCGCGCCTATACTGCGTTTCCAGAGATCGTACGAGTGAGGCGTGTCTACGGTTAGACTTGTAGGGCGAGGGGGAGAAAGTGTCAGCCAATAAGAGGTCTTAAATTTCCCACGCCTTTCAAAAATTCTTGACGAGCGCTGTTGACACGATTGCTCTCAGAACTTCACTCGTCCACAGCTGCTGTTGAAATGGGCGAAATTCGAAATGTGGCAACATTGGGTCGTAGCCTAAGCGAAATAACCCGAATGCGGACGGAATACTGCGAATCTGACCCGTACGACTTCGGGAAACGCACAATAATATCGGCTGCATTGCTCGCACATGCCTACAATATGTCCTGCTATCTTAATAATAATAAAAGTACATAAGCATATAACACTGTAAAGTTTCTCATTTTTCCTTTGGCTTTGACAATAAATAATATGTATCAAATTCGGGAAAAGACATTTTAATTCTTTTCTGTATGCAATGAACGGAATAACATAATACATTTATGCATTAAGTCTCACCTCACCTCAATTTCGGTCAGCTGGATAAAAGGAGATATTCTTCCCCAAGTTTTTCTCAGTCCATCATACATCCAAGAAGAATAATTAAAACTTAACTTATTGTTTGACAGGTTCAGTACTTTAATGGAGCCATATGATGGTTTTCTCGGAATATAATCGCCTTTCTCGTTACCAAAGAAGTGCATATTATTATGTGACAAATTGATTTCACGCAGACTTGTTAAATGATAAATCCATCTAAGAAAGAACCGAAATAGTTTGTTTCCTGACAAATTCAGAAATGCCAGATATTTAGCTTGTTTTAGCAACTCATCGGGAATGTAGGGCAATTGATTATAAGATAGATCTAAAGAATGCAGTTTTTGGTCTGCTGTTATAAGTGGTAAGTTACTTAAAAGACGTAATTCATTGCGAGATAAATTCAGGAATTCCAAATTGTGCAAGTAATAAAACACTCCATCTTGAATATATTTTATTTTATTACCTGACAAATTTATATATTTCAAATTTGCGGCGGGTAAAAATGTCTCGTGAAACCCCTCAACAACAGAAGAATTTAACGAGCCATTTGCCTTATATCGTGAAAATACATCCTTTGACAAATGCTCTATTTTGTTATAACTAAAATCCAAGCGTTGAAGATTGGGTATTCCATGAAAGAACTCCTTTTCAAGGGACCCGATACTGTTATTTGAGAGAACCAAAAGTATGATCGAATGTAGTCCAAGAGAAAAATTTATTGGAATTTCTGTTATGAAATTATTCGATAGATCAAGGGAGACAAGTTTTACGTTACTCTCAAAGATCGCCGAGTCAATACGCGTTAAAACATTTGATGAAATGTTTAGTGATTGCAAAGATGGATTTCTCCGAAACAGATTGAGTGGGAGACGAGAGATATTGTTCCCTTGTAAGTAGATGCCTCTCACTTTAGGATTACGCCGGAAAAAGTCTTCATGTATGAAACTTATGCTATTCGAACTGATATCGAAAACTTCTAAGTTAGGTAAACCATGAAGGAAATCTTGATGAAGGGATTCGATGCATGAATTACTCATTTTTAAAATCTCTAAAACACTGCTGACCAAGAATTGACCGATGTTTAATTTCGATGTGATTGCATTGTCATTGAAAATAAAAGATTTAAGATTATTCATCGCTATTGGCCTTTCAGGAAATTCCTCGATAGAATTTCCTGATATGTCAATTTTTCTTGTTTTTTTCAGGTACGAGAAACACTGTGGATGGAGGCGTGCGTTTTTGTTGCTCGAGAAAAATAAAACAAACAATTTCTTTAATCCCTTACAGTCGCTTTCCTTGATTTGAGTTAGGTTGCTATTACAAATAGAAAGTGTTGACAAGTTTGTCAAGTTGCTAAAGCTAGAGGGCAGACGGTTTGAACGAGTATCATACATTTGTAGGCGAGTGAGGTTTTTAACGAAATCAAAAACGTCTTCGTCCAAAAAAACAAATAGATTCGTATCAATATACAGAGCTTGAAGGGATTTGATTCCATGGAAATCATCTCTTTGAATTCTTTTAATCCAATTATTTCTAAGATTTAGAACTTTGAGATTATTCAGATAATAAAATAACATCTTAGGAATGTATTCCAAACGGGTGTCAATTATGTGTAGCATTAACAGTTCTGGAACGTTTCCTTGAAATAAATAGCTGGGTAACTCAAATAAAGCGTGGCACCGAATTTTTAGAGAGCGCAATCGGCTTAAACCATTCAAATGTTCATTTTCTAGAGTGAACTCTTTTCTTGAACCGCAATTTATTTCTAGAGTAGAAATAAAAGGAAGGCTTACTTCAGTTTCGTGTTGTATGTATGATAAATGTTCCGACCATGGGAAAATTTGAGCCGCGTATGATTTCTTAGGCTCTGCACATCCCCTAAATTCTACCTCCAATGCCTCTGGACCTTCTAGATCGAGTAAAGGGTAGTAATTATACTGCAAATGTTTTTCTGAACTTTTTTCATAGCATTCTATCTCGATAGACGTGAATCCTTTTCTTACATAAAAGATATTTAGATGCATATGGCTTTCGCAATGAAAATCAAACCCTTGCGTGTTCCAGATGCAGGAGCATTTTGGCTCAAACGCACAATATCCTCCATCCCGTGATTGATTTAGCGGAATCGCACCCTCATCGAGGTAGTCATAATACGATTTAGTATAGTCACACGTCACCTGGAGAAGTTTGAATATTAAGAACAACGAAAACGATTCTAACTTCATTTTGCTCGGAATGGTAATAAAAATATTAATGGTTTTTATAACAGGAAATCTTGAGTATATAACTCAGCCACGAACTCGTTTGCCCTTTTTCGGAGTTGATCAGGGTCCTAAGGAATTCTATCTCCACTGGGTAACTATTGAGACCCTAATTGCAATAGCAGTGTGTAAGCAAACCTTAACCTAACCCATCCGCCTCACACTGAAACCAATTCTTCTGACTCTAAGCAGAAACGCTTCTATCCGGCTGAGCGACAATAAATCCCTAACAAGTACGATACCGAGTTGAATGCGTTCATGTATGTCATGGAATATAAATTTGAAGAAGACGGAAAAATTATTTTTCTAAAGAAGAAACCACATAAGATAACTAATCAATAGTAACGGAAGGCATCGGCGATAATTCCGTCCTGGCTCAATGCACCTAAACCGCAAACACGAGCACGGGGAGTAACAATGTATACGCTGCGGGCAGTGGTTAATTTCTTGGAAGTGGCCTGTTTTCAATCTTCAATGGTCGCGACCTCTATTCGTACACTGCGAATACACCGAACACACAAAAACTTCACAAGGTTCGTGAACCATTTGAATCCTTAGCAGTCGTCGGATGTGAATCTTTGTACCGAGAGCTCTCGATCTCCAATAAATGGTTTTGCGATTGACTAGAGATACGATATATTCGCCTATCACACGAAGTAACTCGGTTACAACTAACAGGGCTTCATCGGCTGTGATTGAGCCATCTTTCTCCGCTAAACATCCTGTTTACATTGCGGAATAGGATTTCCTGTGCTGATAACACAGGCTTTAAGTATTCAAGTTTTTTTCGGAGCTTGAACTATGGATCCAGGTTTCCATAAAAATACGTTGAATTTATGGTATATTAGAGCAAGTTTTCAATCGGGTATACAGATGTCGAGTTTTAACAGGGTATGCTATAATATCAGGGCCGGCTCTAGGTATATCGGCGCCCCGATGCAAAATCATTTGAAAGCGCCCCCTCCCCATTTTTCCCAAATAAGAGAATACATTAATTTTTTCAAGATAACGAGATTAATGTATATACTATACTCGTAATTTATTTTTGTTTTTATAACCAAATAAGGGTAGATAAATCATCTTATAATAATTTACATGGAATTGTATGAATGTTGCTGTACCATTATTATTTAATTTATTACCTATGGATCTAAGAAACCTGGAGAAAATATCTACTGTAAAAATGAAATATAGAAATTATTTGCTGGATAAGTAAGGTAATTTGTAATCATTAATGTATATAAGCAATCGATGGACAATTGGATTAAATTGGCATCCCCCGACAAGCTCCTAGCTTGGGGGGACCAGGAAGGTTACTTGATTTTATTTCAATTATATGAATTCTAATTTTATTTCATTGAATGCTTTTTTTTAGTTTAGTCGATATTGTGTTTGTAATTGTATTTCTTCTCTTTTAAATTTGTAATAAAAAAAATCGTCAAAGATTATTTGAATATACATATTCTAGTATACTTAGGGTATTTAATAATTTCAAATATCCTTTCCGTAATGGAACACCAGTGAAGCTTCTCTTTATCTAACATTTTCTTTGTTTCACAGTGAACTGTATATACACTTCATCCGTTGCCCCCGGGCACCGAAGACCCTAGCTACGCACTCGGCTCTCCTGAGTCCCTGCTGTGAGTGCCTGGTTGATCCGCAATGCGGCTCTGTCGAGCGCAACAGTCAGCTGGCTCTATGTGAAGGGTACCGGCTCTGTTCCATTGCCTTTCCTTCCCAGTCATCCGCTTCAGCGCACGGTAGCGGCTCAGGAGAGCATGTGTTGTCGGTATTATTGAGTTCTCTGCTAGATTGTATTGGCGAGCACCATAGATTAAAGAAGTCATATTACTATACGCATGGCCAACCATCTTTAACCTAGCCAACTTTCTATCTTTCATCTTGTCGCATTTTGTGCTGTGCTTTTGTATATATTCCGACCTTTCTATGTTGGCCCCACAGTATTTGAAGAATGGCTAACTGATTTGAAACATATGATGAAGAAAGAAAAATAAAAAATCCTGTTGCTTGCTGATAATGCTACCAGTCATCATGGAACAAAAGTAATGAGCAATGTAACGGTGTAATTCCTTCCACCGAATCTGACCTCTCAAGTTCCTCTAGATCAGAGAATTATACTTATATAATTATATTTATAATTTATTTATAATTTATAATGGATTCAGCGTCATGAATATATAATGGTAATGACAAAATTGCTCAAGCCTTGGGTTCCTGCATTAGAAACTATTGAAAGTTCAGATGTTAAGAGATTCTTCCTCAGGAGCACATATGCTCCTGAATTCAATCAGAACCTCAAATTTTATAATCACAATGTTCACCATTGAGAAATATTTTCCTATACACTGCCACTAAGTAAAATCCTGCAATCAGTGTTGCTCGATTTAGTTGATGCCATGGAAATATCTGAAAATACCATTCAAGAATTGAAAGAAATGCAAAATGCTGCAGCTGTCATATATTCAGATATTTATAAAAAATCGTCAGCGATTCTCCAGGATATCGTTGATGAAAATTTTCAAATAAAGATACCCCGATTAGCAAATTGACAAACTCATCGTTCCAATTAAAATAAAGACTCACCAGAAACTTATTATCGCCTGTCAGTGTTTACTCCTATGTTGGATTCTGTGATATTATACTTACAGGAGAGATTCATTAAACACAAATAAATACTTCAATCACTGAATATTTTAATTCCTGGTAAAAATAATACCAATTACAAAACAAAAATTGAACTTTTACTGTCAAAATATGCATTTGATTTACAAAACTGCAGTGCGAATGTTTTAATTACTGAATACAACTTGTGGCAACAGAAATTTAGTGACTGGTCTAAGGATTTAATGCCAAAATCCGCAATTGACTATTTACAAATGTGTAACATCAACATATTTCCAAATATTTACGTACTTTTGAAAATCCTGGCAACGTTACCTGTGACAACCTGCACTGCAGAAAGATCATTTTCAGCTTTAAAGTACTTAAAAAACTATTTAAGAAATACTACTGATCAAGACAGGTTAAACGAACTAACATTATTATATATTTAAAAAAACATAAAAGTAGACGTAAATGAAGTTTTTAAGATATGTACTATCAAAAAATAAAAGGAAACTAGAGTTGGTTTTGTAAGTTAATATAGTAGTTGATTTTTTTGTGTGCAACAATAAATAAATTATTATAACAGATATACACACTGATTTAATTATCAACAAAAAATCTTTGCATACCCAATATGAATTGCTGGTTGGGCCCCTGAATATCAGTGCTACACACAATTCGATGGTTAAGCAGTGCCTGAGAGGAAATTATGTGGGAAACCATTGTGAAATGCTTCTGATGAGCAGGTTTTCATTACCAAGAGGAAGAAGATGAAGAATGTGAGGAAGATACGGGTCTAGCCAAAGTGATATGTTCTCTTCCATTGTACATTAAGAAGGATATGGTCTCTGTCGACGAGATGGAAAGTGCTGATGCTGACCTTATTGTCCACGAAGAAGTGCCCATGACATCAGATAACATTCTTGAAGAAATTTTTCAAGAAATGGAAAAGGCACCTCCAAATCAAGAGTTGTGTTGTGAAAATGACAACAGTGATGCTAATAATGACATAGTGAGCAATGAACATGTTAGGCCACCTCCTACCTACAAGGATGCTCTACATCAGAGATGGCAAATACGTGGCACACGTGCCAGAAATGGCATGCATGCTATTTTACTTGGCACACGTAAGCTTGTATTTTCTGTATAAAATATGAAGTTTCTTAGAGGAGTAAACTAGAGACACGAAAAAAAATTCTGATGGTTCACATTACTTTCTTGTCATGCAACTCAAAAATAATTTGCCATCCCTGCTCTAGCGTGTATCACCATTAATTAAGTATGCTTCAGTCCACTAACCTCAACTCATGGATATCTTTTTCACTTCTACAATAATATTGAAACAGTGGATTGAAGCTAACAATATGTTAACAAGTCAGATGAAAATCAGTGAATATATTGCTGTAAATGAAGGACCTTGATATTGGCGAGTCTCAGTTCAGAAAATTTTATACTGTATCTGACAATTCACTAAATCATAGTTTCCTTTGTTACTCAATTTATCATGGTTTTGCATTTTTTGATTAAATATTAAAATTCATAAGTTGAAGTATCTGTTTATTTACTTCAGAATCAACAATTTAATATTAAGTATGTCCAAGTTACAGGGTCACAAACAAAATAATGTTCCTCAAAAACCTTAACATGAAGAGTGAGGTAACACATTACAATAGTTCAAGTATATATTTAAGCATGGAGACAAAAAAATTCAATTTTTGACACTATAGTCTGTAAGTTGACTACCTACATAAGTTGACTGGATGTGTGGAACCACGGGTGGCCGACATAGGTTCCACTGTATCTATTTTATTTGCGCATTAATTATGTCCCAAATGCATCCATACGAGTAATCAATAATCTTTACATTTGAAGAAACAATGAGTCCCCAAACTGTTATCTATTGCTATGGATAGGAAAATATCGATATGCTAATAAAATTGCCCTTAACATCATACACATCGCTAACAACAATTAGAAATTTTTATCTAAGCAACGGTAACAATGGTATCACTTAGCGACGTACTTGACAAATTCATACGAAAAATCAAAATATCTTATAAGCTATCGGTTTTACAAAAATATGTTTCAAACAAAACTGGTAGAAAATTGCATAACTTTGATATTGACAAATACTTACATAATTGAGTGGTAAATGAGATATTTGGAAAAAATCTGATGTGTCCAGCACATGAATTTCTCCATACAGAGTAATGAATATTATTGCTCTCGACATCAGCGCCCTTAAGAATAATTAGTGGCAATTACAGTTGTGAATAATTATTAACCCTCAAAAGCCTAGCGATGCCATATGGCATCAGTGTGCAAAGGAAGGTTTATCCTCTTTTCGAATTTTATTGGACTGCCTGACACATCTGGAACCGAAATGTTTCCCCAAAGGATGCTCATAGCTATGTACCGTTATCTTTCCTCAAGCCTTCTTTCTGTTGTTGCTCAGCAATTGACAATTGAAGTCATGAGCAGTTTTGAAGCATTGGAAATGTTATTCTTAAAATTTAAATTTATTCATTTTGTTTACATTTTCCTTTTAAATTGATGTTCGCAAGGCCTTTTTAGTATGTACCATAATTTCCTTTTGGTGATTAATTAATATCTTATCCATTTTATTATTGGTAAATATTTAGTGATGCCATATGGCATCACTAGGCCTTTACGTGGTCAAAACCATTAAAATGGGTATTTTGGTATAAATTCTCTGTTTT
Source organism: Uropetala carovei (assembly GCA_036926305.1). Classification (NCBI taxonomy): domain Eukaryota; kingdom Metazoa; phylum Arthropoda; class Insecta; order Odonata; family Petaluridae; genus Uropetala; species Uropetala carovei. The sequence continues at coordinate 2,367,998 of JAXCHB010000250.1, forward strand.
ATGTCTTAAATGAATTTTAATGTTACTTTGTTTTTTTTTCATTAGATGTAGTTGTTTTTTAATTATCAAACAACTTACAGCAATGTTTTACGCTAAATTCTGTTATTAATTTATGAAGGGGCTTTTCCTTTTCGTTATTATTTTGATAATTTATTTACTGGAATAAATGTTATGAAACATTTGCAAAGTTTAGGATATGGTGCAACGGGAACACATTCCCAAAGACTGCCCTATAGCCTCCGTCAAAGAGTTTAAAAAAAAAAAATGGGGACCATACAAGTATCACGTGAGTACAGAAAAAATGTTATAATTATGCGCTGGGTAGATAATTCTGTGGTAATAATCATGTTGTCACGCCATGGTGTAAATCCCATAAAAAATATGCAGAGGTATTCTTCAGCCAAAAAGAAAAGAATTTCAGTATAGCGACCAGCTGTATTTGCGGTATACAATCAGTTTATGGGTGGCGCCGACTGAATGGATGAAATATCTTGATGAATAGAATTGGCATTCGGGATAAAAAATGGTGGCGGCCTATTTTTACCTGGTTGTTGGATGCGACATTGCATAATGCCTGGATATTAATGAAAAAATCTGATAGGGACATAAGGCAATTGGACTTTCAGCGTGAGATTGTCCTTACGTACCTCACCAGATACAGAGTTCTTCCTAGGGGTCCAGGACGAGGACTGCACGAGGTGGTGATGATGGATGTAAGGTTATGGACAGTATCCATTTCGATCATTATGTGAAACAAAAAGGTTAATAAAAGGCACCGATGTGATGCAAAAGGTTTTCATACGCAAGGATGGACTGAATGCAGCAGATGTAATATTGGATTGTGTACCTTGTTATATAAAATTTCATGCTTTTAATTAATACAAAAGTAAATATTTTCATAAAAAATGTTTTGCAAAGTAATTATTTGATTAAAATATTAAATATGCCCTTGGATTTCAAATGGAAAATATAAGTAAAATATTGTATGCCAAAATGACAAGTCAGCACTGTAAGAGCCTAATGATGCCATATGGCATCACCCTAAATCTCAAAAATGGTAAGGAATATTTTCTCAAATTATATGCAGTTACTGTTAAGGAACATTTAAATAAAATTTTAAAAACTGTAAAAAATAAAAAAATAAACTGGCCTTGTATGGGGGTTAAACAATGAATAAGTTTCACATTAATAAACAATAAGCAAACAAAATTGTTAGCTGTTGCTATGAATTATAAAATATCAGTGTGCAATTAAAATTATCCTTGGTAGCATATGCATCGCTATCAACATTAAAAAATTTTAACATAGCAACAGAAACAATGGTTTCACTTAGCAACGTACCGTAAATTCAGACAAAAAATCGAAATCTCTTTCAAAAATAGGTTTTATGAAAAAATGTTTCAAACAAAAGTTGTAGAAAATTACATTCTCTACGACTTTGATAATGTCAAATACTTACATAAACTGAGTTCAAAAGGAGATATTTGAAAAAACAAAAATTACAAGAATAAACCTTCACTTCCAGTTCAGCCAAAACCTTTTCAGATCTTCATTTACTAATAAAAATCTTAGATATAAAGTTTTGTGATGATCCGATTATTGAGTTAAGAGAGCCCACAAAATTCTATCACACACATCATTGTGAAAATAGTGAAAATGTACTCAGGTATTACCAGTGACATCTCGAATTCACTTTTTTCAGAATACAATACATTCTCCTGTACTACGTATCGAGAAAGTAAAAAGTACTTATCTCTGCCACAAGTTTATGAAAAACTAGAAGCGCATTTCGGCTACCACTGAAGATGATTGCTTTGCAGCCAAAATGCAAATCTGGTTTTTCATAACCCTGTCGTGGCTAATGGATCTACCTGAGGTACGTACTTTTCTAAGTGCTTATTCTTGAATTTATTTCAGCCATATGACAAGTTTGTTAATTCCCTGTTGACTTAACACTTTAGTACAAAAGGTACTTTTGTTTTGATTGAATTTGAGTATTATTTGCTTCCAAAAATTAGTACAGTCGAACCTCCATAATCCGGCAACTCTCCTAATCCGGCATAGTCTCCGAGTTCACCTTGTTTCCTGTGAACCGCTTTAGCCCACTCGACAAACTTAACATCGAATCGTTATTAATGATATGTGCAAAATAGTGGAATTATATTTACGTTAACAATATTCAATAATGTGAGAGGGGCAATAACCTCCAAAGATAAGTTTATTGACTGTGAAAATCGTCATCCCGACACCAATATACCTGCCAAACGCTGTTCTTCTCAGTTATCTTCGGCAATATCCATTTTATGAGAGCTTCAAAAATTTGGAAAACAGATTATATGTACCAGTTTACCATAAAATAAAATGCACTGCATATATTTTTTTTGTTTATTACCTTATTATTATAACTTATGTTTAAATAACATTCTGTGCAGTTAATTTAATATTTACTATATTACAACGTGTAATATCATGAAGAGATGGGCTACACTTAACTATAGAATTAGATACCTCCCCTAATCTGGCAAATTCCCTAATCTGGCTTCGGTCAGGTTCCAAGGTTGCCGGATTAGGGAGGTTCAACTGTAATGTGTTTTGCAATTAAGGAAAAAGTTTGAGTTGTGATTAAACTGTGATTGTTGTGACTTGTTTATTATATTAAAGAAGTGGAAATTAACAATGAAAAACCTAGTGTTTTAAAGTATGCAAGGTGTAATAAACAGAATTGGAGGATTAGCATTTTCTATAGCAAACATCTTAAAATCAGGGGAACTTGTTTTATTGATAAAGTGTAAAAAAAGTACAATAATCAATTTGTTTACTATAACAAGCATTCGATGTAGTGAGCAGTTTTTACATTATTCACTCTCCTTATATAAGATTTTTACTGTATATTGAATTTTATGTCCAGCTGTAATCAAGCTGCCCATACAATAATGTAATGTGACATTTTTGTATGGATTAGATGTGTCAAGATAAGAGAAAGTTTGTTCAATATATGTTGAGCTGATTATTGGAACATTACATTTAAATATGATTGAATATTATAGTAGTGAGAATAATATCATTTAAATTCATTATTTGTTTGAATTCCTTGCATTTCTATTCATACCAGATATATTTTTGGAAATTTTTTAAACATACGAAATATAACTAAGACAAAGCACATACAGTTTATCTAGTTTTCAGCAACAAGTTTAAGAAACTAAAAATAGCAAGGACTTTAACTAATGATTCCAAAATAATTTTTAAAACATCTAATTATTATATAAATTAAAACTCTGTCCACAGAAGGGAGATATAACTTGAAATAAACTATCAATAAGTTTTATTAAAATCAGAAATACATTTTGAAATACTTCGAATAACATTATTGTGATGGATTTTATACAGCTTTTCAATGAAAAATAAATAATTACCCAAATGAAAATGACCCACAGGATTAATCTGGAATCAAAACAGCAAGAATTATTCACAATTAATGTTTCTATTCAATATATGAAAAAAGTACCAGAATAAAGGTACTTCCCTTAACCCTAATCCACCATAATAAGAACTATATTTAAGCAATGAGTGTTGATTACAAATTTTGAATGACAGATACAGTGGAAGAAGGATTGCAGTTAAGAACCATTTACAAGGATAGGCCTTGAATGACGTACTTGACACAAAAATATGGTAAAATTTCCATCAAGCAACCATTAATGGTTTTGATGAAAAACTCACATCGAGGGATGGCTGTTTAAATAGGAAATCCAGCATACACTTACTGTGAAACCAGTCACAAAAGCTTCAAGAATAGTTGATGTTGGAAGCTTTTTGGACAATATCTTTCATTGAGAATAGAGAATTACACATTCACAGTAAGTGTATACTGGTTTTTCTTCTTCATATACATTTCCTTTTACATGAAACACATGCAAACACACGCATTGGTTTGATATTGACAAAAATCCTTAAAAAATCCAAGTATCGTTAATTAAAGAAGTAGAGAAATTCAGAAAGCTTTATTCTTGAAAAAGTATAATGTTCTGCATTCATTGTTGATTTAACAGTCTTGTAAATTTTAAAATTTTGATCAAATATTCTATTTTAATTGATACTTTTCTATAAAAATAATGCAATAGTTACTTCTTTGGTTAAAATATTATGGTATTTTCAATGTAATAATGCAATAGTTACTTCTTTGGTTAAAATATTACGGTATTTTCAATGTAATAATGCAAAAACTTCATGATAATTTATAATCTAGGAAAACCACTGCTTAATAAGCTAACTATTGGTCACAAACCTTTATACGTTCCCAAAAATGTTCGGCAGATGTTGACACAGTATGCAGAATTACAGGCTCAAGATGCAGTAGCAGTGCGACACAGAAATAGATGATATAATCTGGCTCATTAATTATAGTGAAACATAAGAAATTCTTTATTTCTGGCCAGTCTAGGATGTTCCAAAAACATTGGCACATCCATTGCTGAATCAAAACAGCAACTGAAGCTGCAGATGACTATACCAGCAAGAAAATGACTAATTATATCAATATCTCTTAATGTGCATGGAAAATCATGTGCATGTATAATCATGTGCAGTTTAACAGTGCCAATCATCACATTATCGCTATATACCTGAAATGCAGAAAATACTTTTGGGACTTCAATGGATAGAATCAACTCAACTTGCTGAATAATGAGGAAAAGAAAGTCATTCCAATAGTTGTTACCAAAAGATTCTGCCTTTGAAAGGCATTCCCCATATGTCATCCACAAGAATGGAGCAACTTGTAATTTCACAAAATTATTTATAAACAGCTGACACCTGAGGAAAGAGAAAACTATAGTTCTTTCCAGTGCTGTAGTCGTAAAAAAAAAGCAGAGGGTATACTGTATACTAAAGTAAAACTTTGAAGGAGGGTTCTTACCTAGTTTTTTAGAGCAAATTACACAACTGTGATGTTACAATGCCAGGAGAAAACATGAGCTGTTTTTTTTCAATCGACCTCCATAGTTTATCATAAGGCGTGGGGTATACACTATTTACTCGAAAAAATGAGGGTATACCCTATTCATTTGAAAAAAGCAGAGGGTATACGGCATATACCACCGTATACCTACTGGTTCTTTCATTTCTCATGCAATGATAACCTGTGCTATATATTTTGCTTAGACCAATGAACACAGGATGACTGATTACAACATTATATTTACATATAATTATCACCCATTCTACCTCATCCCTTTATTAACATAGTTAAACAAGATTTAATGGTGTGGGTAAATATAAACTTGTACAGATAAACCTAAACACAGACTACTTGCTATCAGTAACAATTCATGTTTCACGAGACTATATTTGGGAAAATATTTCCTAAGATTTTCTGTTTCTTAAGAAATTAAGATCTAGTTTAAGAGATCATTTTATGCAGCTTCAGCACCACTGTGCATTCTTAAACCTATTCCTGACAATTTTAGTACTAAAACCTACATTTAATAAATACACTAGAGACCCGCTATATTGCAAAATAGGTACACTTGAGCACTTTTACTCTGGCAACCAGGACTTTGGAGCCGGAGCTGCTTTTTTTTGCTGGAGCCAGAGCTCTAAATTGTTGCATAATTTTCCCCGCTCTGGCTCCGACCACAGTTTTTTTTAAATCTTCTCAGATTGAGACATTTTTCTCCTGCTACTTTCATCACCCCAACAAAATAATTACAAAATAAAAAATAATTCAAGCATTCTTGTCAAACTGGCCTTTCTGGAGTGGTTCTTTTTAGATTCATAAAAAATGTCATCTTTATTTATTGGAGCCCCCAACGTACGAAAGATATGAAAAAAACTGAGTTACGGTATGATAATTTTCCAACATGTGAATAAAAGTGTCGGTGAGTTAAAATTACATTTTAACTTTAGTTTGTCGCCGTTCTTTTTCGAAGTATTTAAAGGTTTCCATTGTTGGAGTCTGACCTTATATTCACAGTTTGTTTTAATTATGTATTTTATTAATGTAACAATAATTCCAATAAATACATTCAAATTAGATTATCCGTGTTTTTCGATTACCAGGGTCTCACTTCCCCAAATTACCACAGATAATCGGTGCTCTACTGTACTTTGTTTATTCGTTCTTTACTCAGAACTTCTTCATACACGTTATTCTTAACAGATTTATTATTTTCTTTATTGCCACCTATAATCTGAAGCTTTATGCCGTCTCGATTTTGCCCGAGATAAAACTACACATAATTGACCGTGCTCCAATAAAGCCTTATCCTGGTGAATATATAGACCTACTTTATCAAAACTCTGGCCCTGGACATAATTAAAGCTTCTGTGTCGTAGATCACATTTTCACCAGCATAACCTATAAATCTGTTTGCTCTCTGTGTATGTCTTTATAATAATTCCTGTATTTTATCATCTTGATAACGTTGATTTCCTTCATGATTTTTAGTACAAGTCGTGTAGAATCTTGACTTACTTTTTCACGATATTGAGAAAAACGATTAAGGGTCATTTATTTTCATAATTGCTATAATAAAGTTCATTATTGGTATCACAAAATTGAAGTCTTACAAGGACGGTATTTTATGAATCACTGTGTTTATTGTGATGTGCAGAACATCTACTATAAGAAAATGCTTGAGGTCTTTGTCGCGGCCTGACCGGACGGTCTCATCAGTTAGTTATGCAAACTGGCTGGTAGATGGCAGCACTTTCCAGTACAATTAGTGCTGCCCCTCCTGCCACTTTCTATAACTACTTGCGGTCGCACCTATATTCATTTACGTAAATTGGATGGATGGTACTTACGTACATATTAACGGGGAGCCCAACTTAAAAATATATATACGAAACAAATACCATTTAAAGCATGTTTTAATTTTTAAGAACATTAAAAGAAACCAGTTAACATTTAAATGATTTGTTATGGATAACAATAAAAAAACAATCACAGTTTAATTTCTGGTGGCCAATATTTAGTAATTTCTTCTAAAATGGTATCAAAAGCGTATCGATTGATCGCTTTGTTATAGATAACAATAGAAAAAACAATCACATTTTAATTTCTGGTGGCCAATATTTAGCAATTTCTTCTAAAATGCTATCAAAAGCATCTCGACTGATCGGCCTGTCGCGACATTTACAAACCCGATCAACGGGGAGGGAAAGTTTGGTTCCAGCGAGGCGAAGGCCACGGTAGCGCCCAGAGACGACAACGAAAATAAAAAGAAAGCGAGCCGAAGGCTCGCCAATATCCTCTCTATTTATGGCGCAACAGTCAAGCGAGATATAATTCCTTTGTAGACTACAGATATCTTGGTAGAAATCATTCGGTACTTACATATTAAGTTGGGTTCCCCGTTAATACGTAAGTAGCGGATGGATAAATGCGGTAAATTATGTCTTTTAAAATGTTTGAAATTATTCGACGATGTTTTAACGTGCCTTCGTTGTCTTATTGAAGTCTTTCTGCATATTAAAGACAATTGCTTGCGCTGTGCCTTCGCATTATCTGAATATAACAGATATTATGAAAATAATTTTTTTCGTGCTGTTTATTTTTAATTCGCATCAATCCAATTGTAGGGTAACCAACCAAACAAGGATTACATTGTCATCTAAATAAATAAGGTATATGCGCTGACTGCGTGTGTATTGAGATTGTTCTTAATTGCTGTTTAGTGGAATTGAACGATTGATTGCGATTACTTACTAAATATTGCTTTTCACATGGACAGCTGTATGTAGCCATAACTAGAACACGTGATAAATATAATTTGAAATTTTGGGTTAAGGATAAAGATAATCAAGGGCAATTTCTGTTAAACGAAAGAGTATTTACAAGGAACGTCGTTATAAGAGAGCTACTGAATAGCTAAAATAATATTATTGAGTTATAAGACTGTTTTTCTCTTAATTTTTTAAAAGTATTCCTTTGTTTTCATTTGCAGCTCTTTCCAATCTTATTCAAATATTATAATTTTATCATTTGTTTGTTGGTTTTATTTTTATTGTTTGTTTTCAAAAGCCGTTTTAAACGGGCTCATTCGCCTAGTATTTTTATAAAAAACTGTGAAACTGCATTTGTTATTGCAAAAGTATCAATTCCTTACAAATTTTCCATGAAATACGATAAGTAATCATTTTTTCCAAAATTCACAATTAAAACATTTTTATAGCATAGAATGTCAGAATATAAATAACGATTATAAAATCATGAAATACAAAAAATAATGAATAGAAAATGAAAAAGAACTACCAGTATATAACCTCTAAACCCACATCCTCTGCATGTGAGTTAGAGTCACTAAACACTACGCTACGGCAGCTTCTTGCGCAAGGGGCTTTGTAGTAGTCGCATATAATATGCCACACACACTGTTTTCTGCATTATTCACAAACCCTTAAGAGGTGTGCCTTCTCACTTCGTAATATTTCAAGTTACGATGCACAGCACGCCCTGCCACATGCTCGTTGAAATCGGTGTTCCATGACGCATATGGACTCCTTGTTAGTTTTATTTATTTTGATTTAGATTCAAACACTGACTGTGTCTATAAGAAAAGTGAGTACAGGTAGATCCCGCTTAACACGAGTTCGCTTACCACAAATTACACTTTAGCACGATTTACCAATTGGGGAACCAGTTCATTATACATGAAGAAGCTCCCGTTTTAACACGAGTTGCAACACCAAACGTGAAAAAATTTAAAAAATATTGCCATTAATGGAACGTATATATTAATTTACATTTATTCATAAGATATTAGTTAATTTATAGTATAAAATCTCAAAGACCTGCAAAACTAGCACATGTCGCCGGGTTTATACTTTATTTACGTCTTATGTATATTGTTTATGCAATGTATTGTATTTACTCCCCCCCTGGGAAGGAGGTACTCTCTTTCACACATGAAATACACAGTCAAAATTGAAATTAAAATAAAATGGTGAGGAAAATAATAGATCAAGTAGAACAAGGTAAAATAAAAATATTTATCTTTTTCAACACTTATAATGCGGTTAAAATGAAAATTTCGGTTTTCCAGGTAAATGCACATTACATTATGCTTCTCTGCTTTGTCTTTTAGAAACTGAATTTGGGGATAAATATGCCAGGATGGGAGTACAGCACCAGGTGCTTGAAAGTAAGCTGCAATAGGGGAATCCAGAAGTGTTGCCACAGAGAGTATCTCTGTGGCCCAAATGCCTTTTGAAGATATTTTAGAACTCTTCAAGTAACCAATTATAGGTTGACCTAACAGCTTAGAAAAATCACTTGAAAATTCTTTCATAATGCCAACAGTGGCAGCATGGATTTCCACATGATAATCCTCTGTTAAGGCGATCTCTTTCAAAACAGCACGAAAAAAGCAGTTTCTGCCACCTACGATATTGTCAATATTCTTAGGTTTTCCAAGTAAATCAGTCTGGTCTAAATTTCTTGGTGTTCCAAGAAACTAAGTTTAATTTCCTACACATGTTCCTTCTCCAAAAGGTTGTAGTGGGAAAAAAGGACTGGTGTCCAATGTGATGGCAGATGACGTTTATTTCTCCAGGACTGTTCGTGGTTAGTGGCACAAGGGACGTGGACACTGGTTTCTTTTTATGAATGGGAATCTATGGAATCTTGGGTCACTTTGCATTTTTCAACCATGGCATAGGGGACTGTTGGGGACTTACATGACCATTTGTGGGCACCAGTATATATTTTTATCCTATATCATGTACATAGATTATCTATTATTGAATTAGTAATACGTTCATTTTCTGATACTGATTAAAGTATTACGTGTATAATAAATCCCCTAATTATATCTTATAGTGCATTAAATAAAAGCTATATGAATAATATAATTAATTAATGACTACATTTAGGAATTCCTTGTTTATAAAGGAATTCAAGAAAGTCGTGGATAGCTGCAGCTTTATTTCATGAGTGGTTAAGCTTGCTTGATTCAAAGATGAGAATGAAAAATAGACAAATAATTTGTTCTGGATCAGTGCACTGCACATAAATGTGATGCAGCTGTATTACAAAATATTACAATAGTGTACTTTCCAAATACTACAAGTAAACTGCATTAGATCAAGGCATAATTTCTAGTGTTAAGAGAAATCATAGACACCAGTTGGTAATTTATATTTTAAGAAATGTGGATGAAGCAAATGATCTTACAATATGCAAATGGAATATATTGCAGGCCATGCATAGGCTCTGCCAATCACGGAATTCTGTTCAATCAACTTCTATTAATAAATGTTTTATAAAGGCAGGATTTATATTGGCAACATATGAGGAAGATGAAGTCACAGATGACAAACTTTTGGAATGGGCTGAAATCAACAAGATAATTCATCTTCAAACATCATTTAATGATTTTGTTGATGTTGATAATTCCCTACTAACTTGTGCACCAACAGAGGGAGAAATGGCAGAGGAAGTGGGGATTGCAAATGAAGGAGGGAATACTGCAGATAATAATAATGAAGAATATGATGATGGAGAAATAATTCCACCACCAAAAAAGCATGAAGTGCAAGAGGCTTTTTTTAATATGGATGATTACAATAATCTCTTGCTATTAAACAGAATAGAAAATATTGCATCCATTGAATTTAAGAAAAAGATGACACAGACTGAAATAACCAGCTTTTTCCCTACTATACAATAGGTAAATCACGTGTATTTTTTGTTCAATTAATGTTTATAATTACAATAACAATGTGTTAACTCTATTGCAAGTGTTTATGTGTATATATATATATATATATATATATATGTGTGTGCGTGTGTTAATGTAGTAACTTAACAAGACAGCATTTTTCATTACCAATTTTTGCATTCACAAAAAATAATATGGAGGTATTACGGAAAACCTCTTTATAGTGAAACTCTGTTTATCAAAATTTCAAAAAATCTGGTCCCTTCCATTTTGATATATAGAGGTTTTACTGTGTGTGTGTATATATACCGTATTTAATTGCTTGTAAGTCAACCTCCACTTTTCACAAAGGCACGCAAGGAAAATTCCATGTTGGGTGTTGGTCCTGGTTTTCTGAGATTTGTCGCGAAAAAAATACCGTAAAGTATGAATGCCTTGACTTTTTCAATTTGTAATTAAATAAAAAAGGTATCAACTAAAATTACAACAACACAAATTAGGTTATATTCAAGGATTCAATACAGTTTTTACTAAAATGTAATTTATGTTATGTCCCAGATTTTTAATCTCGAACAAAAATATTCTGGTTTCTCTCTTTGTCTTCTCCATCTCACATTCAACTTATCAATCCCATTGTGCAGCAAGTTTTGATGTTTCTTCCACATATGCTATCACTTTTCTATTAAAATCCTCAGAATAATGAATTCGTCCCATTATGGGATTATTAAACAAAACCTGAAAAACTTGCCAAAGTAAATGACAAAAATTTGTGCTTGCAAAGGCATGAGGAAATGACGGTTGGTTCGGGGCCTAGGATTACACGTGCACATACTAGAGATGGCTCGGGTGTGAATTTATCGAAACATTTCGACTTTTAAGACTCGATTCTAAGTCGAGTGGCAATTTTTAAGGAGGTAAAAAAGTAAAAAAAGGTCAGCTTACACAGACAATAAAAGTTAATTTTATTGAGAAGTGCATGAATTTTATTCCAGGATCATTAATTTTCTCCATATGAGTGACACAAGAATATGTGTAACACATTATTTATTTTAATTTGAAGTAATGTATAGAATTAAAAACATGAACTCCAAACTAAAAACCAATGTAATGCCAACAGAATCAAGTGTTATATTTAAGGTATACTTAAAAGAGAAGCTGCTCCCATCTCAAATAATAGTTTGGAAAAAGTCACTTATAATAGACTTCAACGGCAATAATTTTAAAAATCATGACTACTGCTACAAATATATATATATATATATACTTAACTGACCGATCAATATTGCCACAACATAACAGGAACACAGTAGCTAGAAACCAGTCAAAGCCACAAAATTCATCCCGCACAACATTCAAACCTCCATATGCCGACCTCAATATTTGAGCAAAATTTGAATGCATAAGGGGAGTAGGCTGGATCAAACTTAGCTTGGCACCATACCTTAAGAAAGATACTATGAATGAACAAAAATATCAATAAATTACAATTATTTAATTTTAGCACATACACCTTAACTTTGAAGAATGGAATGCTTCAGGAAACTGGTAAGCCTCATCTCAAACTGTATCAACCTGAGCAAAAAATACTGCCAGCAAATTACAAATATCACAATGGAACTTTGCCCCACACTGAAGCAGTACAAAATTCACAAGAGGACTTCACAAAACTGATAGTATTTCCTGGTCAGAACAATGATAAAGGCGAGGAGGCATAGCCAAGCTTGATTTCATCATCAGCATATTAGTAGAGCTGCCTCAGATTGAAAACTAAACCATCATCGGTTAAGTACAAATGACTTAAAAGCCAAACCCCAGTACTTTAACCCTCATAGGTGCAATCAATTCATCATTGGCAGATGCATATAATTATGATGGATTAATTCAAAAAAGTAAATGCTATTACCTAACTGCCAACTTAATTCCCAACAAATCTTCTGGAAATAATGAGTACAGATCATGTTCTGACCACAGGATTTTTGACAGCATTGAATTGTAAGGAATGTTGGCATATGCTTTTTGTACTTCTTCCAATAACTCCATCAGTACATTACTCTGCAAGGAAAAAGAAACAAAATGAAAGCACGCTGAAGCCATGATTTAATGTTCACATGCATAATGTTTACCAACATTTGGTAAAAATTTTTTTCAATCCATCAAAATGTTCCATATAATTAATATGTACAGGCACTCCCTGGGTTATGTAGGCCTCGATTTACGTAAACCTGCACTTACGTACGCGGACCCATAAATTATGCACGAAAAAAATTTTGTTATGCTTACGTTAGCGGTTTTCATAAGCGACCGTGAACTAAATCTATATGTATGTGCATGGAGAAAGAAAGCAAAGCGTGGGTTGTAATGCGAAATCCCCGCTATGCTACCCAACCAACGTTGCCATTCTAGTGAATTTTTAGCTATGTCTAGCGACTTTGGGTTCAAATTGTGCCTGATTAAGGCCTCAGCGACTACCTACTAATCTAGCGAATCTATGTAACAATCTACCTAATTCTAGCAACTGGCTATAATTGTGAAGTATATCTTCACTCATATGACTACAATAATAGATTACATTGTTGTTACATGTCTGCGTGGTGCTGTGGTTTCTCTCTCAATCCCTTCAGTCTTTTTCCAATAGTTTACGTACTATAATTTTCAGAGATTGCTTTATCGAAATAGCTTCGTGTGCCGAATAAAATGCCTCCGGGGCTGGATCCGGCCCACAGCCCATAGTTTCCCCACCTCTGCTGTACTTTTCATAGTAATTTGACTTACACAAATGTCAAATTACGTAATGGGTGCCAGAACGCATTCCTTATGTAACCTGGAGAGTGCCTGTACTAGGGGCTCTGCCTCTGCATGCATCAACCCTGAAAGCGGACTTCGGCCGCAATGTTCTTTCATAATGATAAGTATTTTTAATATATTTTATTTGACAAAAAACAAGTATTCTGTAAAAGAAAGCATTTAAAACACCACAATTAAGTATATAGAGAATTTGCATTTTAGATAATTTTATTAACAAATATAAACAAAGATTTTTAGTAATGAAATAAAATTTCAACTTATAGCTATTAAGTAAGGCTTTGTTATACACTACATTGTTTACATTTGTTTAAGTTCATTTATAGGAAAATGACAACAGCCATTTCCATCAATGCAACAATCAAAAATCCATATTTTACTCTCCCTTGCTTTTATATGATTTGTAAGATATCAATTAATAAATTTGGTTAGATAGAGGACAACATATGCAACAAAAAGGTTCGCAAGAGCATATAATAATGACTTATAGTTTAGGAGATAAAAATTCGAACACATCCTGATCATGTTATCCAAATTGGTAGAATTAAATGTCCCTGGAATCAAACTCAGGATGTTATTTTACACGGAGATTACACATAAGACTCTTCATGTGTAGTTCTCTTTAAAATTGAAAGAATGGCTAAAATAAATGCAGCCATTCTCATGTTATTTGACAATTTTATGAGGGGCCAGCTGCAAATTGACATAAATATATCTTTCTATATTATAATCTTCTAAAAATACAACTAAGTGACGCGTGATCGGAAAATGACCGTTGTGCGCAGGCTCGTAGTTTCAGGACTCTCCCCCCTCCTCTCCCCGACTGGCTGCCAGGCGATGCAGCCGTGGTCTCCCACCTCACTTATAATGGAATTGCCTAGCGAGTGATTGGAAAATGACCGTTTTGTGCAGGCGCAGTTATACCAGCTCTGCCAGGCGAGAAGCAGCCAAAGTTTTCTGCCAGTCGCGCTCTGACTATAATGGAGATTATGGCATTATTTTCTTCATCTTCACATGCAAAATTAGGCACAACTCTCTCTTATATTTCACCGCCCTTATCAGTGCAATCTCCCTCTTCTACTTCTACTTTGTGTATCACATCATTGGAGATGGAAATTGTCTTTTTCGAGCATTATCATATGGCTTATATGGACTCCAGGAAGAGCATGCATTGGTATGCAATTGAATAGTAACCCACGTTGCTAACAACTGGACATATTACAGCAGTTTCGTTATTGGCGATACATCTTATGGTGTCTCAATAAAATCAGTAAGTGATTATACAAATCACATGAGTAACAATGGGATACATGGTGGCCATTTGGAATTGACAGTTGCTGCAAGTATTTTCAATATCTTTATTAACTTGCATCACCCAAATGACCAGAGTATCATGCACTTTGGCTCTGAAGGTGGTAGGAAAAAGAGAGTATCTTTATTATACACGGAAGTTGATGACAACGATCACTATGATGTGGTTGTAGTAGATAAAAAAGAATGGAATAGATTACGGAATCAAGAAAACAATAAAAGGTAAGGGCCAAAAGGAAGGCTATTAGTGAATGTAATTTAACAAAGCTTGATCACGCTGTCGATAATGATGTAGATAATCAAGAAATTAGTGTAAATACAAATGAATATAACAATGACTTATCAACATCCAATCATGCTGGCGATGACGACTTTGATAAACAAGAAAGTAAATGATCTATGGGGGAATCAAATAAAAAAAATGACAGTGAATCCGAGAAGCAGACAAATAAAAAGGTTTATAACACCCGGTACAGGGAAAAAAGAAAATGTATTACAGAAGGAATTGAAAATAATACTGAAACTGAAATAGAAGAAAGAAAAAGAAAGTCACAAAGTAAACAACAGGTTGTAGATAAACGGAAAAAGATGCTAATAGGAGAAAAATTTCCAAAAACAGTGGAAGACGAACAAAAATGAATAAAGCACCGTGAACGTCAGCGACGTTATCGTGCAAACCATAAAGAACATTCGATGACTTCAAATCGTGAACAACAACGATGTTACCATAGGAATAATGCAGAACATTCTACCACTGCTAACCGTGAATGACAGAGGCGGTGTACTTCTCGCTCCGAGAAACAATGAAGTCAATTCATTGAATGAAAAAGTTTTGGATAAATTACCCGGAGACGAAATTATCTGTAAGGGATACAGCTGGGCAACAGCCGTAGACGAAGACGGCACAGACAACGACGAAATCATGTTACGTTACCAATCCGAACTCCTTCAGGTTTACCGCCTCAAAAGTTCAAGTTGAAAGAAGGTGCTATTGTGATGTTAATTCGAAACATTTGTATCAATGACGGCTTATGTAATGGCACTCGATTAATCATATGGAGAATTGATAGATCAATTCTTTACTGTTCAATATTGACAGGTGACAAGCAAGGAAATGTCGTTACGATACCCCGAATCTCTTTAAGTACTTGAGATAATCATGAATTACCTTTTATTCTTAACAGATAACAATTCCCCGTATGGTTAGCCTTTGCTATGACAATTAATAAATCTCAAGGCCAAACATTTAACCAAGTAGGCATTCACATCGACAAGAGTAAGCCAATATTTGGTCACGGTCAGCTATACGTGGCCCTCTCTCGGTGTCGATCCATGGCCATTCTCAAAATCAAAATTACAGGAGCTAAAAACGACACGGAAACTCACACGATTCAAAATATCGTGTACGATGAAGTATTAAGAAATAAATAGATAGTAGGGATTACCGAATTTCAAAAACTATTCATTATTTGGCCATTTTTCTGCTATTCGGAATTTGGTAGTATTCGGAATTTGACAAAATGGATATTCAGTTTGGTATTCGAATTCGGTTAAAATTGACCAAATATCAAACCGAATAATGAGCAGCAAAAATTGCAAATGAAATCATTAAATTAGTAAACTTCTTAAAATATTCAACTTTAATTACGATACAGACTGAAAAACACAAAACATTAAAAATGAGAAAGAATAAAAAAAACTATAAAACTGATTCTCCAAACTATTTAATGGGAGGTAAATTTGATAACAAGCCAAAGCTTGAAAGCGAAATAAAATTCCAAGAACCAACACTGAAACACAAATATTTATTACTGAAGTGAAATGTTTTCCATCACATAGTAACCACACACAATAATGATCACACAAAAATTAAAATTAAAACGCCCTCAAATATTTTTCCTATAATTAGGACACAATAAGGCACAGTAAAGTTTCTAATTTCCAAACAACAAAGGTTCTTTGTGATACTGATTTAATAGGTATTTTATAAACTTCCAATAACAATGATTTTACTGAAATCAATTTGACAAGTAGGTTTCTTTCATGTGGGTATTCAGTGGCTGAATATTCGGTATTCAGCACTATCAGTATTCGGTTATTTATTCGGCTGTAACAGAATTTGGTTGCTTATACGATATTCGTTATTTGGCAATTTTGATATTCGGTGCAGCCCTAATAGAGAGTTATATTTTCACCTCAGTGATGGAGGAGGATAGGCAGCGAGGTCCCGTGGGATTGGTCCATATATACAAGCACGATGAAAAACTGTAATAATTTTATAACTTAGTACTTTAGTATGTTTGTGTAGATAAAAGATTGGCTCACAACGGACAAAAGGAGTGAAGAGGTATACTAAAAAAAACCAAAATTTTGACCGAAGTTCCGTGACCTTCATGACCCTGACGGGCTGATTTTAATTGTATTTGGCACTGCAACTCTAATGAACAACCTGAAGTCGCTGCCAAAATTTGAAGTTCCTACTTTATTTTCTGATGAGTTACGACTGGAACAGGCAGAAACACACAGCTCCTATTATTATTATAGAAGATAAATGTATATTTTATTTGATTTGATGCTTGCCAATGTAGTATTTTGAATGCATTTAGTGAAGTAAATTTTCAAGTCATTAATGCAGTCCTTCTTTGATCATACTGTCATAAAATTTAATAGGAGGGTTAGAAAAGCAATCAAATGCTACCACAATGAGTTGTACTTGCTAGCAGTTGTGAAAACTGTTTTACCACATGACGTAGTCTGATGTTTAACATTAAATCACTTGGAGCTCAGACCAACTTGTAAAATAATAGGAGTAAATTTTATTGTCAGATATACTGTATTTCCCTGTGTATAAGATGCACCCATGCATAAGATACACTCAGTGCTCGGAATGAGCTGGAACACACCAGAACGCCGCTCCGGCTAGTCAGGGGCGGATTGGGCCACCGGGACACTGGGCAAAGTCCCAGTGGGCCAATGCTGCTCCTGGGCGGGGGCTGCCTGAGTGGTTGCTGTGTCGGCCAGGAGCTGTTGCTTTTCCATATTCTAAACTAGTGTTTCTCAAACTATGGGCCACGGCATCCTAGGGGTCCGCAACTTTATGTTAGTTGTTAGGTGGGCCGATATCAGTATTTGCCAGGGCCGATTTTTGCTCCCAATCTGCCCCTGCGGCTCGTCACATGTGCCGATGATACCACTCCGTGTTGTCAGACATTTAGAAATACTGTCCCTTATAAAAAGCATTCCGTTTTGTAAAAATTTCCATTCCACTACCAATATGTACAAGTGTTCTGTTTTGTAATACTTTCCATTTCAAGCAATGGATACACTCCTGAAAATAAGGCCATTTTTGAGTTTTCAAAATTTTTTACTCATATAAATGGTAAACGGTAATGCCAGGGGCCAGTGAGAAAAAATGCCATAGCCTGACAGATATCTAGGCATCATCACAGCTTAGTCTTATATCTCTATTTATCATACCTCAAGGAGTTTTTTAAAATTTTTGTAACGAACGCCTAAAAAGGGCGGAAAATGAGACTTGCACACGGGCGGCCGTGAGACACCGTGCCCCTGGTTCCGTAGTAGAATTGAGAAAAATGAACGGTGCTTGCCTAACCTGCAGGAGCTAATTTCCAAATATGGCAGACCTCATCTTTCTTGGGGTGTTACATTCCCGAAAAACTCTGCGAAACTCCATCAATAATAAATTATGCGTAAAACGTAAAGCTTAAGCATTTGAACTACATCAAACCTGAGCAAATACTCCAATCTTGAATAGGAAGGATCAAGAGTTGAGGGTTGAGTTTTTCCACTCGGGACTTACCTGTTGTCAAAAAGAAAGAAAGCTCCTGAACGGTGATATCAGCATATATTTTTCAACTTTTCACATGTGAAGGGGCACAAAAGTGTGGGAGGATTGCGTCCCAAAAATATTTAAAAGTGTATATATAAGACGTGTATCTAGGTACTTTATTATTATCCGGGCCACACTACATAGTTCGTTTCCCAACTAGATGGCACTACTTATGCGTGCCAGTCTGCCTATGAAGAACTTTCTATTTTGGTCATTACATGGCACTGTGTGCATTACTCAACATGCCTGTGATGTTTCCACTCGGGGAAATCCCATTCCGCCAGGAATGAGAACGTAGAAACATCGCAGACATATCGAGTAATGAACACAGTGCCATGTAATGGCCAAAATAAGAAGTTCTTAGTATGCAGACAGGCGCTTATAAGTAGTGTCATCTAGTGGGAAAACATTGAACTACATAGTGTGGATGGATAATAATCAAGTACCCTCATATATATTACAGTAATGCACTTATGTAAATCTTTCTACATATTTGAATAATGCAACAATATTTTTTCAGGCCTGACGAAGACAGAAAATGTGAGGAAAAGGCGATTCATTCCACATATAAAAAATTCTACCTAGCATTTTCCGTGAACACCCGCATAGATGGCATTGATTTCTACTTTACAACAGCGCATACAGTATTCTTTTTTTTTAATTTCGCTATATGGAGGTTTGCTTTTATTGGAACAGGTGTAATTTTTATTTTGTAATTGGGAGGTTTCATAACTATCGGAGGTTCATAATACAGAGGTTTTCTATATACCGTATCTGCCCGAATAGAAGCCGATCCCCCAAAATTTTCCACCAATTTTTTGCAAAAATGTAAATTTCGTAGATTTTATGCTGAAGTGTGCCGGGCATTCATGCACGGCTTAGAATACATTATTCGAGATCAAAGAAAAGTGGGAAATGGTTTAGTTGTTGACATTTTGAAATATTACTCCAATTAATAATTTTGCGTTGTTGAATAATATTCCACATTCAGTGAAAATAATTTCATTCATCTTCATTTTCACAAAGGTCAAATATAGTAATAGGGTCATTCCATGCTACATGTCCAGATTCGGTAAGTGATGGGTCCTTCGAATCAAACCAAATTTTCAGGATCGTTAGTACATCGGACTACCTTTGCAAAATAAGCAAGGGTTTCCCCCTCCGGCGCCCCCCCGCCCCACCAGCGCAGACGCAACTGTGCCCCGTGCGCTTTGTCGACCTCTGGGAAATTTACTCGTGTTGCCCTCTCGTCCATCGCACAGAGATAACTTTGATGTCATTTCATTCAGGAAGGATTCCACTACAAGCGCATATATAGGTTTGGGGGTCTGAGACGTAAACAAACACCACTTAGCCACCCTTGAATCCGGGTAAGGAATTCGCGATTTCTTTATTTTTCCGGCCTCACAGACGGACCGGGAAATTTTTGAAAGAACCAACACACATATCGCCGAAAACTAGAGCCGGAGCACTGTTACCTCGCGCAGTACAAATATTCTAAAGCATGTCACGCGGAAGAAAATCGACTCTGAACATCGTACACTTTGAAAAAATGCCAAAAGTGCCAAGTTTGCGTCCCAAAAAAGCTATGTTTGCATCCCTGCAGAAAGAACTGATTTGTACTGAGAGAACAAGCAGCACATCTATTTTCGACATCCGAAGAGAAAAAGCATTTATTTTGGCCACAACTGTAGTTTTACAGGGGTCGAAAATCGGCACGCGAACCACCCCCGCTGACGCCGGTGCCTGGAGGCTGACCACCTGCGCCACTCCTTTCAGCCAATTCCGACTCTGTTCGTTCTCATGACGTTTCGTACAACTGTATTTTTACAGAGGTCGAACATCAGCGTGCCATCATTCTTTCCGGCGTGAGTGCGGGTACCATTAACGCGCAGGCGCTACCTCTAAAATATGTAGATAATTAGTCTCCTGAAAAAAAAATACAGATTGTGACGATTAGGGACTTATTTTTTATGTTACCTTAATTGCATTTCAGCACCTGGACATCCTTGTAAAGGGATGATGATGACACTAGTCGCACTCGAAGGACACCTTCATAGGTGGTGGGGCTAAAGAAATGGTGGTTCCGAGTGTTCGGTACTGCTTTCGACAGTTCAAATCTCTGTTGGCATTCTGCTTCTCGGTGGTAAACCTCTTTCTCACTCATGAAGAGAAACTTCACACCCACAATTTTATCTTTACAGTACTTGTACATATTATAGACATTTAATATCTGGTCATTGATGGGTCTCTGTAAGCTGGCTTTTCGCGTGCATCGCTTCACTGTTCCTCCGTCCCCGTCACATTTGCTCTCCCCATGTGACGTAGCGAAAAAATGCCACTCTGCATCCAGACCATAATCTTCTTTGTGCATGACCAAGTTAGTAAAATTTTTGCGGTTCTTGTACTGACCTCCGGCTCCGTCACTAAAGTATAGGAGTTTCTGCACATGAGGTACATTTTCATTGATGTACTCCACGATTCGCTTCTGAAATGCCGCAACCTGCACTGTGGAGTGGGACATGCAATCACTGATTATGCAGAGAGAAGTGGACCGGAGCTCACCATTTTCATTACGGTGGTACAAGAAAACCGGATGCAGCGTTACCTGATCATTGGTCCAATGGAAACCCTGCACGCCGTCCTGCATCACAAAGCTGTAGTTTTCCGCAAAGTCGCACAGAACCATGCAATCTGGCATCCATAATCAAATCAAGGAAGGTGTCAATGAAATCTTCCAAGTTCTGAATGACTTCCATCATCCGGCATCGCTCTGTCGACACCCACTGTTTGTAGCGCACTTCACGACCACTCTGTGCCTCAGCATCATCCATACCGGACTCCATCAGTAGACGCCGAGCGCCCTCCCTACCGGGACAGTTGGCGCACTTGGAGAACATGCACATCTCGTTGTTCAAGTCCCATACTGTGGCTGCCAGGTATTCATTGTATCTTCGAGTCAAAGAAGTAGCATTTGCAGCTAATTTCAAATTCTGGTGGGTTGCACAAACACAAACGTAGTAGTCAGCTTCCAGCCACCAGCGTCAGCGGGGGTGGTTCACGTGCCGATTTTCGACCCCTGCAAAACTACAGTTGTGGCCAAAATAAATGCTTTTTCTCTTCGGATGTCGAAAATAGATGTGCTGCTTGTTCTCTCAGTACAAACCAGTTCTTTCTGCGGGGATGCAAACATAGCTTTTTTGGGATGCAAACTTGGCACTTTTGGCATTTTTTCAAAGTGCACGATGTTCAGAGTCGATTTTCTTCCGCGTGACATGCTTTAGAATATTTGTACTGCGCGAGGTAACAGTGCTCCGGCTCTAGTTTTCGGCGATATGTGTGTTGGTTCTTTCAAAAATTTCCCGGTCCGTCTGTGAGGCCGGAAAAATAAAGAAATCGCGAATTCCTTACCCGGATTCAAGGGTGGCTAAGTGGTGTTTGTTTACGTCTCAGACCCCCAAACCTATATATGCGCTTGTAGTGGAATCCTTCCTGAATGAAATGACATCAAAGTTATCTCTGTGCGATGGACGAGAGGGCAACACGAGTAAATTTCCCAGAGGTCGACAAAGCGCACGGGGCACAGTTGCGTCGGCGCTGGTGGGGCGGGGGGGCGCCGGAGGGGGAAACCCTTGCTTATTTTGCAAAGGTAGTCCGATGTACTAACGATCCTGAAAATTTGGTTTGATTCGAAGGACCCATCACTTACCGAATCTGGACATGTAGCATGGAATGACCCAATAGTGATCTCGCCAAGATAATTTTTCATCCAAGTCTATTTCCAATGAAATTAGCATTTACATTGCCTTAAGAAATTGCATTTTTTAAATTATACACGTTCCATGTAAAGTTTTACTGTTCATTATCAGCTGGTTTTGTGGTTCAAGTTGTTGTTCATACCAGCTTATACCTTCAGAGCAGATCTCTCTTTATTTACCGATATTCAAACAGTTGAGCATCCAAAGCCATCAACGCATTTTGCGTAATCGTCTGCAAATCATGACCACTCAAATAATGTGAAAAACCCAGCCTTAAACGGTAACAAAGCACAGGTAGTGCTAAATTCAATATTCTAGCCATTATTATTTATTCATTAATATTCATTGTAGGTCAAATATTTACTTTACAAAAAATATAGTACTAACATGAGAGACATGCTGCCATCCATGAGTGACTACGAGATTTAACCATAACCCAAATTTTCCTCGGACTCGCATTTAAGCCAAGGAGTGATTTTTTCATGATGGATTTTGACAAAAACATCGGCTTGTATTCGGGCAGATACGGTAGTTCTAGTAGCGATTTTTTCGGAACCAGTGATAACTTTTGTTATATGAGCTCTTCGTTTTAAGAGAGTTCGTAAGGTAGAGGTTTTTACTGTATATAACATTTTAAGAGCATTGTGATTTACTAAACAACAAAAATTGAAAAAAGAAGTTAATGCAGCAAATTAAATTATCTAAATAAAACTAAGTTAATCCATTGTAGAACTTTAATTAGTTCCAAAATAAACAAAAAATATACTGTATTAATTATGAAACATGTATCAACAAACAAATGTGTATAGTACCATCAATCACAAGGAAGCCACTGGATAGGAATGCAGGATGTGCATCAGAGGTTCAGTATTTACATTTGAGATTTAACATTTAAACTGAAGGGGAAACAGAGGAAACATGGTATTTACCCTTCTTGAAAGGAATTGGAAAATGAAAATGATAGGAAGGGGAGGAAAGGGATCTTGGTTGACTTTTAGTTTAAATTCAAATATACAAAGTTGTTTCATCTAATTATATTTAACTGAATGAACACCAACCTTAACTTCAGGAGAGTTGTTGCCAATAAAGATAGAGCGATGAACTTTTCGAAGCTGGTTTAGCCAATTCACATCCCGTAGCCCATGCCTAGTGCTTCCTAGAAACTTAACAAGGTCATTTTTAAGTCGGCGAGGAGTATGCCGTGAGCGACATCTTTGACGACCACTGCCGCATAATATCCACTCTCGCGATAAGCACTCCCGTTGGGAAACAACCAATTTGTGCTGCACATTACCTATTTACAAGGAGAAATGACATACAAATGAATGATTTAGTTTCTGTTTAAACAGAAATTATAACACAATAAAGAAAAATAATCACATTAAACTCTTAAAAGACCTAGTTTTCAGGCACAAAATCTTCCAGACTTTTTTTGACATACCTACCACAACCTTTAATAAGAATTTATATTCAATGCAATTCAAAAGAAATATCGAAGAACTGTAGATGAAATGTTAGAATCATTCCTATACATGTAGTTTTTGTAGATAGTTTCTGATATATGTGCAAAATCTTTGCTGTAATATTCAATTATTTAACATGTTTGCCATGTCATATCACAACAATGAGTTACATGCACTAAGAATGAAGGATACTGAAGTTCAATGATAGAACCTCTTCTTATAAATACTTTTTTCTTACTCAGTGAAATGGTAGGGATATTTCTAAGTTCTTGTATAGCTGCAGAAAACAACATATTTTAAATGTGTCCCACCAACTGAACAAAAAAAAACACACTAATACTTATTTTTTTATGCAAACTAGTACACAGCCCATATTGACAGTGCATTAAAATTCCATAAGCTTTATAGTTTTAAAATATAGATGTGTACACATTTTCCAGAACTGATATTAAAAAACATTTCATGAATGTTAAAATTACTTAGCTGCTTTAAAATAGGAACCTATTAGAATTTTTGCAGTAGTACCATTAAAAATACTTCAGACACCTGATTAACCAAAATGTTTCTAACGTTATGGTAAAATAATTTCGTTTCTGTACAGACAAACAGAAGTTTCTATATCCAATAAGTTACCAAGAGAAAATCCTAAAATTTACCTTGTATTTCTAAAGCTCTAAGTTTACCATTAACAGAAGCAAACTAACCTGGACTCTTTGATGCCGTATTTTTTGTAACATAAAAATTCCTTTCATTACAACTATCTACTAAGAATGAATTCCTGAGAATTTGTTCACACATGATAGTAATTTCATCGACTATTAATTCTCCTTTTTCTTCCAACATATTTTTATTATGTATCTTCATCACATGCTCCTAAAAAATAATTCAAGCATACCCTCTATGAGCTAATCCAGATATTGGTTTAAATAATGGGAACATCAAAATAATATATTTTGAATTCAGCAGTATTTCCATTACTTTCATTGGCAATCACAGTTTTATTAATGGATAAATTGTTTGGCAAATTTTAGCATTTTTATTTGCTGGTCCATTTTGCGATAAACAGATTAAAACCAACAAAATCCTAAACAAATAGCCTCAAACTGTAGCATAAGGATCATTACTGAATATTCTAAATTTAGAATAGTCTTGCTCATACAAACCTGGACAATGAACTTATTCTGCAGTAGAAGATTTGTGTCCAAGCTGGACATCATAAACCTTAGAAGACGAAGTCCAAATACCAACATCTCATTTTGTAATGATACACCATTTTCTGATGGGTCTTGAGAAAGCCCAAGTGTTACTTCCAACACTTCTTGTAGAGTCAAAGGCAAATTAACTATTCCCTCTGTGAGCGTTTCCTCACTCCCTTCTTGCTCCACGAGCATGGCTTTCACACCTAGCAATTAACATCCAAAATCATTTTAGTTATTTCCAATTTAAAAACTTGGCACAATTACATCTTTATATTTTAACACAATATAATTATTATAGAATTTAAAGGTATGAAAGACAGTCTGCACAGAATACTACATGACTTACTGTAATAGAACACAGGATTTTTTATCCATGAAAGCAATGTTTAATTCTGAGAGGTTGCATAAAAACATTACTATAAAAATTATATAAATATGTTAGCAGTACTGTTAAATAGTTTGGCTATTATCTAACTTCTGATTGTACTGGTCCAATTAACCAAATTCATATTTTGTTCATAACCCCTGGAACTGGAACACAGTTTTTCTTTTTATTAAGTATTATTTAACTTTGATGCTTCATGTACAATATGGCAGAATGTTGTAAGGACAAAGGAAACATTTTGCAGAGGGAGGAATGACTTTATTTATTTTTAGCAAATACAAAAATCAATCAATATTATCTTTCAACTGCAAAAATATAGTTACATTAATATCCTAAAGGGCAAGATCTTACCTCTTAAAGTGGAACACAGGCAAAAGAGGTTATTTATTTCATGCTGTGAATTTTCTTCTCGCCCTTTTCCAGGAAGAAGTCCTACATTGCCATTCAAACTCCAAGACTTCCAAAGGTTAGCCAGTGGAATACGTTGTATTTGTTCTCCCACAAGAGCTTCAAATCCACCAGTCATCAAAGTGGATGAAAGCACTAGCTTTTGAAACCAACAACTTCCCCATTGTATAACTGGCCGTTTGTAACAATCATTAAGAATAGGGAGAAGAACACCCTCCTTTTCTATCCACCAAACTCTTCCTGAATTAGCAGTTAAGCTAATGAGACAAGTTGTGACCAAGTCTACAAGACAGTTTTCTTCAGAAATGAAATTAATATATGGTGACATGCTCTGAATAGTATCAATGTGATTTTGTCCTTTCAGTTGTCGGTAAAGTATTGCTAAAATAGTAATAAGATTGGATTCTTCTATTTCTATTAACCCTTTTGGTGACAAACTTAACAATGCACAAGATCTGAGCAATCTCTTCAGGAAAAGTGATTCATCACATGGTAACTTCTTTAGAAAGTTGCAAGTGTAATGCAAAAACATTCTTGCAGGGCTCATTTCTATGTTTTCTCCACCAAAGTTATACTTCTGGGGGAGGATAAATCTATCACGACCTATTTTTGATTTTAACATAGTACTTATGAGATTAATTACAAATGGATTAATCATTTGGTAAGATTTTGAATCAAAATTATGTGTTGTTTCCTGACATGTACCAAACAATGGATTCACAAACAAAATGTTTAGCAAGATATTTGACAATATACTGTTATCAGAACTGGTTAACAGCCTATTCAATAGCATAAGCAACAACATAGCAGTTTGACTAAGTGTAGGAGAATTATCCAAATATGTCACAATATTTCTCAAAATCTCCTGAGATGTTACCCCTCCATCAACACTCCAAATAATATTTCTACCTTCATCACAAGACATAAGGTATATATATAAATGCATGCTATGAGAAAATGTAGCAAAATCGATATGCCTTCCATCAACTAATTGAGAGAAATCACTTTCCAAATTGGGGATATTGTTTGCATCTAAGCTTTTTAGCCATGACAGTGAGATTTTTTTAATGTAGGTAATTAATTTTGTTGATTTTGATAGTTTATTTAGTGTAATTTTTCGAACACAAGTGTAGTAAAAGCACATCTTAA
Source organism: Uropetala carovei (assembly GCA_036926305.1). Classification (NCBI taxonomy): domain Eukaryota; kingdom Metazoa; phylum Arthropoda; class Insecta; order Odonata; family Petaluridae; genus Uropetala; species Uropetala carovei. The sequence continues at coordinate 2,394,987 of JAXCHB010000250.1, forward strand.
TCCATCGAGCCTTGGGATCCAAAACAGAGAGCAAGTGATATGGATATACTACAGTAGAGTCATCAGGGAGAAAAGCAATCAAATCAATCATACTTCCAACAATTTCCTCTATTAATTTTATTGGAAGCCTTATATAATTTTTCGAGCCATCTCGGAAAAATTCTATCATAAGATGCATTGTCCTTAACAACCTCATATGAGGTAATTTAGAAAAAGTTATACCTTCATTAAAATTTGGGAGATCACGTTTATATTTACTCTTTTGGTACTGATCCAAAAAACTAACCTTAAGATTTAAAAAACTTTCAAACATACCCACGTTTGATGAGGAAAGTAGAAATCTAGCATGAAGTTTCAACGCATGAGAGAATATACGCTCAGAATCATCACATAAGGATTTCCTTAACATTGACTTAAAGTTAACCCAACAAGGCACATCAAAGATCTCAGTAAGGGAAGCTTTGGATAATTTCGCTAACAAAAAGTCTGATTTATCTTTCCTTCCTTCAAAATCCCTTTCTTGACCTTCTCCATTGTTTATAACCATCCCATCAACCGAAATTGGGTCATATTTGAAATTTAAATCATATATATTTTTAACCAGCTCCTTATTTCTGGCATTCATGAAGCATTCTCCGTCAAATGTTGAAGGCTGTGTATCACTGAGGCGACACGATAACAAACCTAATACACAATCTAATCCTTCTTTCAATTCGAAAATGACCGATACCATTTCTGGCGTAGCGATCAGTTTTCTGGCAGACGCACATATCGCAAGCTCCTTATATTTATTACCTATTGTCTTGATCGCTTTTATTTCTTTAAAGAGACGCTCATTAATATTAAAAACAATGTGGTTTTTTATACAACCATACAAAGCACAAGTTGGATATCTATCACCCTCCGTGCCTAAATACCCCCCTGTATCCTCAGTAATAGCTGCTCGTGCCACAAGCTCCCTGACGCCATTCAAAATTTTTACCTTAAAATTCGTTTTATCCGAATGCTCATCCATAGACTTAATCTATACTAGACCGTGGTCTTAATCATGGAAACAACTGATAATCATGGATTACGCGGTCATACGTGAATGGCCATTCTAACACTCAAACACTGAAAAGAGGCGAAGATGAATTATCTAAAATACCTACCCCTCGATTAACTCTGAAAACACAGGAGTAACGTTCGGTAACGTTATTGCAAAGAATCAATCAATATTTATTTTACTGCGTTACCAACGTTTCATTTCTCTCACAGTTTCCTCTATACCCATCAGATACCTATACAACCCCAACGAAGATATCAGATTTCGTGCGGAAAGTAACAATAAATAACATTATGACGCAACTGATAAGAATTGCATACACCAGACAAACATAGCAAATGCTCGTAATTGAATATCCACCTTTAAACGGGAATTATTCATCCACTCACAAACACGTGCATTAGAAAAACCAACCTTATATCTCGGACATCTAAATCAGAAAATACACAGTAAAAGAAGTTTCACTAACTCTATATGTATTTTAGTGGAACGATCTAAATACTTTAATAGTTATATTAAATTTTTTAAAAAATGGTCAGCACCGAACCCGAAGCTTCTAATAGTACAATAAGAAATCTCACACTCGCTATCAAATTTTCCCAACACGCAAACTTATAGGAATTGATTCAAAAGTAACTACGATGTTGAAAAAATTCTTAGTAGTTATTCAAAATTTTTATATCTAACATTTGAGACCTTTGCAGCTGTTCGTGCATTTTTTGTTCTCCAGAGAAAGAATCGAAATGACTGAATAAAATCATATACAACAAGTTCGAAAGACAAGCGTGGATATCGCACACAGTGAAATAGTTCATAAAAATAACCGAGGTTATAACTCTACATTACGACACTCAGCAGAAATACAACAACACCGCTTGGAAACGATTTCAATTCACTATACGCCTATAGCATACAACAGTATCCTCACTTAAGGTGAAAAAACTGCGTAGGCCGCGATTTTACATATGGAAAATAGCGTATAGTAAGTCTTCCTCAATGCCAACAAAAACTTAAGAAAACAAGATCTAAAACGAACACCAAGAATTTACACGGGAAAACGCCTACCTCCCATTCAACTGTTTTCCAGAAAAGACATGACTTCAGCCTCACCAACAGTACAGTGATAATACTACATTACAACTAAAATGTTTTCATAACATCACAATTGATCACAATCTTACAAACGTAGATAAGATTAACTTTAAGGAAGGTGTATTTGGTGAAGAGCGCGTTTTGTTACGATGAAAGTCGTTATGGTACTCCCTAAACATTTTTCCAAAGTATTGTTATATTGGAAACCTGTAAGCTTTGTGTTTGGACTGGGAGTGTATTTGTGCTAGAATTTAAATTAGTTTTGTACGTCATTGATATTTCGATTTTCGTCTGATTGTTAAGTATGTCGTTAAATAGTGGTAACATTTTTTCCGCTGCTATAATAAAATTTTATAATTGCTCATAGCGATAACTATGCTGTCAGGGTAATTTTTACATTCGTATCGATATTTTGTTATAGCACCTGCAATTTTGTTTACTAATGTTTTTCAATGCGAGAAGTGATTTAAAGTATTTTTCACTGAAAATTCTTTAGAGCATAAAAAATTAATCACCAGTGTTATTGACGATTATTATTCTTGAAGACGTTTATGTCGAGAGCAATCATATTCTTTACTCTATATGGAGAAAGTCGAGCTAGGTACAAAAGATTTTCTCTAGTTTGTGTTAACTTCTTGAAAATATAGGCAATAGGATGGGGCTATTTCAAAGGTTATGCATTTTATTAACATCAATATTAAAATTTCTTTAAAGAAAATGTGAAATGCCGTCAAGTTTCTGTAAGGACAAAATGTTAGGATAGGTGCATTATGGAAACGGACCTTAATTAAACATTTTCTGGTTGTTAACTGCCCAGTCAAGAATGTGTTATTAATGGAATTACAAATACTACTCTCATGAGCATTTCTAAATATTTTAATTTTTCATTGTTAATCAGTCTGGTATGACTAATAATTTAATAGTGCTTTTTCTAGCTCATCACAATTTTTTATATGAAAAAGATTATTTATAAAATACCTCAGTGATCTTCCTACTTTTTTCCTGGCAGCAATCGAGAGAGTTTGTAGCCTTGGAAAGACCAACTTAAACTATCATCACATTAAAAAATTATTGCTAGTGGATAACCATCAATGTGCACAGCTACCTTGGAGTTGAGGGTCCACCCAGAACAGAGATGCCAACCACACTGTGGAATTGTATTACTTGAAGGCACATCATCAATAGGTAGCTCTAGATATTTTGTTTTGTGTCAACATGATGTTGTCCATATTCTTTCATTTCTAAAGAAAAAAAGCTTTTTAGCTTACAAAGTATTAATGGCAAAAGCAAAATAATGATGACTAAAATATATTTTTACAGCAGTGCAAAATGCCTGGAAATGTCCACACAATGAGTACTGAGAGATACAGAGGCATGCAAAGCTCAGGATGATGATAATTAAATCCTTCAGCATTAGAAGGGAACATAACCTGACATAAGTCTGTGGACTGCCTGTATATGTAATATAATGGAGCCCATTAAAGACGTTGTTAAAAAATATCAAGCAGAACTAAAAAAATCAGGTATATTGCCTGATATTGGAGGTGAAAGGTTTATGGAAGAAGACGGAATTCCTTCTAGAACGTTTATTCTCTCTTTAACTAGCAAGAAGGACATGTTCCATAATTTTCTCAGAGACTGTGGTTTGATCAGAAAAACATTTACTTGTGAGAAATGCAAGAAGGAAATGTATTTAAAAGCTGGCAAAAAAGTTAAAGATGGTATGATTTGGAACTGTAGTAAGAGAGTAAGGAAAAAACAATGCAATTTCAGTAAGAGCATTCGGTACGGTTCCTGGTTCAGTGGTAGCAAGTTAACTATGGAGGAAGCGATGATCTTGACGTATGAACTTGTGAACAGAGTGCCCACAAAGAGGATAATAAAAGACTACGGATTCTCCACATCGACACTGGCAGATTGGAGTAAATATGTGAAAGATGTATTGATGAATTACATAGAAGCCCACAGTGAAAGGGTCGGAGGGCTGAATAAGGTAGTTGAAATCGAGGAAAGTACGTTTGGGAAACAGAAATATAACAGAAAGCACTTTTCAGAGGGACAATCGGTATTCGGTGGCGTAGAAAGGGGAAGCGGAAAGGCTTTTTTAGTTCCAGTTGGCAACAGAAATGCAGAAACTTTAACAAGATTGATAATGGAGTGGATAGAGCCTGGAACGACCATTGTGACCAATTGTCGCACAGCATTTGACATGTTGGAAGATGAAAGATTCATCAACCTTACTGTTAACCATGGTATCAAGTTTGTGGACACGCAAACAGGAGCTGGCACAAGTACTATTGAAAGTATAAGGCAATGTGTTCAAAAGCAAATACCAGCTTACAGGAGGCAGGGCCAATTCAAGAATTATATGGCAGATTATATGTTTAGGAAGTTGGTGGCAGTGGATGGGGATGACGTGATGAATAAGTTCTTAGAAATAGTACGGGACATTCATTGGAGCGAAGAACTGGCAAAAGGGGCTAAACTGTAAGTTAGTTTTTTTTTAATTTCAAATATTGGCATAATTGCAAAAGACTAGGAATATCGGCAAATTAATACAAAACTGTACCAGTGAAAAATACCGGAATTTACCAAGCAAGAGGTGATAATTTGTGGTTAATTGTCATTTAAATCATTATGAAACCTTATTTGAAGAAATGTGAGAAAATTAACAATAAAAGGTGCTGGGGTAATATCAAATCCTAGTCAAAAAATACATATTTACTTTCTATTTTAAATTTGTTAGCTATATTTTCAAGTCTTCAAAGATTACTTTGTATAATGTCTGAAGCATAGTAAAATGGAGAGTAAATTTATGTTTTTACTTATATTCTGTACTTAAATGAAGTTTATAGAATTTGTGTGAAAAACAAATAG